>JAGIQG010000009.1:88405485-89605485 GCA_024679065.1 Sphyrna mokarran
TTTGAGAAAGTGACCAGAGAGGTGGATGGGGGTAAGGCGGTTGATGTAGTATATATGGACTTTAGTAAGGCGTTTGATAAGGTGGCCCATGGAAGACTTCTACAGAAATTGCAGATGTGTGGAATAGAGGGTGATTTAGCTAATTGGATTAGGAATTGGCTGGCAGATAGAAGACAGAGGGTGGTGGTTGATGGGAGATATTCATCGTGGAGTTCGGTGACGGGTGGGGTGCCTCAGGGGTCTGTTTTTGGGCACCTGCTGTTTGTAATTTTTTAAATGATCTGGATGATGGGTATGAGGGGATGGATCATAAATTTGCAGATGATACTAAAGTTGGTGGTGTGGTAGATAGTGAAGAGGGGTGTTTAGTTACAGAGTGACTTGGACAAGTTGCAGAGCTGGGCCGAGAGGTGGCAAATGGAGTTTAATGTGGAAAAGTGTGAGGTAATGCACTTTGGCAGGGGAACAATAAATGTGTAGAGTATAGGGCTAATGGTAGGGCTCTTAATAGTGTTGAGGAACAGAAGGATCTTGGTGTATGTGTCAATAGATCCCTGAAAGTAGGCAGTAGTGGATAAAGTTGTTAAGAAGGCATATGGAGTCTTAGCTTTTATGGTAGGGGATTTATTTAGGAGCCGCAGCATCATGTTGCAACTGTACAAAACTCTAGTGCGGCCGCACTTGGAGTATTGTGTGCAGTTCTGGTCGCCACATTATAAGAAAGATGTGGAGGCATTGGAGAGGGTACAGAGGAGGTTTACTAGGATGTTGCCTTGTATGGAGGGCAGGTCCTATGAAGAGAGGTTGAAGGATTTGAGGTTGTTTTCGTTAGAAAGGAGGCGGCTAAGAGGGGATTTTATTGAAGCATATAAGATGATTAGAGGTTTAGATAGGGTGGACAGTGATAGCCTTTTCCTAGGATGGAGAAATCTAGCACGAGGGGACACAGCTTTAAATTAAGGGGTATGAGTTATAGGACGGATATCAGAGGGAGGTTCTTTACTCAAAGAGTGATTAGGGAGTGGAATGCCCTGCCTGCAGCTGTTGTAGATGCGCCAAGTTTGGTGGCGTTTAAGAGTTTAATTGATAAGTATATGGAAAAGAAGGGAATGGTTTAGTTTGGAGGGGCATTGCTTTTTATTTTGGTCGGCACAACATCGAAGGCCGAAGGGCCTGTTCTGTGCTGTAATGTTCTATGTTCTATGTTCTAATTCACTTTTTAGCTCCTTCCTGGCTAATCTATAGCTATCCATTGCACTCACTGAGCCTTCAAGCCTCATCCTGACATAAGCCTCCTTTTTCTTCTTAACCAGCAAATCAACTTTTTCGTACACCAAGGCTCTCTTACTCGACCATTTCCTCCCTGCCTGACAGGGACATACTTATCAAGGACTCGCAGCAGCTGCTCCTTGAATAAGCTCCACATTCCAGATGTTCCCAGTCCCTGCAGTTTCCTAGTCCAATCTATGCACCCTAATTCTCTCCTGATGGCCTCATAATTACCCTTCCCCCAGCTATAACTACTGCCCCCAACTTCATGCCTATCCCTGTCCATCACTAAGGTGAACGTAACCGAATTGTGGTACTCTGGAGTTATTTAAGAAATACTTAGATGGGCACATGAACAGAATGGAATGGAGGTGTATAGAAAACTGATTCAAAATAGGGATCATGAGCCTTGGGAGTTCCTGGGTAGTGTGTAAATAGACGATGATATTGATGTATTTGTTTTTATCCTACAGGTGCTTTGGTCCACCATGTTGTCTAACAAAGGGCATACATGCGATGGGTCGTGACAGGGCTGCTCTTGGATTTTTTTCAAGAGTATCCTAGTGCTTCATGTCGTTAGTGTACGCTTGACCTAGACCATTTGATGGGCAACACAACAGCTCAGTGACTATCGCAGATACGTGGATTTGGGCCTGTGTCTGTGGGAGTTTGTGCATTCTCCCTGTGCTTGCGTGGGTTTTCTCCAGGTGCTCCAGTTTCCTCCCACATCCCAAAGATGTGCTTTTAGGCTAATTGGCAAAACAAATTCTCCCTAAATTGTCTCAAATTTGGTTTTTAATCCATAGATCTATAAACATAGATAGGGATCACAGATAGAGGTGGGAACCTCGGGGTGGCAGCGTGGGCTCGTTGGGCCGAAGGGCCTGTTTCCCGTGCTGTTTTGTTCTTTGTTCTTTGTTACAGGTTTATATTGGTATTCTGGGTACAAGCTAGAGAAGCCCATTCACAGCTGTACAATTACATTTTAAACTCTGCTAATTAAAATGTTCTTTCCTCAGCGCAGTAACTCTCAGAATTTAAAATTGTCAGTTGTGTCCAAATTTTGAGCTTCTTCCTCAAATTAATTTGTTTAAGTATTTGTTTGCAAACAGCGACTGATTTAACAATAATGTTATTCAAATATAAAGTATACTGTTAGCAGAATAAAGATACATCTTATCTTGAGTGTTACAGTGCAATCATGGAATCTCTCTGCGAATACACTCAGGATTTTGGTGGAGGTCTGTTTAATGCAAACAAGAACCTAGTCAAAAATCTGCGTGGCTCAACATCACCTCCTTCAGTGAGCCTTTAGCCTGTATCCTATTCCATTTTTTGCTTAAATTCTGAGTATCATGTGTCTGTCTAAAATATATATCTAGTTTGTATTTATGATACTCAGTTGTTCACTCATGGGAAAATCCCTTAACACACTCGTCAGCCCTAGCGCAATATCAAGTCTTAGCACTGGACAGAAGTTGTTCAAATTGTGATGTGTGTAATAAGGGTTTTGCACAATTGCTAGGCCTAATGAGTCACTGGCACATTTACATGGAAGAAGAAAATATCCAAGTGTGAAGTTTGGACAATTATGAGACATGATCTGTTTTCAGATCACCCATGCCTGCCACAGGATGATTCACCACCTATGTGGTGGGATTCGCACCTGGAATGCAGGAGCATTGTCCTAGTTTCTGGATTACCAGTTCGGTAAACTATATCACTAAACCAGATGTTGGATCACCATTACATTGATACGTTGGGGGATCCAAATGAAGTGTTTGAAACTGAGCCTCATGCAGTCAGAAACACCCATAAATCACTGGCAGAATCACATGGAGGATGTTTCAGTGTGAGGTGTCTGATGCAGCATGGATGAGGATTTCAACAGCAGATGCAGAGGTAGGTACAGGTGTTGGAAATTGGTGAGGTTATAGAAGTGGAGGTAGGTGATCTTTGTGATGAAGAGGGTGTAAGGTCAGAAGCTTAGCTGGAGGGTGAACTGACCTATTGTTGGAGATGAAAGTGGAGAGGGCAATCAAGAGAAATTAAAGGAATGTAGAAACTGTAGTCATCCTTTGAGCTTGTAGTACCATTCAATTAGATCATGGTTCATCCGTTTTTTAACTCTATCTACCAGCCTTGGCTCTATTCCTTAATCTCCTTGTCTAACAATAAACCTATCAACCTCAGTTTTAAAATTTTCAATTGACCCCCAGACTTAGATTTTTGTGGGGAGAGTGTTCCAGATTTCCAGTCCCCTTTTTGTAAGTGTTTGCTGATATCACCCCTGAACATCCTGGCTCTAATTTAATACTATGTCTCTTTGTTCATCCAGAAACTACAGACATAACTTAATGAAGTTGTAGACCTTTTGGCTCCAATACAAAGTTCAAGGTGACCGCCTACTGTTTACCACTTTCATATTTCTACCCCTCATCCTAAAACATAGGTTAATTTTCTACTGAAATAATCTCTAAGCTTTTATTTGCAGTTACATCAGATTATTACCAGTTCCTCAAAGACACGCTCCATTTATATAGTTACAATTTTAATCCCTAGAACAAAGTTATTTTCTAAAAGTTATGAATCGTTAACTAGATTTTTGGAAGAATAGTAAAATCTCACAAATGTGACAGTGACTGAATAATCTGTTCTTATGATATTGATTGAGGGATCCATATTGACCAGAACATTGGGAAAAAAAAACTTCTTTTTCAACGTAGTGTCCTGGAATCTTTAATGTCCAACTCTAGATGGATTATTCTGAGAACATGGGTTCAAGTTGTTGTCAAGGGCATACTAATAATTGTGGAGGTTCTGGGCTTTCTGTACAAAACTCACACCCACTCCCACCTTCACTGCTTATTGAAGCATTTTGAATTTTGGAAAAATGAATGCAGAAATTCTCCATGGTCACACACAGCATGAATCCAACCAGACCACAATCCTGAGATAAAAATGTTCCAATTTGTCACAACTTTAAACAAAAATTCTTTAGTAAAATTCCTTGTTGCTTTAATCAGCATAATCTGGCTAAATTTGACTGTAACATGTATTTTAAATGTAAACTGTGTCAACGTGAGCTGAATATTTGCAATTTTTAACACTGGTTTAAGAAACAAGGCTGGCCCCCCAGAGTACAAGAGCTGGCCTTTAATCTTGCAGTTGTATAAAACATTGGTGAGACCTCATTTGGAATACTGCGTCCAGTTCTGGTCGCCTTACTACCAGAAGGACGTGGAGACTCTGGAGAGAGTGCAGAGGAGATTTACCAGGATGCTGCCTGGTACAGAAGGTCTGAGTTACAAGGAGAGATTAGGCAAATTGGGACTGTTTTCCTTAGAAAGACGTAGACTTAGAGGAGATCTAATAGAGGTGTATAAGATTATGAGGGGTATAAATAGAGTAAACAGGGTTAAGCTTTTTCCTGGGATGGACTCGAATAGCACAAGGGGTCACGGGCTTAGGGTGAGGGGGGGTAAGATATAGTTTGGATGCTAAAGGGAGTTTTTTCAGAGAGGGTGGTGGGGGTATGGAATACACTGCCAGGTAAAGTGGTGGAGGCAGGTACTCTGGAGTTATTTAAGAAATACTTAGATGGGCACATGAAAGAATGGGAATGGAGGGGTATAGAAAACTGATTTAAAATAGGGATCATGAGCCTGGGGAGTTCTTGGGAAGTGTGTAAATAGATGATGAAATTGATGTACTTGTTTTTATCCTATAGGTGCTTTGGTCCACCTTGTTGTCTAACAAGGGGCATACATGCAATGGGTTGTGAGAGGGCTGCTCTTGGATTTTTTTTCGAGAGTATCCTAGTGCTTCACGTCGTTAGTGCATGCTTGACCCGGACCATTTGATGGGCAACATGACAGCTCAGTGACTATCGCTGTGCTGTGCAGATACATGGATTTGGGCCTGTGTCTTTGGGAGTTTGCGCATTCTCCCCGTGCTTGCTTGGGTTTTCTCTGGGTGCTCCGGTTTTCTCCCACATCCCAAAGATGTGCTCTTAGGCTAATTGGCAAAACAAATTCTCCCTAAATTGTCTCAAATTTGGTTTTTAATCAAAATATTGCTTCAATGTAGCTGATTGAAGGGTTATGCTTTAGCCTGGGAAATTAGAAATATTGTACTCACTCAGACTGCACATCTCAAATTCAGCTGTCATACACAGCACTAGGCAAAATGATCAAATCCAAGCCCAGACTTATGGGAAAGGCTGAGGCCTTCAGAAAAAATATTTAAGAAAGACATTAAAAGCCGTTTCAATAAATTTTGCCTCTACCCCTCCTAAATAATTACACCTCACCTTATATTTAGTAATGTCCCATCAACAAAACTCAGCCTATAAATCAGAAGGGAAATGCTTCCAATGAACACACTCAATATCCAACACACAGCTCCAATCAAACAGCTCAGCACAAAGCACTGAATAATCAGGTCTCTCAGCTGGATCTTCTCACACAGCATAAGGGGCATTTCTAATCTGATTCCCCACAGGATAGTCAGACTGCCTGAACATTAGTGTGGATATTATGCAATGTAATTATGACCAATGGAAGCAATTTTATTTAAGGGCAGTACGTTCTAATCTGATTGCCTTCATGATTAATGCAATGTGTAAACATGAAACCTACATCTGAAATTCCATTTCAGCCAACAAAATCAACAGAAATAAATGTAATGTCCCAACCATAACCTGAGCACCTGGTCTTGTGTATTTCTCAAGCCATTGAATTAAACTGTCAAAAAATTAGTCTGGGACCAGTTAAAGCAGTTAAAGATACATTATGAACTGATTGGCTTCATGGTCAATGCAGTCTGTAAACATCTATGGGATAATTTAAATGGTGGGTGAGGTTTGTATGAAGAGCCCAGAGTCTGAGAAATTATTTGTATGACCTGACAACAACTTTAACCTATGTTCATGGAATAATCCATCTGGAATTGGACTTGAACCCACAACCTTGTTCTCTGAATCAGGAGGTTAAGTTCAAAACCCTCACTAAAACTAATAGAGTTTTCCAGGGAAGAGTGGATTATTCCTTGAGTTTTATTCATGACGGACTGCTACAAGTGTGTTTAAGCAACAGAATTTTCATGAGTGAATGAAAGCAGAATGGTTAATCAGCAGTACTGACTGAAGGCAATCCTTTCCTTCCATTCCAGCTGACACCAGGGACTTTACCACCTTTCACATCTTCAGGAACCAAACGCAAAGATAACACTGACATTTGCAACTCCAACTGATTACCACTTTATATCAAATCAAACTTTCAGGCTTTCAGTTTAGAGGGAAGACATTCTGTACACAGACTTGGATCTTAACCCCTTAGAAACTGAAATGTGTGGGGTTATTGGAATTAAGCCTGAGTGGGATTGTGGTCAGTACAGACTCAATTGGATCAAATTACCTCCTTCTGTACTGTAGCGATTCACTGAAGTATGATGCATTATTGTTATGAGATTAGATGAGATTAGTTAGCAATCTCATCTGAGTCAGAAGATTGTGGTTTCAAGTCTCACTCCAGAGACTTGAACACTGGGACTAAGACTCCAGTGCAGCACTGAGGGAATGCTGCATTGTCAGAGATATCATCTTTCAGATGAGTTAAACCAAGGCTCCATCTGGCCTCTCAGATGAATGCAAAAGATCACATGACACTATGTTTGAGAAAGGCAGGGGAGTTATCCCTGATGTCCTGGTCAACATGGATCCTGCAATCAATCTTACAAAAACAGTTTAGCTGGTCATTATCACTATTTATGAGTTTGCTATGCAGAAATTGATAGCCATGTTTCCTACATTACAACAATGACTACACTTCAAAACCACAATTCCTTGGCTTCAATGTGCTTTTGGAAGTGCTGAATTCAGAAAAGTTAATATAAATACAAGCTTTTTTTTATTAGGAAAAGCTTCCTGTGAATTAGAAATTTTAAAGGAGAAAGTACACACCAGCCCACAGTGACATTGACCAACATGTTGTGTATAGAACTCTTATTTAGGCTCCTGAGTGTTTCAGTGAATAGGAATAACCATGCTGTCAATACGTGGTTTGGGATAAGTTAAAAAATGAAATTATTCTGAGTTACAAATTTATACAGAAAATTGATAGAACAACAGAAAGGAAATATTCAGTTCAGAGTGAATCAACAAATATAACAAAAGTTGAAAATGATTCAAGATCATTCTCAGAATATAATTAATATTGTGTCAGGAAATATGTCATTTATATTTGCATTGATGTGTTAAACATCACCTATAGCTTTAAATTTTGTATTAATTTATATTTCAGTAGTTTATATTAAAGGAAATACAGTTTTAGTTTCACTTTAAAAAAATGCCTTTAATAAAGTTTTACAACTCTACAGTAACAGTATAAAAAAGTGAACAAAGTTTAATTTAGCCTTTTTGAAATGATTGGACTAATGGTGGCAGGGGTTAGAGACACATCGCTGAGAAAGTGCGTTGAAAGATCAGTTCTCCTGTGTGAGCACTGGAGGGTAAATAATACCTCCGGCTTCCTTCCATAGTCCAAAGATTGCGGTCTATGTTGGCCACGCTAAATTGATCATAGTGTCAGAGGGATTAATAGGGTAAATCTGTGGGGTTAAGGTAATGAGGCTTGGATGGGATTGTGGTCAGTGCAGACGCGATGGGCCAAATGGCCCCTATAGGCAATCTACGAACACAGCCAACTCTCAACTTAAGTGAAGTAGGTGAGCCGGCTCCAAGTCACATGGAGATGTTGGTGAGAGTTGGTGAAACAATCCTGACATGTCACACTACAGGAGTTTGTCTCCTGTGTGGGTTCACTGATGATCCAGGAGTTTGACAACTGTGTGAAGGCTTTATTATAGAATTCATGCTGTTAGGGTTTCTCTCTTCGTGAATATGTTGGTGGACCAGGAGATCACTGACTGTCTGAAAGCCTTGTCACGTATGTCACTCCATATGGATTCTCTGATTGACCGGGAGATTAAATATCTGTGAGAATAATTACTGTATATTTCACACGTGAATGGTTCCTTCCCTTTGAGCATTCACGTATGAAATAGGAAACTGGAGGGATGGAAAACCATCTTACAAACTCACTCCTGAAATGCTTCTCCCACTTGTGAATTGTCTGCTTCATTAGGAGGATCGAAGACATTACAAAACCAATAGCACACAACTCAGGCTTGAGCAGAATCTGTCCAATGTGAATGCAGTGGTGGGCATAGAGGGACGATCACTTTGAGAATGATTTGTCAAATGCCTTGTACGTGAATCTGTGGCCCGATTCTTGTGAATATGTCAGTCATTCATTATCTATCAGCGTGTGAAGGCTTGGTCACACACCTCACACTTGAATGGTTTCTTCTGTGAGAATCATCTGGTGTTTTAAAAGCCTTGTAGAAATTGCAAAAGCTTTATCGCAAACCTCACACATAAATGATTTCTCCCCTGTGTGAATTGTCTGATGAATGCGAAGAGTTGGTAACTGTGGAAACGATTTGTTGCACACTTCACATGTGAATGGTTTCTCCCCGTATGAATGCGTTGGTGCATGCAGAGCTTCGTTACCTGTGAGAAAGATTTGTCACACATCTCACAAGTGAATGGTTTCTTCCCTATGTGGCTGTATTGACGTACGCGGAGGTGTGACAGCCGTGAGAATGATACGTCACATATATCGCATGTGAACGGTTTCTCCCCTGTGTGGATGCATTGGCGATTCACAAATGTTGATAAGTGTGCAAAGGCCTTGTCACAAATCTCACATTTTATGGTTTCTCGCCTGTATGAATGCGTTGGTATACGCAGAGGACTGATGATCGTGAGAATGATTTGTCACACACATTGCAGATAAATGGTTTCTCCCCAGTGTGAACGCATTGGTGGCCAAGGAGGTATGAGAGCTGCGAAAATGATTTGTCACACACCTTACACGTGTGTGGTTTCTCTCCTGTGTGAGTGCACTGGTGTGAAAGGAGATACGATGACCGTGAGAATGATTTGTGGCACTCATTGCAAATGAATGATTTCTCCCGTGTGGATGCGTTGGTGATCACTAAGGTTACATGATCGTGAGAAACATTTGTAACACACATCACACCTGAATGGCTTCTCTCCCATGTCCACATGGTGATTTCTGAGCATTGATAAATTAATAACCGTGTCACGGACTGCGCACTTCAATAGTTTCTCATCCATCTATCTGTCTTTGCGTGATGATGCATGTTGTGTTTCCTATGAGCTAATGGAGCTCACCACAAGCACTTCACATTGGAACAGCCTCTCACCTGCAGGAATGAGTTAGTGAGGCTTGATGAATGATTGAACGTCTCACCATTGGTCTCTTTTGGGGGCGTTTAAGAGGTCCATGGATTGGTTTATGGATGAAAAGGGAATGGTTTAGGTTAGAGGGTCATTGCTTTTTCTGAATTGGTCGGTGCAACATCGAGGGCCGAAGGGCCTGTTCTGCGCTGTAATGTTCTATGTTCACCTGACTGATTAGCTACAGTCAAATGTTCAGAAAGGTTGATACTAATGAAAGATTCCACATCACCGACCAGTTTCAGATCTGATGTTTCAAAGCTTCCCTGACCTGACTGATTTCCAGATGACGGTTTCACTGTCCAACCTTCTGGGTTAGGATTAGGTGTGAGTTCCTAATACGTCAGTGCAGATTCAATGGGCCAAAACGCTTCTTCTGCACTGTGTAATTTGAGCAGTGCTGTGAAGGGACTAGATGACTTCCCACAGTCATTACTTGGTTATAGTTAGGATCCAGCTGCAATATCTATCTTCTGTTATTCTCTGCTGTAGTAGGCACAATTCTTTTGTGAAATAGAAAAATGAAACATGATTTTATCCAACTCCCTCTCCTCCTTTGTTTGAAAGTAATTGACTTCTCAGTTAAGAGACTGTTCCACAGTGAGTGCTATTCCTGTGTTTGATTTGATTTATTATTGTATTGGTATACAGTGAAAAGTATTGTTTCTTGCACCCTATATGGACAAAGCATGCCATACGTAAAGAAGGAAAGGAGAGGATGTAGTGTTACAGTCATAGCTAGGATGTAGAGAAGATCAACTTAATGTGAAGTAGGTCTATTCATTGGGGAATCAAATGCAATTCTTTTCTATCTCCTCACTTGACTGTCACACACCCTCTGTTTCCAATAGGAACACTAGATCATGATTAGGAACAGCCAACATGACTTCTTTCTTTCCTCAATCCAGGCTCTATCTTCCCAGGCACCATGAGGGCAATAGAAAAACAAACAGTCTGGCAGAGTGTAAGACAGGCTATCAATTCACAATGAACTCATGTTGTGCTGGTGAAGACCAGTTTTATTCTTAGATTATGTCTTTAATATAAAAACATCCTTGAGAAATGTTAATCCAATGGAGATTTTAGAATTTCTCCCCTTGTTTTCACCAATTATTTGAAGAAAACACATTGGGCAGGAAATACTAGAAGCTAAGGAAAATATTGCTTCAGCGCAGCTTTTTGATTTGGTTTGATCTATTATTGTCACATGTATTAGCATAAAGTGAAAAGTATTGTTTCTTATGCATTATACAGACAAAGTATACCGTTCATAGAGAAGGAAACGAGAAAGTACAGAATTAGTGTTTCAGTTATAGCAAGGGTGGAGAGAAAGATCAACTTAATGCAAGGTAGGTCCATTCAAAAGCCTAATGGCAGAAGGGAGCAAGCTGTTTTGAGTCAATTAGTATGTGACCTCAGACTTTTGTATCTGAGGGAAAAAGGTGGACAAATGTCCAGGGTGCTTGAAGTCCTTAATTATGTTGGCTGCTTTGTTAAGGCAGTGGGAAGTGTAGACAAAGACTATAGATGGGAACTGGTTTGCAAACTAGATTAGGCTACATTAACAACTGATTGAAGAGTTCTGGTTTATACTGAGAAACGAGATACACTGCACATCTCAAATTCTGCGATCAGGCACAGTACTGGGCAGACTATCAAGGCAAACTCAGGCTTTTGGAAATGACAGAGCCCTTCAGATAAGATGTTTAAGACATTTCAATAAATATGTCGTTGTCCTTCCCAAATACTTATACTTCACCTTCTCATTCAGCAATGATCTATCAACATAGCTCAACCTGTAAATCAGAAGGGAAATGCTTCCAACAAACACACTCAATATCCAATACACAGCTCCAATCAAACAGCACAAAGCACCAAGTAAACAGGTCTCTCAGCTGGATCTTCCCACACAGCATAAGGGGCATTTCCACACCTGATTCTCCAAAGGATAGTCAGACTGCCTGAACATTAGTGTGGATATTATGCAATGTAATTATTATAAATTCTGCTCCTTCACTCACCATCTCCTCACTTGGTTTTCAGTCCCTACAAAAAGTGAAGCAGCTTGAAAGAGGAAGCGGCGAGAGTGGGCAGAGTGGGTGGGCTCTCTGATTAACGTCTCTTAAGCCAATCCAAATATTTCTCGAGTAACATATGAGTTTCCTGAAGCTTGGGAAACTGACCCCTGGGCCAGACAGGATTTACCCTAGGATTCTCTGGGAGGCAAGAGAGGCGATTGCAGAGCCTCTGGCTCTGATCTTCAGGTTGTCGTTGGTTACGGGTATAGTTCCAGAAGACTGGAGGATAGCGAATGTGGTCCCATTGTTCAAGAAGGAGAAGAGAGACTTTCCAGGGAATTATAGGCCAGTGAGTCTGTTGTGGGTAAAGTATTGGAGAGAATTATTAGGGATAGGATTTTTAGTTATTTAGAGAGAAATGAATTGATTGGGGATAGTCAGCATGGTTTTGTGAAGGGTAGGTCGTGCCTTACTAACCTCATTGAGTTTTTTGAAAAAGTGACCAAAGAGGTGGATGGGGGTAAGGCGGTTGATGTGGTATATATGGACTTTAGTAAGGCGTTTGATAAGGTGGCCCATGGAAGACTTCTGCAGAAAATGCAGATGTATGGGATAGAGGGTGATTTAGCTAATTGGATTAGGAATTGGCTAGCAGATAGAAGACAGAGGGTGGTGGTTGATGGGAGATATTCATCGTGGAGTTCGGTGACAAGTGGTGTACCTCAGGGGTCTGTTTTGGGGCCCCTGCTCTTTGTAATTTTTATAAATGATCTGGATGAGGGTATTGAAGGATGGATTAGTAAATTTGCGGATGACACCAAAGTCGGTGGAGTGGTAGATAGTGAAGAGGGGTGTTCTAGTTTGCAGAGAGACTTGGACAAGTTGCAGAGCTGGGCCGAGAGGTGGCAAATGGAGTTTAATGTGGAAAAGTGTGAGGTAATGCACTTTGGCAGGAATAATAAATGTGTAGAGTATAGGGCTAATGGTAGGATTCTTAATAGTGTTGATGAACAGAGGGATCTTGGTGTATATGTTAATAGATCCCTGAAAGTAGGCAGTCAAGTCGATAAGGTTGTTAAGAAGACATACGGAGTCTTAGCTTTTATTGGTAGGGGGATTGAATTTCGGAGCCGCAACGTCATGTTGCAACTGTACAAAACTCTAGTGCGGCCGCACTTGGAGTATTGTGTGCAGTTCTGGTCCCCACATTATAAGAAAGATGTGGAGGCATTGGAGAGGGTACAGAGGAGGTTTACCAGGATGTTGCCTGGTATGGAGGGCAGGTCTTATGAAGAGAGGCTGAGGGATTTGAGGTTGTTTTCGTTAGAAAGGAGGCGGCTAAGAGGGGACCTTATTGAAACATATAAGATGATTAGAGGTTTAGATAGGGTGGACAGTGATAGCCTTTTTCCTAGGATGGAGAAAGCTAGCACGAGGGGACACAGCTTTAAATTAAGGGGTGATAGTTATAGGACGGATATCAGAGGTAGGTTCTTTACCCAGAGGGTGGTTAGGGAGTGGAATGCCCTGCCTGCGGCAGTTGTAGATGCGCCAAGTTTGGTGGCATTTAAGAGGTTAGTTGATAAGTTTATGGAAGAGAAGGGAATGGTTTAGTTTGGAGGGTCATTGTTGTTTTCATAATTGGTCAGCGCAACATCGAAGGCCGAAGGGCCTGTTCTGCGCTGTAATGTTCTATGTTCTGACCGGTGAAACGGAGGCTACTTTGAGCAGCAGATCAGGTGGGGATTTAAACTTGTCATTGTCCCAGCTGAATAAAACCTCACTTATTGCAGCTGTTGTCTTGCTTGCTCTGGTAAGTGTTTGACAGAGATTTCGAATGTGGAAATGGCACTCTTCATCCTCGGAGGCTTTCAAACTGACAACTTCAGTGTGGGAATGCATAGCTTCGGATATGTTTAACAGCAGATGAAAAAGACCTGCAGCATCCAAGGCAGCAATAATATGAAGTAGTGGTATCAGCATATGCACAGGAGAGGGGGCAATAGAAGAAATAAGTAATTTAAAAGCAAATACTGCGGATGCTGAAATCAAAACAAAACCAAAATATGCCGAAAATCTCAGCAGGTCTGATATTCTCTCTCCACAGATACTAGATCCAATATTTCAAGTCTGGAAGGGTCATCCAGACTCAAAACTTTGGCCATATTCCCTCTCCTCAGATGCTGTCAGACCTGCTGAGATATTCCTGCATTTTCTACTTTTGAACAAGTAATTTACCTTCAGTATGTTCATCCGAACAATGTTGAGCTGTCTTGTTACTTTTAATCATTAACGAATCAGCAGTTTCAAATACCAGACACTCAGACCAAACTCACTGCCCAAGGTCCAAGTCTGATTTTGATTCTCTCTTTATCAGTGACAGACACTCTCTGCTTCGATTAGGAATTAAACAATGTTGTCTAAAACACAACTGTGATTATTTGAGCAGCACCATCTTTGGTCCTAGTTGCTATCTAATCCATCAGCAGCAATGTGGCAACAGAATAAAACACTTAAAACTGTGTTGATAACAAATTCAATCTTTTATCTCAATCTATTGGCACAAAGGCAGATCACTCAGACCATCTGCTTGTACCTGTGTTTATGCTGTACATGAGCTTTCTCTCTACCTATTTTATTTCACTATCAGCAGATCTTTCTACTCCTTTCTTCCTCAGCTATTCACCTGGCTTCTGATCAAATACTTGAAAATTATTTGCTTCAACCATTCCCTATTGGAAGCAAATTGCACATTCTAATCATTCTCGAGAAAGAAGGTTCTTCAATTTGAACTCCCTCACACACTGGAAACATCTTTCCGCTTACAACTATTGGGGATCAGGTCAGAAACTCCAAGGTATGTTATGAAGTTAGACTAAAACCCAATAGTTTTGATTTGGTAGTACTGTGAGGATAAGGTGTTTCACTCCAGGTGTGACTATTGACTCACGAGGAAGATTTTATTGAAACAATATTTAACAACAAAATCTAACAATTACAAAAAGAATTAGCATAACTTTTACCAATTGAAAGACTTGACAAGACACAATTCTTAACTATTAGCCTATCTCTATTAGTTCCAGTTTAAGCAGAAGTCCTCATACACATAAACCCCTCTTCAAAATCAGTTAAAAAAGCCTAGCCTTACATGCTAGTTTGCATCCAGTTAGTCCTCGAGCCTCCAGAACAGCTCAGAAGAGAGAAAGGTATTTTCCAGCAGTTCTCAGAAAGAAAACAGCTCTTACTCTTTGCAGTTCAATCATAAACTGCCTACATATTCCTGTAAACTTAGCTCTGCCCACTCACATGACTTCCTCTTGTCAATCGATCTTATAAAGCCCCACTCTGAAACCTCAGGAGACAATCCAAAAAAACTGCATTCCCTCAGATTAAACCAAACATGCTGACAACTAGAATGAATTATGCTTCTGCATTTTCAGCGTATGGACTGCATTGCATACAGAATTTTTTAAAGGCACAGTATCATACCTCAAGAATATTCACTTCATAATTCATCATCTTAAAGACTTCTATAATTTCTACAAATTTTCTCTTTCTCAGGGAAAAAAGTGCTGGGCAGTTCAATCTTTCCTGATAGTTACAATCTCTCCATTCACAATATCATCCTTATCAATGTATTTCACACCTTCTCCAGTTCTTTTTTGCCCTTTTTCAATGTGTTGATCTGAACTGTGCACAGCTCTCCAAGTGTGGTCTAAACAAGGTTGTAGACAAGCTCAATGTCATTTCTCTGCTTTCAATTCATTTCCTCCAAAATTGAACCCGTGTTATTGTTGTTTTATAATAAAATATGTATGTTGAGTTGCTATATAACTTTTAATGATTCTTGAACCTGTAGTTCTGCCCTTGCACAAGTTGTAAATATGGCCTTTGGTCTTCTCTAACCTCTCCTATTGAAATAATTTGTCCAATAGTTTGTCCACATGAAGTCATGAAGATAAACTGTTTCAAAGCTCCATCAAATCAGCTCACAGTCCACACTTCCCTAACGTGCACACAGCCAGCTCTTGGAATTCAATGGGGCAAAATCCTGTGAATGCTGGAAATCTAAAGTAAAGAGTAAAGTTTATTTATTAGTTACAAGTAAGGCTTAATTAATATTGCAATGAAGTTAGTGAAATTCGCCACAGTCCAACACCTGTTCAAGTAAATGCTCCTAACCAGCACATTTTTCAGAATGTGGGAGGAAACCAGAGCACCCAGAAAAAACCTACACAGGTATGGTGAGAACACGCAGATTCCACACAGTGAGCCAAGTCAGGAATCAAACGCAGATCCCTGGCACAATGAAGCAGCAGTGCTAATCACTGTCCTACCATGCCAGCCTGATAAAGTCTAATTGAGATTCAGAAAATGCTAGAAATCCTCAGGTCAGGAAACCTTTCTGCAACTTTGACATGGTCGATCACACTCTCCTCCTCCTGCAACTCTTCTCTTGTCCAGCCTACCTTCCATTGACCCTGTCTACAATTTCCGCTGCCTCAGCAAAGCAGCCAGCATAATTAAGTACGCCAGGTACTCCCCACATTTTCTCTTCCAACTTCTTACGTAGTGCAAACGATATAAAAATCTGAAGTCATAGAACATAGAACATTACAGCACAGAACAGGCCCTTCGGCCCTCGATGTTGTGCCGACCAAAATAAAAAGCAAATTGATTCGAGAACAGTTTCTTCCCTGCTACTATCAGACTTTTGAATGGTATTAAGTTGATCTTACGATATTTAAGTTGATCTTTCTCTACGTAGCTGATTGTAAAGCTACATTCTGCACCCTCTCCCTTCCTTCTCTATGAACGGTACGCTTTGTGTAGCGCATGGAACAATATTATATGTGACAGTAATAAATCAATTCAAATAATAGATCAAATCATATCAGTAACAAGGGAATACTGTGACTTGTGTGACTCCTTCCTCTTCAGTTATACACAGAGAATCTCCTGCAATGGTGAATCTTCCCACCGCCATCGCTCTGGTTCCTACCAAGGCTCAGTCTCTGCTTTTCAATTCGGTTCAACCGCTCGAGGCTCGCGCTTCCTCACATTCCAACTCCCGAACGCTGGGAACCAACCGCCGCTGAGCGCGGCAGAACTACAACTCCCATCAGGCATCGCGGGTTGGCGCGCTCTTTCTCTTTGTGTCCCGTCCCGCCCCACCCGTTCCATCCGACCGCTCCTCACTGCGCAGGCCCGGAGATATATGTAGCATGGGTAATGTAGTTCCGGCCGGGTGAGAGTCTCTCGAAGGCGGCTGCGCAGTACTGGGCGGAGCACGGCGACATGTAACCCCGCCCCCTTCCGATGTGACTGACTGGGTAGGCTGATTGACATGTGAATCGTGGGCGGGATACCATTGCATTCTCTCCTTAAGTGGCTGTGAGAACCATCAATCAGAAGGTTGAGTTGTTTGATTGGAGCTGTGTGTTGGATATTGAGTGCGTTTATTGGAAGCATTTCCCATCTGATTTACAGGCTGAGTTTTGTTGATGGACCATTACTGAATATGAGAAGGTGAGGTCCAGTCATCTGGGAGGGGCAGAGACATTTGTTTTTTAATGCCTTCTTTAAAGATTTTACCTGAAGGCCTTGGTCTTTCCCAAAAGCCTGGGCTTAGATTTGATAGTTTTGCCCAGTGATGTGTCTGAATTTGGGATGTGCAGTCTGAGTGAATGCAGTGTATCTAATTTCCCAGGACAAACCAGAACCCTTCAAACAGCTATTCTGAAACATTTTCCTTAGCTTCTAGCACTTCCTGTGCAGTGTGATATTTGATTTAGTATTTTCACATGTACTAAGAACAATGGAAGAATTTCAATATCTCCATTGAATTTACATTTCCCCTGAGTATTTAATATATGAAACACATTTTCTAAGTGTAAAATTGGTCTTGTTGAATTGCTAGCCCATTTTACGTTTGCAAGTCTATCATTGCCCTCACAGTGCCCAAGAAAATGGGCTACTTGGGGAGGAAAGAAAGTTGACATATTATGTGCTTCTGGTCACTAACCAGTATCCCTGTTGGAAACAGACAATGTGTGATGGTTGAGGGAGGAAAAAGAAAGGATTTGTTGATGACACAAAGATAAGTGGAAAAGCAAATTGTGTGGAAAGTCTGCAGAGAGATTTGGTAGGCTCAGTAAGTGAGCGAGGACCTGGCAGATGAAGTGTAACGTTAGCAAATGTGAGATTATCCACTTTGGTAGAAATAATAGTAGGAGGGATTATTATTTAAAGGACGAAAAGCTGCAGCATGCTACAATGCAGAGGGACCCTGGGGTCCTTGTGCACGAATCGCAAAAACCCAGTCTGCAGGTGCAACAGGTGATCAAGAAGGTGAATGGAATGTATAGCGAGGGGAATAGAATATAAAAGCAAGGAGCTCTTGCTGCAACTGTACAGGGTACTGGTGAGGCTGCAACTGGAGTACTGTGTGCAGTTTTGGTCCCCGCATTTGAAAAAGGATATATTAGCCTTGGAGGGAGTACAGAGAAAGTTCACCAGGGTGATACCGGAGATGAGGGAGTGTTAGCTTACGAAGAGAGATTGAATAGACTGGGTGTGTACTCATTAAAGTTTAGAAGGCTGAGGGGAGGATCTTATAGAGACTTACAAGACTAGATAGGATAGAGGTCGAGAGGTTCTTCCCACTTAGAAAGGATCGCAGAACTAGAGGGCACAGCTTCAAAATAAGGGGGGGAGATGCAGTTTAGAATGGAGTTGAGGAAGAACTTCTTCACTGTGAAAGGATGGTGAATCTCTGGAATTCTCTGCCCATTGAAATGGTGGAGGCTACCTCGCTGAAAATGTTTAAGTCATGGGTAGATAGATTTCTGATAGACAAGGGAATTAAGGGTTATGGGGGAGAAAGCAGGAAAGTTGAACTGATCTACTTCAGATCAGCCATGATCTTATTAAATGGCAGGGCAGGCTCGAAGGGCTAGATGGCCTACTCCTGCTCCTATTTCTTATGTTCTCATGTTCTTATTTGCATTTAACCCCCACACAGGAGAATGTAGATTGGCACTTGCTGTAGACTTGTCTGTAACTGAGTCAGTCCATTCATCAAAAGAATAGTGGATGTTGGAGGGTATCATGTTTCTTTTTCCTGTTTTACAGAAAGTTTGTACTGTACTACACCAGAGAATGCAGAGAGGATAGACACTTCAGATAGGTCCTGAACATCACCCAAGGAACAACTGCACAATTGTGGGAAGACATCCAGTCCTTCACAGCATTGCTCAACACAAAGAAATGTGGAAAGTGAAACCATATTTAGAAATCAGTCGGGTCAGGGTTCTTCGCTATATCATCAGATCTGAAACTTGTCAATGGTGTGGAACCTTCCATCAGAACCAACCCCTCCATACGAGTGTGCTCCAAGTGTGCTGAGAGCTACAATCATTTATTGAAATTTATGAAATACTAACTATAGGGAACTTTGAGGTGTGTGTAGAGAGTTCCACAGACTCATTGGACTTTCTCATATACTAGGTGCATCTGTTATCACCTGTAAGACAAGGACAACCCCATGGCAGAGAAACCATTCAAGTGTGAGCTGTGTGAACGTGTTTTCACACAGAAATCAGTGCTTGTGAATCACCAACGCATTCACAGTGGGGAGAAGCCATTCAGTTGCGAGGTCTGCAGCAAATCATTCTCTCAGTCCTCAACACTTTATGACCATCAACGCACGCACACAGGGGAGAAACCTTTTTCATGTGAGGTGTGTGACAAATCATTCTCGAAAGCTTGGAATCTCCACAAACACCAACGCACTCATACAGGGGAGAAACCATTCAGATGTGAAGTGTGTGATAAATCATTTCCAAAAGCATGGAACCTCCGTTTACATCAACGCTTTCATACTGGTGAGAAACCATTTAAATGCGAGATGTGTGACAAATCATTCTCACAGTTACCGAACCTCCGTACACATCAACGCAGTCACACAGGGGAGAAGCCATTCACATGTGAAGCCTGCAACAAATCCTTCTCAAATTCTTGTCACCTCCGTACACACCAACGCATTCACAGAGGGGAGAAGCCATTCACATGCGAGGTATGTGGCAAATCTTTCCCAAGATCGTCAACCCTCCTCGACCACCAACGCACTCACACAGGGGAGAAACCATTCACATGCGGGTTGTGCAACAAATCATTTTCGCAGCCAACGACCCTCTTAGTACACCAATACATTCACACTGGGGAGAAACCGTACACCTGTGAAGTGTGCAACAAAGCATTCTCAGATCCATCGACTCTCCGTGTACACCGACGCAGTCATACAGGAGAGAAGCCGTTTACGTGCAACGTGTGCAATAAATCCTTCTCAAATTCTTCTAACCTCCGCGCACATCAACGCGTTCACACAGGGGAGAAACCATTCACATGTGAAGTGTGTGACAAATCCTTCTCGTATTCTGCTCACCTTCGCGTACACCGACGTATTCACACAGGGGAGAAACCATTCACCTGTGAAGTGTGCGACAAATCCTTCTCAAATTCTTCTAATCTCCGTGCACACAAACGCATTCACTTAGATGACAAACCACTTGTGTGTTAGGCTATTGAGGAAACATTTATCCGCTCCTGCAATCTCTTGATACAACAACTCATTCACACAGGAGAGAAATCATCTGGTGTTGGTCAGATCATTCTCACCCTTACTGAATCTCTGGTCACATCAACACATTTACAAAGGGAGGAATTGATTAGGTATGAAATGTAAAATAAAGCTTTCACGGAGTCTTCTCAACTATCAGTTAGAAAACCTCTTAAAGTGTGATGCTCATAATGAAGCCTTTGTGATGTATTTTACACTCATGGGACACCAGAGGATTCACACTGTGGAGAAACTCTTCAGGTTCAATGTTTGTGTCTAAGATTTCACTCACTCTGATCCCCTAAAGAACCAGGAGATGCACTATGGCGAGAAACCATTCACGTGTGAGGTCTGTGATGAGGCTGTCACACAGTCAGTGTATACATCAATGCATTCATACGGGACGAACCCAATCAATGTGAGTTTCATAATAAAGCTTTCACACAATTATTGAACCCATGATGACCAGATGAGGAGGGGTCAAAACTGACTCCTCTAATTTACTTTTCTAGGTCAGACTCTTTGTGAATTTAGGACAATGAAGGAGTTGTCTCAATGTCTTTGTTAAAACCTTGTTCTTGAAAACAAAGGATTAATATTTATTAAGTTAAAATCCACCTTGGTGAAGATAGTAATTTTTAAAAACAGTAAATCCAGGCTTTTGAAATTATTGGGACTCATGCACTAACACTCCCAAAAGGATGGAGAGTTTGAAAGTTGTTCTGGGAGATGTACGTTTTTAGTCAAATTAGATGGTAAATACTGAAATGTAGAAGGAAAGTTCATGGTTTAGAGTTATGTACTGTGATTTTTCCAGGTTCCTTTAAATCCCAGAGGTGGATTGAAGTTGTGTAACTACATTTGCTGCAGACAATTTCACTTCTTAATCTATAATCTATCTTTTCCAGAAATCAAGGAATTTCCCTTAAATTCCCTTTGATGGAAACTCACTTTCTCTGTGCTAGATTCTTAGTCTGGACAGGGAGGGCTTTAATTTGAGAGACTTTAGTGCATTATTGGCAGTACTTCCAAAGCATTACTGCTTCTGAGCTTAGTAACTATATGAAATAGATTTCAACATGGTTACTTATCATATGACCTTCTGTTCCCACAACAATTTCAGAAAGGGTTGTACCTTAAAAGTACACTGCTTTACCTGATCCAACAATGGATGGCTAAATCAATTGTGACCAGATATGCTCAAATCATCACTCCTTTAGACTTCAGAACAGAGTGATCAGTCAGGAAGACAGTAAAGGCAATTTTGGGACAAACATGCAGAAGGTGGATATGAGGGAGTGATAAAACAAGATTGGTGACTACAGAAGCCTTCTGGTGAATGAAGAGGTCAGAGAGCTTAGAATAAGTGTATGTGTGTTTGTAAAGTGAGTTAACTCAGGGTAGCACAGTGGCACAGTGGTTTGCACTATTGCCTCACCATGCCAGGGACCTGTGTTTTATTTCTGGTTTGGGTCACTGTCTGTGCCAACTCTGCACATTCTCCCGAGTCTGCATAGATTTCCTCCGGCTGCTCCAGTTTCCTCCCAAAAGTTTAGTTGATAAGTATATGGATGAGAAGGGAATGGTTTAGTTAGGAGGGGCATTGCTTTTTATTTTGGTCGGCACAACATCGAAGGCCGAAGGGCCTGTTCTGTGCTGTATTGTTCTATGTTCTATGTTCTATGTGCTGGTTAGGTGCATTGGCCATTCTTAGTGTACCCAAACAGATGCTGGAGTGTGACAATAGATTTTTACAGTAACTTCATTGCCATGTTAATATCAGCCTACTTTTGACATTAATAAATAAACCTTTAAAAAAAACTTTTGGGTGCTATACATTTAAAAAAGGCTGCAAGGTTACTGTAAGAACTGATCACATGATTTGATAGTGATGCCGTAAGGGTGTGTGCTCAGGCTGCTGTTTTACTTTCAGATTTGTATTCGAAAGCACAGCAGAGAAATGTTCATCAGTAAAACCTGTTGTGTGTTAGTTTGGATCTACATGTGCATACCAAGTCTTTTTCTTTCTGTTAAACAGAATTCGCACAACTCCTAACATTGTTAGGACATTACAATGGGGTAGAATCAGACCCTATTTTGGTTGGTTATGTGAATTATAGACAGATCCTCGTCAGGTGACAGATGTTTGACTCACACCATGGGTAATGTTTGTACTCTGTTGTCTGAAAGGATTGCTGAAATGAGTGCGGTGAGGGGGTGGAATTGAATCTTTACAGATCTGAGTTCCTTCCACCCATCATACCTCAATGTAATAATGATGTGAAGTGCTCACCTTATACTCTTCCAAGATTTACTTCATGTTCTGGGAAAGATCTTAAATCACTTATTTTGGTTTACTCAGAGTTTGGTGTAAGCTCTTGTGTTGCTCTTTGTCTGCTGTTTTATCAATCTTCTATACAGATTTATCACTCACAATAAATTAACATTTAATTTTAAGCCAAACTCCTTGATTTGTTATGGTTCCTATTCACAGAAACATTCAGGAGCCTACAGTAAGAGTTCTGTACACAATGGCTGGAAATCTCCAGCCATTCACGCCGGCAGGATTCTCCAAGACCAGGGAATGCCACCACTAGCAAACAATGTGCCAGTGCCCATTGGTGGGAAACACGCGGCTGAGAGACTGGAGAATCTCAACCAAAATATTGGTCAATGCCACTGTGGGCTGGTATACTTTCTCCATCAATGGGTTTAGAATTTCCAGTTCACAGGAAGCATAATTCTTCCCTTAGAAAGAAAGACTTGCATTTATATTTCAACCTTCACAAACTCAGCATCTGGAGGCACTTTGAAGCCAATGAAACACTTTTTAAAGTGTAGTTACTGTGGTAATTTGGGAAACAAGACAGTCAATTAGGGCACAGCAAGCTCCCACACAGCACTGTGCTAATGACCAGATAAACTGTTTTTGCGATATTGATTTCGGAATCCATATTGCCAGGACATCAGCAATAATTTAATTCTCTTATTTTCTAGTAGTGTTCTGAGGACTTTTACATTCACTCGATAAGGCAGATGGGGCCTTGTTTTAAATCATCTGAAAGATGGTACCTCTGACAGTGCAGTGCTTCCTCCGTACTGAACTGCAGTGTCAGAGTCAGCTCTCAAATCTCTGGAATTGGATCAGAACCCACAACCCTCTGACTCAGAGAACAATGTTTGGGTTTAAGAGCAGTCTCTCATCTGTTTTCTATACCCAATAAGAAGTCTCACAATGCCAGGCTGAAGTCCAACAGGTTTATTTGGTAGCACAAGCCACTAGCTTTCGGAGCGCTGCTCCTTTATCGGGTAAGTGAGAGTTCTCTGAATGAACAGGGCATTTAAAGACACAAACTCAATTTACAAAATAATGGTTGGAATGAGAGTCTTTACAGGTAATCAAGTCTTAAAGGTACAAACAATTTGAGTGGAGAGAGAGTAAAGTACAGGTTAAAGAATGTGTATTGTCTCCAGCCAGAACAGTTAGTGAGATTTTGCAAGCCCAGGCAAGTCATGGGGATTACAGATAGTGTGATATGAACCCAAAATCCTGGTTGAGGCTATCCTCAGAACTTGGTTATCAGTCTCTGCTCAGCTACTCTGCGTTGCTGTATGTCGTGAAGGTGCTTGGTGATTACTCTGAAGATCAGAGGCCAGATGCCTACGACCACTGAAATGTTCCCCAACAGGAAGAGAACACTCCTGCCTGATGTTTGTCGAGCAGTGTTCATTCATCAGTTGTCGTAGCATCTGCATGGTCTCCCCAGAGTACCATGCCTAGGGACATCCTTTCCTGCAGGTAAATACAGTTGGCCGAGTTGCAAGTGTATGTACTGTGTACCTGGTGGATGGCGTTCTCATATGAGATGATGGCATCCGTATTGATGATCCAGCACTCTTGCAGAGGTCGTTGTGGCAGGATTGTATGATGTCATGGTCACTGTTCTCCTGAAGGCTGGATAGTTTGCTATGGACCTTGGTCTGTTTGAGATTGTGCGGTTGTTTGAAGGCAAGAAGTGGGAGTGTGGGAACGGCCTTGGTGAGATTTCGTCTTCATCAATGATATGTTAAAGGCTCTGGAGAAGATGTTATCACTTCTCCGCTCTGGGGAAGTACTGGATGATGAAGGATACTCTGTCCAGTGTTTCTGTAGCTCTATAGAGTTAAGTTTCTGAGTTGCTGTAGGAAGTCCGTGGTGTCGCAACAAAAGCTGGGGATTTTTTATACAATGTGTTTCATTGACATAGCTGGAGAGGTTCTCGCACAGGCTCCCATTGCCCAATATGATCGGACAGTCGGGTGTGTTTGTGTATCTTTGGGAGGCAGTAGAGATCTCCAACGCAGGGAATACTTGGGTTGAGTGCATGGAGGATACTCTGAAGGTCCAGATCAAAGTTCTTGATCAGATTGTTGAATATTCAGCACACATGGAGCAGTTGAACCAAGAGTACCCTTTGTCATAATGGATGCCTCAGCACCATCATCCCCGACGACAATAGCATTGCTGCAACTGTCTCAGTACTCAACGCTGACAATTGGGTCGTGTTGCCTATCAAATGGTCCAGGTCAAGTGTATACTAACGAAGTGAAGCACTAGGATACTCTCGAAAAAAAATCCAAGAGCAGTCCTCTCACAACCCATCGCGAGTATGCCCCTCATTAGACAACAAGGTGGACCAAAGCACCTGTAGGATAAAAACAAGTACATCAATATCATTATGTATTTACACACTTCCCAGGGACTCCCAAGGGTCATGATCCTTATTTTAAATTGTTTTCTATACCCCTCCATTCCCATTCTGTTCATGCACCCATCTAAGTATTTCTTAAATAACTCCAGAGTATCTGCCTCCACCACTTTACTTGGCAGCGCATTCCATACCCCCACCACCCTCTGTGTGAAAAAACTGTGAAAAAGAACAACACAGCAAGGTAACCCATGAAATGTGAGATATGCAATAAAGCTGATGTGAAGGAAGTTATTCAGGTGTGAGGTCTCTGACAAGTTTTCTCACAGGCAACAAATCTCCTGGTGCGGCATATGCTCACATTAGGAGAGAAACCCAATTTGAGTGTGATAATAAAACCTTTACACAGTTGTTGGACCTCCTGGGACATCAGCGAACACATATGGGAGACAAGTAGCCAGGATTATTTCACCTTCTCGCCAAACATTGACATCTCCGCACAGACATGGAGTTGGCTCATCTGCTTCCCTTACTCTGAGAGTTGTCTGTATTGTTTACCCTCCAGGCTCACATAGGGGAGCTGTTCTTCCAAAGCACTGTCTATCTCAACAGTGTCTGTCTCCAGCCTCTTCTACCATCAGTCTAACCATTTCAAGGAAATCAATTTAACCTTTGACCAGATCACCAAACAAGATCAAAAGAATATGTACAGTAGCTGCAGCTTATTCACAAATATCACTGTGGCTCTGGGAGGATTTCCTCAGCCACAGGAAGTAGGCGATTCAGGAGAATGTGTGTCAGGATTTTCCCTGCTCTGGACAAGAAATACCTCAATGATTTCCACAGGCTGATTTATCTTTCTTCTTGAAGACAGTTAGATTTGTCATATTCCTGAAATCAGGGGGAGTTCTTTTTCCTCCCAAATCTATAAGATAGATCCTGATGTGAGCAGAAGTCCACCAGCTTTGAAGTCCTCAGCTGGGATACCATCGGGGCCACAGACTTTGTTGTTTTTCATCTGTTTGATTGTTGCAGCTCTCCCATTGATGATGACTGACCCATTGGATTTTACCACAGGCACTGAAGATTGACTGGTCAGTATCAGCTTCAATGTGAATTCATGGTTGAGGAGTTGTTCAAAATGTTCTTTCCAGTATTAACAAGTGTTATTGTCATCCTTAAGAAGAGAAGCACCATCCAAAGGGAATTGAGTCTATTTGACCTCAGTCTGTAGCTGGCCCTAGTGATTTCATGTCACGATGACCAGCACATTGTAGGATTTCTCAGAACACATGTCAAAGAACAAAGAACAACACAAGCCGGGAAACAGGCCCTTTGGCCCAATGAGCCCCTGCCACCATTTTAACATTGTGAGTTCCCTTTTCCACCCATGACCCTTGTCTATGCTTATGGCACTCCACATTGGAAACCAGATTGAGGCGAGACAATTTAGGATCAATTTGTTACACCAATCAATCTAACAGCATATCTTTGGAGTATGGGAGGAAACCGGAGCACCCAGAGAAAACCCATGCAAGCACGGGGAGAATGCGCAAACTCCCACAGACACAGGCCCAATTCCATATATCTGCATAGCAAACAGTGATAGTCACTGAGTTGCTGTGTTGCCCTTCAGCTGGTCCAGTTTAAGTGTACACTAATGACATGAAGCACTAGGGTACTCTCCAAACATCCAAGAGCAGCCCTCGCACAACCCACTGCTTGTGTGCCCCTTGTTGGATAACAAGGTGGACCAAAGCACCTGTGGATTAGAAGAGAAAAACATCAATAATATGCATATCTTACGCCAACATTCAAAGGAATCCCCAGAAGCTCAAAAGTAAAACAAGTGAGCCAGAAAATATGTTGAATTCTCAGGAATGTCCAAAGGCCCTTGATCCTTATTTAAAACGGTCTCCTATATCCCTCCATCTCTATTCCACTCATGTGCCTACCCAAGTATCCCTTAAACTACTCCAGCATGCCTGCCTCCACCACCTTGCTTGGCAGTGCATTCCATACCCCCACAAGCCTCTGAGTGAAAAACCTCCCTCTAACATCCGAATTATACCTCCCCCCCCCCCACCCTGCCTCCCCCCTCACCCTAAGCCTGTGGCCCCTCGTAATGTTTGTTTCCAATCTAGGAAAAAGCTTACCACTGTTTATCTATATCCTTCATAATCTTGTACACCTCTATTAGATCTCCCCTCATTCTCCATCTTTCTAAGGAAAACAGCCCCAATCTGCCCAAACTTTCCTTATAATCCAGTCCTTCCATATCAGGCAGCATCCTGGTAAACCTCCTCTGCACTCTCTCCAGGGTATCCACGTCCTTCCGGTAGTAAGGCAACCAGAATTCAACACAGTACTTCAAATGTGATCTAACCAACGTTCTATACAACTGCAATATCAGACACCAGCTCTTGTACTCTATACCTCTTCCTATAAAGGCAAGCATACCATAAGCTTTCTTCGCAACCTTCTCCACCTGTACTACCCAACTTCAAAGACTTGTGCACTTGCACCCCCAGGTCCCTCTGCATTTCTGTATTGTTAATAGGTCTGCCCTTTATCATGTAATTCCCCCCTACATTATTTCTTCCAAAATGCATCACTTCACATTTATCAGGATTAAATTCCATCTGCCATTTATCTGCCCAATATACCAGCCTATCTATATCCTGCTGTATTGCCTGACACTGCTCCTCACTGTCTGCAAGTCCAGCCATCTTCATGTCATTTGCAAACTTGCTGATCACACCACATACTTCCACTTCCAAGTCATTTATGTATATTACAAATAGGAGAGGTCCCAGTATTGAGCCCTGCGGCACACCACTAGTGACAGACCTCCAGCTAGAAAAAGACCATTCCACCACTACTCCCTGTCTTCTATTACCAAGCCAGTTCTCAATCCATCTAGATATCTGTCCTTGTATTCCATGAGCCTTAACCTTTTCAACTAACCTACCATGAGGAACTTCGTCAAACGCTTACTGAAATCCATATAGACAACATCAACGGCTCGTCCTTCATCAATGGTTTTTGTCACCTCCTCAAAAAATTCTACCAAATTCGTAAGGCACGACCTCCCCTTAACAAAGCCATGCTGCGTATCCCTAATCAGATCGCAATGCTCTAAATGTGTATACATTCTATCTCTAAGAATACTCTCCAAGAACTTCCCTACCACTGACGTCAAACTCAATTACTATAATTGCCAGGGTTATCCCTATTACCCTTTCTAAACAACGTTCACTATCCTCCAGTCTTCTGGGACCTCACCTGTGACCAAAGAAGAGACAAAGATTTGCGTCAGAGGCCCAGCAATTTCATCTCTCGCCTCCCTAAGCAGCCTAGGATAAATGCCATCAGGCCCCGGAGATTTATCAGTTTTAATGCTACCTAAAAACCCTAACACTTCTTCCCTCGTAATGGATATTTCCTTTAACTGGTTTACAGCTCCCTTCAGACTGTACCGGACATCAAGCCCCTCTTCTTTGTAAATTCTGACGCAAAGTATTCATTCAGGACCTCCCCCATACCTTCGGACTCTAAGCATAGTTCCCCTCCTCTGCCTCTAAGAGAACTGATTTTTCCTCTAACCACCCTTTTGTTCCTAACATAGGAGTTAAATGCCTTCGTATTTTCCTTAATTCTGTCTGCCAAAACTATTTCATGCCCCCTTTTTGCCCTTCTAACTCCCTGTTTGAGCTCTCTCCTATTCTTCCTGTATTCCTCCAGTGCTCTCTCCATTCCCAGTTGCTTAGACCTGACATAACATCTCTCTTTTCTTCCTTACCAAGTCCTCAATATCACTAGTAATCTATGGCTCTCTAATTCTACCTTTCCCATCCGTTCTTTTAACCAGCACATATTTTTCCTGCAACCTTTTCAATTTTCCCTTGAAAGACTCCCACGTGCTGAACGTGGACTTACCCTCAAACAACCTCTCCCAATCAGTTTCCATAAGTTCCTGCCTAATTCGGCTGTAGCTAGCTTTCCCTGAATTTACACCCTCCCCTTAGGACAGCACTCATCTTTTTCCATTAGTATCCTAAAGTAGACAGAATTGTGGTCATTTATCTTTCAGATTTTTCCTTGGGTGTCACGAGTTCTGACTTTGGGTTGTTCTGTCAGGCAATGAAGGTCGATCATTTTTGTTCCAGGAAGTCACATATTGCAGTGTCATGTTCATCAAGCCAGTCCAGGTGATGATGTTGCTCAAACCCAATAGTCTCAACACAGGAGTTTAGTACAGCTGCCTTTTGATCTCACTGTTTGGGGATTGAACAGGATTTGTGAAGATTTCCTAGAATGTCCATAAGCTGCTCCTGAATTTCCTCTCTTCAGTTGGGTTATTTTAGAACAAAGAACAAAACAGCACAGGAAACGGGCCCTTCGGCCCAACGAGCCCGTGCCGCTACCCCGATGTTCCCACTTCTACCCATGATCCCTGTCTATGTTTATAGGTCTATGGATTAAAAACCAAATTTGAGACAATTTAGGGAGAATTTGTTTTACCAATTAGCCTAAGAGCACATCTTTGGGATGTGGGAGGAAACCGGAGCACCCGGAGAAAACCCACGCAAGCACGGGGAGAATGCACAAACTCCCACAGACACAGGCCCAAATCCATGTATCTGCACAGCACAGCGATAGTCACTGAACTGTCGTGTTACCCATCAAAATGGTCCAGGTCAAGCGTACACTAACAACGTGAAGCACTAGAATACTCTCGAAAAAATTGAAGAGCAGCCCTCTCACGATCCATCGTGTGTATGCCCCTTGTTAGACAACAAGGTGGACCAAAGCACCTGTAGGACAAAAACAAGTACATCAATATCATTGTCTATTTACACACTTCCCAGGCACTCTCAAGGCTCGTGATCCCTATTTTAAATCAGTTTTCTACACCCCTCCATTCCCATTCTGTTCATGTGCCCATCTAAGTATTTCTTAAATAACTCCAGAGTGCCTGCCTCCACCACTTTACTTGGCAGCGCATTCCATGTCCCCACCACCCTCGGTGTGAAAAAACTCCCTCTAGCATCCAAATTATATCTTACCCCCCCTCACCCTAAGCCCGTGACCCCTATTTGAGTCCATCCTAGGAAAAAGCTTAACCCTGTTTACTCTATCTATGCCCCTCATAATCTTGTACACCTCTATTAGATCTCCTCTAAGTCTACGTCTTTCTAAGGAAAACAGCCCCAATTTGCCTAACCTCTCCTCGTAACTCAGACAGAGCTGAGACATTGATTTTCTTCCTCTTGGACTTTTGGATCTTGTGATGTCTTGATGCTGGTTGGATGTTCATCACTGATTGAACAAGTCAATGATCTGTTCAGCAGACATCAGTCCCTCCAATGGATCAAGTGATGCAGACATCATGTAATATTTTGAATTGGTTTTCAACCTTCCAGGGAAACCTCCAACATGGTCTTTGTTTGCAGATAAATTCAAGAAAAATATTGAGAACAACATCAGAAACCTTCATTATATTCATCGATATGACTAAAGCATTTTACTCAGTAAAGTGCGAGGCTCTGTGGATTGTGCTCCAATTACTTGGAATTCTAAGAAACTTCATCACGATCCTGCAATTACTTCACGGTGACATACTGGAACTGTCTTGAGTGGGAGATCGGAAACAGAAACATTCAAAATCCAGACTGTTGTCAAGCAAGGCTGTGAGATCGCCCTCATTCTATTTACAATCTACCTGACAGTGACTCATCAAAGATCAACTGCCATTTGGTGTCAGTATTAAATACCATCTCAATGAAAATCTCATTTACCTTGGCCACCTCCATAACAAAACTAAATTGACCATCATAGATGCACATGATCTATAGTTTGCAGATGACAGCAGTGCCGTTGCCTATTCTGCAACAGGTTTCAAACTCTGAATCTTTCTATCTCTGTATAAATTTGAATGATAGAAACAAATTCCATTTTATGCCACTGAAGTTGTATCCTTTCTGACAATTGGAAAAAGATGCCAGACTAAAGCACAGGAAGTTTAAAGAAATTTCTAATGTAGTATTTTGAGAGAGTGAATGAGTAAGTGTTGATCTGAGAGTGTGTATGTTCGTAAAGTGAGACAGTTCTCAGGAGTGGGTATGAGGTGGAATGAGACTCTGATTTAGCTGGTGATGTGAATTATAGACAGATGCTCTTTAGGTGATGGGTTTTGACTAATACAATGGATAACATTTGTATTCTCCTGTCTGGGATGACTATTATCCTGAGTATGATAAGGGAGTGGGAGTGAGTCTCAACAAACCTGAGTCTTGTTGTACAAACCTATGTGTTTTAGCCTCTGTAGTGAATAAAGACACTAAGTTCGACATTAAATATTTAAAAACAATTTCTTTTATTCTATAGCTTCTTAATGGTAAATATTTGCAATGCATAAGCGAAATACTCACTATCTGTTACTTAATTCATCTTAGGGTTGATTTCCACTTGCAATTAAAACCTGATAGGATTTTGTTGGCACATGAAATCAGTTCTTTGTTCTTCCAGATGTTGTCTCTCCTTGTAAGCTTGATTCCCAGGTTTTTCACACTGCCTTCCTGAACAAACTATTTCTATTAGCAGAGTTAAAGCTCCAAAAGTTCCTTGGTAACCAGCCGATGAATTGATCAGAAATCTCAGTTGCATTGTTTAATTAGGCCAATCAAATAGAGTCAGAGTAGTGGTATTGGTCACTCCAGACCCAATCATATTAAGTATTTAAGTGCATATTGTTTGAATTCCAATGCCCAGATAAGGAACACTGGCTCCAAACATCAATAAAGAATTTCTCCCTGCCAAAAACAAACTTAAATCTGACACCTTTTCTGTCCTCTGACAAGTTCCAAGCCATTGGTCACAAGAAATCCCAGCAAAGTGAAAAAGCAACTTTCATCAAAAACCAGATTTGCTTGATCGAAGATCTTTCAGCATATTAAAAGTTAAAATTCTGCAGACCATTCAGCCACAGTTCCCTCAATGCATAGACTTCAATGTAATAATGATGTGGTACATTCACCTTACCTGCTTCCAAAATTCATTTCATGTTCTGTGAAGTGTCTTGAAAATTTTCAAATGTTTTGTTATTTTGGTTGATTCAAAGTCTGGTGTAAGCTGAACATTGTAACGTTGTTTATTTGCTATTTTATCAATCTTCTGAATAGATATATAACTCAATGAATTCCATTTTATATTAAGACAAACCATTTGTAGGATCCTTTTTGACCAAGAGATCAGGATTTAAACTGATTGTCAGAGTGAAACAAATAATTCCTCAGACTCTGGGCTCCCTGTACAAGCCTCATTCACCATTTATTGAAATACAAATGTTATAAAGTGAGTGAAGAAATTATTCTATAGATGTTTATACACTGCATTAATCATGAAGTTAATCAGATCTCAATGTACCACCCTCAAATAAACTACTTCAATTATGCATTTTTTAAAAAGTTTTCTTTAGTAAAACAAAGCAAAATACTGCAGATGCTGAAGATTTGAAAAAATTTCTGGAAAAACTGCAGATCTGGAGCCTCTGTGAAGAAAGAATCATTGTTAACCTTTTGAGTCTATATAAGTTTTTTATTAAACAGATTTGACTTGAAACAGTTCCCAAATCCTTACCATTTGGAAAATGTCCTGATGTATCTTTGAGTTTCAATATAAACGATCTCCTGTTTCCCCACACTGAAGTCAGCTGCTGCAATTTGGTCCCTCACTTAATCTATCGATGTCCCTTTGTAAACTTCCACTCCCATCCTTATTACTGACTCTGTCACCTCACTAAGTGTCATTAGCCTATTCCTCCATCAAAGTCATTGTCCAACATAATGGAAAGCTAAGTCTCCAATACACATCCCAAGGAAACACTGCTGGGCACATCCTGAGAAACAGAGAACAATCCTTTTATTCCAGTTCTTAGCTCTGACCTCCCAAACAAATTATCAAACCATGCCACAAAGCTCCCTCCAATCCCATGTACATTTATCTTGCTGAATAATCTCTGAGCGGAACATTATTATATATCTTTTGGAAGTCCATGTAGACAAACCTCCATAGATCCTGTTCAGTATGTTAATGATTTCCACAAATTGTTTTATTAAATTGATCATATTGGTTACAATGATTTGCTGCACCAGAATGTAATAACAGGTGTGTAACCACCCAGAGAACACGATGAACAGAAGAACATTGGGTCCCTGCTACCTGCTCGCCCTTTCAATATAATCAGAACTAAGCTTTTACCTCAATCAACCTTCTCACATGATCCCCATCTCCTTATTCTCTCAGCATCCAAAAATCTCTGCCTTGAATATACTCAGTGATGGAATATCCACAGCTCCCTGGAGGAGAAAATTCTAAAGATTCACAATCCTTTCGATGAAGACATTTCCTATTTCCACCCTCATCGACTGAACTCCAATTCTGAACCTTGAATGACAGCTCAAAATAAACTTCCAAGTGTCAGCGAGCAAATGATATTTCCATTGTTACAGTCAGCGCAGTTCCCTTTCCTTCAGTCAGACTGGTTGTGCCGTCTCCTGCCTCAAACTGAGCCCCTTTAGAAACTATTGTGATGTCTGATCTGACTGGGATGTGCAGCATGAGGTGGAGGCTTGTCCTGTGATCACACGGCTTGATCCAGTCCAGTTAAAGAGCCTTCACTTTGATTGAACAGAACTTGTCAAACACTTGGACTTTATTTTGTTGACAATGGGTCTGATTTTACCAACAAGTTGCGCTCTTTTTCAGGCACGATCTGCGACCACCTCTATGCTTGCACCCACTTGAGCAAGCAGTTAAAATGGCCACAATCGGCACCGTGCCCGGAACGGGCACAACAAGAATTTAAATGCATTTGCATGCAGTCAAATTGACTTAATGGGCTGAACGCCCAAACTTTGTCTGCACTTCCCTCTTTGCTGCCATATTCGCCTGTCCACATTCAACACGAAACAAATATGATCTACAAATGTCTATTTTGGGCAGTCCAGTTTCTGAGGAGGTAAATTCAGAGCTTTAGCCGCTCTCTACCTCAGATTAGGGGTGTAGGGTATGGGGGGGGGGGGGGCGGTGGGAGCTGGTGGGAAGATGGGTCAGATCATTCTCTGGTGGGGGAGGAAGTCGGGTCAGATCGTTCTCTGATCGGAGGGAGGGGACAGTTGCGGGGGGGCAGCAGGGAGGCTGGCCAGATGGCTCCCTGGTGGCATCTAAGAGGAGGGACATATGCCAGATGGATTTCTGGCAAAGGGAGGGGGGGTGGAGGAGGAGGGCCAGATATTCTCTGGTGGGGGGGGGGGAGGGGGGGAGAGGAGAAGGGAGGTGTGTCAGATTGTTCTCTGGTGGGGGTTGGGTAGAGGGATCCGCTGCCACTTTGCAGGTGGTTGGTGGAGGGAAAAGAGAGGCAGGGGGTCGTGATCAGTCTGAGTAGTGGGGGCGTGGGTGGATAAGGGGGGCATTTGTGTTGTGCGAGGGTGGGGCAATGTCTGCGGGGGCTGGGAGGGAGACATTATCCTACCCGAGAGCAATGTGGCAGGACAGTATTTTTCTAAAAAATATTTTACTGCGCCTGCCCAATTGAAGGCTCCAATCCACCCCATATTCTTCAATCCCCTTCCTAACATAAATCTCAATGTCATTTTATATGTTAACAGTTGACATTGACATAGTGACTGTGTTGGAGTGTTGGATAAACTGAAGACAGGAGTTAAAGGGACACAGTTTGCCTAGAAAGTGGAGGTGATATTGTTCCTTGAGTATTGGGACAGTGCATAGCTTGGGAGGAACATCGAATTGGTTTGTGTGAATGGAAAGCCAGTGACAGTGTGAGAAGGGGACTGAACAGGAACTGCCCAGTTGGTTGAGAACTTAAACAGAAAGTTCCTTGACCGTCACAGAATATGACAATGTCTAGAGAAGGAGATTTGATCATTATTTCTGGACCAAGCTTTACTCCAACCCAGATGGAACTTGATTCCACAGTCTCTTGTTTAGGAGGTCCATGCTTTATCCATTAAGTTGTACAAGGTGGGGGTCTGGCAATTGTAGCTTTGATTGTCTCAGTGTAATTGCTGCCAAATTTAATACCTTTTTGTGTGTCAGTTCTTTCATTTCATCAACAACCAGATTGGTTCAACTTCAAAAATTCCAATAATGAGCTGAGAGAGTTAGGATTTGTTTGTCAGTAATTAATGCTGGACAAATATAGATTGTACGTGAGAAGAAGTTGTCTTTCTAGAAGTTTCCTTGCTGTCCTGACTCGAAGCTTAATTGATATCCCAGCCCAGATTCCCGCCCACCTCCTTGATCTCACTGTCTCACCTGGACTCATTACTCTCACCATATCATCACAGCGGAGGCCATCCCTGATCACTTCCATATATTACTCTGCATTACATTACAGCTCAAGCTCCTTTTATATCTGCCCCTGGAATAAACTTGTCCCCAATTCACTAGCAACTGCACTCTCCAAATACCAACAATCTTGGCCATTGGGTCTTAATTCAAAACAAGATTTCTGCAACTACTGATTTACTCATTCCCACCTTCACCTCTGCCTGAGATATCTGAGTCAACCAAAAAAACCATTCTCATCTCTCATGTTGGCCCTTACCCTGTGTACTTATCTGCTCTCTTAAGACCAAGAGACACAGGTTTGAATGGTTCTGGTGAACAAGCTTCGATACAGCTGATTCACATGGGGAAGAAACCCTTCAAGTGTCAATTTTGTAAAATATCTTTCTCCCAAAACTATCATCTCCTAAGACACCAAAGAATTCACACAGATGAGAAACACTTCAAAACAAAAGCTTGATCACATGTTCTCACAGTCATTGACACTAGAAATCATCAAGGCAATCACACCAGTGTGAAGCCATACAAGTGTGACGTGTGTGACAAATCATTTACAGAATCAACATATTTTCACATACACCAACGCATTCACACTGGGGAGAAACTATTTATGTACAAGGTTTGTGATAAATCATTCTCATATTCATCATCACTCTGTGTACGCCAATATACTCATACAGGGAAGAACCCTTCCCAGATGACTTGTGAGACAAATACTTCTTGAAGTTCTTGAATCTCCTATTCCATCAAAGGATCCAGTTTAAATTGTGAGCTAAAGTGGAGAAAGCAGTGCTGTAACCACAAGAAACTGAATCACTTTGCACACACATACTTCATCAGATCAAAGAAGAAATTGTAAATGACATTCTTGGAACAGCCAAAAAGGATTTTAGAATCACAGAATTGCTACAATGCAGAAAAAGGCCATTCAGCCCATTGAGCATGCATCGACAACAATCCCAACCACGCCTATCCCCGTAACCTCATCTATTTAGCCTTTCAATCCCCTTGACACTGAGTCAATTTGGCACGGCAAATCATACCCTGCATATATGTGGGACAAAACCAGAGCACCTGGAGGAAACCCACACAGACATAGGGAGAATGTACAGACTCCACACTGTCATCTGCGGCCCAAAGTTGAACCTGGATCCCTGGTGCAATGAGGCAGCAGTGCTAACCACTATGCCATCGTGCCATGATCAGAGGTGGAATGAGTTGTTGGCAGAAAAAGAAGTAATTTTGAAATTATCTCAAAAAGGCAATTTAAAGTAATTGGGCAGGATTTTATGATCTCATTCATCCCAAAACCATAATATCCTGTCTGAGGTCAACAGATCTTTCCATGGTCTGCCTCTCACCTGCTCCAATTCCCATGGGATGGTGAAATTCCAACCTTTGAGTCTGAAAAACAAGCTCAGAAATGAGCTGGATTGATAGCTCCAGAAGAAGGAGCCAATTTAACTCCGGATTTTACTCAGACATTCTTTGTAGAGTTTAAGATGAGAAAGCTACAGCCATAGAGACTAACGAAGTTCAAAAGCTGAAATCAAAAGCTGCTTCACTAAATCTGACTTCTAATTCTGATGGTCAGAAATTGCATTGAACATTAGTAACACAGGATAGACCTTGTTTCCATCGTACAAACATGCAGAACTGAAGAGGTTGAAAGAGGTCTGCAAATTTGTTGCACAGTTGAAAATGACACTGCAATAATTTGCAAACTGTAGATCACGTGTATAGTGGTAGAACATAGAACATAGAACATTACAGCACAGAACAGGCCCTTCGGCCTTCGATGTTGTGCCGACCAATATAAAAAGCAATGCCCCTCCAAACAAAACCATTCCCTTCTCTTCCATATACTTATCAACTAACCTCTTAAACGCCACCAAACTTGGCACATCTACAACTGCTGCAGGCAGGGCATTCCACTCCCGAACCACCCTCTGGGTAAAGAACCACCCTCTGGGTGGTCACTTTAGTTTTGGTATGGGCATGACTGAGTTTCCCATCAAGATGGGGTATATAATATTGATACCAGAGGGAAGTTGAGCTTTGATGAGATGAGTAGTCAGAAATGTAGAGCCTTTACAGTACAGAAGGAAGCCATTCAGGCCATCAAATCTGCACTTAACCTCCGACAAAGCATCTTATTCAGGCGCAATCCCCCCTACCCTATCTTCATAATCCCACATTACCCTGCTAAATTCCCTAGCATGCACATCTTTGGACCTTGAGAGAACATTGGAACACCCAGAGGAAACTCAAACAGTCACAGAGAGAAAGTGCAAACTCCATACAGACAGTCACCCAAGGCATGAATTGAACCTGGGTCAAAGTTTCAAAGTGTTCAATAAAATGTTATTGTTAATCTCACATTTAAAGGAATACTCCATTGTGTGACTCCTTTGATGAAGCAGGAGTTTTAATAATTTTGTGCAGCTTTTGTCACACACATTAAACTTGAATGGCTTCTTCCCTGTGTGATTGTATTGGTGCATGTGAAGGGATAATGCACACGAGGATAATTTGTCACACATATATGACTTCACTCCTGCATGAGTTCATTGGTGTATATGAAAGTGAGATGAGTGTGAGAATTATTTGTTGCGTGTCACACATATATGGCTTCTCCCCCATTTGGATATGCCGTTTAGTCACCAGGACCAATGATTGTGCAAAGCCTTCATTATACACCTCACATTTCTCCAATTTGGAGTGTCAATGAATTTGTTAAAGCTCGGTCACACACCTCACACTTGAAAATGTTTCTCCCACTTATGGATCTTCTGGTAGCTCAGATCAGAAGAGTGTCTGAAAGCCTATCTACAAATCTCACACCCGAAGAGTTTCTTCCATGTGAATGCATTGTTGCATTAGGAACATCAATGAAATATAGAAACCAGAAGCAGGAGTAAGCCATTCATCCCTTTGAGCCTGCTCTGTGATTCGTTTTGATCATGGCTGACCATTAAAATCAATATCCTGATCCTCCATATCCCTTTAGTCCGAAGAGCTATATATAATACAATAACCCTTAATTCTGGACTTCCTGCAATTGGGAATTCTTTTGAATCCACCCTGTCTAACCCTAATACAATCTTATAAGTTTCTGAGATCCTCTTTCACTCTTCTGAACTCCAGTGAAAATAACTGACTTGGTCTCTCCATTTGTGAAAGACTTGCTAACTGAGGAATCAGCCTGGTAAACCTTTGCTGTACTCCTTCTATAGCAAGAACATCCTTCCTTAGATAAGAACACCAAAATTGCACACAATATTCCATATGTGGTCTCACTGATGTCCTATACAACTGCAGCAAAATATCCATATCCCTGTACTCAAATTCTATCACTACCAAGGTCAACATGCCATTTAATTCTTTACTGCCTGCTGTACCTGCACACTTACTTTCACTGACTGACGCATGACGACACCAAGGTCTCGTTGAGTATCTACCTTCCCAAATTTACACCCATTCAAATGATAATCTGTCTTCTTATTATTACTACCAAAGTGAATAACTTATTTAACCATGTTATACTGCATTTACAATGGATATGCCCACACATTCAGCCAATTCAAATCACGCTGAAGCACTTCTGCATCCTCCCCACAACCCACCCTCCCAAACAACTTTATATCATCTGCAAATTTGGAGATAATATATTGAGATTCCCTCTTTCAAATCATTAATAAATAATGTGATCAGTTGGGGTTGCAGCACAGATCTCTGCACTACTCCACTAATCACTGACTGCCAATCAGAAAAAGACCCATTTATGCCAACTCTTTGCTCCCTATCTGCTAACCAGCTTTCTATCCATCTCAAGACATTACCTGTTTTAACTTTACATAGTAGTCTGTTATGTGAAACCTTGTTGAAGGCGTTCAGAAAGTCTAAATAAACCAAATCTACTGGTTCTTCTTGGTCAACTCTACTAGTTACATTCTCAAAGAATTCCAATAGATTCGTCAAGTATGATTTCCCTTTTATAAATCCATACTGACTTTGTCTGATTATACCACTGCCTTCCGAATGCTGAGCTATGAAATCCTTGATAATGGACTCTAGCAACTTCCCAGTATTAATGTTCAGCTCATTGGTCTATAGTTCCATGTTTTTTCTTTGCCTCCCTTTCTGAATAGTGCTCTTTATCACACACATCACAACTGAATGCCCTCTACCCATCAAGAATACTCTTGCATAGGTGAAAGTGGGCTGCGTAAGAAGATATGTCACACACATCATGTGTGAAAGGTGTACATTCCTTTGTGTTGTCTCCCTGTACCATTTATTGCATGTTGCAAAATAAGTGAAAAAATTATCCTGCAGATGTTAACACAGTGCATTGATCATGAAGCCAATCAAATCACAATGTCCCATCCTTAAATAAAACTGCTCCAGTTGGTCATATACAATTAAAAATAAACCTGTACTTTAATAAACTGCTTGGAAAATGCGTAACAACCTCAAGAGATTTCATGTTAGTTTATATTGGTTTTATAAGCTTAACCTGGCTGAAATTGATAGTAATTTTAAATGTACCTTAGATATAAATTGTATATTGAAATTTTGCGATCTTTAATATTATTAAACATCACCCAGGAAATTGGTATCAACTACAGAAATGACCACAGCTCTAGATGGGAGTACTGACAGCAGTGAGTTTCTGCTGATTGCACCTGTCTGAGCTGGTTCTTTAAGTTATACTCAGATTGTTTGGGTACTCAGGCAACAGCAGTCAGTCAGAAAGGACCACACGAACATAGCAAGAAAGGAAATATGAGCAGGAGTCCATTTGACCCTATAAGCCTGCTTCATTATCCAAACAGATCATGTCTGATCTGTTACCTCTGCACAATTTTCTTGCACTATCACCGTATCTTGTGATATTTTTAATATCTAGAATTCTATTCTGAACATACTCAACGACAGAGCCTCACAGCTCTCAGAGGGTTCAAAAGATTCACCATGTTCTGTGAAGAAGTTCCTCACTCTCTACCCTTCAGTGGTCTATCCTTTATTGTGAGACTGTTTCTCCTAGTTCTAGATCCCCAATTCACCCCAGCCAAGGAAAAGATCCTCTTTCTTCAACCCTGTAAGCCCTGTAAAAAATTTACATGTTTGAATGGGATCACTGCTCCTTCTTCTGAAGTCTAGAGAAGACAGGCCCAGTGTCCTCAACTTCTCTTCAAAGAACAGTCCCAACAACCCAGGCAATAGTCTGGTGAATCTTCATTGGTTCATTAAATTGCAAGTACGTCCTTCCTTTGGTAAGGAGACCAAACTGTTTTATGAATACTCCAGATGCAGTCTCACTAAAACATTATGCAATTGCAGAAATTTACTTTACTCCTTTACTCCTTCCTGTACTCAAATCAGTCAAGGTCAACATTTGCCTTCCCCATGGCTTGCAGCACCAGCATGGTAACTTTCAATGACTCAGCAACAAGGACACCCAGTCCCTTCAGACATCAACATTTCCCAGCATCTCATCATTTAATCTGCATTTCTGTTTTTTCCTATTGAAATGGATAATTTACATTTTTCTACATGACATTCCATTTGCAATGTTCTTACCCAGTCGGTCTCTTTAAATCGCCTTGAAGCCTATTTGCAGCCTTCTCACAACTCACATTCCCAACTATTTTTTTGTTATCTGTAAATTTGGAAGTATGCCATTTGATCCCCACATCTAAATCATTGATATAGATTGTGAATAGCTCACTCATTTTGTTCTTCTGAAAATCCAAGAATATCAAGTCCACTGGTCCCTCCTTATTTATTCTGCTAGTTACATCCTCAAAAACTGTAATCAGTTTGCCAAACATGGGAACTGGGAGCAGAAGTAGGCAATTTAGCCCTTTGAGTCTGCTCCGCCATTCAATCAGATCATGGTTGACCTTGTCCTGGTCTCAAATCCAAACCCTTCTATAAATCCATGTTGACTCTGCCCGACCCTATCATTAATATCTAAGTGTCCATTTATCACATTTTATAACAGATTCTAGCAATTTTCTTCCTAATAGTCTGAGGTTAACAAGTCTGGAGACATCAGTTTTCTCTCTCATTCCTTTCTTAAATACTTGGGTTATATTTACTATCTTCCAATCTGTAGGAACCATTCTATCTTGGAGTCATAATCAAAACTCCCATTTACACGTTGTGGCCAGCAACAATGTCAGTAAACTACAGACTCACTGATAACATTTTATTTCAATTGTGTCAATTAATAGAAATAGTTAAAAATAATTTCAAAAATGATCAGCCTTCATTGCCTGGCAGAACTAAGGTCACAACTCAAGAAGTCAGAATTTCAACAGCTCAAGGCTGACATCCAAAGACAAATCTGGAAGACTGAACATGTGATAGGAAAAGAAATCCAGAGAAATCCAACAATTTTCGGATCAACATGACATAAAATCATCATAGACTGAGCTCAAATGGACTCAAACTCCTTTGTTTACAGGATGGTGTTTCTCTTCTTAAGGATGACAATGCTGGAAAGAACATTTTGAACAACTCCTCAACCATGAATCCACAATGGCATTCTATCCCTGGTGTCTGTGGTAGAATCCATGGGTGAGTCACCATTGATGGGAGAGCTGCAACAAATGATCAAACAGGTGAAAAATAACAAAGCATTCCAACTGACGACTTCAAAGCTAGTGGACTTCTGCTGACATCAAGATTCCATTAACTCCTCCTATGGATTTGGGAGGAAAAAGAACCAGCCCACCCGACTTCAGGAATGTGACAATTGTAACTATTTTCAAGAAGGGAGTTAAATCATGTTGTGGAAACTATTGAGCTATTTCCCGCTTGTCCAGAGCATAGAAATTCCTTAGAATTACAGAATCCCTACAGTGCAGAAAGAGGCCACACATTCTTCTGAATCACCTACTTTCTCTGGCTGAGGAAACCCTCCCAGAGGTACAGTGACATTTGTGAATAAGCAGCAATTTCTGTCCATATTGATTTTTTCTTTTGGTGATGTTCGGTGAACTGGTCAAAGATTAAATTGACCTTCTTGGAATGATTGGACTGATGGTGGGAAAGGTTGGAGAGAGACTCTGCTGAGACAGAGAGTGCTTTGGAAGGACAGCTCTCCTTAGTGAACACTAAAGAGTAAACATCACTGAAAATCCTGGTTGAAAGGAAGGTGAGCCAGCTCAAAATCTGTGTGGAGATGTTGGTGTTTGGTGACAGAGGAGTAGATCTAACAGTTCTGGCACATGTCAGAATCGAAAGATTTGTCTCCCATGATTTATTTTATTTGTTCGCTCATGGGATGTGGGCATTGCTGGTTGGGCAGCATTTAATGTCCATGCTTAACTGCTCAAGGGGGGGCATTTACCAGTCAACTACACTGAGATGTGTGTAGGCCACACCTGTTAAGAGTGGAGGTTTCCTTCTTTAAAATATATTAGTGAACCAGATGGGCTTTTACAAAATCAACAATGATTTCATAGTCATCATCAGACTCTTAATTCCTGATTTTTTTTTAATTGAATTCAGATTTCATCATCTGCCATGGTGGGTTGAGACCCCTGGTCCTCAGAATATTACCCTGGGTCTCTAAATTATGTGTCCAATTTCACTACACCAGGGGATTGAAGATGGGTAAATTGCTGGAGTTTGGAAATAATAGATCCATTGGCAGTCATTTTCTAAAATTCTTTAGACTCTGATCTGATTCCTATAAATTGGAGGGTGGCTAATTCAACCCCGTAATTCAAAATTGGAGGTAGAGAGAAAACAGGAAACTATACATCTGTGAGCCTAACATCAGTACTGGGAACTTGATAGGGTCTATTATCAAGGATTTCATAGCTCAGCATTTGGAAAGCTTGTACCTCAACTTGAGGTACAAAAGAGAAATCACGCTTGGTGAAATTATTGGAATTCTTTTGAGGATGTAATTAGGAGAGCTGATCGAGGAGAAGCAGTAGATGTTGTTTATTTAGATTTTCAGAAGGTTTTTAACAAAGTCTCACACAGCAGATTACTATGTAAAGTTAAAACTCATGTGGTAGTGGGTAGTGTCTTGAGATGGGTAGAAAGCTGGTTAGCAAATAGGAAGCTAAAAGTTGGCACAACTGGATCTTTTTCTGATTGACAGTCAGTGACAGGTGGGATCCATCTCTGGTTGGATCCCAATAGTTCACATTATATGTTAATGATTTGGAAGGGGGAACCTCCAAATATGTAGATGATACAAAGTTGGGTGGGAGGGTGAGCTGTGAGGAGGATGCAGAGTTGTTTCAGCATGATTTGGACAGGCTGAATTATTGGCCTTATGAATGGCAGATGCAGTATAATATGGAAAAATGTAAGGTTATCTGCTTTGGTAGCAAAAATAGGTAGGTAGGCAGAATATTATTTGAATGGGTGTAAATTGAGAGAGGTAGATACTCAGCGAGGCTTTGGTATCCTCATGCATCCGTCTCTGAAAGTAAGTGCGCAGATACAGTAGGTAGTAAAGAAGGCAAATGGTATTTTTGCCTTCATAACAAGACAAATCGAGTATCGGAATAGGTATGCTTTATTGCAATTGTACAGGCTTTGGTGAGATCACACCTCGAGCATTGTGTGCAGTTTGGTGTCTTTAGCTGAGTTATAGAGGGAGTATAGCGAAGGTTTATAGGCTAATTCCCGGGATGGCTGATCTGTCATATGAGGAGAGACTATGTCAGTTAGGATTGTATTTATTGAAATTTAGGAGAGTGAAAAGGGATTTCATAGAAACATAAAATTCTAACAGGATAAATTCGCAGAGAATGTTCCCTATGGTGGAAGAGTCCAAAACTAGGGGTCAGAGTTTGAGGATAAGAGATATATCTTTTAGAACTGAGGTGAAGATAAATTTCTTCACCCAGTGGGTGGTGAATGTATGGAATTCATCACCACAGAATGAAGTTGCGGCCAAAACAACATGTAATTTCAAGAAGAAATTAAATACAGCTCTTGGAGTTGAAGAGATTTGAATAGGTGATGGGATCAGGATATTGATTTTGATAATCAGCCATGATCAAAGAGAATGATGGAGCAAGCTCGAAGGGCTGAATAGCCGACTTTTGCTTTTATTTCCTAAGTTTTTATCACTGCCTCCCCAAGGAAATTGACTGATAATCCAGGAGGTTTGACAATTGTGTGAAAGCTTCAATACAGAACTCACAACAATAGAATTTCTCCCCTGTGTGAATGTGTTGATGGACCACGAAATGTTCTATGTGAAAGCCTCATCACACATTTTACACCTGAATGGTTTCTCACTAGTGTAGATTCACTTGTATTCCAGGAGGGTTTTGATCACTTCAGAAAGATTGTATCATAAATCTCACATTTGAAGAGTTCCTCTCCTGTGCGGATTCTTCGATAGATCAGCGAGTTGTTTGACTATATTGAATGGCTTTGTCACACAGCCTCACACTTGAAGGATTCTTCCTTTGTGTGTCACTTGCTGTTCTACATGGAGTATTTTCTGATGACAGGAACATGTTGCCATACAGGTCATATGTGAATGTCTTCTCCCCTGTATGAATGCTTCAGTATCTCAGGAGCATTCAAGATCACCTGAGAGTTTGGTCTCACATCATAAACTGGCTTGGTTTCCCATTTGTATGAATAAGATGGTTTTTCACCAAATATAATAATCACACGTAGCCCTCATTACATATCTCACACTTTAATAGGTTTTCTCCAGTGTGACTGTTTTATTGTTACACAAGTACTGATGACTGTTGTGACATTTGGTTGTACTTCTCACACTGGACAGGTTCCTCACCAGTGTGTCTCTGCTGGTGCCTCAGGAGATCAGAGGAGTGGACAAAATCCTTGTCACAAACATTGCAACTGAACAGCTTCTCTCCTGTGTGAAGGCACTGATGTGCACGAAGGTTTGATGACTCAGAAAATGATTTGTCACACACCACACACTTGAATGGTTTCTCACCTGTGTGGATACGATGGTGCTTCAGAAGATCAGAGGAGTGGATAAAAGCCTTGGCACAAACCTCACATCTGAATGGTTTTTCTCCTGTATGAATGCGTTGGTGTGCACGGAGATTTGACGACTCTGAGAATGATTTGTCACACACCTCACATGTGAATGGCTTCTCACCAGTATGAATGCGTTGGTGACTGCGGAGGTTCGATGAATGTGAGAATGATTTGTCACACACCTCACACTTGAATGGCTTCTCTCCTGTGTGAATACGTTGGTGTTGCACGAGTGTTGATGACCATGTGAAGACTTGGTTGCATACATCACACTTGAAGGGTTTCTCCCCTGTGTGAATTCTCTGATGTATCAGGAGATCGGAGGATTGGGTGAAGGCCATGTCACAAACCTCACACCTGAAAGGTTTTTTCCCCCTGTGATTCCTCTGGTGTCTAAGGAGACTTGAAGATGTTACAAAGGCTTTATCACAAACCTCACATTTGAAAGGTTTCTGCCCTGTGTGGATTGTCTGATGGGCCAGGAGGTTCGAAATTCGTGTGAAGGTTTTATCACACACCTTACACTTGACCAGATTCTCCCCTTTGTGATTCTTCTGGTGTCTAAGGAGGCTCGAAGATGACAAGTAAGCTTTTTCACAAATGTCGCACTTGAATGGTTTCTCCCATGTGCGAATGCATTGGTGCACATGAAACTGAGATGAACATGAGAATAATTTATCACACACTTCACAATGAAATGGGTTCTCACCCATGTAGTTGCACTTGCACTAACAGTGTTAGGGGAATCATACAAGGTTGTGCAGCCCTCTTCACAGCTCACACTTGAACAGCCTTTCACCATACGTTGAGTCAGTGGTTCATGAAGATGTCAATGATTGACGCTCTCACCAGACTTGGGAGCCCACTCACACTTCTTCCCAACCTCATCCTAATAGGTCACAGCAAAACCTTTGGAAAGGTAGGTTCTGATGGAAGGTACCAGACTACTGACCAGTTTCAAATCTGATGATATTTCAAAGCTCTCCTGCCTGACCAATTTCCAGATGATGATTTTGCTGCCCAACCTTCTGTGTGTCAAGCAATGTAGTAAAGAGATTGGATGTCTTCCCACAGTTGTGCTGTTGTTCCTCGGCTGATGGTAAGGATCTATCTGTTGTGTCTATCCTCACTGCATTTTCAGGTGTAAGATGGTGAAATTGTTCTGTAAAACAGGAAAATAAAACATACATTTCTCCAACTCTCTCTCCTCCTTTCCTATAGGACTGACTCCTAACAGATAGTTCCACAGTGAGTGCCAGTTTGCTATACTCCTGTATGGGGATCAGATACAAGTCCTTCATTTTTCCACACTTGCCTGTCGTACACTCTCTATTTCTAGCTGAGTCACTGGATAGTGACAAGGAGCAGACAACATGGCGAGAGTCTATCTTCCATCCAGATCCCCATCTTCCCAGGCACCAATGACAACAATGGAAAAGACAGTTTGGTGGAGTATAAACGGGCAATCAATTCATTACAAATTCGAGTCGTACTGGTGGAGACTTGGTATGTAATTAACAGAAAAACAAGAGAAATGTTAATTCAATTGAGATTTTGAAATTTCTCTACTTGTTTTCCAAGTTTATTTGGAGAAAACATACTGGGGCAATGTGAAGCTATGTCGGAACTAGGAGTTCACGTTATGCTAGTGAAAACCACTTTTACTTTCAGAATGTGTTTAATGTAAAACAAAAATAAAGAGAAATATGAATTCAAAGGAGATTTTGAAATTTTCCACCTTGTTTTCTAAAATTATTTGAAGAAAACACACTGGGCAGGAAGTGCGAGAAGCTAAGGAAAATATTGCTTCAGTGAAGCTGATTGAAGGGAAAAGACTGGCGGAGTGGAAAATAGACGATCAATTTACTATGAACTGGTGTTATGCTGGTGAAGATCAGTTTTACTATTACGAACGTGTGTTTAATATAAAAAAAACACTCAGGAGAAATATTAATTCGGTGGAAATTTCTTCCTTCGTTTCTCCATTTAAAAAAGCCCATAGTCGGCAGAAAATGTTACAAGCGGAGGAAAATATTGCTTGAGTGTAGCTGATTGAAGGGTTCTGGTTTATCCTGGAAAATTAGATATACTACACTCACTTAGACTGCACATCCCAAATTCAGCTATCAAACACAGCACTGGCAAAACTATCAAATCCAAACCCAGGCTATTGGGAAAGGCCGCGGCCTTCAGGTATTTTTTTTCAAAGAAGGCATTAAAAGATTTTTCAATAATATATCTTTGTCCCTCCCAGATAATTACACCTCACCTTCTCATATTCAGTAATGACCCATCAACAAAACTCAGCCTGTAAATCAGAACGGAAATGCTTCCAATAAACACACTCAATATCTACACACAGCTCCAATCAAACAGTTCAGCGCTCTGATTGATGGATCAAACAGCCAATCGGTGAAAGAGACAAGACTTGCCCAGCCCATTGCCGGGCGTCACTATTGTGCGCAGCCAATCGTATAAGAGCAAGCCGTTCGTCTCTGACTCCGTGCTCCGCCCAGTTCCGCGCGGCCGCTTTCTACAGACTCCCACTCGTTCAGAACTACATTTCCCATACTGCATGTTGTCCCCGGGCCTGCGCCGCAACAATTTGAGGCGAAAACAGAGAGGGAATGTGTGTGCGTGTGCTTGATGGGAGTTGTAGTTCTGCCGCGTGTAGCAGCAGCTGGTGTCCAACGTTCGGGAATTGGTCTCCCTGACTCACTTTATCACTATCAAGTAGAACGTCCAACGCTTCCTGCCCAGTGTGTTTTCTTCAAATAATTTTGAAATTTAAAAATCTCCAATTAATATTTCTCCTGGGTCTTTTTATATCACGATGTGGACATGCTGGCGTTGGACCGGGGCAAGCGCAGTAAGAAGTCTCACAATATCAATTTAAAGTCCAACAGGTTTATTTAATAGCGTTACTCCTTCGTCACGTGAGTGCAGGATTTGTTTCACAAACAGGGCACACACACACCATTAATTATAAGATAATGGTTGGAATGCGACTCTTAATAGTTTTTAGATATACTTTTACCCCCTTCCAAAAAAGGATAACTATTTGCAATACATGTGCAAGTGTAAATAACTGATGACCCTATTAGTCTCTAAAGCATTTAATCTCCTGTAACCTTTAATGGTAATCCCGTCTGGAAGCATTTTAAATTGCTCACAGTAATCCATGGGATTGTGACTCTTGGATGTTGTTCCTGATGGCATTTGGGATCATGTCCTCAATGCAATGGAACTGTATAGTGGTGGGGAACTGAAATGGCTTTCTATTGCACCTTTATTTTAACAACTTTACAGGATGATTGTTCTGAACAAATTCTTGATACTTCAACAGGCTCCAGTGTACTTTCTGTGGGATAGTGGATGTGACCTTATTGTTCCAGCTGTAAACTTGACAATTATGCAGTTTATTCTTCACATTGGTCAGTGTTGACCAGTTGATGGGCAATACGACAGCTCAATGACTATCACTGTGCTGTGCAGATACATGGATTTGGGCCTGTGTCTGTGGGAGTTTGTGCATTCTCCCTGTGCTTGTGTGGGGTTTTCTCCGGGTGCTCAGGTTTCCTCCCACACTCCAAAGATGTGCTCTTAGGCTCATTGGCAAAACAAATTCTCCCTAAATTGTCTTACAAATTTAGTTCCAATGCAGATTTCTATAAACATAGATAGGGATCATGGGTGGAAGTGGGAATGTCGAGGTGGCAGTGTGGGCTCGTTGGGCCGAAGGGTCTATTTTCTGTGCTGTTTTGTTCTTTGTCATCTTTTGTACTTTTGAAACTATTCTTTAGTTTTTCAGAAAGTAAAACAGGTAAGAGTAGGTAAATAAGTTTCCACTGCTTGCCAACCATGAGCTCTGTTGGTGATGGAGTAGTTGGATATATAAGTGTCTTTCTCAGAGGTAGTATTGAAATGCAGAGATCTTGCTGTGTCTACATTTGAGAATTAGTGATTTCACCATGCATATCATTCATTTAACTCGGCTATTAGATCCAGTGTAATAGAGAGAACAAGGAGTGTGATAAATATTCCATTTCTCACGCTTTTTCTGAAATGATAAACAAGTTGTGGACCATTTGCCATATTGATCTGTCTAGGTGCATAATAATAAACTTAAAATAGAATTGGGAGTGTGTGCAATAATTGTGCTTTACATATTGTGCAATTGTTGAATAAGACCATAGCCAGAAGGCTACAAGGCATAGGGGCAGAAGTCAGCCATTCAACCCATCCAGTCTGCTCCACCATTCAATGAGATTATGACTGATCTGATATGATAATCCTCAACTCCACTTTCCATCTTTATCCCCAAGACCCTTGATTCTCTTTCTTAATAAAAATCTGTCTACCTCAATCTTAAATGTACTCAACAATCCAGCCTTTATAGCCCTTTGTGGGGGAAAAAAATTCCACAGATTTTATGCTAGAGATAAAATACTTAACCTGCCTCCCTGCCAACTTCCAGCAGACAACAGATGCTGCTGTAATATGAAATCTTTCTCTTTTGTTGTAACTGTTATCTGACTAATTCCATGGACTATCACTAACATGAAGTCATGGTAGTCTCCACTAGTTGTAACTGGAAGATAGAGTATAAGTATAATCTAGGCCTATGGAATAAGTGAACCCTTCTATGCTGAAAATTGCACAGCAGTAGGTTTTGCATGCTTTATCTGTGTAGCACAGAAGAAACAATACTTTTCATTGTATGCCAATACATGTGATTTATTATTGTCATATCAAAAACTCACTGCGCACGGCCCAAGTCTGATTGTAATCCCAAAGCAAAAACCAACTCTTTCTCCATCAGTAACAGACACTCTGGACAAACTGCTTTAATTTGGAATTAAACAATGCCACTTTAAACACAGCTGTGATTATTTGAACTGTGCCATCTTTGTTCCTGGTTGCCACTGAGATTAGATAGCAATGTAGTAACAGAATAAAACACAAAACTGTATTGGCTTTTATCTCACCCCATCAACACTTAGACTGTTCGGCCCATCTGATTTCAATCAGTGTATATGCTCCACAGGAGTTTTCTCTCTGCCTATTTTATCATAGCTTATCAGCAGATCCTTCTCTTCCATTCTCCTTCATCTACTTACTCGATTCCTATTTGCCTCAGCCATTCCTTGGGAGAAAGAAAGTTCCACATTCTATTCATTCTCGAATTTCTCCTGCATTCCTCATTAGATTTATTATTGACAAGCTAATATTCTGGTGCTACCCTGTTCAGTCTTTCCTGATTGTTGCAATCTCTCCATTTTCAATATTACCCTTTATCAATGTTTTTTGCACTTCTCCAGTTCCCTTCTGTTCGTTTTCAATATGTTGATCTGAACAGTGCACAGATCTCTATGTATGGTTTAAACAAGATTCTTGACAAGTTCAGCATCACTGATCTCCTCTTTAATCCTATTCTCTAAAATGGACCCAGGTGTTGTTTGATTTATTTTATAAACTGTCCTTAATGAATTGCCTTTTTACTTGCTGAATCTGTAGTTCTACCCTTGCACAACTTGCAACATGTACTTTGGTCTTCCCTAACCTCTTCAATTCAAATAATTTGTCCACAGGAAGACATACTTTTGTTTCAAAGCTCCATCAAATCAGCCCATGGTGTACACTTCCCTAAAGTGCACATGGTTATCATTCCAATGGGACAAAATCCTGTGAATGCTGGAAATCTGAGAAATTCAGAAAATGCTGGAAATCCTCAGGTCAGGAAATATCTGCAGAGAAAGAAACAACTTCTCTACAGCCAGTGAGATACCCAACCACACTATCCTCCTCCTACAATTCTGTTGTCCAGTAAGTGGGAAAACTGTGATCTTTGTGACTATTTTCTCTTCAGTTGTACACAGAGAATCTCCTGCAATGGTGAATCTTCCCACCGCCATCGCTCTGGTTCCTACCAAGGCTCAGTCTCTGCTTTTCAATTCGGTTCAGCCGCTCGAGGCTCGCGCTTCCTCACATTCCAACTCCCGAACGCTGGGAGCCAACCGCCGCTGCGTGCGGCAGAACTACAACTCCCATCAGGCATCGCGGGCTGGCTTCCCCCAATTCATGACGTAGAGATGCCGGCGTTGGACTGGAGTATTCCCAGTCCAACCCAATTCCACACTGTGTCTCCTCACTACGCAGGCCGGGGGCTACATGCAGCATGGGTAATGTAGTTCCAACCGGGTGAGAGTCTGTTTCGAAAGCGGCTGCGCAGAGCTGGGCGAAGCATGAAATCGATGAGGTCCCGTCCCCTCGTATATAAATGGATGAACAGAGTGATTGATGTGTGTGGGACACTGATTCATTTCCTTTTTGGTTGGCTGTTTGATTCGTCAATCAGAGCGCTGAGCTGTTTGATTGGAGCTGTGTATTGGATATTGAGTGTGTTTATTGGAAGCATTTCCCTTCTGATTTACAGGCTGAGTTTTGTTGATGGGTCATTGCTGAATATGAGAAGGTGAGGTGTAATTATCTGGGAGGGACGGAGACACATTTATTGAAATGTCTTTTAATGCCTTCTTTAAAGATTTTACCTGAAGGCCCCGGCCTTTCCCAAAAGCCTGGGCTTGGATTTGATAGCTGAATTTGGGATGTGCAGTCTGAGTAAGTACAGCGTATTTAATTTCCCAGGATAAAGCGGAACTCTTCAATCAACTAAACAGAAGCAATATTTTCCTTAGCTTCTAACATTTCCTGCCCACTATTTTTTTTATAATTGGGAAACGAGAGGAGAAATTTCCACCGAATTCTCCTGGGGGTTTTTATATATATATTGAAACATACACTGTAAGGATAAAACTGATCTTCACCACCACAATACAAACTCAGTGAATTGATAGCACGTTTTAAGCTCCGCCTGTCTTTTCCATTGCTGTCATAGTAGCTGGGCAGATGGACGTATGTGCAGAGGGGGGAAAAAAAAGTGGCCATGTTATCTGCTGCTGGGCACTGGATAGTGACCCTGCTGAAAACAGAGGGTGTGTGACATTCAGACAAGAAAAAATTAAAACACTCGTTTCTGATACCCACATGGGGATTAGCAGACTAGCACTCATTGTGGAACAGCCTCTAACTGAGGAGTTAGTCCTTTGAAAAAAGGGAATTGGATGAAATCATGTTACCTTTTCCTGTTTTACAGAAGGATTGCATCATACTACACCAGAAATACAGAGTGAACAAACACTGCAGATAGATCCTATCACCTAAGGAACAACTGCACAATCTTGGGGAGATATCCAGTCCCTTCACAGCATTGCTCAACACAGAGAAAGTTGGCAGTGAAACCATCATTTGGATGTTGGTCGGATAAGGGGAGCTTTGATATAGCATCAGATCTGAAACGGGTCAATGGTGTGGAACTTTTCCGAAGGTTTGGCTGTAGGCTATCGGTCAGCCTGGTGCTGGGTAGAAGTGTGAGTGGACTCTGAGAGCTTTAATCATTTACTGAGTTTTGTAAACCACTGGTTTCTACAGGTGAGAGACTGTACATTTGTCAGGTATTTGAGGAGGGCTATGCACCCTCTTAAAATCTCCTGAGCAGAAGGTGAATCTGTTGTGCAACTGTTAACAGGAGGACAGCTTCATGGCAGAGAAAGCTTTCAAGTGTGAATTATGCAACAAATCATTCTCACGCTTATCATACTTTCGCCTCCACGAACGCAGTCACACAGGTGAGAAACCATTTATTTGTGAGGTGTGCGACAAATCATTCTCACATTTATCAAACCTCCGCTCACACCAACGTATTCACACTGGAGAGAAACCATTCACATGTGAGGTGTGTGACAAATCGTTCTCGCAGTCATCAATCCTTCGCTCACACCAACGCATTCATACAAGGGAGAATCTTTATACTTGTGATGTGTGTGGAAAAGCCTTCACACAGTCATCGAACCTCTTGGTCCATCAGACAATCCACACAGGGAAGAAACCCTTCAAGTGTGAAGTTTGCAAGAAAGCTTTTGCAACATCGACAAGGCTCCTGACACACCGAAGGATTCACACTGGGGAGAAAACCTTCAGGTGTGAATTTTGTGAGATGTCTTTTATCCAATCCTCAGACCTCCTGACACATCAGAGGATTCACACAGGGGAGAAACCCTTCAAATGTGACGTGTGCAACAGAGCGTTCACACAGTCATCAACACTTATACAGCATCGACGTATTCACACTGGAGAGAAGCCTTTCAAATGTGAGGTGTGTGAGAAATCGTTCTCGCGCTCATCTCACTTTCGTGTACACCAACGCACTCACACAGGGGAGAAAACATTCACATGCGAAGTGTGTGACAAATCATTCTCACGGTCATCGACTCTCCATGAACACCAACGCCTTCACACAGGAGAAAAACCTTTCACATGTGAAGTGTGTAATAAGGACTTTGCACAATTATCAGGCCTGTTAAATCATCGGCATATTCACACAGTGGAGCAGCCACTAAGACGTGAGGTGTGTGATTGAGTCTCATATATTCTGCAACACTCATAAAACACACACATGTGCATTAGAGAAAAGATATTTCCGCGTGAGATGTGTCAAACTGTCCTTAAGATCAAATTCCTCCTTCCTGATGCACCAGATGATTCATGCAAGGGAGAAAACAATGAGTTTTAAGATGTGTGAATGAGCCTTTGTTCTTTAAGGGACACCTGTGCAATGCTGACTTGGTCATGCTGGATGAAGATGTTCAATGTTAGCTATGTATGGAAGGCTTTGCACAATCGCCAGATGTTTTGAATTACTGACACGTTCAAATGGGAGAGGAATTTTTCATGTGCGAGGTATACAACAAAGCCTTCACAATCTTGTCAAAGGTCCTGGTTCATCAGAAGGGAGGAACGCTTGAAGTTTCAGATTATGATTAAGTTCTCCGGACATCTTTTAAGCCGTTTGGAACAGCAGGCAATCAACACTAGGGAGAAACTATATTGGTGAGTTGTGTGAAAAGATTTTCACGTAGTCATTGTGTCATCCAACTCATCAATGGGAAAAACCTTATCATTGTGAGTTCTGTAATAAACCCTTCATACAGTTGTTAGATCTCTTGGAACATCAAAAAACTCACATGGGAGACAAACCCTGCCAGTGTGACATGTCAGGATTGTTTCGCCTACTCCTCCTCTCTCACCAAAGACTGGTATCTCCACATGGACTTGGCTCACCTGCTTTCTTTAGAGTTTTCTGTGTTGTTTACTCTCCAGGCTCACACAGGGGAGCTGTCCTTCCAAAGCACTGTCCATCTCAGCAGTGTCTGTCTCCACCCTCTTCCACCATCAGTGTCACAGTGGTATCACTGTGGATTTATGTTTCAGGGATTGTTCAAAATATTTTTTTCAGCGTTAACAGATGGAATCGTCATCCTTAAGAAGAGAAACATTATCCTGTGAATAAAGAGGATTTAGTACATTTGACCTCAGTCTATGACCTTGGTGATTTCATGTCACAATGATCAGAATAATGTTGGATCTCTCAGGATTTATTTTCCCACCACATGTTATCGTCTGGATTTCTCTTTAGGAATTAACCATAATTGATAGAAGCGTTCTTGTTGTTTGGGAATTGAGTTAGATGTGTGATGATTTCTCAGATTAGTTGTGAGCTGCTTTTGAAATTCCTCTCTTACTTTGGACTGTTTTAAGCCTGAGACATTGACCTTCTTCCTCTTGGACATTTGGGTCTTGTGATGTCTTGGTATTGAATGCCATAAACTAACCACTGCAGATATATATGATCTGAAGTTTGTAGACAACTGCATTGTTGTTGTCCACTTTGCACTAAATCTGTAAACCATCCTCAATCTTTTCAGTTCTGTATAAAAAAAAAAATCTTGGCCTGTCCTTGACTGTGGCCAAAAGAAAATGCATCTGTCAACCCACATCTGGTCAATCAAATAGTCCTCTTTTTGTATATATTAAAGTAGAGACTGGAATGTGTTGAGCAGCCACCTCTCCCAAAAGGTCTCCATTGACAAGGAGATCCAACACCAGATGAACTATGTCAGTTCAGCCATTGAGTGTTTGATTGCAGCAGTTTATACTGCAGAGGTTTCTCCCTAGCAGCCTGCCAAAGGAATTCAATGATCGGTCCTGCTACGATGGCCAGGTATGCCACAGGAAATTATTAATAGATCTCCCTGTGGACTTCGTAGAGTATGAACTGCCTTATTGAGCAAGCCAAGACTTGTCTAATGGGAAATAGTCAGCAGGGGCTTTTAACCCTGTTACTGTAGTTGTAGGTCGCGAAGCAGAGACTACCTGACTAAACTGCTTTTTCCTTTGATGCACAACAAAAGGTGTTGATGATAGGAATCTAGCATTTGGCTGAAGTACTACAAACACCAAATGGTTGCTTTGATCAGGAAGAAAGAAAATAAAGATAATTTTGGGTCAAATGTATCGAAGGTGGTGATGAGAGTGATTTAATTAAATTGATTGCTATAGGAGCATTTTGATGAATAGAAGGTCAAAATCATTTCATGTTCTGGGAAAGATGCTGATATTTTCCAACATTTTGTTATTTTAATTCATTTGAAGTTTGGTATAAGCTGAATATTCTGCTATTTTATCAGTCTTCTGTGTAGATTTCATCGTTATACTGAATGACATCGTCATTCAGTCAGCACTGAAACAGGGCCTTCGGCCATCATTCTATGCTGACCATCAAATACCAATCTATACTCATCCACTTACCACCACTTGGTCCATAGCTGACTATGCCTTGGTGATTTAAGCCTCTAAACCACTTACTCACCTTAAACCGATGTCCTTTGGTTTGAGACAACTCTTCCATGGAGAAAAGGGTTTTTTTTTTGTGATCTACCCTATCTTTGCCTCTCATAATTTTGTATATCTCTTAGACACCCCTCCCCAGCCCTCAGCCTCCTCCACTCTGGGAAAACAAACACAGCTGATCCAGTCTCTTCTCAGAGCTGAAACTTTCTATTCCAGACAACATCCTGGTGAATCTCCTCTGCCCCCTCTCCAGTGTAATCATGTCCTTCTGGTAGCGGGGTGACCAGAACTGCATAGAATAGTTCATCTATTCTAACCAATATTTTATAAAGTTATACCAAAACCTTCCTGTCCCATGAAGGTAAGCATTTTGTATTTCTTTATCTCCCCATCAGCTATGCTGCTACCTTCAGGAATCTATGGGCTTGTATACCAAGGTCCCTTTGCTCCTCAATACTACAAGGGACCAACCGTTCATTGTGTATATCCTATTCTTATTAGACCTTCTGAAATGCATCACCTTACACTTATCAGGATTAAGTTCCATCTGCCATTGCTGTGGCCAATTTATTAGCCGATTCATGTCAATCCTCCTTGTTATCAACAACACCATCAATTTTCATGTAATCTACAAATTTACTAATTATACCTTCTACATTCGCATTCAAGTCATTAATGTATATAAGAAACAGCAAGTGTCCCAGCATTGATTTCTGTGGTAGACTGCTTGTCACAGGCTTCAAATCTCAAAAGCAGCTCTCCATCATCCTTTCTTTTTCCATTAATAAGCTAATTTTGGATCCAATTTGTCTGTTTGCTTGGTTTCCATGGGCCAATTTTCCATGTGGAACCTTGTCAAAGGCCTTACTGAAATCCACATTAATCACATCAATGCACCATTCTCATCAAGACATTTTGTAATCTTTTCAAAAACCCAAATAAATTAGACAGAATCTCTCAACAACAAATCTGTGCTAAGTATCCTTGATCAATTCCTGCTTTTCTAACTGTTGAATAATCCTAATCCTCAGAATTTTTTCTGATAACTTTAACTTTACTACGACTGACATTACATTGACTGATCTATAATTACCTGGCTTATCCCTGTTGCTCTTCTTGATTTAAAGGTACCACATTAACTATCTTCCAGTCATCTGGTACTTCACCTGTGACTAGAAGAGATTTAAGTATCTCCGTCAGGGTTCCTGCAATCTCCTGCCTTGCTTCCTATATTAGCCTGGGATTCATCTCATCAGGCTCTGAGGATTTATGCACCTTTGTGTCTGCTAAAAAATCAAACCCCTCCTCCTCATTATCTTAATACTCTAGTCCCAACTAAAATCTCTAACTATAATGTATTTCTCCTGAGTGAATACAGATGAAAAATATTCATTAAATACCTCACCCACATCCAAAGGCACCATGCACAGACTACCCCTAGTCTTCCTGTTGCTTGTAATATACTTATAAAATGCCTTGGAGTTTTCCTTAAATCTACCCTGTCATATTTATCAATCAAATTTCATGGCCCTTGTTGGCCCTCATAATTTATTTTTTAAGCATGCCCAACAATCTCTATAGTCCTGCAAGGTCTTTTTTTAATTGCCTTATACCTACCATATGTTTTCTTTTTTTATCAAACCTTTGTTATCCCTTGACACCCAGATTCCCCTGGACTTGCTGCCCTTCACTCCTAAGAGGAACATGTTGGCGCTGAACTCTCACTATTTCACTTTTAAAAGACTCACTTTACAAATATAGATTTATCTGCAAGTAGCTGCACCCAGTCTACATTTGCCAGATCCAGTCTAATGATATTGAAATCAGCCTTGTTCAATTCAGACAGTTGAATTTTGGACTATCCTTATCCCTTTCCAATATGACTTTGAAACTTTCAAAGTTATGGCCACTAACCCCAAAAAGCTTCCACTGACACTTTGAACACTTTCCTGGCTTTGATCCCTTGGATCTAGCACTGCCCATCCCTAGTAGGACTATCAATGTATTGGCACAAAAAATTCTCTTGAATGCACTTTAAAAATTCTACCACATCTAATCCTTTCACACTAATTATGACAGTTGAAATCCCCTACTGTTATAACCCTGTTCCTCTCACTCCTCTCAGTGACTTGCCTACATATCTGGTCCTCTATCTTTTCTGACTGTTGGTAGTCCTGTAGTATAATCCCAGCAAAGTGATTTTTTTTATATATATTCCTAAACTCCACCCATATGGCCTCATTTCAATAGGCTTCTAAGATGTCTTTCCTCATCACTGCAATGATAATTTCTTTTATCAATAATGCTCTTCTCTCTTATATTCCCTCCCACCCCATATCATGCCTAAATTTTTGTACTCTGGAATGTTCAGACGCCAGTCCTGCCCTTTTTTTCAACTATATCTCAGTGATGATAACAACATTTTCACTTGCTGATCAATGCTCTTAAGTTCATTTGCTTTTCTAGCCAGGTTCCTGGCATTAAAAAGGATGCAATTTAGCTTTGCAGTCCTCCCATGTACCTTATCATGCCCATGTCTTCTCTGCCTGCAGGACAGATCTAGTTTTTCTTGACTGAATTGTTGACTGAACCTTGCTCCCAGCTGTAATTCCAAATAAATTAAAATGCAATTCTTAATAAATCTACTTTTTTTTTCACTTTCTGATTTCTCAGAATGGTTTGTTCTTATTCATCAATACACTCAGGAGCCTACAGTAAGTGTCCCATACACAATACTTTTGTCAATGTCACTAAGTTGGTACACTTTCTCCAACAATGGGTTCATAATTTCTAGTTCACAGGAAGCATAACATTTCTCTAAGAGTGGCTTGTATTTTTATATCAATTTTCACAAACACAAGATGTCTGAAAGCACTTCACATTCTGAAATGGGAAACAAAGGGTTAATATAATTAATATGAGTTAGAAAGTAATACTAATGATAGCTGACTTTTTCACTGTATTTTCTTCCACCATAAATCTTAGTCTACACATCCTGCTACTGGTTTTGTACATGTGTATGGAGATTAAGTTACTGCAGCTGACAAGCCTGAGCTGTATTTGTACTTTGCTGTGAGTCTGCTTCCCTGCGAAATTACTGTTTATCAGGGATACGTTAGACCGTGAGGAGACAAAAGACACTAAGGCATGGTGCCAACTGAAGCTGTCATTCTGAGAGATTCTGCAGCTCAGAATAGTTTCCCTCTGAGTTTGTAATAAAGAATACTTTTCTTTGATCATCTCCAGATCCCCGGTGGCATTTGTTCCACAACACACCAAAGAAGAGCTATTTGAAGTGTAATCACTGTGGTAATGTTAAACAAGACTGCACAGAGAAAGCCCCCAAAAATGGCAATGTGTTGATTCTGAAGCTGTGAACGCTGGTAAAGTCCCTGGTTTTAGAAATGTAACTGTGTGCTTTCGGCTAACATAGGTAGACTCCATGAGCGAGGAACAACATACAGACACGGTACTGAGAGAGGATCTCCACATGGAGCAAAACTCAAATAGAAGCACAAGACTTCTGAAATTCTCAGTGAAACTGGTCTGCAATGCATCCTCACACCATTCGATGCACTGTGTCTGGAGGTTTCCTTATTTATCTGGGTCCTACTCCCGAACACTACATCCAATGACATTAAAATCAATAATTCAGGAATGACTGAGACAGGTGTGTGTGAGACCCAGGTTAATTCTATACTCCAGGGACAGTTTAGATGGAGCCTGACTCTATCTAATATGTGTTGTACCGTCTGTGTGAGTGATAGTAAGAAAGTCTCACAATACCAAGTTAAAATTCAACAGGTTTATTTGGTAGCACAAGCCACAACTTTCAGAACTGCTCGTTCATCAGGTGAGTGGGAGTTGTATTCACAAATGGGGCATCTGAAGACACAAATTCAATTTACAAGATAATGGTTGGAATGCCTAGTCAGTGCAAGCTTGGAGGGCCAAAGGGCCTGATACTGTGTGTAATTTTCTTTGTTCTTATTTCCCTGAGCAATGAGTATTCCAACCGTTATCTTGTAAGACTTGTAAATTGAGCTTGTGTCTTTATATGACTCCTATCACCTAATGAGGGAACAGCTCCAAAAGTTGTGGCTTGTGCTACCAAATAAACCTGTTGGACTTTAACCTAGTGTTGTGAGACTTATTACTCTGCTACCATGGTCCAATGCCGGCATCTCCACATCAATGTTGATGGAACAGTGTCAACATGAAGAAGTTATTCTCTTTTTTTCCTTTTTGTTCTTTTGATTATATGTCCCAGTGTCTTGCTGTTCCCATTTCATGGCGTTTTCTTGCAATGCCCTCATACACTTCAACTGAATAGTACTCATTTGCAAAATTGAGAGTTTAAAACATACATTCCATGTTTTTAACATCCATAGATCTATAAACATAAACAGGGATCACGGGTAGAAGTGGGAACATCGGGGTGGCGGCGCGGGCTCGTTAGGCCAAAGGGCCTGTTTCCTGTGCTGTTTTGTTCTTTGTTCTTTATTTCTCAAAACCAATGAATCATCCCTGTTATTTGACTATTATATTGGAGAAATCAAAATTACATTAATCACAAATCATTTATTACGTAAGTTGTTGGTAACAGGAAGCAGAGAGCAAGGATAAGTGGATCATTTGACTGGTAAGTTGTAACTAGTGGAATGTCACAGGGATCAGTGCTGAGATCTCAACTGTTCACAATTTATAGAAATGACTTGGGTGAAAGGGCCGAGCGTATGGCAGCTTATTTTGTTGATGATACCAAGGTAGGTCAGAAAGTAAGTTTTAAAGAACAGTTAGAGAGTCTACAAACTGATGTAGATTGGTTAAGTAAATGGTGTAATGAAACTGTACCTTTAAAAAATGTATTTTAGTCATATTTCTTGTGCAGGATCGGTTCTGTAGATTCAGAGCCATTCTGTCCGTATAACCGGAATCCTCTATTCACTGCAGCAATATAATTGATCTTAACTGCTGTTTATTTTAAGCTGAGCCAGCACAGGGCTATTTTGTGTTTTTCCCTGGTATATTGCAGAGCCAGCTTGATTAGTTTGATAGGTAAAATAAGGTGACCGGATGGGGTTAAGCTTTCACAGAGAGCTCAAGGTAGTCTGCTTTTTGGGTTATTTCGAGAGACGTCATTTTCTTTGGAGCTCTTGCTCTGTCTGAAGTGGAGACTAAAATATGCCAAGATGTAGGCCTCTTTCTCTGAGATTGCATTGTCTGGGGGTGGAGATCTCTCTGAAAGTTGCTGCATGAGAATTAGAGGACAAGCATCTCTCTGGATCACTCTCCAGAGTGTTAAAATGCTAGAAATTGGTAGCCACATAAGCATATTAGTTTACTGTGCAAACTGTTTGCAAAGAAGGGATTTATGTCTATGTGGGGATACTGCTAAATTAGATCAATAGAGATAATAAATGTTAAGAATTATACTTTGTCATATTTAAGTATTTTAATTGGTAAAAGTTATGCTAATTCTTTGGTTATATTCTGTGTTCTTAAATAAAGTTTGTTTTGATAAAAGTTTCCCAAAGGGTCACTGGAATCATATCTGAGTGAAATGCCTTATTCTCACCCTAATGTCAAAATCAAATGTAAAAGTTAGGGTCTAGGCTAACCTCATAATATACCTTGGAGTTTCTGATCTAGTACTTAAAAGTGGGCAAAACTTTGGCAAATACATTATAATATGGAAAATATTAAACTGCCCAGTCTAACCCTGTTTACATCAATGGGGACGAAGTAGAAATGGTCGAGAGCTTCAGGTTTTGAGGTGTCCAGATCATCAACAACCTATCCTGGTCCCTCCATGCGAATGCTATAGTTAAGAAAGCCCCCCACCACACCTGTACTTTCTCAGAAGACAAAGGAAATTTGGCATGTCCACTACAACTCTCACTAACTTCTACAGATGCACCATAGAAAGCATTTTTTCTGGTTGTATCACAGCTTGGTATGGCTCCTGCTCTGTCCAAGACCACAAGAAATTACAGAGGGTCATAAATAAAGCCCAATCCATCATTCAAACCAGCCTCCCATCCATGGACACTCTCTACACTTCCTGCTACCTCAGAAAAGCAGCCAGCGCAATCAAGGACCCCACGCATTCCGGACTTACTCTCTTCCACCTTCTTCCATCATGAAAAGGATACTAAAGTCAGAGATCATGTACCAACTGACTCAAAAACAATTCTTCCCTGCTGTCATCAGACATTTGAATGGACCTACCTCGCATTAATTTGATTTGTCTCTACACCCTAGCTATTACTGTAACAGTACATCCTGCACTCTTTCCTTTCTCTCTACATGTATAGTATGCTTTGTAATACACAAGAAACAATACTTTTCACTGTATACTAACACGTGACAATAATAAATCAAACCTTACCTCGAACTTGTGCCCCCTTGTAATTATATTTTCTGCCCTGGGAAAAAGCTTCCAACTGTTCACTCTATCTATGCCTGTCATTATTTCATAAACCTCTGTCAGGTTGCTCCTCAGCCTCCATCTTTCCAATGAGAACAATTCCAGTTTATTCAACCTCTCCTTCATTCCAGGCAAACCTGGTAAATCTTTTCTATACTCTCTCCAAAGCCTCCACGTCTTTCTGGGAATGTGGTAACCAGAATCGGAGACAGTATTACAAATGTGGCCTAACCAACATTTTATATAATTAACACAATTTGCCAACTTCTATACTCAATATTCCATCCAATGAAGATAAGCATGCCATACACTTTCTTCTCCATCTGTGCTGCCACTTTTAAGGATCTGTGGGCCTGAATACGCAGATCTCTCTGTGTATCTATATTTCTGATGGTTCTGCCATTTATTCTATAGCTCCCACTTGAACTGGATCTACCAAAAAGCATCACCTTACATTTGTCTGGATTAAATTCCATCTGTCATTTCTCCCCCAATTTCCCAGCCTATCTATATCATTGCTATATTCTCTGACAATCGTCATTATCTGCAACTCCAGCAATCTCATATGATCCACAAATTTACTAATCAGACCCTCTATATTTTCTTCCAAGTAATTTATAAATACTACAAACAGCAGAGGTCCCAGCACTGTAAGTAGTCCCTATGGAAGACCACGAGTTACAGACCTCCATTCAGAAAAACATTTTCCACTACTACCCTCTGTCTTCTACGCCAAGTCAGTTCTGAATCCATCAAGCAAGTTCACCTCTGATCCCATATGATTTAACCTTTTTGCACCAGACTGCCATGAAGGATTTTGTCAAATGTTTTAAAGTCCGTGTAGACAATATCCATGGCCCTTCTCTTGTCAACCAACGTTGTCACCTCTCAAAAAACTTAATTAGCTCAATGAGATATGACCTCCCTCTTACAAAACCATGCTATCTGTCACTAATAAGATTATTCTGTTCCAAATGTGTATAGATCCTATCTCTAAGAACTCTCTCTCCAATAATTTCACTATCACTGACATCAAGCTTATGTGGGTTATCGTTTCTACCCTTATTGGCTATCCTTCAGTTCTCTGGGACTTCACCTGTGGCCAACAAGTAAACAAAGATTTTGTTAGAGGCTCAGCTATTTGGACCTAGAGATTTGTCTACCTTAATGTTTTCATACACTTAAAATTTCCTCATTATGATGATTTGTTCTAAAAGCTTTACATATCCGTCTGAGATACTACCAATCAATATATCCCTCTCCTTTCAGAATACTGATGCAAAGTACTCATTAAGGATCTCACCCCCTTCTTTTGATTATATGCATAATTTCCCTCTTTTGTCCTTGAACGGACCAACTTTTTCTCTAGCTACCTTCTTATCGTAATAGATATCTAAATTGCCTTGGGATTCTCCTTAATCCTATCTGCCAAGAACATTTTGTGACCTCTTTTTTGTCTTCCTGACTCCCTGTTTGAGTTCTTTTCTACTTTCCTGTATTCTTGAAGCGCTTCATTTGTTTTTAATTGCCCCTAGGTAATTAAGTAATTTAAATTATTTAAAAGTATCTCATCAATTACAGGATTCCATGTGGTGGTTTTTGCCTGAGCCTAGGTCTTCTGTTTGAAAGCTTCTCTGCCTAATTAATTCTTGAATTCCAATCACATGCTTAAGTAACTGAACATAGCCATAGATCAGAAACTGACTAAAACAATCAAACACAGATCAATCAAAATCACTTAACACAATACACTGTCAATAAAGAAAGTGATCACAGATGGATTAAAAAAGTTTGTTCTTTCTAATCCAACAGTCATTACACACATTGGGGTTAGGATTTTCCAGTCCGAGCAGCAGGGGACATGATCATGGTTGGGATGGGAAAGTCTAGAAAGCAGCCAAAAGTTGACTTGTGGTTGCTCTCCCGTGCCATTCATTATGATGTAGGAAGTGAAAATCTTTAAGATCTTTAGGCCTTCACTTCCAAATGCTATCTCTGCAAATGAAATAACTTCCTTTATAAAAACTTTGGAGCAGATGGAAGCAGATTGAGAAAGATACTTCGAAATGACTTGTGGTCAGACTCTACCATCACTTTCTCTCTCCCAAACAGGTACTGGTTGAAATGCTCACAAGCAAAGACAATATCCAGAAACTCTTTCTCAATCTGTGCATAGCATTATTCAGTTTGTGTTAATGATCTTGATACAAACAGAACTAGTTGTCCTTGCTGTACGAAGGTTGCTCCAAGTCCTGTTTCACTGGCATCTCACTGTAGGATAACCTCATCATTGACATCATAGTACCTCAATGCTAGTGTTGTCATCACTAGTTGTTTGATGTGAATGAAAGTTACTTCTTGTTCTGTGTCCCTACACCACTGAACATCTTTTCTAATGAGCGTACATAGAGATACGCACTCAGATGACATATTGACAAGAACTTAGTGAGGCAATTCCCATGTGGGTTCACTGATTCACTGATATTGCAGGAATAATAAATGTGTAGAGTATAGGGCTAATGGTAGGATTCTTAATAGTGTTGATGAACAGAGGGATCTTGATGTATTTGTGCATAGATCCCTGAAAGTAAGCAGTCAAGTCGATAAGGTTGTTAAGAAGGCATACGGAGTCTTAGCTTTTATTGGTAGGGGGATTGAATTTCAGAACCGCAACGTCATGTTGCAACTGTACAAAACTCTAGTGCGGCCGCACTTGGAGTATTGTGTGCAGTTCTGGTCCCCACATTATAAGAAAGATGTGGAGGCATTGGAGAGGGTACAGAGGAGGTTTACCAGGATGTTGCCTGGTATGGAGGGCAGGTCTTATGAAGAGAGGCTGAGGGATTTGAGGTTGTTTTCGTTAGAAAGGAGGCGGCTAAGAGGAGACCTTATCGAAACATATAAGATGATTAGAGGTTTAGATAGGGTGGACAGTGATAGCCTTTTTCCTAGGATGGAGAAAGCTAGCACGAGGGGACACAGCTTTAAATTAAGGGGTGATAGTTATAGGACGGATATCAGAGGTAGGTTCTTTACCCAAAGGGTGGTTCGGGAGTGGAATGCCCTGCCTGCAGCGGTTGTAGATGCGCCAAGTTTGGTGGCGTTTAAGAGGTTAGTTGATAAGTATATGGAAGAGAAGGGAATGGTTTAGTTTGGAGGGGCATTGCTTTTTATATTGGTCGGCGCAACATCGAAGGCCAAAGGGCCTGTTCTGTGCTGTAATGTTCTATGTTCTATGTTCTATTGTAGCAGATTTAACAACTGTCTGGTCATTTGATACAGTAAAAACTTTTAAAATACAAAATTTTGATCCGTCATCCTTTCAGCTATTAACTGGAATCAGCCTCCATGGAACTGTAATCTGAGAAAGAACCCAAATACCCCCATTTCAGAAAGTCCCCAGGTTCAGACCCCTGTTCTTCCTGATTTATGTTAATGACATAGGTGTTGGTCTGTAAGGCATAATTTCAAAATTTGCAGACAATATAAAATTTGAAAGTAATGTAAACTGTGAGAGGAGAGTGAAGAACTTCAAGAGGATATAGACAGGATGGTGGAATGGACAGAGAATTGGCTGCTGTATTTAAATGCAGTGAACTACAAAGTGATTTATTTTGGGAGGAAGGATGCAAAGAGACAATATGAAATAAAGGGACAATTCTAAGAAGCAGTAGGATCTGGGTGTATATGTACATAAAACACTGAAGGTGGCAGGACAGGTTGACAGCGCGCCTAATAAAGCATACAACATCCTCAGTTTTATCAATAGAGGCATTGAGTACAAAAAAAATGAAGCTATGTTAAACCTGTAAAAAAACACTGGTTCAGACTCAATTGGACTATTGTGACCAACTCTGGCCATCACAATTTAGTGAAGGCATTAGAAGGAATGCAGAAAGATAGAGTTTAGAGGAGATTTTGATAGAGGTTTTCAAAATCATAAGGGATCTAGACAGGGAGAAACTCTTCCCATTGGTAGAAGGATTGAGAACTAGAAAAACATATTTTGGATAATTGGAAAAAGAAGCAAAGGAATTATGAGGAAATACAATCTGGAATGCACTGTCTGAGAGTGTGTTGGAGACAGATTCATACAACGAGTGGTTAGGATCTGGAATACTCAGAGCATGAAGAAGCAAATTCATTCAACAAATGGTTAGGATCTGGAATGCACTGTCTGCAGGTTCAATCAAGACATTCAAAAGAAAATTGAATCATTGTCTGAAACGTGTGAGGGTCTATGGGAAAAGGTAGGAGAGTTACACTGAATGAATTATTCTTTTTGAGGGCCAGCACAGATATACTAACAGGCAGAATAATCTCCCGTGCTGTTATAATTCAGTGAGAAGCATGGAGTGGGAGATAATGGTGAAGAGGAGAAGAGAGGCAATGAGAAGAAGGAAAAGTGTGATGACAAGAAGCTGGATGGAGACAGGGAGTTGAGTGATGTTTCAGGGATTTTTGGGAGATGAAGAAATTCTAAAACTTCAGCTAATACAAAGACTTGCGAAGTCAGTATCCTGGTTAAAGACATATCTTTATTTGATCAATGATTGATGGAAGAGAATAGCATTGGGCAGTCTAACAGATCTCTACAGAGAAGGCCCTAAGCATTCCAATACCACTCTGAAGTTACAGTGCATTAGTCAGATTAAATGTACATTTCTCAAGTTTTACTTTTCCCGCCAGTCATCATTCAAACAAATCAATCACTGTTAACAGTTGTCATGTACCTGAGCTAATTACATTCTACCTCTGACATCATGGGATTTCATTGGTCTGTAGAATCCAAATGCTTTTTCCCCTTGTTTCTTCACAACTCCAGTTGCTTATCTACAAAGGTCAAAGTTACTGATCCCACCATCTCTCATTTACATCAATGGCTGAAGCAGACTGTCTGAGAAGCACCATCTTATCAGGACAACTTGAGCAGTCCTATACATAATGTGGCTTTGAGAACCATAACTATCGTAACTATTGCTGATAAAACTAGATACATTCTGTGGTTTCATTGTTCCAAGGAATGATGGTTCATCTCTCCAAGGGTGACATGGTGGCTCAATGGTTAGCACTGCTGCCTCACAGTGCCAGGGACTTGGGTTCGATTCCTGGCTTGGGTCACTGTCTGTGTGGAGTTTGCACATTAGAACAAAGAACAATACAGCACAGGAAACAGGCCCTTCGGGCCAACAAGCCCATGCCGCCATTTTAACATTGTGAGTGTCCTCTTCTACCTATGACCTTCGTCTATGCCTAATGGACTCCAAAATAACGGAACCATAACCAGATTGAGGGATGACTAATTTAGGGACAATTTTTTTTATCACCAATCAGCCTAATAGCACGTTTTTGGGGTGTGGAAGAAAACCGGAGCACCCAGAGAAAACCCCACAAGCATGGGGAGAATGTGCAAACTCCTACAGACACTGGCCTATTTATTGCCTTGGAAGATGATGGTGAGCTGCTTTCTGAACCTTTGCAGTCCATGCGCAACCCATCATGCTGTTAGGGAGGGAATTCCAGGATTTTGACCTAGTGACTGTGAAGGGATGGTGATATATTTCCAAGTCAGGATGGTGAGTAGTTTGGAGGAGAAATTGCAGATAGTGGTGTCACCATACATCTACTGTCCTTGTCTTTTCAGATGGAAGTGTAGTGACTTTCAAAGGTGCTGTTAAAAATCTTTGATGAATTGCTGCACTGCATCTTTTAGATAGTACACACTGCTGCTGCTGAGCATTGATGGTGGAGGGAGTGAATGTTTATAGGTGTGGTGCGAATCAAGCAGGCTGCTTTGTCCTGGATGGTGTCAAGCTTCTTGAGTGTTGTTGGAGCTGCACTCATTCAAGCGAGTGGGGAGTATTCCATCATACCTGACTTGTAGATTGTGAATAGGCTTTCGGGAGATGAGAGATGAGTGACTCAGCACAGTACTCAGCCTCTGCCCTGTTCTTGTTTATGTGGCGAGTCCAGTTGAGTTTCTGACCAATGGTAACTCCAAGATGTTGAGAGCAGGAGGATTTAGTGATGATAACACCACTGAGTGTCAAGGGGTCATGGATAGAGTGTCTCTTATTGGTGATGTTCATTGCCTGCCATTTGTCTGGTGCAAATGTTATTTGTCACTTATCAGCCGAAGTCTGGATATTGTCCAGATCTTGTTGTATTTGAATCTGGACTACTTCAGTATCTGAGGAGTTGCAAATGGTGCTAAACATTCTGCAAATATCAGTGAATATTCCCATTTCTGACCTTATGTTGGAGGGAAGATCATTGATGAAGCAGCTGAAGATAGTTGGGTGAGGACGCTACCCTGAGGGATTCCTACATAGACGTCCTGGACCTGAGATGACTGACACTCCATAACTATAACCATTTTCCTTTGTACCAGCTATGACTCCAATCAGCAAAGAGTTTGCCCCTGAAGTCCCATTGATTCTAATTTTGCTCGGGCTCCTTGATGCCACATTTGTTCAAACATAGCTTTGATGTTAAGAGCTATCACTCTCACTTCACCTCTGGAATTCAGCTCTTTTATCCATGCTGAACCAAGGCTAGAATGAAGTCAGGAGCTAAGTGGCCCTGGCAAAACCCAAAGTGGGTGTCACTGAGCAGGTTATTGCTGAGCAGGCGTGCTGCTTATATGCTGAATATATTTAAGTCAAGAGTGGATAGGTTTTTGATTGACAAGGGAGTTAAGGATTATGGGGAGAAAGTGGGAAAATGGTACTGAACCACTGCAGATCAGCCATGATCTTATTGAATGGCGGGGCAGGCTCGAGGGGCTGGATGGCCTACTCCTGCTCCTATTTCTTATGTTTTTATGCTTCTTGGAATACAATTGATGACCCCTTCCATCACTTCATTGATGATAGAGAGTAGACTGATTGGGATGTAATTGGCTGGGTTGGATTTGTCCACCTTTTTGTGTACTGGGCAATCTTCCACATTGTCAGGTCGAGGCCAGTGTTGTAACTGTATTGGAAGAGCTTGGTGAAGGTAGAGGCAAGTTCTGAAGTGCATGTCTTCAGTACTATTGCCAGAGTGTTCTCAGGGCCTATTGCTTTTGCAGTACTCTGTGCCTCTAACTGTTTCTTAAATCCATGGTGTGAATCTAATTGGCTGGAGACTGGCATCTGAGATGTAGGGACTACTGGAGAAGGCCGAGATGGATCATCTACTTGACATTTCTCGCTGAAGATTGCTGCAAATGCTTTAGCCTTATCTTTTGCACTGATGTGCTGAGCTCCTCCATCATTGAAGATGGGGATATTTGTGGAGCCACCTCCTCCAGTGAGATGTTTAATCATCCATCATCGTTCACGGTTGGATGTGGAAGGGCTGCAAAGCTTAGATCTGATCCATCGGTTGTGGGATCGCTTAGTGTTAGTGGGAGAGAATCTCAAAGAAATCACTCAATGCTCAGGGTTGGTCCCCACATCAAACGGCTTATGTTCACCAGCAGGGAGATGGCTTCTGTTAAACTCAGAGCCTTTCTCCACCGAACAAAGGAAAAACATCTATTCTTGTACATTTTTCAAACGTCTACACACCCTTCACAGCTGAACCTTGTCCAATAATACTGATTACAGATGATATACAGTGGTCACATATCCAATGAAAAAGGCATTACACAAGGTGGGTTTGTGCATAATCAACTCGTGGTCTCATGGACACAACTCATAGTATGTCAGTCAATGTCTTTTTTTCTCCCATCTGGAGTTCTACAGTGTACAATATTCCTTATCCAGTGGGCCTCCTTATCATCTCCTATGACTATCGTCACTAATCCTCTGTGTCTGGTTTCATTGGAGGCCTCAGATCATAGACTGGTGTCAGTCACCAGTCTCTGTGGTCTACTGTATACAGGCTTATGGTCAAGCGAGCTAGTGGTGTTCACAAATGTGGCTAAAAGCTAGCATCCATCTTGTTTACTATCCTGAGCTCCTGTGAACATGGTGGCGTTTTCATGCATGCCCTTTGTGATTGTAAATTCTTATATATTATATACTATTTATTCCTACTAATATAAATTGTTACACAGGCACCAAAACCAAGGATATTGTTCCCCCTAAACCTATTCATTTGGCATGAAAGTATTCCTGTTTGGTTACTTCACCACGTTGACACCTCATTTTTAGGTATATCTGGTGCTGCATCTGGCATGTCTTCCTGTACTCTCCACCGAACCAGGATTGATCCCCTGACTTGATGGTAATGGCTGAGTGGGGGATATGCCAAGGCATAATGTTGCAGATTGTGCTGGAGTACAGTTCTACTACTGTTGAAAGTCTACATGGATGTCCAGTTTTGAGTTGCTAGATCTGTTCAAAGTCTGTCCGATTTAGTATGGTGTGCTACAGAACACAGTGAAGGTTATTCTCAACGTGAAGGTGGAGTATTTTACAATGGTAAAGTTCTGATACTAATACTGTCCTCTTGTTGGTTCCTTCACCACCTGTTGCAGACCCAGTTTAGCAGTTATATCCTTTAGGACACAACCAGTTCGATCAATAATGCTGCTGTTGAGCCAGTCTTAGTGGTGAACGTTGAAATCCCACCCTTGCCACTCTCACTGCTTCCTGCAAGTGTTGTTCAAATGGAGGAGTATTGATTCATCAGCTGAAGGAGGATAGTACGTGGTAACCAGTAAGAGGTTTCCTTGTTCATGTTTAACCTAAAGACTTCATGGGGTCTGGAATCATGTTAAGGACTCCCAAGGTAATTCTCTCCATCTGTATACCACTGCACCGCCACCTCTGCTGGGTTTGTCTTGCCAATGGGACAGGACATATCCAGGGATGGTAATGGTGATGTTTGGGATATTATCTGTAAGGTATGATTCCGTGAGAATGACTCTGTCAGGCTGTTGCTTGACTCATCTATGAGGCAGCTCTCCCAATTTTGGCATTAGTCTCCAGATGTTAGTAAGGAGACTTCGCAAGGTCAACAGGGCTTTTTGTTTTGCTGTTGTCTATTCTGGTGCTTAGGTCGATACCAGGTGGTTGATTCGATTTCATTTCTTTGTTGCGACTTTGTAGTGATTGATAGAATTGAGTGGCTTCCTAGGCCATTTCAAAGGCAGTTGAGAGTCAATCACATTGCTGTGGCTCTGTAGGCCAGTACTACATTTAAGGATGGCAGATTTCTTTCCCTAAATGAACAAAAGTGAAGCAAATGGGTTTTTCCAACATTCAACAATGGTTTCATGGTCATCATAGGCTCTTAATTCCAGATATTTTTTATTGAATTCAAATTCCATCAGTTGCTATGGTGGGATCTGAGCCCAGGTCCCCAGAACATTAGCTGAACTTCTGGATTGATGATCTAATGATAATACCACTAAGCCATCTGTTTCAGGAACTGGTAATAACTTTGATGTAAATCAGTTCAAACAAGCTTGGAATTTATTATGATATGTATCTTACAAGGTTGGGGTAGAAGTGTGAAAGCAATAAACAACAGAGGGTGATCTTTCAGTTTGCAATAGAGCCAAAGAGGCCTTACCTCAATAAAATAATTAAATTACTGTAGTTTTCAGATGAAAAGATACTGAAAGTGAGTTATTAAGAGGATTTCTTCATTGGTCCAAGGAGACTGGAGAGGGGACAATCATGTTGAGTACTAATGTTAATTGTTCATATGGGCTACATCAAATGGTCAGGTAAAAGTTTATTTTATTGAATTTAACTGCCTGTTTGCTCACAGAAGACAGTTGTAGTCTTGTTTTCATGTAGGCTGCATCTCACGGGATCGATAGAGCTGTCAGGAAATTATTATTCATGAAAATTATGCATTGAATCATGGAAAAAACAATTTTATTTTTCACCACAATGGATGCAGATGGAGGTCCTGCACAGTTGCAATTTTGAAACAGAAAAACACCTGGAAGATTTCCCTAGTTTGAATCCAGTGGTAGAAATTTAAAGTGGTCCTCACAGAGCCTTTTGGCAGAAAGGAGAAGCAAAGTCAGCTTGGAAGCTGTGCAAAGGCAGTGGGTTTCAACCAGCAATCTGTACAGGGAGTGTGGCGTCCACAACTGTAAGGTATTAAAGAAAAGTTGGCAGATTGCTTAGACAAAAATCTAACAGAAGGATGCCAGCCCTAGATGCCAGACTTGGGAAATGTTGCTTGACTTATTTTGCCTTTAAAAATTAAATGCTGGCTTCTATAGTTGACAAAGTGATTATTAATTTTGTGCAGGAATATGGTGTCTAAAACCACTCCCACCACTGAGTTTATGCCCATTAACTAGTGTATAATGCTTACTCTTTTTTCAACAAGGCTGTAATCTTAGTAATTCTCTGTTCCTCTGCCATCCCAATATATAAGTGGGATAGCAGTGGGAAGTTGTGCGTGGAGCCTGAAGAGATTGGCGAGGCACTGAATAAATATTTCTCTTCGGTATTCACGCAGAGTGCTGGAAATGTAGCTGTGGAGAGCACTGAGGTACAGGGTTGCAAATTGGGGAGTATTGGAGTAGATAGGGAGGATGTGTTAGAAATTCTCGAGGGTTTGAAGTTGGATAAGTCCCCTGGGCCGGACGGGATTTACCCTATGATTCTCTGGGAGGCAAGAGAGGAGATTGCAGAGCCTCTGGCTCTGATCTTCAGGTCCTCGTTGGTTACGGGTGTGGTTCCGGAGGACTGGAGGCTGGCGAATGTGGTCCCATTGTTTAAGAAGGGGAAGAGAGACCTTCCTGGGAATTATAGGCCAGTGAGTCTTACTTCTGTAGTGGGCAAGGTATTGGAGAGAATTATTAGGGATAGGATTTATAGTTATTTAGAGAGAAATGAATTGATTGGGATAGTCAGCATGGTTTTGTGAAGGGTAGGTCGTGCCTTACTAACCTTATTGAGTTTTTTGAAAAAGTGACCAAAGAGTTGGATGGGGGTAAGGCGGTTGATGTGGTATATATGGACTTTAGTAAGGCGTTCGATAAGGTGTCCCATGGAAGGCTTCTGCAGAAAATGCAGATGTATGGGATAGAGGGTGATTTAGCTAATTGGATTAGGAATTGGCTAGCAGATAGAAGACAGAGGGTGTGGTTGATGGGAGATATTCATCGTGGAGTTCGGTTACAAGTGGTGTACCTCAGGGGTCTGTTTTGGGGCCCCTGCTGTTTGTAATTTTTATAAATGATCTGGATGAGGGTATTGAGGAATGGATCAGTAAATTTGCAGATGACACTAAAGTTGGTGGAGTGGTAGATAGTGAAGAGGGGTGTTATAGTTTACAGAGTGACTTGGACAAGTTGCAGAGCTGGGCCGAGAGTGGCAAATGGAGTTTAATGTGGAAAAGTGTGAGGTAATGCACTTTGGCAGGAAGAATAAATGTGTATAGTATAGGGCTAATGGTAGGGCTCTTAATAGTGTTGAGGAACAGAAGGATCTTGGTGTATGTGTCAATAGATCCCTGAAAGTAGGCAGTCAAGTGGATAAAGTTGTTAAGAAGGCATTTGGAGTCTTAGCTTTTATTGGCAGGGGGATTGAATTTAAGAGCCGCAGCATCATGTTGCAACTGTACAAAACTCTAGTGCGGCCGCACTTGGAGTATTGTGTGCAGTTCTGGTCGCCACATTATAAGAAAGATGTGGAGGCATTGGAGAGGGTAAAGAGGAGGTTTACTAGGATGTTGCCTGGTATGGAGGGCAGGTCCTATGAAGAGAGGTTGCAGGATTTGAGGTTGTTTTCGTTAGAAAGGAGGCGGCTAAGGGGGGATCTTATTGAAACATATAAGATAATTAGAGGTTTGGATAGGGTGGACAGTGATAGCCTTTTTCCTAGGATGGAGAAAGCTAGCACGAGGGGACACAACTTTAAATTAAGGGGTATGAGTTATAGGAAGGATATCAGAGGTAGGTTCTTTACTCAAAGAGTGATTAGGGAGTGGAATGCCCTGCCTGCAGCTGTTGTAGATGCGCCAAGTTTGGTGGCGGTTAAGAGGTTAGTTGATAAGTATATGGATGAGAAGGGAATGGTTTAGTAGGAGGGGCATTGCTTTTTATTTTGGTCGGCACAACATCGAAGGCCGAAGGGCCTGTTCTGTGCTGTATTGTTCTATGTTCTATGTTCTATAAGGAAAATTGTACCTCCAAAATTTCCATTCTGTTCCAAACCCCCTACAGCGTCCAGGATGTACATCCAATTTGGTCCTAGTGATTTACAACTTAAAGTATGATAGTGTTTCTAATACCTCCTCTTTATCAATATTTAACACACAGTGTTTTAATTAATCTTTTCTGTCAAAATGATTTCAGCACTATCTTCTCTCTGGGTAACGACCAGGTTCTCTTTGTATCACGACCTTATTCTCTGTCCCTGAATCTTCATCTCCTTTCTGGTCCCTGCTTCACCTACCCATAATCTTATTAATTTTAACTATTTGTTTCTCTATCAAACATTCCCATTATTTAGCTGCCAGTACTCTTCATCTTCTCTCTTTACATCCTCTTTATTGTTTGAAAAATTAAGCTGTCATTGTGTTTCATCCTATATTTTCTGCTTTATCATTCAGGCAGTTTTTCAAATCTTCGTTTCCCACTTGTTCAGATTCTCCATCACAATCCAATCTCTTCTTGGATTTAATTTGTTTCATTATTGTCACATGTATTAGTATACAATGAAAAGCATTGTTTCTTGCTTGCTATACAGACAAAGCATATCATTCATACAGAAGGAAACGGAACAGTGCAGAATGTAGTATTACAGTCATAGCTAGGGTGTAAAAGTCAACTTAATGCAAGGTAAGTCCATTCAAAAGTCTGACAGCAGCAGAATTGTTTGGTACATGATCTTGGACTTTTGTATCTCTTTTCCAATGAAAAAGGTAGAAGAGAGAATGTCTAGGATGAGTGGGATCATTAATTATGCTGGCTGCTTTGTCAAGGCAGCAGGAAGTGTAGACAGAGTGAATGGATAAGAGGCTGGTTTGCGAGATGGGTTGGGCCACATTCATGACTCTTTGTACTTCCTTGCAGTCTTGGGTACAGCAGGAGCCATACCAAGCTGTGATACAACCAGAAAGAATGCTTTCTGTAGTACATTTATAAAAGTTGGTAAGAATCATAGCTGACATGCCAAATTTCCTTAGTCTTCTGAGAAAGTAGAGATGTTGGTGGGCTTTTTTAACTATAGTGTCAGCATGTGAGTCTAGGACAAGTTGTTGGTGATCTGGACACCTAAAAACTTGAAGCTTGCGACCCTTTCTACTTTGGCCCTAGAAAGGCAGCAACTGCTGCTGGGATTTCCCACTCTCCCACACAGGGCAAGTGTGGATGAGACAATCTGAAACCAACTGGGAACTATATTACCCATGCTGCATGTGGCTCTGGGGCTGCACAATGAGGAGTGGCAGTATGGATTCAGGAAAGCCAGCTGCTGTGCCTGATGGGAGTTGTAATTCTGGCCTGCATAGCGACAGTTGTCTCTTAGCGTTCAGCAGTTGGAATGTGAGGGAACACAAGCCCGAGCAGTTGTCACATGGGCAGGGCTGGAATTGGAAGTGTGCACCTGTAAGTCAGACGGTGGGAATCAAGATTGAAACTGGTTTAAACCCATTCATTCCCTCCTCCCACACTACTCAAATTTGTCACTAAATGGAAAGCAGATATTTCCATTTGCTTTAGAGGAATTCAAAACCAGTGTCAGAAGTATAAGATGCTCGTTAATGAATCCAATGAGTAATTCAAGAGAAACTTCTTTCCCAAGACAATGATTAGAATGTGGAACTTGTTCCTACAAGGAATGGTTGAGACAACAAGTTTTGATGAATTTAAAGGGAAGTCAGTCGAGTAGATGAGGAGAAAAGAAAGAAGAATCTGCTAATAGGGTGAGATAAAATGTGTAGGGTAAAAGCTCATGTGCAGCATAAGCACCGGTAGAAAGCAAAAGGGCTTCATGATTTAACTTGAAACCTTCACCTTTTATGAGAAGTTGCTCCCCTCCTGGTCAACATTATTCCCACACTCCACTCTCCCACTGTCCTTGCTTTCAGCAGCACCCGTACCATAGTCAAAATGTTCTTAATTCTATTTCCTCAGAGTTGTTCAGCCTTTGATCAATTTCTGAGTCTCTTCCCAAGATAGGGATATAACACAAGCAGTCACTCTCCAAGTTACATCTTGAACACAGTCAATTACAAATCTCATTGGTGTCACGGTGGCATTGTGGTTAGTACTGCTGCTTCAGCACCAGGGACCCAGATCCAATTCCCAGCTTGAGGTCACTCTCTATGCGGAGTTTGCATGTTCCCTCCATGTCTGTGTGTTTCCTCTGGTGCTCTGGTTTCCTCCCATAGTCCGAAAGACAGGCTGGTTAGGTGCATTGGCTATGTTAAAAGAAATCTCTTTCAGTGCACCTGAAAAAGCATTAGTGTGTAGCAACCAGGATATTTTTCACAGTAACTTCATTGCAATGTTAATGTAAGCCTACTTGTGACAATAATAAATAAATGTTAACCTTAATGTTACACTTCAAGAGAGAGAGTCATTTCCCACTTCCTGTGTCACACCCAAGTCAGGGTCAATCCCAGAGTCACTTCCCAAGCATTTGCTCTATCTCCTTTCCAGTTATCCTTAACGTACCTCCCATGCACATCACTTGCAGCCCTCAGTCCCGAATGCTTCTCTCTCATACACCTTCCCTGTCCCGCAATACCCATCTCTGCTGAATTCCTCTCTTCTACGCATGTGCTGATCCCACCACTCCACATCATCGCTGCCTTGGATGCTGTGGTTCTTCCTTTTCTGATCTGCTGTCAAACACATCCCAGGCTACACAACCCACACTGATGTCATCAGTTTGAAAACCTCCAAGGATGAAGAAAGCTATTCCCACACTAGAAATCTCCATCAGAAGTTTGGCGGGGAACTGAAACAGCAGCTGCTATAAATGAGGTTTTATTCAAATGGGACAATGACAAATTGGGAATCCACAGTGTACAAAGGGATTTATCCATATATCCGTTTTGTGTTTACATGTAACATAAGTAGTCCATAAATAAAATTATCACACATGCACAGGATAATTCTTTGTTCTTTTTAGTCTGTTCCAATTTTGTTTGTCCCTACACACACATTGCACATATAATCTATAAGGTCTTCACTTGATTATATTTCTGCAAATGAGGTAACATCCTTTGCAGTCAACTTGTGCAGATGTTTATACTCATTCCCTGTCTGGGTACAAAGATGTTCTAGGAAGTCCAACAACTATGTGAAGATTTCATTACAGAACACACACAGATAGGATTTTACCTCCTGTGTGAGTGCATTGATGGACCAGGAAATAGACTGTATGAAACCCTTGTCGCAAACCTCATACCTGAAAAGTTTCTCTCCAGTGTGGGCCTGCTGTTGATTCAGGGATCAGAATACTGGGTGAAAATCTTGCCCCAAACATTGCACCTCAGGACTTTCTCCCCTGCACGAGTCCTCTCCTGTCCCAGGAGGATGAAGACATGAAAAAACTTTTATTACAAACCACTTGAAGAGAGGTTCCTGTGTGGATCCTCTGGTACAGCAGAAATTTAGATGACTGCATGAATGATTTGTCACACATCTCATGATTGAATCGTTTCTCTTTGTCCCCCTCTCCCATCCCATGTATGGCAACTGATGGGACTGGAGCTTGGTTTAGTTATACTTCTTACATGAGAAGAGTTACTTCTGTGTGAATGCATTGGTGTACACGGAGGGTTCGGGACTGCGAGAATGATTTGTCACAAATCTTACATGTGAACGGTTTCTGCCCTGTGTGAATACGTTGGTGGGCACGGAGAGTTGATGACTGTGTGAATGATTTGTCACACACTTCACACGTGAATGGTTTCTCCCCTGTGTGAATACGTCGGTGTTCCCGAAGGGCAGATGAGTCTGAAAACGATTTGTTACACACCTCACATTTGAATGGTCTCTCCCCTGTGTGAATGCGCAGGTGGACACGGAGATCCGATGAACGTGTAAATGACTTACCACACACCTCACATCTGAATGGTTTTTCTCCTGTGTGAATGTGTTGGTGTTCGAGGAGGGTTGATGGTCGTGAGAATGATTTATTACACACTTCACATGTGAAAGGTCTCTCCCCTGTGTGAATGCGTTGGTGGTCGAGAAGAGTCAACGATCGTGAGAATGATTTGTCACACACCTCACAGGTGAATGGTTTTTCCCCTGTGTGAATACGTTGGTGTCTGCGGAGGGCTGATGACTGCAAAAATGATTTGTTGCACACATCACACTTGAATGGTTTCTCCCCTGAGTGAATCCTCATATGCGTTTGGAGATTAGAGGATTGAGTGAAAGCTGCCTCACAGATATCACACCTGAAGGGTTTCTCCCCAGTGTGAATCCTCTGGTGTATCAGGAGGCTTGAAGATGTCACAAAAACTTTATAGCAAACCTCACACTTGAATTTTTTTCCTTCCATGTAGCAATCCTGATCTTCACAGTGTCTGGAGAAAATAGGATTCTGTGGAGCCCAACTCAAACTTGTACAGCCTCTCCCCTGCAGGAATAAGTCAGTGGTTAATGAGGCTTCGGGGATGAGTGAAACTCTCACCACACTTGGAGCGCACTCACACTTCTTCCCAGTTTCCCACACCAATCACCCACAGCCGACCCTTTGGAAAGGTTGGTTCTGATGGAAGGTGCCACACCACTGACCAGTTTCAGAGTTGACGATATGTCAAGGCTCTCCTGACCTGACCGATTTCCAGATGTTTCACGGTGTTGAGCAATACTGTGAAGGGACTGGATGTCTTCCCACAGTCGTGCAGTTGTTTTTTGGGTGCTAGTCAGGATCTATATGCAGGGACTATCCTCTCTGTATTTTCCTGTGCAGTACGGTACAATCCTTCTGTAAAAAGGGAAAAAGAAAAATGATTTCCTCCAACTCCCTCTCCTCCTTTGCTAAAGGGACTGACTCATCAGTTAGAGACTGTTCCACAGTGAGTGGCAGCCTACTAATACTCTCTCTGAGGGATCAGATGCAACTTTTTGTTTTGTCATTTGACTGTCACACACCCGCTATTTCCTTGGGACACTAGATATTGAGCAGACAACATAGCTACTTTCTTTCCTTTGTCCAGACTCCCATCTTCCCAGGCACCATGAATGCAGTGGAAAAGACAGTCAGGTGGAGCATAAAATATGCTTTAATTCACTATGAGTTTGAATTGTGCTGACACAGGCCAGTTTTATTCTTAGACTATTTCTTTAATGCACAAAAACTCAGAAGAAATGTTAATTCAATACAGATTTTTAAATTTCTCTCCTTGTTTTCCAAATTTATTTGAAGAAAACACACTGGGCAGGAAATGCTACAAGCCAAGGAAAAATCACACTTCAGTGTGGCTGATTGAAGGGTTCTGGTTTATCCCGGGAAACTAGACACACTGCACTCACTGATACTGCACACCCCAAATTCAGCTATTAGACAGCACTGGCAAAACAATCAAATTGAAGCCTAGATTTCTTGGAAGGGCTGAGGCCTTCAGGTAAAGAGTTTAAAGAAGACGTTCAAAGATATTTCAATAAATGTGTTTCTACCTCTCTCAGATAATAACACCTTACCTTTTCATATTGAGTAGTGAGACATCAACAAAATTCAGCCTGTAAATCGGAAGGGAAATGCTTCCAATGAAGACACTCAATATCCAACACACAGCTCCAATCAAACAACTCAGCACAAAGTATCGAGTAAACAGGTCTCTCAGCTGGATCTTCTCATACAGCATAAGGGATATTTCCACACCTGATTCCTCACAGGATAGTCAGACTGTCTGAACATTAGTGTAGATATTATGCAATATAAATATTATAAATTCTGCCCCTTCACTCACCACCTCTTCACTTGGTTTTCAGTCCCTACAGGAAATGAAGCAGCTGTGAAAGAGGAAGAGGAGGGAATGGGCAGAGTGGGTGGGCTCTCTGATTGACGTCTCTCACAGCCAATCCTAATATTTCTGGAGTAACAGGAGTTTTCTGAAGCTTGGGAAGCAGAAGTACTTTGAGCAGCAGATCAGGTGGGGATTTAAACTTGTCATTGTCCCATCTGAATAAAACCTCACTTATTGCAGCTGCTGTCTCAGATTCCCCGGTAATGGCCTCTAATGCTCTTATCGCTAGACTATTAATCCAGAAACTCAGTTATTCTGGTGACCTAGGTTTGAACGCGGCCATGGCAGATAGTGGAATTTGAATTCAGTGAAAAATACCTGGAATTAAGAATCTACTGATCCATGAAACAATCATCAGTTGTCAGAAAAAAAAATCTGGTTCACTAATATTCTTGTTATTATCTGGTCTGATCTGCATGTAATTCCAGAGTGACAGCAATGTGGTTGACTCTCAACTGCCCTTTTAACAAAGGCAGCTAGGGATAGGCAATAAATGTTGGTGTGGAGATGCCAGCATTGGACTGGGGTAAACACAGTAAGAAGTCTCACAATACCAGGTTAAAGTGCAACAGGTTTATTTGGTAGCACAAGCCACTAGCTTTCGGAGTGCTGCCCCTTCAGATGGAGTTCTGTTCATAATCATATAAAGACATAAACTCAATTTATAAAATAATGGTTGGAATGTGAGTCTTAACAAGTAATCAAGTCTTAAAGGTTCAGACAATATGAGTGGAGAGAGAAGAGTGGAGAGAGAATGTCACACTATATATAACCCCCACAACTTGACTGGGCTTGCATTATGAAGTGCTTTGAAAGATTAGTCATTGCACAAATCAATTCCAGCCTCCCAGACTACCTGGATCCACTACAATTTGCCTACTGCCACAACAGGCCCACAGCAGATGCCATTTCCCTGGTCCTGCACACAACCTTGGAACACCTAGATAAAAAGGACACCTATGTTGGACGCTTATTTATTGACTACAGCTCAGCCTTCGACACTATTATTCCTATGAAACTCATCTCCAAACTCCATGGCCTGGGCCTCAGCATTTCTCTTTGTGACTGGATCCTAAACTTCCTAACCCACAGACCACAATCAGTAAGATAGGCAGAACAACACCTCTACAATAATCCTCAACATCCACAAGGCTGTGTTCTAAGCCTCCTACTGTAGTCCTTATACACCTATGACTGTGTGACCAAATTCCCCTCCAATTTGATGTTCAAGTTTGCTGATGACACTACTATAGTGGGTCAGATCTCAAACAATGATGAGACAGGGTACAAGAATGAGATAGAGAATCTGGTTAACTGGTGCGGCAACAATAATCTCACCTCAATGTCAATAAAATGAAGGAGATTGTCATTGACTTCAGGAAACGTAAAAGAGAACATGCCCCTGTCTACATCAATGGGGATGAAGTAGAAAAGATTGAGAGCTTCAAGTTTTTAGGTGGCCAGATCACCAACAATCTGTCCTGGTTCCCCACTATAGTTTAGAAAGCCCACCAATGCCTCTACTTTCTCAGAAGTCGAAGGAAATTTGACATATCAGCTACAACTCACCAACTTTTATAGATGCGCCATAGAAAGCATTCTTTCTGGTTGTATCACAGCTTGGTGTGGCTCCTGCTCTGCCCAAGACCACAAGGAACTACAAAAGATCGTGAATGTAGCCCAATCCATCGTGCAAACCAGACTCCCATCCATTCACTTTGTTTACACTTCCCGCTGTCTGGGCGAAGCAGTCAGCATAATTTAAGACCTCATGCACATTCTCTCTTCCACCTTCTTCCTTTGGGAAAAAGACACAAAAGTCTGAGGTCACGTATCAACCGACTCAAGAACAGCTTCTTCCCTGCTGCTGTCAGATTTTTGAATGGACTTACCTTGCACTAAGTTTTTCTTTACACCCTAGCTATGACTCTAACAGTACATTCTGCACTCTCTCGTTTCCTTCTCTATGAATGGTGTGTTTTGGCTGCATAATGTGCAAGAAACAATACTTTTCATTGTATGTTAATACATGTGACAATAATAAATCAAACTTTTAAAAATCACTTTATAGATCTGCACGTTCTCCCCATATCTGCATGGGTTTCCTCCACGTGCTCCAGTTTCTTCTCATAGTATGAAAGACGTGCTGGTTAGGTGCATTGGCCATGCTAAATTCTCCCTTGTGTAGCCAAACAGGCGCCTCGGTGTGGCAACAAGGGATTTCCACAGTAATTTCATTGCAGTGTGAATATAAGCCTTGTGGTGACACTAATAAATAAACTTTAAACAGATTCAGTGATGGACTATCACCAAAATTCAGCTTGTAAATGAAAAGAGAAATGTTTCCAATAAAGACTGTCTATAACCAACGTACAGCTCAATCTAACAACTGAGTGCTCAGATTGACGTTGGTCTCCACAGTCTGTCAGCGAAAGAGAAAACAGAACAGACATGTCAATCACTGTGACTTTGTGGGGGCAGGAAATTACCCAGCCGCTTTTCCTGGTGGACTTTCACCCGATCGGAACTACATTACCCATGCTGCAGTGTCTCCGGGCCTGCGCAGTGAGGAGCAGCAGTGTGGAATCTGGGGGGGGAAGGAAGAGCCAGCCCGCGGTGCCTGATGGGAGTTGTAGTTCTACCGCGCGCAGCGGCGGTTGGCTCCCAGCGTTCGGGAGTTGGAATGTGAGGAAGCGCGAGCTCCGAGCGGTTGAACCGAATTGAAAAGCAGAGACTGAGCCTTGGTAGGAACCAGAGCGATGGCGGTGGGAAGATTCACCATTGCAGGAGATTCTCTGTATACAACTGAAGAGGAAATAATCAAAGAAGTCACACAAGTCCCACTGACTGGACAACACGAAGAGTTGCTGCAGAAGGATGGTGTGATCATGTCAAAGGCTGCAGCAAGGTTGCTTATCTCTCCACAGAGAAATAAAAATCAAAATAATAATAACGGTGTCCATATTTGGAGGAATAGAATTGAAAAGCAGAGAAGTGATGTTGAACTTGTCCAAAACCTTGTTTGGACCACAGTTGGGAGGGCCGTGCACAGTTCAGATCAACATATTGAAAAAACAGAAAGGAACTGGAGAAGATGCAAAAAATATTGATAAGGATGATATTGAGAGACTTTTTCCTTGTTATTTGTCATAGTTAGGTAGAATCACAGAATCTAAACAATGCAGAAGGAGGCCATTTGATCTCGCGTCTGCACCAACTTTCTGACAGAGCATTCCATCCACGGCCAACCCTACGTCATTCCAGATATTTACCCCGCTACCTTCCCTAACCGACACATTTTGTGACAGTAAGGGACAATTTAACATGGCCAATCTACCACCCAATTTTTGGAGTGTGGGAGGAAACCAGAGCACCCAGAGGAAGCACAAAATGACACAGAAGAATGAGACAGTCACCCATGGTCAGAGTTGAACCTGGTTCCCTGAAGCTGTGAGGCAGTATTGTTCATCACTGTGTCAGCTGTGTAACTATTAGAAAAGACTGAATAGGCCAGCACACTTGTTCTACAAATAGCTGAGAAGGAACATCACAAAAAATATTTTAAATTAAGAATTTGGGATAAATAGATGTTCCCAGTTGCGTGAGGAGTCCAAGAGTAGTAGTAATATTTATAGATATATATATCTATATATATAATATATAGATAATATATTATATCTATTATAATATAATAGATATAATATAATCTATTACATTATAGATTATAATAAATAATCTATAATCTATTATAGATAATAGATTATCTATTATCTATAATCTAGATAATAGATTATATTTCTATTATCTAGAAATATAAGTGGTCAATTGTAAGTCCAATGAGGAATTCAGAAGAAACTTATTTTCCAAGAGAAACTTATTTCCCAAGAGAACTTCCTCCCACAGGAAATGGTTGAGGCAAATAGTTTTGAAGTATTCTATGGGAAGCCAGGCAAGTTAAGGGGAGAGAAGGAATCTGCTGATAGGCTGCAATAATATACTTGATGTGGTGACGCCGGTATTGGACTTGAGTAGGCACAGTAAAACGTCTCACAACACCAGGTTAAAATTCAATAGGTTTATTTGGAATCATGAGCTTTCAGAGCGTTGCTCCTTCATCAGGTGAGGTAGGTTTCACAAACACGTCATAAATAGACAGACACAATAGCAAGATAATGGTTGGAATGTGAATCTTTTCAAATGATCAAATCAGATACAGACAATGCGTGTGGAGGGGGGAATAATCACAGGTTAAAGAGGTGTAAATTGTCTCAAGCCAGGACAGTTAGGAGGATTTTGCGAGTCTAAGCCAAATGATGGGTGTTACATGTAATGTGACATTAACCCAAGATCCCGGTTGAGGCCATCCTCATGCATGCAGAACTTGGCTATCAGTTTCTGCTCAGCAATTCTGCATTGTATTGTCTTGAAGGCCACCCTGGAGAATGCTTACCTGAAGATCAGAGGCTGACCGCCCTTGACTGCTGAAGTGCTTTCTGACTGAAAGGGAACCACTTCTGCCTTCTAATTGTCCTGTGGTGTCCATTCCTTGTTGTCATAGTGTTTGCATGGTCTCGGTGATGTACCACGCCCTGGGACATCTTTTTCTGCAGCAGATGAGGTAGACAGTGTTAACTGAATCACATAAGTAAGTACTGTGTACTTGATGTAATGGTGGTAGCCATGCCAATGATCTGGCACATCTTGCAGAGGTTGCTATGGCAGAACTGTGTGGTGTTGTAGTTGCTGTTCTCCTGAAGGCTGGGTAGTTTGCTGCTAACGATGGTCTGTTTGAGGTTGTGCAATTGTTTGAAGGCCAGTAGCGGCGGTGGGGGGATGGCCTTGGCAAGATGTTCATCTTCATCGATGACGTGTTGAAGGCTCCGAAGATGTCATAGTTTCTCTGCTCCAGGGGAAGTACTCGCCAGCGAAGGGTACTCTGTAGACCATGTCTCGTGTTTGTCTTCTGAGGAGGTTGGTGTCCATCTTTGAGTCAAATGTCATATCCTGCATTTTCCAGCATCTGTAGATGTCTGTTACGTTCCTCTTTGTTTGAGCAGATCCTGTGTATACAGAGGGCCCATAGGGTATGGCTTCTTTAACATGTGTAGGGTGGAAGCAGGAGAAGTGGAGCATTGTGAGATTATCCATGGGTTTACAGTAGATACTTGCAACTCTAGTAAATAAATAATAGGAAGGGAGAAGCTCATGTGGACCATAAACACTGGTAGAAAGTGGGTGCGCCAAATAGTCTGTCCCTGTGCTGACTGGATGCAGTTTTGCCAGAACAGTTTTCATCATATTACCACTGACAGATTAGGCAGCAACCGGGGAACAAAGATGGTGCTGCTCAAATAATCACAGCTGTGTTTTAGGCAGCATTATTTAATTCCTAAGTTGGAAGGGCCGTGCACAGTTCAAATCAACATATTGAAAAAACAGAAAGGGACTGGAGAAGATGCAAAAAATATTGATAAGGATGATATTGAGATACTTTTTCCTTGTTATTTGTCATTGCTAGGTGAATCATAGAATCTAAACAGTGCAGAAGGAGGCCATTTGATCTCATGTCTGCACCAACTTTCTGACAGAGCATTCCATCTACAGCCAACCCTACGTCGTTCCACATATTTACCCCCCTACTTTCGTTAACCGACAGCATCTGTCACTGATGGCAAGGGAGTCAGTTTTCTGAGTGGGGCCACAGTCAGACTTGGGCCTCGGGAAGTGAATTTGGCCTGAGAGGGTGTCAGCTTTTTGTTTGTCAGGGATGGGAATTTGTGGATGTGAGACAGAGATTGTTCAACATAAGAGATTTATATTGATTCATGTTCCAAACAGTGAAAATGCCTCTTAAAATCCTAGATTTCTAATCTGTGCCCTGACTACAACTTCAATGTGACAAGAATTGCAGCAGAATCATTGACACGATGGTCTTTCATTGCTGCTTCTTTCAGTCTGATTTGTACAACAGCTGTCATTCCACTCAGCTTGTCAGCCTCTACAGTTCCAGCATCAAGTAGTCAAAATAATATTAATGATGTGTAAAGTTTTCATTTCATCCTTCAGATTGTTTACAATCAAACTGACCCCAGTTGCTGTAATTCAGACTTTCTTTTGGCATTTCGTTTCGAGTGTGAGCAGCAAAATATCAGTTTGCAGAAACAGAGATGCTTCCCATGAAATGGAACTTGCCATCTCTATCAGTGTTTAGTTACTTCTCTTGCTGCATCTAGTGCTGCTGAAGGCAGACTTTCATCTGTTTCCAAGATGAAATTCTTCCTGGAATAGGTTATTATCCTGTCACTACAGGCCTATAGTTTGAGGGTTAGCATGGCTGACCAGGAGTCTCTTCCGCTCTTACCACTAGCCATTTGGTGAGTTGGCAGGATTTTCCAGTTTAATACTCAACTTGTTTGGCTGCGTTATAAATGCACTTCCCTTGGCCATCAAATTCAAGGGTGGGATTCGAGCCCAGAGCTTCTGGCTCAGAACCAGGGATGCTACTCACTGCACCACAAGATCACCTCAATCAGTGCTTCATAGGATGAACATATCATGAATGGATTTACGATGCCTCAGAAACCATGTACGTGAGATGCCTTTCACTTTCCTCTGTCTCATTTTAAAAGCAGCAAATATCACACCGTCAAATAATTACAAAGTAAAATCAATATATTTATCAAGATGTAAGATTTTACACGAGCAAAAAAACACCGCCAGAAACTAAAGGCAACAAAGTAAACAGAGTATTTACAACACAGAATCAGGAAGATGGTGTATGTGCATGATGATATTGTTGACACATGTGCAGAGGGTATCGGCAGACTGGGCACAACAGAGTGACATTCAATTTCAGCGCAATCACAATCTATGTGCGTGTGCTGTGCAGACAGGAATGTTGATAGTGTGTCTTTAAGAAATGTATTTACATCATGTTTCTTGTGAGAGGTATTAAGATTCAGCTCTGTTTACATAGTGCCGATTTGTCTGCACCAGACTGCTCACATGATCAAAATGAAGACACTAGAGGTATAGATGTTGAAGACAGGGGAAGAGGGCAAGAGGGAGAGCTGGAATGGAGAACTGCCTTAAATCTGATACGGAAATGGAGGAGAGAAAGAAGAATGATAAAAATTGTTGAATGAGATGAAAAGAAGAAACAGAATGAAATAAATGGAAATGGGGTGAAGGTGGAGGGGAAAGTTCATATACTGAAGTTGTTATTCTTCCCCCACCTTCACCCCATTTCCATGTATTTTATTTCATTGTTTCTTCTTTTCATCTCATTCATCCATTTTTAACATCCTGCTTTCTCTCTTCCATTTTTCCTCTTCACCATTCCCGCTCTCCTTGCCAAGTCCCCACCCTCTTCAGGCTAACTGCTTTAATCATCTGTGTCTCTGTTCTGCCATTCACATATTCTGATCTCTTAAAGGATACTTTTAGTCCCTCTCTCAACCTTCTTTATCCTCACTTACATCCCCTTTGTCTTCTTACAGGTCCCCATCAGCCTCATAACTATAAATCTTTTCTGATTTTCTGCCCTTAGCTCTGATGAAGGGTCATCCAGAATCAAAACATTGGCTATATTCTCTCTCCACAGATGCTGTCAGATCTGCTATGATTTTCCAGCAGTTCTGTTTTGGTACATTTATATTGTTGTAACAAACATATCATTCAATTGCATAATCCTGTCAAAAAAACATTCATAGTCCCACTTGAAGTACTGCAATGACATGGAGCTGTCAATCAAAATTATATGCGATGGAATGCATCCTAATGTGATAATGGATAATTGTGAAATGTGTTGTGCAATATTAATCCAGTCAGTCACTGATGCTTACATCAGAGATTGTGAAAGGTAATAACTTTTAACATTCCACGTTCTTCAAAGGCAGGAGATTTAAATGTCTGGAGAGTTTGAGAGCTCCATTTATTTAAAGTTTATTAATTAGTGTTGCAAAAAGGCTTACATTAACACTTCAATGAAGTTTCTGTGAAAATCCCCTAGTTGCCATACTCTAGTACTGTTTGGGTACACTGAGGGAGAATTTAGCATGGCCAATACGGGCGTAACCAGCATGTCTTTCAGACTGTGGGATGAAACCAGAGCATCCAGAGGAAACTCATGCAGACATGGGGAGAACATACAAACTCCATACAGACAGTGATTCAAGCCAGGAATTGAATCAGGATCCCTGGTGCTATGAGACTGCAGTGCAAAGCACTGTGCCATCGTGCTGCCCATTTACCTTGACACTTCTGACAATTGTTTTTAACAGTTCTTTGTGTTCTCAGTTTCAATCAGTTTATGAATTTTTAATTCATATTTGTTTCTACTTTCAGGAAATTCAAAGGACAGCTTACTCCTACAAAAATACCTGGATATCATATCCTCTGCAAAAGAGTAGCAAATCCAAGGAATTCAAGACCTGATCCTACTTGGTTTAGTCTGTGCACATCAGATTTAAGGCACCTTTCATCCAAAGCTATACAAGTGGATATAGCTGGTTATCTCTATGGACAGTTGACTCCATGAACCCAACAAATCCCAACCCAACCCATTCTTAATCCTACAAAAATGGGAGCTGCTGTAATTGAGGAGCAGGATTCACAGATTCACACATGTTGTGCCATTGTCCTCAAGATGAAGAGGCACTTTGTCACGGCAAAAATTCAGACAGAAAACTATCCGTCAGGAGGGAGATATAATGGGTCTGAGGAGGGGAATTATGGGTTTGAGAAGGCAGTGTTGAAGGAAGGATCCTGATATCTTCTGTGTCTCCCCCCATTCCTGTAATATGGCCTGTAGCAGAGACATGTCCAGCAACAGATGTCTATGCACTGGACTGCTGCTGGCCAGAAAGTGCAGGCGCTACAATCTGAGACAGAATCTGCCTCATTTCATTCAAAGTTTCATTGCTTCTTTGCAGTAGATGACAAAGAAACTCATTCTGCTGCTGAAGAATCTCATTGTTTCTTTGTAGATGCTGCTGAAGAATCTCATTGTTTCTTTGCAGATTCTGACTAACATCTGTCTTAAATTCAGTCAAAGTTTGCTGAAGCAAGTTAGAAGTGATCTGATAACTCTCCATACTTTGAACACATTCTTGATGTAAGTGTGCAAAAGGTTTCAGATCATCTTTATTTTCTTCACCAACAATATGGGCCTGTTGTTGTCCATGTGCTCCTGGAGGTGGCAAGACTTCTGCTCCCAAAGGAGCGGGTTCCTCACCTCCCGAAGATTCTGAGTGCCTGCCCTCCACCACAACAGCCAGAGAATCACAGGCCTCTTCCTTCACATAAGCCACAGTATTTAACTTTAACTCACCAACACTGTTCTCCAAATCAGGCATCTTATCCTTCTGACTGTCCTCTCCCTCCTCCACTGCTGTTGCCATGTCACATTGCTGTGAGGCATTCACCTCCGTCCCTTCCTCATCAATCCTCTCAGGAATCTTAGACATTGCTGCCACTTCTCCTCCATCACCATCTGATGTACCCATGGATACCTGTGTATCTGTCAGAGGGAGAAAATCACAATTATTATGTTTTGGCAAATAAATTAACTCTCCTCTGATGGTTTAAACATTCAGCTGCTGACATCACCTTCACTCATCCCCATATCTGATCTACCATTGGTTATCGTAGGGTTGGAGAGGCCAAACAGCTTTCTCGTGAACCCCTCCTGTTCCGGCAGCTCCTTGATGTATGGAACTCCTCCTCCAGTCAACGAGCACTCCTGGGTGTTACGGGCCAGCTTTACCTAAAGGAAGGAATGAAAATGAAAAAGTCATTGTCCAGACTTTGCTGTGCTGTCTTGTGACACATTTTCCAAACAAAGGAGAAAGCTTTCAGCCTGCACCCAGGGGGACTTCTGATTACAGATCACCCTATATATTCAACTCAAAAACTATGATTCAAAGTTTTAAAAATCATATATATTTATGTAATTAATATTCAGCTATTGTCCTCTTGTCCATCATAGGGAAACTTGTGCTTAAGCAGCAGTTTCTAAACATATAGATGTTTTCTTTTGGAGATGTTTGGCAAGGGGGTCAAAGGTTAAGTTGACATTCTTGAAACAACTGGACTGATGGTGGGAGAGGTTGGAGATAGACACTGCTGAGACAGACAGTGCTTTGGAAGGACAGCTCCCTGTCAGCACTGGAAGGTAAGCAACACAACAACTCCCAGTGTAAGGGAAGCAGGTGAGCTGCAGTGTGAATGTGTTGGTATCTGTGGATATTTAATGACCATGAGAATGATTTGTCATAACTCATATATGACTAGTTTCTGACCAGTGTGCAGAGGGCTGATTAGTCTGAGAATGATTTATTACATACCATAAATGGGAACGTGTTGCTGTGTACAGAGGGAAGATGACAAAAGAGGGAAAGATTTGTCACATACATGTGAATGTCAGTATACACAGAAAGCCAATAAGTCTGAGAATAATCAGTCACATACCTTACATGGGAAGGGTTTCTCCCCTGTGTGAGTGCGTTGGTGTTTGCGGAGGGCTGATGATTCCAAGAATGATTTGTCACAAATCTCACACGTGAAGAGTTTCTCTCCTCTATGAATCTTCTGGTGTGATAGAAGATGGGCAAATTGGTTGAAAGCCTTCTTACAAAAGTCACATTTGAAAGGTTTCTCCGCTGCATGAGTCCGTCTGTGTTTACAGAGGGTTGACGAATCTGAGTATGATTTGTCGCACACCTCACATGTGAATGGCTTCTCTCCCGTGTGAATGCGTTGGTGTACACGAAGGGTCGATGACTTTGAGAATGATTTATCACACACGTCGCATGTGAATGCTTTTTCCCCTGTGTGAACACGTTGGTGTTCTCGAAGGGTTGATGATAATGAGAATGATTTGTTACACACCTCGCATGTGAAGGGTTTCTCCCCCGTGTGAATTCTCTGGTGTGACAGAAGATGGGCAAATTGGCTGAAAGCTTTCTTACAAACATCACATTTGAAGGGTTTCTCCCCTGTATGAATGCGTCGATGCTGACGGAGGTTTGATAACTTTGAAAATGATTTGTCACACACCTCACAAGTGAAGGGTTTCTCACCTGTGTGAATCCTCTGGTGTGATAGAAGGCTGGCTTTTCGGCTGAAAGTCATCTGACAAATATCACAGCTGAAGGGTTTCTCTCCTGTGTGAAGACGTTTGTGTTCACTGAGGCCAGATGACTGTGTAAATGATTTGTCGCATACCTCACATGTGAAGGGTTTTTCTCCTGTGTGAACACGTTGGTGTTTGCGGAGAGCTGATGACCATGGGAATGATTTGTCACATATTTTGCACATGAAGGGTTTCTCCCCTGTGTGAAGGTACTGATGTTGAAGGAGAGTCGATGATTGTGAGAAGGACTTCACACAAATATCACATCTGAATGGTTTCTTGCCTGTGTGAATCATCTGGTGTCTCAGAAGCTTTGTAGAATTTACAAAACCTTTATCACAAACATCACACCTGAATTGTTTCCCTTCCATGTCGCTGTATGGTAACAGTAGTTGTAAAAATGCAACTTAGATGATCTTATGAAACCGTAGATCATCTGCTACGCAGCTCGCATCTGAACAGCATCTCACCTCTAGGACGGGTCCATGATTCATGAAACTCAATTGATGATTGAAGCCCCCTCACAACTGAAATCCACTCACACTTATTCCAGCCTCACGCTGACCAATCAGCCACAGGTGAACCTTCAGAAAGTTGGTTCTGATGAAAGATTCCACCCCACTGACCAGTTTCAGATCTGATAATGTCAAAGCCCACTGAGCCGAACGATTTCCAGGTGATGGTTTCACCTTCTCCGAAGGGTCTATTTATCTTCCCACAGTTGTGCAGTTGCTCCTGGGTGATGGTCAGGATCTATCTGCAGTGTCTATCCTCTCTGTATTCTCTGGTGTATAGTGCAATCCTTCTGTAAAACAGGAGAAGGAAACATGATTTCCTCCAACTCCCTCCCCTCCTTTGTTGAAGAGCTGACACCTCAGTTAGAGACTGTGTGCCAATCTGCTAACATCCTGTGTGGGGATCAGTTGTAGTCCTTTTTATTTTCTCACTTTACTGTCACACATCCTCTGTTTCCAGAAGGGATACTGGATCGTCACCAGGAGCTAGTTTCTTTTCTCTGCCCAAACCCCTATTTTCCAAGGCATCGTGAGGGCGATGAAAAAAGACAGTTGGATGCAGTGTAAAATGAGCTATCAATTCACTAAAGTTGAGCTATGATGGGAAAGACCATTTTAGCCTTTGAGTATATGTTTAATATAAAAGCAAGCAAGAGAAATGTGACTTTTTCAGAATTAGCCTTTTATTTAGAAATGTTTGAATGTTTCACCTTGGTTTATCAAATTATTTGACAAAAACACATTGGACAAGAAGGGCTAGATGCTCACAAAAATATGGCTTCAGCACAGCTGATTGAAGGGTTCTGTTTATCCTGGCAAATTAGGTATACTGCACTCACTCAGACTGCATATCCCAAATTCAGCTATCAGACACAGCATTGGGCAAAATCGCAAATTCAAGCCCAGGATTTTTGGAAAGGTCAATGCCTTCAGGTAAAATCTTTAATGAAGGCGTTTCAATAAATGTATCTCTGCTCTCTCCAGATAATTACACCTCACTTTCTCATATTCAGTAATGATCCCTCAACAAAACTCAGCATGTAATCAGAAGGGAATTGCTTCCAATGAACACACTCAATATCCAACACACAGCTCCAATCAAACAGCTCAGCACAAAGCACGAGTAAACAGGTCTCTCAGCTGGATCTTCTCACACAGCATAAGGGGCATTTCCACACTTGATTCCCACGGTATAGTCTGGCTGCCTGAACATTAGTGTGGATATTATGCAATGTAATTATTATAAATTCTGCTCCTTCACTCACCATCTCCTGACTTGGTTTTCAGTCCCTACAGGAAGTGAAGCAGCTGTGAAAGAGGAAGAGGAGGGAATGGGCAGAGTGGGTGGGCTCTCTGATTGACGTCTCTCACAGCCAATCCTAATATTTCTGGACTAACAGGAGTTTCCTGAAGCTTGAGAAACAGATCGGTGAAACGGAGGCGACTTTGACCAGCAGATCAGATGGGGGTTTATACTTGTCATTGACCATTTGAATAAAACCTAACTTATTGCAGCTGTTGTTTCAGTTCCCCTGATAAACGTTTGGCAGAGATTTCTAGTGTGGGAATAGCATTTTTCATCCTCAGAGGCTGTCAAACTGGCAGCATCAGTGTGGGATATGTAGCCTCGGATATGTTTGGCAACAGATCAGAAGAGGAAAACGCACAGCATTCAAAGCAGAATGATGTGCAGTGATGGAATCGGAACATGCACAGGACAGAGAGACACAGGAGAGGAAATAAGCTGCGACAGGGTCCTGGGAGGAACACAAGCCTAGGAGATGATGGTACACGGGAAATGCAAAGGACAGAAGGGGCACCTGGGAGGAAAAAGAAAATCTCATGTTTGTATAATGTCTTCCGAGCGATATTGGCATTAGTAAACAGCAACACTTCCTCAGTGTGCAGTACAAGAAATAGTGATATTAGTCACAGAAGGGATGATTAGCGACAATCGGGTCACAGCTTCCCCCAACATGAATGTGATGTCCGAGTTCCTGACAATTAAAGCCTTGTAGGATGATCCAGTGTGAGTGAGATTCACATGGAGTATTCTCAGACAGTCATAACATTCATTTCTGTTCAGGGAGCTGAGTCTCAGGTGACCTTCAATGCCGTTTGAGTGTTATCAATCCCTCCAACGCCTTGGGAAGGAACTATTCCATAAAATTCCTGTGATGTCTGCTTATGCTCTCTGAATGTTGTATTCAATTTTACGAGATTGGAGTAATGGCTGCAGAGTAATTTATTATCCAATCATCCCTCTTTCCTTCCCCTGTCTGTTCTGTTTCTATCTTTCCACTTTCATTCTCCTATCCCATCCTCTCCTCCATCTCGATCCTCATTCATCACAATAAACAAGCAAGCAATGCAGAGAAAGTTCACCATTTCATTGGGCCCTCCAATATAATTTTAAAACAAAGCGGAAACTTTGTACAATATTATTGGGGTAATTTCATTATGATTATCCTCATTATTCAATTGACATTAGATATAGGAGCAGGAAAAGACCATTCAATCCTTTAAGCTGCTCTGCAATCCCATAAGATCTTGAATGATTTGATTATGGCCCCAACTTCACTTTCATATTGATCCTCATAACCCTTGACTCCCTTGGAGTTTAGGCAAGATGGGTTTGTGAAAATTGACACAAATGCATATCTTTCTTAGGGAATGTTATGCTTTCTCTGAATTGGAAATTATAAACCTATTTGATGGAGAAAATATACCAGCCCACAGTGACATTGACCAATATATTTTGTGCAGGACTCCTACTGTAGGCTCCTGAATATTTTAATGATTAGGAACACACCATGCTGACTAATCAGATAGTTTTGGTTCAGCTTAAAAAATGAATTTATTGCGAGTTATAAATCTATACAGAAGATTGATGAAACAGCAAGGAATAAATTATTCAGCTTACAACAAATCTTGAATCAACCAAAATAACAAAGCATTTAAAAGTGATTCAAAACTCTTCCCACAACATGAAATGAATCTTATCAAAATGTGAGATGGACACATCATTATTACAGAGTATGTTGGGGGGACTTGGGTGCCCTTGTCCATAAGTCACTGAAGGCTAGCATGCAGGTGCAACAAGCTATTAGGAAGACTAATGGAATTTTAGATTTAACACAAGTGGTTTTGAAATAGTAAGACTTGTTTCAATTGTATAGGAACTTGGTCATACCCCACATGGAGTAATATGTGTAGTTTTGGTCCTTTACCTCAGAAAGGATATTATAATACAGATGAGTGCAAACATTCACTAGACTTCTTCTGGGAATGGCGGAACTCTCTTATGAAGAGAGATTAGGCAAAATGGAAATCTATTTCAAAGAATAAGAGCTAATTTCATTGAAACCCACAAATACTAAAAGGAATGGACAGGCTGAATGTAGGAAAAATATTTCCTTTATTTGGGTAGGCTGGAATCAGGAGCACAATTTCAAACTAAAGGAAAGTCATTATGACTGAAATGAGGCCAAATTTCTCCACACAAATCTCCACTGTAGATCTTTAGAATTCCCTACCTCACAGGGCTGAGGAAGTTGAGTCATTAAGTATGTTTAAAGCAGAGACTGATAGATTTCTGATTAACAATAATGCAAAGGATTATGGGGGTAGCATGGGCATAAGGCATTGAAGCATCTGGGTAGCCATGGTTCTATTCAACGGTAAACATGATGAGCTGAATGCCCTGTTTCTATGTTCCATTCCATGGCTCATTCCTCAGGGTAACACCTTGACCAGAATCAGTGCCTTGGTTTGAACTTAAACAAACCAATGTCAGTTGTCAATCACTGGTGCATTCTCTATGGCAATGCTTCTACCAGTGTCCACTTGCCATCCAATCAGCACACTCTTATGTAGTATAAATTGTTGTTTGCTTTACTATTTGGCATTCTTGTGAATTGATGCGATACATGATGATACAGAGAATCTTTTTTTCAACAATACAGTAAATGTTGTGAGACAATGGAGATTGACATAGTTGAGACACATGCTGCCCTTCCCGACTTCCCAGCTGGATTCACTGATGAAGAATGGGATTCTTGACTGGATCAGAGATGTTGAGGCTAATTAAAACATCTCCATAATGACACAAGGAACTCACAGCAACTGGGTTTCTCCCGTGTGTGTGTTGATAGATCAGGACATACACTGACTGTGTGAAAACCTTGTAACACACTTCACACCTGAATGATCTCTCTCCAGTGAGCATCTGCTAGTACTTCAGGAGATTAAGATGAGTGAGTGAAAACTGTCACACAAACATTGCACCCAAAGATTTTCGCTCCTGTGTGAGTTCGCTCCATTTCCAAGAGGTGTAAAGACTTCAAGAGGATATTGCTCATAAATTTCAAGACAGAGTCACTCCCTGACTGAATCCTTCGAGGGTCCAGGTTTGATGGGTTTTTGAAGGATTTGTCACAGAGCTCATAGCTGAAGATTTCCTTTCTAATGTGAATATGCTGCTGATCGTCAAACACGATGATTAACACAGATTGTGCACACAGGTCTCACACTCGAATGGATTCTCCCCACTTGTGAATGGATCATTATTTCATAAGTGTCACTGAGTGTGAAGGCTCAATCACATATCTCACAATTGAATGTTTTCTCTATTCAAGGATATCAACTTTGTGAAGGTTGTCACGTTTCACACTTCAACAGCTTTTCCTCAGTGAGGATATGTCATGTGTCAGGCTGAGTCATCTCACATCTTATGTTTGAATATAGGGCTTTGCCTCTGTATGAACATGCCAATGATTTAACAGTCCTGATATTTGTGCAAAACCCTTATTACACACTTCACACGTGAATGGTTTCTCCCCTGTGTGAACACGGTAGTGATCATGAAGAGTTGATGACTGTAAGAATGATTTACTGCACACTTCGCAAGTGAATGGTTTCTCCCTGGTGTGAAGGCGCTCGTGTTCATGCAGGGTCGATGACTGCGAGAATGATTTGTCGCATGCTTTGCATGTGAATGGCTTCTCTCCAGTGTGGATGCGTTGGTGTACACGGAGATGGGATGAGCGTGAGAATGATTTGTTGCATACCTCACACTTGAACGGTTTCTCCCCAGTGTGAATGCGTAGATGTGCATGGAGGTTTGATGACTGTGTGAATGCTTGGTCACACATCTCACACTTAAATGGTTTCTCCCCCGTGTGAATCCTCTGGTGCCTCAGGAGAAGGGATGACTGGATAAAAGACGTTTCACACACCTCACAAGTAAATGGCTTCTCCCCTGTGTGAATGTGCTGGTGTAAACGGAGATATGATGATGATGAGAATGATTTGTCACATACCTCACATATGAATGGTTTCTGCCTTTTGTGAGTGCGTTGGTGTTTATGGAGAGTCCCTGATGTTGAGAATGATTTGTCACACACCTCACACCTGAATGGTTTCTCCCCTGTGTGAATTCTCTGATGCTGCAGAAGATTTGATGACTGTGAGAATGATTTGTCACACACCTCACATGTGAATGGCTTCTCCCCTGTGTGAATTCTCTGATGCTGGAGGAGATGTGATGACTGTGAGAATGATTTCTCGCACATCTCACACTTGAATGGTTTTTGCTCTATATGAGTGTATTGGTGTTTATTTAGCTTCCCTAACACTGAGAATGATTTCTCACAAATCTCACACTTGAATGGTTTCTCTTCCATGTGGCTGCCCGCGTAATAGGAGCTACCACAGTTGCCTGTTAGGAGATCTTTTCAGGTTGTGTTCCCTCCTTACACTTAAACAGCCTTTCACTTGCAAGAATGAATCAGTAGTTCATGAGACTCGATGAATGATTGAAGTGCACACCACACTTGGAGCCCATTCACACTTCTTCTCAGCCTCACCCTGACTGTTCACTCACAGCTGAAATTTTGGAAAGGCTGGATCTGATGGAAGGTCCCACACAACTGACCAGTTTCAGATCTGATGATATGTCAAAGCTCCCCTGACCCAAGAGATTTCCAGACGATGGTTTCACTGTCCAATCTTCTCTGCATTGAGCAATACTGTGAAGGGACTGAATGTCTTCCTACAGTTTTGCAGTTATTCCTGGGTGATGGTCAGAACGTTTCTGCGGTGGCTATCCTCTCTGTAATCTCTGGTGTGGTAAGATGCAATCCTTCTGTAAAAGGGGAAAAGAAATATCAGTACCTCCTGCTCCCTTCCTGGAGGGTGATTCAGATGTAGGCTTCAGTGGATAGGACAACTTTCATTGCCCTTTCTTAATTGCCTAAGAGTTACAATGAACTACCTTCTTCAACCACAGTAGCGTTTGGAAGGAACTTCCAGGATGTCGATCTAGTGACAGTTGTTAGCCAACAGCACAAGTTTTGCATTTGATTTTTGGCATTAGAGTGAGCATAAGGTGTTTCACTCTAGGTTATGATTCAAGAGATCCACTGGGAAATTTTATCAAAGCAAACTTGAAAAAACTTAGAATACAATAAAAATAATTAGCATAACTTTTATCAATTAAACTATTTAGACATGATCTTTAACAGCTAGCTACTTCCGTTGTTCCAGTTTAAAGCATAGACATAAATCCCTTCTGTAGAATCAGTTAGCATAGAAACCAAAAATATCACATGATGCTAGACCTTCAGCTTCTCAACATTCTGGACAGAGATCCAGACAGCAATCTTCAAAGATGGATTTATCCACTGAATAGCAAAACCTCAGAAAAGCAAACCCAGCCTTCAGCAACTCCCAGTCTCCAGACCCCAGAGATAGCAAAAGATACTTCTCCCTCTGCAGTTTCCAATGCAGCATCTCTCAGAGAAAGGTCTACTCTCAGAGCGAAATTTCCAAAACAGACTTACCTCTTGGCAGAGTCTAGTCTCTAACTTCAGAACGGGAAAAAGAGACACTGCTCTCTAAATTCTGAACTTGAATATTCTGTGTAAGCGTAGCTTCCCAATCACAAGATCACATCTACCATTCATTACAATTAAGTCCTATTCTGCAAAATTCCAGGAGTAAACAGTCAAACAGCTTTACTTCTAGCCATTAGGAGCAATTATGCTGCAGCAGCAAAAGTACAGGATGCCTGTAGACTGTGTGTATAAAACAGCTTCAAGAGACTGCACAAGAGCATGGCTAAAAGACTTTTCTTAATGGCACAGAGTCATCACACAATAAAGGAATAGTTTTATATTTCTAAGTCAAAATGGTGTGACTTGAAGGAGAACTTGGAGGTAGTGTAAGTCCCATATATCTGCTGGTCTTGTCCTTCTAGGTGGAGTGGTTTCCAGTTTGCAAGGTACTGTAAAAGCAGTCATGGTGAACCTTGATATTGGAAAACCAGTTATCACTTCACAATTAGACCGTTTTTACCCTTAAAGAATATGTTCAATTAAAAAAAACTTAGGAGAAATGTTAATTCAACTGATATTTTGAAATTTCTCTCTTTGTTTTTAAAAAAGTATTTGAAGAATGTACAGATTAGGAAGCGTGAGAAGCTAAGGGAAACATCGCTTCAGTGTAGATAATTGAAGGGTTTTGATACACTGCACTCATTCAGACTGCACATCCCAAATTCAGTTATCAGACACAGCACTGGACGAAACTATCAAATCCAAGCTCAGGCTTTTGGAAAGACCGAGGCCTTCAGGTAAAATTTTTAAAGAAGGCATTAAAATACATTTGAAGAAACGTGTCTCTGCCCCTCCCAAATAATTACACCTCACCTTTCTATACTCAGTAATGGCCCATCAACAAAACTCAGCCTGTAAATCAGAAGGGAAATGCTTCCAACGAACACACTCAATATCCAACACACAGCTCCAATTAACCAGCTCAGCACAAAGCACTAAGTTAGCAGGTCTCTCAGCTGGATCTTCTCACACAGAATAAGGGACATTTCCACACCTGATTCCCCACAGGATAGTCAGACTGCCTGAACATTAGTGTGGATATTATCCAATGTAATTATTATAAATTCTGCTCCTTCACTCACCATCTCCTCACTTGGTTTTCAGTCCCTACAGGAAGTGAAGCAGCTGTGAAAGAGGAAGAGGAGGGAATGGGCAGAGTGGGTGGGCTCTCTGATTGACGTCTCTCACAGCCAATCCTAATATTTCTGGAGTAACAGGAGTTTCCTGAAGTTTGGGAAACTGACCGGTGAAATAGAGGCGACTTTGAGCAGCAGATCAGGTGGGGATTTAAACTTGTCATTGTCCCATCTGAATAAAACCTCACTTATTACATTTGCTGTCTCAGTTTCTCTGATAATGTTTGACAGAGATTTCTAGTGTGGACATTCATCATCGTTGGGGGCTTTCAAACTGATATCATCCGTGTGCAATGTGCAGCCTCGGATGTGTCTGACAACAGATCAGAAGAGGAAGATCCACATCATATCATCCAAGGCAGTTATGATGTACGGTGGTGGATCTGTACATGTCAGCAGAGAATGACGGGGAGAGAAGGATATGAGAGAGATGGACATCAGGGACAGGGGCCCTCCATACACAGGAACATGGGAGGATGGGATGCTGCAGAGAGGGGGAAAGGAGAGAGGGGTTTATGAGATACGATGCTTGGAAGGGAGAAAAATCATTAAGTGTGTGGAGAGTTTCCTTGAGAGAGAGAGAGAGAAAAGAGTATTAATGAAGAACACCTTCTCCTCGGTATGGTTGATTTGATTTATTCTTGTCACGTGTTAATATACAGTGTAAAGTATTTTTTCCTTGCATGTATACAGATAAAGCATACATTCATACAGAAGGAAAGAAGAGAGTGCAGAATGTAGTATTGCAGTTATAAGTCAGGTGTAGAGAAAGATCAACTTAGTGCAAGATAGGTCCATTCAAAAGTTTAATGCAGCAGGAAAGAAGCTGTTCTTGAATCAGTTGGTATGTGACCTCAGACTTTGTATCTTTTTACCAACAAAAGAAGATGGAAGAGAGTATGTCCGGCATGCACGGAGTCCTTATTTATTTATGCTGGCTGCTTTTCTGAGGCAACGGGAAATGTAGACAGGGTCAACAGGAGATTGGATTGTGTAATGGACTGGGCATCATTCATGACCCTTTGTAGTTTCTTGCAGTCTTGGACAGAGCAGAAGCCACACCGAGTTTTGATACAACCAAAAGAATGCTTTCTATGGTGCATCTGTAAAAGTGGTGAGTCATAGCAGACATGCCAAATTTCCTTAGTGTTCTGAGAAAGTAGAGGTGTTGGTTGGCTTTCCTAATTATAATGCCTTCAAGGGGGGTACGAGGACAGGTTGTTGGTGACCTGGATACCTAAAAACCTGAAGCTCTCGACTATTTCTACTTTGTCCCCATTGATGTAGACAGGGCCATGTTCTTCACCAGCTTCCTGAAGTTGATGACTATCTCCTTCATTTTGTTTACATTGAGGAAGAGATTATTGTCATCACACCAGTTCACCAGATTTTTTATCTCATTCTGTATGTGCTTGGCAGAGGAGCCAATGGTGCGAAGCTACCATCTGTAGGATTATGACAACGCTTCTTAGTCAGAATACCACCTAAAAGCAATGTGTGTTGTGCATGAAATGGTGACATCAGCCACAGATGGGATAAACCTTGTCCCTGATCAGCTGACCATCAGGTCACTCACCTTCCTGAATATGGGTGAGTTCCTGAGTTCCTGACAATGAAAGAATTGTGAGATGATCCAGTGTAAATATATTCACATGGTCTATTCTCACACAGTCATTACACTGTCTTAACAAGAGGAATTAATTTCTGTTCTGGGTGCCCTGTGAGTCTTTGGGCGACCTTCAATGTCATGTGAGTATTATGAACCATTCCCAACTTCTTTGGGAAGCAGCTATTCTATGAAACTCCAATGACTCTTCTCCTAGCATCTGCTCCTACCATTTCTCTTTCCCCTTTCTATATTTCCATTTTCATTATCTAGTGCCCCTTCCTCTTAACTCTCTTCCACTTTCCTGTCCCTCCATCCTCTTCTGGATCCTTCCCCCTCCAGTATCTCCAGCATTATAAAGGTGAGAGGAATTGAGAGAATATTCACCACTTTAAACATACCATAAATGAAAAATAACGCAGAGACACCATCCAATATTATTGGACTAATATCATTGTGATTGTCACCAGCATTCTCTAGAAACATAGGACTTAGGAGCAGGAGAAAGCCATTCAGTCCTTCGAGCCTATTCTGCCATTCAATAAAAGCATGGCTGATCTGGTTATGGTCTCGGCTCTAGTTTCTTGTCTATCCCATAAACCACAATCTCCTTCTTTGTTAAAAATCCATCTATAGGAATGGACGACTTTGGTCCAAGTGCTTTCAGCCAACTGGGGTTTGTGAAATTCAAGTCTTACTTTTCTTGTCAGGGAAATGTTTTGCTTTCTGTGAACTGGAAATTCTAAGCCATTAATGGAGAAAGTATTCGCGCCCACAATAACATTGATCAATACATTATATACAGGATTCTCACTGTAGGCCCCTGAGAGTTTTGGTAAATAGAACTAACCATGCTGATAAATCAGGTAGATTGGTTAGTTTAAAAGAGTGAATTAATTTGAGCTATCAATCTATACAAGAAACTGATAAAACAGCATGTGATGACATTGTAGTAATAATATAATTTATGTTTTTGTAGAATGATTTAAGAATCATAGAACGCCTACAGTACAGAAGGAGGCCATTTGACCCACCAAGTCAGTACCAACTCTCTGAAAGAGCATCTTATCCAGCTCACCCTTGCCCTATCCTTGTAACTCAAATTCCCCTAACCTGCACACATTTAAGGACACTGAGAGGTAATTTAGCATGGTCAATCCACTTTACTTGCACATCTCTTTGGACTATGAGAGGAAACCGGAGCACTGGAGGAAAGCCACACAAAAACAAAGAGAATGTGCAAATTCCACACAGACACTAACCCAAGCCAGGAATTAAAACCAGGTCCTTGGCGCTGTGAGGCAGCAGTGCTGACCACTGTGCTACATTGCCTCCCCAAGAAATACTGTGAAGGGACTGGATGTCTCCCACAGTTGTGCAGTTATTCCTTGGATGATGATCAGGATCTATCTGTGATGTCTATCTTCTCTGTATTCTCTGGTGCGGGACGTACAATCCTTCTGTAAAACGGGAAAAGGAAGCATGATTTCCTTCAAATTGGGACAGTGACAAGATTAAATCCCCACCTGATCTGGTGCTCAAAGTCGCCCCTGTTTTCCTGGTCAGTTTCCCAAGCTTCAGGAAACTCCTGTTACTCCAGAAATATTAGGATTTGCTGTGAGAGACGTCAATCAGAGAGCCCACCCACTCTGCCCATTCCCTCCTCTTCCTCTTTCACAGCTGCTTCATTTCCTGTCGGGACTGAAAACCGAGTGAGGAGATGGTGAGTGAAAGAGCAGAATTTATAATAATTACATTGCATAATATCCACACTAATGTTCAGGCAGTCTGACTATCCTGTGGGGAATCAGGTGTAGAAATGCCCCTTATGCTGTGTGAGAAGATCCAGCTGAGAGACCTGTTTACTTGGTGCTTTGTGCTGAGCTGTTTGATTGGAGCTGTGTGTTAGATATTGAGTGTGTTTATTGGAAGCATTTCCCTTCCTATTTACAGGCTGAGTTTTGTTGATCGTTCATTACTGAAAATGAGAAGGTGAGGTGTAATTATCTGGGAGGGGCAGAAACACATCTATTGAAAAATCTTTGAACGTTCTCCACATCTGAAATGTGGAGCTTATTCAAGGAGCAGCTACTGCGAGTCCTTGATAAGTATGTCCCTGCCAGGCAAGGAGGAAATGGTCGAGTAAGGGAACCATGGTGTACTAAAAAAGTTAATTCGCTGGTTAAAAGGAAAAAGGAGGTTTATGTCAGGATGAGGCTTGAAGACTCAGTTAGTGCAATGGATAGCTATAGATTAGCCAGAAGGGAGCTAAAGAGTGAGTTGAGAAGAGCTAAAAGGGGACACGAGAAGACTTTGGCTGATAGGATTAAGGAGAATCCTAAAGCTTTCTTTAGATATGTTAAGAGTAGAAGATTGGTTAGGGCAAGGTTAGGGCCAGTCATGGACAGCAGTGGGAAGTTGTGCGTGGAGCCTGAAGAGATTGGAGAGGCACTGAACGAATATTTCTCTTCGGTATTCACGCAGGGAGATGTAAATGTAGTTGTGGAGAACACTGGGATACAGGGTTGCAAACTGGAAAGTATTGAAGTAGATAAGGAAGATGTGCTAGATATTCTTGAGGGTTTGAAGTTAGATAAGTCCCCTGGGCCGGACGGGATTTACCCTAGGATTCTCTGGGAGGCAAGAGAGGAGATTGCAGAGCCTCTGGCTCGGATCTTCAGGTCCTCGTTGGTTACGGGTGTGGTTCCGGAGGACTGGAGGATAGCGAATGTAGTCCCATTGTTTAAGAAGGGGAAGAGAGACCTTCCAGGGAATTATAGGCCAGTGAGTCTTACTTCGGTTGTGGGCAAAGTATTGGAGAGAATAATTAGGGATAGGATTTATAGTTATTTAGAGAGAAATGAATTGATTGGGGATAGTCAGCATGGTTTTGTGAAGGGTAGGTCGTGCCTTACTAACCTTATTGAGTTTTTGAAAAAGTGACCAAAGAGGTGGATGGGTGTAAGGCAGTTGATGTGGTATATATGGACTTTAGTAAGGCGTTCGATAAGGTGGCCCATGGAAGGCTTCTGCAGAAAATGCAGATGTATGGGATAGAGGGTGATTTAGCTAATTGGATTAGGAATTGGCTAGCAGATAAAAGACAGAGGGTGGTGGTTGATGGGAGATATTCATCGTGGAGTTCGGTGACGAGTGGTGTGCCTCAGGGGTCTGTTTTGGGGCCCCTGCTGTTTGTAATTTTTATAAAGGATCTGGATGAGGGTATTGAGGGATGGATCAGTAAATTTGCAGATGATACTAAAGTTGGTGGAGTGGTAGATAGTGAAGAGGGGTGTTTTAGTTTACAGAGTGACTTGGACAAGTTGCAGAACTGGGCCGAGAGGTGGCAAATGGAGGTTAATGTGGAAAAGTGTGAGGTAATGCACTTTGGCAGGAACAATAAATGTGTAGAGTATAGGGCTAATGGTAGGGCTCTTAATAGTGTTGAGGAACAGGAGGATCTTGGTGTATGTGTCAATAGATCCCTGAAAGTAGGCAGTCAAGTGGATAAAGTTGTTAAGAAGGCATATGGAGTCTGAGCTTTTATTGGTAGGGGGATTGAATTTAGGAGCCGCAGCATCATGTTGCAACTGTACAAAACTCTAGTGCGGCCGCACTTGGAGTATTGTGTGCAGTTCTGGTCCCGCATTATAAGAAAGATGTGGAGGCATTGGAGAGGGTACAGAGGAGGTTTACCAGGATGTTGCCTTGTATGGAGGGCAGGTCTTATGAAGAGAGGCTGAGGGATTTGAGGTTGTTTTCGTTAGAAAGGAGGCGGCTAAGAGGGGACCTAATCGAAACATATAAGATGATTAGAGGTTTAGATAGGGTGGACAGTGATAGCCTTTTTCCTAGGATGGAGAAAGCTAGCACGACGGGACATAGCTTTAAATTAAGGGGTGGTGGTTATAGGACGGATGTCAGAGGTAGGTTCTTTACCCAGAGGGTGGTAAGGGTATGGAATGCCTTGCCTGAGTCAGTTGTAGATGCGCCAAGTTTGGTGGTGTTTAAGAGGTTAGTAGATAAGTTTATGGATGAAAAGGGAATGGTTTAGGTTAGTGGGTCACTGCTTTTTCCTAATTGGTCGGCGCAACATCGAGGGCCGAAGGGCCTGTTCTGCGCTGTAATGTTCTATGTTTTTAAATCCTTTACCTGAAGGCCTCCGCCTTTCCGAAAAACTTAGACTTCGATTTTCCTGTTTTACTCAGTGTCTATCTAATAGCTAAACTTGGGATATGCAGTCTGAGTGAGTGTGGTGTATTTAAATTCCCAGAATAAATCAGAACCCTTCAATCAGCAACACTAAAGCATTTTTTTAATATCTTCCAGCACTTTGGGTGGCACAGTAGCATAGTGGTTAGCACTGCTGCTTACAGCTCCAAGGACCTGGGTTCGATTCTCTGCTTGGGTCACTGTTTGTGTGGAGTTTGCACATTCTCTTTGTGTCTGTGTAGGTTTCCTCTGGGTGCTTCAGTTTCCTCCCACAGTCCAAAGATGTGTGGATTAAATTGAAAAATTGCTAAAATTGCCTCTTAGTGTCCTGAGATGTGCTGGTTAGAGGGATGAGTGGGTAAAAATATATAGAGATCAGGGAGTAGGGCCTGGATGGGATTGTGGTCAGTACAAACTCCTTGGGCTGAATCGCCTCTTTTTCTACTGTAGGATTTCTATGATTTCACTTCATGCCCAGTATGTTTTCCTTAAATAATTTTTGAAAACAATAGGAGACACTACTACATTTCCACTGAATTATCATCTCTTGTGTTTCTATAGTATGAAGATACAAAGAAATCCTAGGTGTTTATAGTTAGTTAATATTTAATTTACTCTTCATTTCCCTCATGTTGCATGGGAAGATAGGGGTATTGGTATAGGAAAGAAAGTAGCCACATTGTCTGCTTCTGGTCATGATCCAGTGGCCCTGCTGGAAACAGTGGGTGTGTGACAGTCAAATAAGGAAAAAGAAAGGACTTGTCTGATCCCCGCATAGGGAAATAGCAGACTGGCATTCACTGTGGCACAGTCTTGTCAGCCCTTTCAGCAAGAGAGGAAAGGAAGTTGGAGGAAATCATGTTCCCTTTTTCTGTTTTACAGAAAGATTGCACTTCTCTACACCAGAGAAGATAGATCCTGTCCAGATCAAACAACAGCTGCACAACCTTGAGAAGATATTTAGTCCCTTCACAGCACTGCTCAACACAGACAGGTAGTGAAACTGACATCTGAAAATCGGTCGAGTCAGGGAGCTTTGATATGTCATCAGATCTGAAACTGGTCAGTGGTGCGGAACCTTCCATCAGAATCAGCCTTTCTGAAATTCAGTTGTGGATGATCGGTCATGTTGAGGCTGGGAAGAAGTGTGAGTGACTCAAAGTATGGTGACAGTTTCAATCATTCATTGAGCTTCATAGACCACTGACTTATTCCTGTAGGTGAGAGGCTGTTCAAGTGTGTGGTGTGTGAGGAAGGCTCCACAATATCAGGTATACCAGCTGTAACCACAGGGACTGTCACACATGGAAGCAAAATTGTTAAAGTGTAATTTGTGTGACAAATCATTCTCATGCTCATCCCACTTTCATAACCACCAACGCACTCACAGTATTGATAAACCATTTACATGCGAGGTTTGCAATAAATCATTCTCGCGGTCATCGCATCTGCACACACACAAACGCATTCACACAGGGGAGAAGCCATTCCACTGTGACGTATGTGAGAAATCTTTCACACAGTTATCGAACCTCCAGGTCCATCAAACAATCCACACAGGGGAGAAGCGCTTCAAGTGTGAGTTTTGTGATAAAGCTTTCCCAATATCTACAGAGTTCCTGATACATCAGAGCATTCACACAGGGGAGAATCCATTCAAGTGTGAGTTGTGTGACCGAGCCTTTACCCGTTTATCAGCACTCGTGGAACACCGACATGTTCATACAGGGGAGAAAGCATTCTCCTGTGAAGTGTGTAAGAAATCATTCTCCCATTCATCGACCCTCCGTCAACACCAACGCACTCACGCTGAGGATAACCAGTTAAGGTGTAAAGTATGTAAGAAATCATTCTCCCGGCCATTGAGACTCCAAGAACACCAACGTCTTCACACTGGGGAGAAGCCATACAAGTGTGAAGTATGTCATAAGGACTTTACACGGATATCGGGCTTGGCGATTCACAGGAGGAGTCACACGAAAAAGAAGAAAACATTCACTTGTGATGTGTGTAATAAAGACTTTGAACAATTATGGGCCATGTTGGATCATCGTCGCATTCACACAGCAGGGAAACCAAGTGAGGCCTGTGATTGAGTCTCACACTCAGCAATGCTGAAGAAACTGAGACGTCCACATTAAGGAAAGGATGTTTCAGTCTTCACACAGTCAGCATGGATGAGATTTCAACAGCAGGAGTATAGAAATTGGAATCATCCCTTGAGCCTGTGACACCATTCAGTTAGAATATGATTAATCTGTAACTCCCCAATTCCCCTGTCTAACAATAAACCTAGAGTAATCAAATTTTTAATTGACCTCCCCCAGATTCGACAGATTTTTGTGGAGAGAGAGTTCCAGATTTCCAATCCCCTGTTTGTGAAGAAGTATTTGCTGACATCATCCCTGAACAGCCCTAGCTCTAATCTTTTAATACTCTGTCCCCTTGTTCTAGACTTTCCCAACAGGTGATTAGTTTTTCTCTGACTACTGTATCAACTTGTTTAACCATTTTAAAACATCAAGTAAATCACCCCTTAAATTTTCTACATTTGAAGGAATGCAAGCTCAGTCTGTACAATCTGTCCTCATAATTTAACCCTTTTAGCCCCAGAAATATTTTGTTGAATCTATGCTGCACTTTCTCCAAGGTCAGAATATCCTTCATGAGGTGTGGTGCCTAGAACTAAACTCAGTTCTCCAGATAGGGTCTGAACAGAGTTCTGTACAGCTGGAACGTAAGTTCTACAAGGACATAGTTGGTTTTAGGAAGGCGAAGGTGTGGGTCATCTTTTTTTTCTTCAGGGTGATCGTGGAGTTTTGACAGAGGGAAGCTTGATGTGGTCCCATCAGACTTGATGATGGATGGCTAAACCAGTTGTGTATCAGATATGTTCAAATCTTCACCCTTTGGACTTGAGAAGCAGGGACATCAACCAGGAAGGGAGTAAAGGTAATTTTGGGAATAAGGGTGTAGAAGGTGGATGTGAGGGAGTGGTTAAACCATCTTGATGGCTATAGAAGCATTTTGGTAAATGAAAGGGCTTAGAGTTAGGGATTAGCAAGCACTGTTGACTAGAGGGAGCTAAAGAGCTTAATGACTGCCTGCTGACTGTTAGTCTGTTCACCCCTAACATCAGTCCACCTCCATCCCCTAACTTAACCACCCAAAATACTTACAAAATATAGATATAGACACAGAATGAGCCAAAATATGAGATGGAAGAGGGATGAATCAAAACTGCTTTACGAAGATAGAATAAAGTGAGAAGTCGCAGCCCCTCTCCTCATGGTAGCACTGGGGACGTCGGAGCACATTCAGGTCTGGAAAACTCTGAGCTGAGCACTGTCCCAATTGAACTGAGAAAATTCAGGAAAAAAGTTAATGATGTCCTTGGGAAAATGAATATTTCAATCACAAATGGAATAAACTGTCGGTGATTTGAGAACAGAACTAGTAAGATTCAGGATTGTGACATATGCATCAACAGGCGTCCCTCTTAATTACTCTGGAAAAGTGCTCAATTAGAGGACCGCGAAAATTTCAGGAGACAGAATGAAGTAAGTATATGGTGTGGCAGAAAACTGAGAATGCGGAGACTTTATCGAGTGGGACTAAAGCTTTCTCTAGGACCTACATAAACTCTTGGTCGCTTTTTCACGACAACTAGAAGCCTCATAGATTGCTACAACAAAGCCACCTGATGCTAAGTACTCCAAGACCATTTTGGGTGAGACGGTGGCACAGTGGTTAACACTGTTGCCTCACAGCAACAGGACTGAGGTTCAGTTCCAACGTTGGGTGACTGTGTGGAGTTTGCACATTCTCTCTGTGTTTGTGTGGATTTTCTCCGGGTGCTCCGGTTCCCTCCCACAGTCCAAAGATGTACAGGTTAGGTTAATTGGCTAAATTGCCCCTTAGAATCAGGAAAATTAACAGCATAAATATGTGGGGTTATGGAGATAGGGCCCAGATAAGATTGTTGTCAGAGTGCTGAGGCTTAATGGACCATATGGCCGCCTTCTGCACTGTAGGGCTTCTATGATTTGTGGTCAAAATTTCTTAGTTTGTGCACAAAACACATTATTCTCACCAAGGCTTGGGGTGACAAAAACTTCTAAGAAAAGAAAAGAGAATCACACAAGGACTACTCAACAGCTCTGCAGCAGAAAGGATGCAAATATGCAGATTCTAAGAAGCAGCTTAAGGCAAAGAACTTAAAATTCTGCAATGCTGAGAATCCATCTTATGGATGGAAGCAAAATCTTTCCATCAGCATTGGAGATTGCAGATGGATTGAAACACCTGAGCATCATTGCGAGCCATTTGGAGGGCAAATAGCTGAAGAGAGATGGCACGCTCCTGGTAGAAATCAGCGACAATGCAATTCCCTGTTTAGGCGCCCAGTGGTTCACACTGTACAGAGTCTGCTTCAGGGACGTAATGAGGGAACATGATGTTAAAACTATGGAGAGATGTGTTTTAGATATCAATAGAACAAAAAACTGTTTAAATTGCACACACTTTAATTTTTATGTAACTCTATGGACTGGGTTAGCACTGCTGCCCTATAGAACAGTCTCAGTCTGTATGAAGTTTGCACATTCTCCCCTTGGCTGCATGGGTTTTCTCCAGTTGCCCTGGTTTCTTCCCATAGTCCAAAGATATGCAGGTTAAGTGGATTGGTCATGCTCAATTGCCCTTAGTGTCCAAAAATGTTAGGGTAGGAGGATTAGCAGGGTTACAGGGACGGGGGAGGGGGCAACCTGGGTAAGATGCCCTGTCAGTGAATCAGTGCAGACTTGTTTGGCTTTATGTCATTCTGCATTGTAGGGTTTCTATGATTCTGTTCCATGATTCTAATGATTTATTTAATCAGTTGGATAGCGAGATGCTAAGCCTGGCTCCTGTTCACTTAAATCGACAGTTAAATCTTTTGTGGATATATTACCCCATAGTAATCTCCAGGAACAACATTAAAGCCACTTTATCGATGGTATTATTTTTCCTTCTTTGTCACCTACCCTCTCGATGCTCTTATCGCAAGCTGGAATACGTCAATTACAGATTATTGTGCATGCGTTAAAGGTAATTAGCTATAATGTGAAAGGGGGACATAACCTATAAAGAGAAAAAAGATATTCCGTCAATTGAAACATTAAGCTGCAAAATTGCATTTTTACAAGGAACACATTTACCAGATATAGGACATATTCAGCTGCGCAGATTTTGGACAAACCAGGTGTTCTTTTCTCTCATACATCAGGGAGAAAAAAGGGTATACTAATCTTACTCCACAGATTGGATACAGAAGTTCACCAATCACAACATATGAACAATGAAGGCAGCTTCATGTTGCCTAATGGGGCAGTAGCCAAAAATTTATTGTCCTGCCTGCCAGAGGAATTGGAATGGACAAGGGGCAGACAATGGATAGGTCCATTATCCGTGGATGGGATTTTAGAGTTTCAGAGTGAGTGAGGTCGTAAAGTCCCCATCCAGTGGGTGGGACAGAAGTACCGTTGATAAATATGTATATGCCCCAAATGAGGATAACCCACAATTTATTCAAAGATCTTCAGCCTTATCTTTATGATTGCTCTGATTGTTTTCTCCCAATGGCAGACAAGCTCTCAGCATCATCAAATTCCAAGGAAATGGGAGGTTGAAATTACAGCAGGAGATTCTGGAGGAAAACTGAAATTAAATTTATTATGATTCCTATCTCGCCACCTGTTCAAATATCTGGAGAGAATATAAATGGAAACTCATTAGTCGGCATTTCAGAACACACATATTACTGTCAAAAGTGACTCCTCCCCCACAAATCCTCAGTTCAGGACACATCTGAGGAGAGAAATGCGACCTCTCTGCAGCCTTTGTCATAGCCAAGCACACTATTCTCTTGCTGCAACTTCTTTGTGTTGTCCAGTCAGTGGAACTACTGTGATTTGTGTGTCTTCTTCCTCTTCAGTTATATGAAGTGAATTTCCTGCAATGGTGAATCTTCCCACCGCCATCGCTCTGGTTCCTACCAAGGCTCATTCTCTGCTTTTCAATTCGGTTCAACCGCTCGGAGCTCGCGCTTCCTCACATTCCAACTGCCGAACGCTGGGAGCCAACGGCCACTGCGCGCGACAGAACTACAACTCCCATCAGGCACCACAGGCTGGCTCTCCTGCTGATTCCATTATGCCGCTCATCACCGTACAGGCCTTGGGTTTGATTCTGGCTTTTAGCTGCCTGTATGGGTTTCCTTGGGTGCTCCCGTTTCCTTCCTCAGTCCAAAGATTTGTGGATTAGGTTGATTCCATGCTAAATTGACCCTTCGAGTCAGGGGGACCAGCAGGGTAGATGTGTTGGGTTACGGGGCGAGAATCTGGAATGGACAAATAACTTTGGTTTGCACTGTAGGGATTCTATAAGGGAGCAACTTTTATACTAATCAGTTTTCATGAGCAGTTTCTTGTTTATCTGTTATTTCAATACCAGTCTGTACATGTAATTCTCTAAACTAAAAGTGCCTTTGTAATGTTGCTTAGTATTTCTGTCGACAGCACTTATGATTCATGGGATGTTCAATTCTAATTCTTACTGTTTTAAATCTTTTGTTTCTGTGTGCTGAGAAAATAAAAATAAAAACAATAACTTCAATAAAAAGAAAGCACTGTCCAACTCAACTGGGGGAAGTGTCTTTTAGGAATGGAAACTAGTCTATGGACTCATGACCACTGGATCTCTGTACTCATTGGTGTATTTGTATGATGGAAACGAGTTCCTCCCTGTGTCATTAATGTTCACTGTCATTTCTGACCATCAGAAGTGGGAGCCAGACTAGGGAAAGAGATTTTTTAAAAAGTTCTGTCATATTCTGAGAGAATTTCTTCTGATATGAGTGTGTGTGTGTGTGTGTGTGTGTGTGTTTGTTAGTAAAGTGAGTCAGCTGTCAGGAGTGGCTATATGGTGGAGTTGGACCCTGCCTTAGTTGGTGATGAGATTATAGACAGACCTCTTCAAGTGATAGGTGCTTGACTAATACCCTGGATAATGTTTGTATTCTACTGCTGGGAGAACTACTCTCCTGAGTATTGTGAAGGAGTGGTGGTGAGTCTACAGACTTGAATTCCTTCAGCCCATAGTACTTTGTTGTAATAACAGCTCACCATACACTCTTCCAAGATTCATTTCTGGTTCTGGGAAATTTTCAAATACTTTGTTAGTTGGTTAAACACTTGGTGTAGGCTGAATATTATGTTGTTTGTCTTTTTTATCAACTGTGTGTCATAGATTTGTAACTGATTTGCCATATTCACTGTAACAACTGAGAGCTATTCTCAGAATGCATAATTGGCGCCTGAGCCCACGTGTCAGATCATAAGGCATGAGTAGAATTAGACCACTCAGCCCAGCATGTCTGCTCTGCCATTCAATCATGGCTGATATTTTACTCATCCCCATTCTCTGCCTTTTCCCCATAACCCCAGATCCCCTTATTAATCAAGAACCCTATCTATCTCTGTCTTAAAAATACTCAATGATCTGCCCTCCACAATCTTCTGTGGCAAAGTGTTCCACTTTGGCTGAAAATTTTCCTCCTTATCTGTTGTAAAGAATCGTCCCTTTAGTTGGAGGTTGTGCCCTCTGGTTCTAGTTTTTCATACTAGTGGAAACATTCTTAACCTTACATGTCCTGCTACATCCAATGCCTTCCCAGGATGCACATCAGAGATGGAGACAGTCAGCTATATTTCTTGCCCTGAGATGCCCTTGGCAGAAGTCCCTTGGGTGCCAGGATGTGGAGGGCTCTGACAAACTTTCATGGATATAGGTGTGCCACCCTGTTCATCCCACTGCCGTGAGATGCACTGGTGTCAGGAAGTGGGGATTCAGCAGGATTGGGGACAGCTGGACTCTCCTGGGTGGAAGGCTCTGGCATTGTCTCCAGCCCTTCCTCCTCCTTAATGTGCCCCTGTGACACTCCATAATATAGAGAGGCAGCTCAGAGAGAACTGACCCCTCCTGCAATCCCCAGCTCTGCCTCTGCATCTCCATCAGCTTAGAGAGAATTGATCCCAGTGAAAACTTACAGGTGTGAGGTATGTGACACAACTTTCATTCAGTTCGTGGCTGGAACTCCACAGCCCTGGCTGCCATGGGAAACGGAGGGCTGAGAAGCAGACAATGGGAAGGGCCATGGACTTCGATTGGGATTTTACAGTTTTGGGATAAGCAAAGTCATAAAATCCTGCCCAATGTATCTCCAACTCCATAGCACACGTACACAGCAGAGAAAATTCTGTTAACTGTGTGAATAAAGTCTTCACACAGTTAATGCACCTTTTGGAACCTCATTGAAACAAATCCTAATCATTTGAACATCCAAGAAATTTCTTCACAATACTGCAATTACTTCAATGATATGACTGCAACTTATCTTGAGTGGGAGGTCTGAAACAAAAGCCTTCAAAATCCAAACTGGTGTTAAGCAAGGCTGTGGGATAGCCCCCATTCTATTTACAATCTACCTGACAGTGGCTTTTCACCACATCAAAGAGCAGTTGCCCTCTGGCTTCAATATTAAATACCATCCTGTTAGGAAACTCATTAATTTAGTTGCCTCTGTGCAAAAACTATCCATGATGTGGAGATGCTTATCCAAGTCCATTGTTGGACTTGGGTAAACACAGTAAGAAGCTTCGCATCACCAGGTTAAAATCCAACAGGTTTATTTGGTAGCACAAGTCACAAGCTTTTGCTCTGAAAGTTTGTGGCTTTTGCTACCAAATAAACCTGTTGGACTTTAACGTGGTGTTCTGAGACTTCTTACTGCAAAACTAACCACCAGAGACATACACAATTGCAGTTTGCAGTAGTGTCATTGAGGACTCTGTAACAGATTTCAAACCTTTCTGATCTCTTCAATTCAATATGTGTCGGTATGGTGGAAACGAGCTTCATCCCGTGTCACTAATGATCATTTTCAATTCTGAATTCATAATTGAGAGTCAGACTAAAACACAGTGTTTTTAAAGAAACTTCTGTCTGTAGTATTCTAAGAGAGGGTTCCCTGACATGAGTGTGTTAGTAAAGTTAGCCAACTCTCAGGAGTGGGTATGGGGTAGAACCAGACTCTGCTTGAGTTGGTGATTGAATTATAGACAGGGGTGGCATGGTGGTGCATGTGGTTAGCGCTGCTGCCTCACAACCCCAGTGACCCAGGTTTGATTCCAGCCTTGGATGTCTGTTTATGTAGAGTTTGCACGTTCTCCCCATGTCTGTGTGGGTTTTTACCAAGTTCCAGTTTCCTTCCACAGTCCAAAGACATGCTGGTTAGATGGTTCGGCTAGAGTAAATTGGCCCTCAGTTTTTCTGTGTGTATTCCATCAAATGGTCTGTGGAATAGGCTCTGACTCCCATTGACCCCAAATTGGATGGAAAAAGCGAATTGTGAAAGTGAAGTGATAGGTGGATCCTTTTCAGGCGACAGATGTTTGACTAATTACCATGTATAATGTTTGTACTCTCCTGTCTAGGGGACTACTATCCTGAGCATGATGAGGGAGTGGACCTGAGTTCCCTCAGCCCACCATACTTCAATGTAATAACAATGTGATATGTTCACCTTATACTCTTCCAAGATTTATTTAATGTTCTGCGAAGAATCTTGAGCCATTTTGAAATGCTTTGTTATTTCAGTTGGTTCTAAGTTTCGGTGTAAGCTGAATATTGTGGGTGTGAACAAAGAACAACACAGCACGGGAAACAGGCCCTTCGGCCCAATGAGCCCGCGCCCCCACCTTGACGTTCCCACTTCCACCCCATGACCTCTGTCTATGTTTATAGAAAGCTACATTGGAACCAAATTAGCGAGACAATTTAGGGAGAATTTGTTTTGCCAGTCAGCCTAAAAGCACATCTTTAGGGTGTGGGAGGAAACTGGAGCACCCAGAGAAAACCCACACAAGCACAGGGAGAATGCGCAAACTCCCACAGACACTGGCCCAAATCCATGTATCTGCACAGCAACAGTGATAGTCGTTGTCGTGTTGCCCATCAACTGGTCCAGTTCAAGCGTATGCCTCGACATGAAGCACTAGGATATTCCATCAAATGGTCTGTGAGGTAATGCACTTTGGCAGGAACAATAAATATGTAGAGTATAGGGCTAATGGTAGGGCTCTTAATAGTGTTGAGGAACAGAAGGATCTTGGTGTATGTGTCAATAGATCCCTGAAAGTAGGCAGTCAAGTGGATAAAGTTGTTAAGAAGGCATATGGAGTCTTAGCTTTTATTGGTAGGGGGATTGAATTTCGGAGCCGCAACGTCATGTTGCAACTGTACAAAACTCTAGTGCGGCCGCACTTGGAGTATTGTGTGCAGTTCTGGTCCCCACATTATAAGAAAGATGTGGAGGCATTGGAGAGGGTACAGAGGAGGTTTACCAGGATGTGCCTGGTATGGAGGGCAGGTCCTATGAAGAGAGGTTGAAGGATTTGAGGTTGTTTTCGTTAGAAAGGAGGCGGCTAAGAGGGGATCTTATTGAAGCATATAAGATGATTAGAGGTTTAGATAGGGTGGACAGTGATAGCCTTTTTCCTAGGATGGAGAAAGCTAGCACGAGGGGACACAGCTTTAAATTAAGGGGTATGAGTTATAGGACGGATATCAGAGGTAGGTTCTTTACTCAAAGAGTGATTAGGGAGTGGAATGCCCTGCCTGCAGCTGTTGTAGATGCGCCAAGTTTGGTGGCGTTTAAGAGGTTAGTTGATAAGTATATGGATGAGAAGGGAATGGTTTAGTTAGGAGGGGCATTGCTTTTTATTTTGGTCGGCACAACATCGAAGGCCGAAGGGCCTGTTCTGTGCTGTATTGTTCTATGTTCTATGTTCTATGATACTCTCAAAGAATCCAAGAGCAGCCCTCACACGACCCATTGCATGTATGCTCCTTGTTGGACAACAAGGTAGACCAAAGTACGATAGGATAAAAGAAACTACATCAATATCATGCACAACTTATGCAATTCCCAGAGACGTCCCAAGGCTCATGATTCCTATTTTAAATCAGTTTTCTATATCCCTCCATTCCCATTCTGCTCATGTGCCCATCTAAGTATTTCTTAAATAACTCCAGCGTGCCTGCCTCCACCACTTTACTTGGCAGTGCGTTCCATACCCCCACAACCTTCTGTGTGGAAAAAACTCCCTCTAGCATCCAAATTATACCTTACCCCCCTCACCCTAAGCCCGTGACTGCTCATGATTTTTGATTCCAACCTAGGAAAAAGCTTACCACTGTTTATCTATATCCTTCATAATCTTGTACACCTCTATTAGATTTCCTCTCAGTTTACGTCTTTCTAAAGAAAACAGCCCTAATTTGCTTAATTTTTCCTTGTAACTCAGACCTTCCATACCAGGCAGCATCCTGGTAAACCTCCTCTGCACTCTCTCCAGGGTCTCCATGTCCTTCCAGTAGTAAGATGACCAGAACTGGACGCAGTATTTCAAATGAGGTCTAACCAATGTTCTATACAACTGCAACATTAAATGCCAGCTCTTGTATTCTATACCCCTTCCTATAAAGACTAGCATACTGTAAGCTTTCTTCACAACCTTCTCCACCTGCTCTGCCACCTTCAAAGACTTGTGCACCTGCACCCCCAGGTCCCTCTGTGTTTCTATACTCATGTGATAGTGGCTTAGTGGTTAGCACAGCTGCCATGCTGTTCCAGAGACCCAGGTTCAATTCTGGCCTCTGGTGTAGTTTTTTTTCTCTCCTGCAAATTAAAGTAACAGTGATGGCAGTGCAGGTAGTACATTGCACCTCCTGCGGTATGTATGAGGTGAGGGACACCAGTAGTGTTCCTGCTGATTATACCTGCAGGAAGTGTGCACATTTGCAGCTCCTTGAGGATCGTGTTAAGGAGCTGGAGCTGGAATTAGAGGAGCTCAGGGTAATTCGAGAGGTTGAGGAGGATATAGGCAGGAGTAACAAAGAGATTGTAACTCCTATAAGTGATAATTGGGTAACTATTAGGAGGAGGGGTAAGAAGCAATCGGGGAGACAATCCCCTGGGGCTGTTCCCCTCCAAAATAAATTTTCTGTCTTGGAGGCTACAGTTGAGGAAGAATCAACTGGAGCTGACCAAAGGGAGCAGGTCTCTGGGGGTGAGCCTGCTGAGAATGCTCAGGTGGGTGGGGGGAATAAGAGATTAGGCCTAGTTATAGGAGACTCCATAGTTAGAGGGACAGATAGGAGGGTAAATAGTAATAAACAGGACTCAGGGCTGGTGTGTTGCCTCCCAGGGGCTGGGGTCCAGGATGTTGCAGATCGGGTTTTTAGGATTCTTAAGGGTGAGGGGAGTCAGCCCCAAGTCATTGTTCATGTGGGGACACATGATGTAGGTAGGACAGGGGAAGGGGATATTAAACAGAAATTTATGGAGTTAGGGTGGAAGCTTAGGTCCATAACAGGCAGAGTGGTTATCTCTGGACTCTTGCCTGTGCCAAGAGATAGTTTAGAGATGAACAGAGAAAGGGATAGTTTGAACTCATGGCTGCGTGGATGGTGCAGGAGGGAGGGGTTCAGGTTCCTTAACAATTGGGACTCATTCTGGGATAGGTGGGACCTCTTCAAGAGAGATGGTCTACACCTGAACCAGAGGGGGACTAATATCTTGGGGGGAAAATTTGCTAAGGCTATGATGGGGGCTTTAAACTGATTCGGGGGGGGGGTGGGATCCTAAGTAGTTGGGGTGCCGAGAGGGATGAGAGTAAGGGGGTTATAGAGGAGAGTTGTAAAACACAGCGGCGTACGGGTGGGGTGGGGCATGGTTTGAGATGCGTATACTTTAATGCAAGGAGTATTCGCAATAAGGGGGAGGAACTTGCAGCTTGGACCAGTACCTGGAACTTCGATGTTGTGGCCATTTCAGAGACTTGGGTAGAGCAGGGACAGGAATGGATGTTGCAGGTTCCGGGGTACAAATGCTTTAGTCGGAGTAGAGAAGGAGGTAGAAGGGGGGGAGGAGTGGCGTTATTGGTCAAAGACTGTATCACGGTGATAGAAAAGAAGTTTGATGAGGACTTGTCTGTTGAGGTAGTATGGGCTGAGATTAGAAACAGGAGAGGAGAGGTCACCCTGTTGGGAGTCTTTTACAGACCTCCTAATAGTTCTAGAGAGGTTGAGGAAAGGATTGCGAAGTCAATTCTGATTAGGAGTGAAAGTAGTAGGGTAATTGTGATGGGGGACTTTAACTTTGCTAATATTGATTGGAATAGCTATAGCTCTAGCTCGTTAGAGGGGTCAGTTTTCGTACAGAGTGTGCAGGAAGGTTTTTTGACTCAGTATGTAGATAGGCCAACTAGAGGTGAGGCTACATTGGATTTGGTGCTGGGCAATGAGCCAGACCAGGTGTTAGGCTTGGAAGTTAGTGAACATTTTGGTGATAGTGACCACAATTCGGTTACGTTCACCTTAGTGATGGACAGGGATAGGCATGAAGCTGGGGGCAGTAGTTATAGCTGGGGGAAGGGTAATTATGAGGCCATCAGGAGAGAATTAGGGTGCATAGATTGGACTAGGGAACTACAGGGACTGGGAACATCTGGAATGTGGTGCTTATTCAAGGAGCAGCTGCTGCGAGTCCTTGATAAGTATGTCCCTGTCAGGCAGGGAGGAAATGGACGAGTAAGAGAGCCTTGGTGTACGAAAAGAGTTGATTTGCTGGTTAAGAAGAAAAAGGAGGCTTATGTCAGGATGAGGCTTGAAGGCTCAGGTAGTGCAATGGATAGCTATAGATTAGCTAGGAAGGAGGTAAAAAGTGAATTGAGGAGAGCTAAGAGGGGACACGAGAAGATGTTGGCTGATAGGATTAAGGAGAATCCTAAAGCTTTCTTTCGATATGTTAAGAATAGAAGATTGGTTAGGGCAAGATTAGGGCCAGTCATAGACAGCAGTGGGAAGTTGTGCGTGGAGCCTGAAGAGATTGGTGAGGCACTGAATAAATATTTCTCTTCGGTATTCACGCAGAGTGCTGGAAATGTAGCTGTGGAGAGCACTGAGGTACAGGGTTGCAAATTGGGGAGTATTGTAGTAGATAGGGAGGATGTGTTAGAAATTCTCGAGGGTTTGAAGTTGGATAAGTCCCCTGGGCCGGACGGGATTTACCCTAGGATTCTCTGGGAGGCAAGAGAGGAGATTGCAGAGCCTCTGGCTCTGATCTTCAGGTCCTCGTTGGTTACGGGTGTGGTTCCGGAGGACTGGAGGATAGCGAATGTGGTCCCATTGTTTAAGAAGGGGAAGAGAGACCTTCCAGGGAATTATAGGCCAGTGAGTCTTACTTCTGTTGTGGGCAAGGTATTGGAGAGAATTATTAGGGATAGGATTTATAGTTATTTAGAGAGAAATGAATTGATTGGGGATAGTCAGCATGGTTTCGTGAAGGGTAGGTCATGCCTTACTAACCTCATTGAGTTTTTTGAGAAAGTGACCAGAGAGGTGGATGGGGGTAAGGCGGTTGATGTAGTATATATGGACTTTAGTAAGGCGTTTGATAAGGTGGCCCATGGAAGACTTCTACAGAAAATGCAGATGTGTGGAATAGAGGGTGATTTAGCTAATTGGATTAGGAATTGGCTGGCAGATAGAAGACAGAGGGTGGTGGTTGATGGGAGATATTCATCGTGGAGTTCGGTGACGAGTGGTGTGCCTCAGGGGTCTGTTTTGGGGCCCCTGCTGTTTGTAATTTTTATAAATGATCTGGATGAGGGTATTGAGGGATGGATCAGTAAATTTGCAGATGATACTAAAGTTGGTGGTGTGGTAGATAGTGAAGAGGGGTGTTTTAGTTTACAGAGTGACTTGGACAAGTTGCAGAGCTGGGCCGAGAGGTGGCAAATGGAGTTTAATGTGGAAAAGTGTGAGGTAATGCACTTTGGCAGGAACAATAAATGTGTAGAGTATAGGGCTAATGGTAGGGCTCTTAATAGTGTTGAGGAACAGAAGGATCTTGGTGTATGTGTCAATAGATCCCTGAAAGTAGGCAGTCAAGTGGATAAAGTTGTTAAGAAGGCATATGGAGTCTTAGCTTTTATTGGTAGGGGGATTGAATTTAGGAGCCGCAGCATCATGTTGCAGCTGTACAAAACTCTAGTGCGGCCGCACTTGGAGTATTGTGTGCAGTTCTGGTCGCCACATTATAAGAAAGATGTGGAGGCATTGGAGAGGGTACAGAGGAGGTTTACCAGGATGTTGCCTGGTATGGAGGGCAGGTCCTATGAAGAGAGGTTGAAGGATTTGAGGTTGTTTTCGTTAGAAAGGAGGCGGCTAAGAGGGGATCTTATTGAAGCATATAAGATGATTAGAGGTTTAGATAGGGTGGACAGTGATAGCCTTTTTCCTAGGATGGAGAAAGCTAGCACGAGGGGACACAGCTTTAAATTAAGGGGTATGAGTTATAGGACGGATATCAGAGGTAGGTTCTTTACTCAAAGAGTGATTAGGGAGTGGAATGCCCTGCCTGCAGCTGTTGTAGATGCGCCAAGTTTGGTGGCGTTTAAGAGGTTAGTTGATAAGTATATGGATGAGAAGGGAATGGTTTAGTTAGGAGGGGCATTGCTTTTTATTTTGGTCGGCACAACATCGAAGGCCGAAGGGCCTGTTCTGTGCTGTATTGTTCTGTGTTCTGTGTTCTGTGTTCTGTGTCTGTAAAGAATTTGCACATTCTCCCAATGTCTGTGAGAGTTTTTGCCAGGTACTCCAGTTTCCTCCCACAGTCCAAAGAAGTAAGTGTGTGCATGTGCATGTCTGTATGTGTCAGAATGGGCTGGCATCCTGTCCTTGGTGTATCTTGCCTAACATCCAGTGTCTGTTGGAATAGGCTTCTGCTTTTTCATTACTCTTCTGTATACTTTTATAACTCACAATAATTTCATTTCTTAGGCTTTCTTGTCAATATGGTGTGTGGTCCTTTTCATTGAAACACTCAGGAGCCTATAGTAAGAGTTCTGTACATAATATGTCAATGTGACTTTGGGCTTTCTCCACCAATATGTTTATAATTTCGAATTTACAGGAAGTATAATATTTCGCTAATAAGGAAAGACATATTTATATTAGTTTTCACAACCTTGGTTATTGACCCAAATGCTCTGTTACAATAGACAGATTTTTGATACAGAAAGGAATCTAGGCTTGTGGGCTAAACATGAAACCAGGGCTGAGACCATAACCAGATCAGCCATGATTTTATAAAATGGCAGAACAGGCTCAAAGGGCAGAGTGGCCTTCTCCTGCTCCTACTCTGAAGCCTCGTTCCCAGATATTGATGAAGATAACGACCTTAGTACCTCAATAATATTATATGGAGTTCCTGCTTTGCTTTTCATTTATGAACTTTCTCTCCATCCCCTCATCTTGTAATGCTGGAGGAGGAGAGAGAGAGGTGAGAGAGGAAAAGATATAAATGAAGGGATAGATGAGGAAAGTGAAATGTTTTATTTAAGAGCAGATGCAAGGAGGAAAGCAAATAACTCTGCAGCATAAATGACTTATTAAATGGAATTCAACACTCAGACAGCAACAGCAGAGGTCACTGGATTATGGATGGTAGACAGGTTAGCACTGCTGCTTCACAGTGCTAGGGACCATGGTTCGATTCCCAGGACAATGGAATGGTGAAGAAGGCATTCGGGATGCTTGATTTCATTGGTTAGAACATTGAATACAGGAGTTAGGATGTCTTGTTGAAGTTATGCACAACATTGATGAGGCCACACTTAGAATACTGTGTGCAGTTCTGGTCACACTATTATATAAAGGATATTATCAAATTAGAAAGAGTGCAGAAAATATTTCCTTGGATGCTACCGGAATTGAATTATAAGGAGAGGCTGGATAGACTGGGACTTTTTTCCCTGGTGTGTAGGAGATTTAAATATAATCTTATAGAGGTCTATTAAATAATGAGGGGCATAGATCAGTTAGATAGTCAACATCCTCTCCCAAAGGTAGGCGAGTCTAAAACTAGAGGGCATAGGTTTAAGTTGAAAGGGGAGAGATACAGAAAGGGCCAGAGGGGCAATCCTTTCACACAGAGGGTGTGTCTGCAGTAAGCTACCAGAGCTAGTAGAAGAGGCGTATGCAATTTTGTCTTTTCAGAAGCATTTAAAAATTACATGGGTAGGAACAATATAAAGAGATATGGACCAAATGTGGACAATTGGGCCAAACTTGGTGGTTAAGAAAAACTGGCATGGACAAGTCAGGCTGAAGGACCAATTTCCATGTTATAAACGTCTATGACTCAAGAGTCCAAAAGACATGCTGGTTAGGACCACTCACCATGCTAAAGTCTCCCTCAGCGTAGCTGAATAGATGCTGGAGTACGGCGATTAGGGGATTTTCGTGGTGACTTCATTGCAGTGTTAATGTAAGCCTACTTGTGACAGTAATAAAAAACTTAAATTTAGTTTTATGGAATCGCTGCTTCCCCAAGATGTTGACAGTGATTGATAACACTCACATGACACATTGAAGGTCACCTGAGGAGGCACACAGAGCACCCTGAAAAGAAAACAATTCCCCTCCTTCATGTAGTATGCAATGGCCATCCGAGAATTCTCCATATGAACCTCACTCGCACTGAATGATCCTATATTGCTCTCATTGCCCCATATTCAGGGAAGGTGAATGACTTACATCGTTCCTTTTGTGGCAGCTATCACCATTTCATGTACCAAACACACACACACACAGGAGGAGGTGTTGTTTATTCATTTCTTTCTCTCAGGGAAACTCTGCAACATTTTGATAATTTCTTTCCCTGACAGAAATCCTATCTCATGTATCCTTTTCTCCTTTGCCCCTTTCTGCTGCATCCTATCCTCATATGCCCCAGTCCCTGCTGTCTACCTCTCCCATACCCCTCTCTCCTGCTATTCTCTGCTGTACATGTGCTGATCTCACCACTTGCATATCATCACTGCCTTGGGTACTGTGGATCATCCTTTTCTAATCTGCTATCAAACACATCTGAGGCTACACATCCACACTGACATTGTCAGTTTGAAAGCCTCCAAGGATGAAGAATGCTATTCCCACATGAGAAATCTCTTTCAAACATTTACCGGGGAACTGAAACAGCTGTAATAAGTGAGGTTTTATTCAGATGGGATAATGACAAGTTTAAATCCCCACCTGATCTGCTGCTCAAAGTCACCTCCATTTCACTGGTCAGTTTACAAACTTAAGGGAACGCATGCCACTCCATAAATATTTGGATTGGCAGTGAGAGACACCAAACAGCCATCTACTCTTTCCATTCTCTTCCTCTAGTCAACACGTGACTCCAGATCCATAGCAATGTGGTTGACTTTTAAATACCACTGAAGTAGACTTGCAAGCCACTCAGTTGTATCAAAGCCACAAAGCAATGAAACTAGGCAAACCACTGGAATGATAATGGCAAACTCAACAGCAACCTCAGTCCTATAAAGTCCTTCTGACTAAATTCTGGAGGTTTGTGGCCACACTGGGAGAGCTGTCACACAGATTAATGAAGTTACAGCCTAGCAGGTTCATGCTAACAGATTAATATCCTGCTTACAATGTCCCAGACACCACATTACCCTCATTTTGATTGTCATGTCCCACCAGCAAGATTGACACACCATAATACACAGACAGTGGGATACATCAGGTGGCAGTTACCTGGGAGTCCTCAATAGTGACTCTAAACCTATGATGTTTTATGGCATCAAATCAACTATGATCATGGAAACCTGCTGGTTACAACCTACCGAACCGTCCCACCTCCCTCCACCCCAAAATCGGCAGATCAATCAGGGCTTCCTCCATGTTTAACATGATTGACCAATTGGAGGAAACGGTGATGATGTTGAGGGCATAGGGTGTATTCTGGGTGGGAATGTAAATATCCAACACAGAGGGGGATTGGTACCACCACGAATAACTGAGTGAATCCTGAAGAATTTAGCTTATAGATTGAGTTTGGGGCAGGTAGTGTGGGAACCAAAAAGAGGGAAGAAGCTACATGACCTCGTTCTCACTGATCTCCCTGTTGCAAAAGCAGCATTCATGTCAGAAAGGTAGTAACCAGCACACAGTCTTTGTGGAAACAAAGTCCTGTTTTCACATTGAAGATACTCTCCATTCTGTGTGGTACTGTCACCATGCTAGATGGGATAGATTTCAAAGAGATCCAGCAATTCAAAACTGTAAGTTTTGGAGCAGAGTTCTAGGCCCAAGTCTAGGAATATTGTCAGAGTCCACAACCTTTACAGTATCCAATGCCTTCAACCGTTTCCTGAAATCATGCTAAGTGAATCAAAATGGTTAAAGACTGGCATAAGATGCTTCAGCCTTGTCTTTTGCACCAATATGCTGGACTCTCCTTTCATTGAGGATGACGAATTTTGCAGAACTTTCTCCAGTAAGTTGTTTAATTGTGAACCAGCATTGATATCTGGATGTGGCAGAATGATAGAGCTTGGATCTAATCCAATGGTTGTTGGATTGTTGAATATAACTATCTGCATTCTATGCTTATCATTGATCAAACTCTGAACTGGACCAACCATGCAAATATTGTGGCTGCAAGAATTGGTCAGGAATCAACTTCTGCCTCCAAAAGCCTGTCCATCATCTACAAAGCCTAAGTTAGGAGTGTGATGAAATAGTGTCCCCTTGCAGGTTTAATAAGTCATGCTCGATACCATCCAGAACAAAGCAATCTGCTTGACTTGAACATCACCCATTATCTTGAATATTCATTCCTTATCCCACTGACACCCATTGGCAGCTGTATACCATCTACAAGATGCACTGCAGCAACTCACCTAGACTCTTTTGACAGCACCTTCCAAACTCATGTCACAGAAGCATAGAAAACTTACAGCATAAAAAGGTTTCAGCATAGAAAGAGACCATTTTGTCCATGCTAGCCCAAGGACATCCAGATGCACTTCCTAATCCCATTCTGTACAGCTGGAGCTTACTTGATTTTTTTTTTGATTTATTATTGTCACATATATTTGGATACAGATATTTGTTGCACGTGATACAGACAAAACTTATTATTCCATTGACTACATAGAACATAACAGCACAGAACAGGCCCTTCAGGTGATGTTCAAGTCAAGCAGATTGCTTTGTTCTGGATGGTATTGAGCATGACTTATTAAACCTGCAAGGGGACACTATTTCATCACACTCCTAACTTAGGCTTTGTAGATGATGGACAGGCTTTTGGAGGCAGAAGTTGATTCCTGACCAATTCTTGCAGCCACAATATTTGCATATTGCGGAAATATAGAGGAAATGGAAAAGAGGTGTTGAATATAGTTTTACTGTTACAGGTAAGCGTAGGGAAAGATCAGCTTAATTCTGGTAGGTCCATTCAAAAGTCTGATGGCAGCACGGAAGAAGCTGTTCTTGTATGTGATCTCAAACTTCTGCATCTTTTGTGATTGCTCTGGAGAGAGTGCAGAGGAGCTTTACAAGAATGTTGCCAGGGCTAGAAAAGTGTAGAAAGAGAGGTTGGGATTTTTTTTCTTAGAACAAAGAAAGCTGAGGAGTGACTTGATTGTGATGTACAAAATTATGAGGGGAAGAGGTAGACTGGACAGAATAAAATTGATTCCTTTTGCAGTATTCTCAAACCAGGGACACGGGTTCAAGAAGGAACTTCTTCAGGAAGAACTTTTTTATGCAGTGTAATGGTGTTTAGAATTCACTGTGCGAGTTGGTGGTGAAGGCAGAGGCCCTAAACTCTTTTAAAAAGAACCTAGACTTGCGTGTTAAGTGCTGTGGCCCTACTTCTGCAACTGGATCCCAGACTCCCTAAACCACAGACTGCAATCAAAAAGGATAGGCAACGATGCCCCCTCCATGATTATCCTCAACACTAATGCCCCACAAAGCTGGATCCCCAGCCCCTTATGTATACTTCTTATACACTTATGATTGAGTGGCAAAATTCCACTCAATTCTCCCATTATCCCAATGGGCAGACTTCACGACCCACGGTGAGGTTCAACAGAGTAAAGTGTCTATTGGAAACTTTTTTTCTGATCAACATTTTATTCATTAAAAACTTCATTAAAAAAAACTAATTATGATATTTAGATTCCTTCAAATACACTATCCCATAGAGGAATGTTTTCATTTAATCCCTTATAAAAACAATGAACTTCATATTTCCACTTCAAAGTGTCCATAACCATTTAGAACTCTGAATCAAACTACAAAATTGCAGGCACCAGACTACGATAACGTATAGTTGTAAAATCTATTGTGAACACTAATCAGGTCGATGCCTGAACCTTATGTCAACAGACACAGTGAAAGGCAATTGTTTTAACATTTCAATCAGTTTCTTCTAAGAATTAAATGCAGGAATTTAAGTGCCTTTTGAGCTTGATAGATCTCTTGACATTTCATCTGGACATTTTGAGTTTCAATGAGCTCTCAGTTCCAATGGGGTTTATGCATTTTCCAACACATTCATTGCCCACTTTTAGTGATCTCAAAGGACATCTTATTTTTCCCAATGGGCAGCTTAACTGTCATAAAGATGTCCGGGAACCATAACTTAAGGGAGACCCTTCCTTTCCACAAAGGAATCCTATGCGACCAAGCATCCATTTCCATGGCATTCAGACCAGCTCCTCATGAATCAAATCTGAACATTTTGGGTTTCAGATGCCTCTCACCCCAAAATCACGTGCTACGATCCCAATTGATGTTATAACTGGACAGAAGATTCTTGAATGGAACCCTGGCTCAAAAAAAAACAACTTTTACTTGTTTTAATCAAACACGGAGCACCAAAGTCATAGGACCATTAATTTGTTTCAGCAACAAGAAAATCATTTATTAAACATGGAAAATGGATCTTATAATACTGTTTTACTCCCCTTTTTGCTTAGTAATCATACATAGATTTTAATATGGATAACAAAGTACGTTTGGAGCTAGTGGTCTCACAAACACGCAAAGATAGTGTCTCTGGATTTCTCCTCAGAATCCCTCCAGAAGATGGTCCTGAGAGTTTCTAAACTCCATTTCCAAAATAAGTTTCAAAATATTCTCACGAAGTAATAATTTCACTTAGCAGCTTGCATTCTGATTCAATCCAGATGATACGAATGCTTTTCCACAAAGCTTCCACTCCACTTTCACCAGTGAGTCAATTCCAGTATTTTGTATCAACCACTTGAGCATTTCTTTGCTATAACTGTCTTCCATAGTTACACAAATTCTGACATCCAGCCAATACCTTTTTACCCATTATTTGAAAATTTGTTTCCCAGACAGTAGTAAGACATTCCAAACTTCAGAAACCTTTCTTGTGTGGTAAAAAATATTCAATCAGGGCATAGTACACTGGAAGATACCTCAGGAATAGGAATAACCCAGTATACAACCATCAAAATCAGTGCAGCATTATATATATCTAAGCAAGACCAAATAACAGGAGCAGAGTAACGCAGTTCCACCAGAGAACAGAAGAAAATAGAGCTCATATAACCAAGTTCACTATCATCCCCACAAATGCTTTGACCATAAGGGGTGAGGAATTGTTGAAAAAACCCCTACAAAAACTGGGGGCACATCATTGGAGAAGACAGGCTTCCCTCTCCCAATCCTGGAAAAAAAAATCCCCACTCCCCTCAGTACGAACTACAGAACAACTATTGTCTTTACCAGCATTACGCAAGAGAGTCAAGACACTGACGTTCTTCTTTCTTTGTGTCAATGATCCAAACTTGGGTTTTGAGTTAAACCCAAACTGAGCTTCACGACTGAGCTTGCACTCCAATCCTATCAGAAGCACTAAGTAAATTCCACTGGAAAGAAAATGTGAAGCATTTTCCCCTTCTAAGCCCCCCAACTCATGTAGAGAAAATTCATCATGACACCCACCAACAGGATATCTTGAGGGGAGATGTGACCTTTCCCTCATTACATCCGGCTACCTCCAACCCTTCTTGACAAACATTGAGGTCAAGGCAACGCAAGGTCAGTGTGTGAGGTCTCTGACCGATCCCAGGTCTCGAACCCCAGATGAAATATGCTTGATCAAACTGAAGATGCCCAGCCCTCAGATAGTGACTGTGAAAGCATGACAGACAGTTCTCAAAATAAGCCAGAAATCTCACCACAGCTCTTCTCAGGAGACCTAGTTCATGGAAGCCCTCATTGTTACCCAAACTTCTGCAGGATGTCTCAACATACTGTGTAGCAGAATTTCCAAGGATAGGAGAGGCCCCACCTTTGACAGGATTCTAATCTCCGCTTCAACCATGATCTGTAGGATATTTCGCAATTCATCGTGGTGAGTATCAATAATCTATGGCGGGGGGGGGGGGGGGGCGAAAACTTTGCCCATATTTTAATACACAAGAACGGCCTTCATCTTGGGGGCTACAGTATCACCGAAGTGCAGACTCACTAACCAGTAAATAACCAGCGTGAATTGGGGCCCACCCCAGCCCTCTCTGACCATCTAACACTGATGAGGATTTCTTTGACTAAATTCGGCTCCCTGGTGTTAAAACATTTATCAGGATTTTACAGATTATGGACATCAGAATCAAATAATTATGGATCTTGCATCAGGATTAAAAAAAGGATTTAAAGATGAGTAGCACTAGAGCTCACAAAAATGCAGCCACTCATCATCTCTCAAAATTTTAATGTCTTATTTTGTTAGGCAAGCAAAGGAAAAGTTCTCCCTTTGAACCAAAACATCCAGAACCTCCAATAGCCTGACCTTCTTCACCAGTACTCAAATAATTCTGTGAGCTATCTTGAGATTCGCCCTCCTTTCTCATGGATTCTGAAAGACCATGCTACAACTCGAGACAGAATTGGCCTCATTTCATTCAAAGTTTCATTGTTTCTTTGCAGAAGTTGACAAAGAATCTCGTTCTGTTGTTGAAGAATCTCATTGTTTCTTTGCAGATGCTGTTGAATAATCTCATTATTTCTTTGTAGATGATGCTGAAGAATTTCACTATTTCTTTGTAGTTTCTGGTTAACATCCATCTTAAATTCAGTCAAAGTTTGCTGAAGCAAGTTAAAAGTGGTCTGATAACTCTCTGTACTTTGAACCTGTTTCTGATGTAAATGTATAAGAGGTTTCAGATCATTTTCATTTTTTTCATTAGCACCATGGGCTTGATGTTGTCTGTGTGCTCGTGGAGATGGCGGAGCTTCTGCTCCCAAAGCCGCAGGTTCCTCATATCCAGTTGTTATTAAGTGCCCTTCCTCCACCACAGCAGCCAGAGCATCAGAGTGCTCCTCTTTCACACAAACTACAATATTTAACTTGACCTCTTCCTCCTCCACTGCAGCTGCCATGCCATAGTGCTGTGAGGTATTTATCTCCATCCCTTTCTCATCAATCCTTTTGGGAATCTCAGATGCTGCTGCCAACACTCCTCCATCACCATCTGGTCTGCCCATGGATACTTTATCATCTGTCAGAGGAAGAAAGTCATAATTATTATCTTTTGTCATGTAAATTAACTCTCCTCCTGATAGTTTAAACACTCAGCTGCTGACATCACCTTCGTTCATCCCCATGTCTGACTTGGTAATTGTGGGGTTAGAGGGATCAAATTGCTTCCTCGTGAACTCATGTTCTGTCGGCTCCTTGATGTACAGAACCTGCCCTCCAGGCAATAAGCTCTCTTGTGAGTTATGGGTCAGCTTTACCTAAAGGAAGAAATGAAAATGAAAAATGAATAATGGTTCAGATTTTCCTGTGCTGCCTGTGACACATTTTGAGTGCTGGAGCAGCTTTCAACCTGCACCCAGAGAGTGATTAGATTTCAATCCTATGATAAAGTCAGAACCAATTACAAGGCAACTGCATTTCATAACACAACATAAAATTAGTAAAAAAAAAGTGATCTTTCTGTATTTTCAACTCAAAAACTATTTTAAAGTTTCAAAAATTAAGCTATATATACTAAATATTCTGACATTCGCCTCTTGTCCATCATGGGGAATCTTTTGCAGAAGCCTTTGCTTCTGCACATATTGTCTTCTTTTGATAATGTTTGGCAATCTGGCCAAAGTTTAAATTGGCCTTCTTAAAATTATTGGTTTGACGATGGGAGGAGTTGGAGACAGACACTGCGAGACAGACGGTGTTTTGGAAGGACAGCTCTCCTGCGTGAGTACAGGAGGGTAAACCATACACACAACTCTCAGCGTAAAGAAAGGAGGTGAGGTGCAGTATGAATGTGTTGGTGTCTGTGGAGATCTGATGACCGTGAGAATGATATGTTGCACATGTTGCATATTAATGGTTTCTCACCAGTGCATGCAGAGGGTTACTTAGTCTGAGAATAATTTGTTACATACCGTACACTTGAATGACTTGTATTCTGTATACATGTGTTGCTTATGTAGTGGGAATGTGACCCAGGGATTGATTTGTCACATCCATACATATCAATGTGTTTATGTACACAAGAAACCAAAGTGTCCAAGAATATTTTGTCATATACCTTGAATGTGAATATGTCAGCGTATGCAAGAAGCCAATGAGTCTGAGAATCATTTGCCATATACAGTGATGTTATTTGTCAGGGGTTGTGAGTTTTGAACAAAAAGAAAATATGTGGTTTGCACATGGTGGATTCAAAGTACGTGCAGTATGTTTATTGAAGCAGTGTTATCTGCCCTATACAGAGTACAAACTGAAACTAAACAGCTGGCTGTGAAACACTCTAATGACATCACCAAATCACATAAGCAGCTCTGAAGGTAATGATGCAACCAGTTAGAAGTATAATACATACCTTGCATGGCAAAGGTTTCTCTCCTGTGTGAATGCGTTGGTGTACTCGGAGGTTCGATGACTCAGAAAATGATTTGTCACACACCTCACACGTGTAGGGTTTCTCTCCTGTGTGAGTACGCTGGTGCCTATGGAGGTGTGATGACCGCGAGAATGATTTGTCACACACGTCACAAGTGAAAGGTTTCTCCCCTTTGTGGATGCGTCGATGTCTGTGGAGGGTCGATGACTGTGAGAATGATTTGTCACACACCTCACACGTGAATGGTTTCTCTCCTGTGTGAATGCGCTGGTGATTACGGACAGTCCATGACTCTGAGAATGATTTGTTGCACACCTCACACGTGAAGGGTTTTTCACCTGTGTGAATCACCTGGTGTCTCAAAAGCATTTTAGAATTCACAAAACCTTGATCACAAATATCACACCTGAATCGTTTTCCTTCCATGTGGTTGCCCTTGTAACAGTAATTGTAACAAAAACACCTGAGAAGATCTTATGATCTGAAACACATTTCACATTTGAACAGCCTCTCATTTGTAGGAATTAGTTAGTTGGCCATGAGGCTCAATGATTAAAGCTCTCACCACATTTGAAGTCCACTCAAATGTCTTTCCAGCCTCATCCTGATCAATTGCCCACAGCCAACCTTCAGAAAGGGTGGTCCTGATGGATGGTCCCACACCATTGACTCATTTCAGATTTCATATGTGAAAGCATCCCTGATCCGATCGATTTCCAGATGATGGTTTCACGCCCAATCTTCTCTGTAGAGCAATGCTGTGAATGGACTGGATAGCTTTTCACAGTTGTGTGGTTGTTCCTTGGGTGATGGTCAGGATCTGTCTGCTGTGTCTATCTTCTCGATATTCCCCAGCATAGTACAGTGTAATCCTTCTGTAAAGCAGGAAAAGGAAATAGGTTTTCCTGAAATTCACTCTCCTCTTTTGCTGAAGGAGTTGACTCCTGCGTTAGAGATCGTTCCACAGTGAGTGCCAGTCTGCTATTCCCATGTGTCACTTGCAATTTTCCAGTCTTTTTCTGGCAGGGACACTTGATAGCTGACAATGCGACTATTTCACTTCCTCTGCCCAGACACTTCGTAGAATCTCTAAGGCACAAGGAGATATTAGATTCATCAAATTTGCACTGACTCTGACAATTCCTATTTTCATAACCACATGCCATCCATAAATCTGATAGATTTTGAGAAAATGTTGGAATTCCTCATTTCAAGAATTATAGCATCATAAAATCCATACAGTGCAAGAGGCCATTCAGCCCATTCCGCTCCAAACCTCCAACAGAAGAAAGCATTTTACCCAGACACACCCCCTGTCCTATCCCCGTAACCCTACGCATATCCCACTATTTTCCTCTAACTTACACATCTTTGGACACTAAAGGACAATTTGTCATGTCCAAGTGATTTCCAATTTATCAAGTCCAGGGAAGTAATTGCAATACCCCTGGCAATGATCTTTGCGTCGTCAATGGAGATGGAAGAGGTTCTGGAGGACTGGAGGATTGCGGATGTGGTTCCTATTTTCAAGAAAGGGAGCAGGGATAGCCCTGGAAATTACCGACCTGTGAATCTGACCTCAGTGATTGATAAGTTGATGGAGAGGATCCTGGGGGACAGGATTTATGAACATTTAGAGAAATTTAGCTTGATCAGAAATAGTCAACACGGCTTTGTCAAGGGCAGATCGTGCCTTACAAGCCTAGTGGAGTTCTTTGAAAATGTGACTGAACGCATTGACGAAGAAAGAGCAGTGGATGTGGTTTACGTGGACTTCAGCAAGGTGTTTGTTAAGATCCCCATGCAAGACTTCTTGAGAAGGTGAGAGGGCATGGGATCCAAGGGGCTTTGGTCTTGTGGATCTAGAACTGGCTTGCCTGCAGAAGGCAGAGAATGGTTGTGGATGGGTCTTTTTCTGCATGGAGATCGGTCACTAGTGGAGTGCCCCAGGGATCTGTTCTAGGACCCTTGCTGTTTGTCATTTTCATAAATGACCTGGATGAAGAAGTGGAAGGATGGGTTAGTAAGTTTGCCAATGATACGAAGGTTGGTGGTGTTGTGGATAGTCTTGAGGCATGTCAGAATTTGCAGCAAGACATAAATAGGATGCAAGAATGGGCAGAGAAGTGGCAGATGGACTTCAACACAGATAAACATGTAGTGGTCCATTTTGGCAGGACCAATGGGATGAAGGAGTACAATATCAAGGGTAGGAGTCTTAACAGTGTTGAGAAGCAGAAGGATCTTGAGGTCCGGGTCCACAGACTCTTAAATCGGCCTTGCAGGTGGAGGATGTGGTCAAGAAGGCGTATGGTGTACTGGCCTTCATTAATTAAGGGATTGAGTTTAGGAGTCGGGAGGTAATGCTGCAACTTTACAAGACCCTTGTTAGATCCCACTTGGAGTACCGTGTGCAGTTCTGGTCGCCTCACTACAGGAAGGATGTGGAAACTATTGAGAGGGTGCAGAGGAGATTTACAAGGATGTTGCCTGGATTGGGAGGCAATGCCTTATGGAGATAGGTTGAGGGAGCTGGGTCTCTTCTCCCTGGAGAGACAAAGGTTGAAGGTGACCTGATAGAGGTTTATAAAATGTTGAGAAGAATGGATAGGGTGGATTCTCGGAGGCTACTTCTCAGAGCTGAAATGGTCGCTACGAGAGGACACAGGTTTAAGGTGCTGGGCAGCCAGTACAGAGGAGATGTTAGGGGTAAGTTTTTCACTCAGAGGGTGGTGAGTGAATGGAATCGGCTGCTGTCGGTGGTGGTGGAGGCGGACTCGCTGGGATCTTTTAAAAGACTTCTGGATGAGTACATGGGATTTAATGGGATTGGGAGTTACAGATAGTTCTATGGCCTAGTAGGTAGGGATATGATCGGTGCAACTTGTGCTGTAGTGTTCTATGTTCAATCCACCCAATCTGCATATCTTTGGACCATAGGAAGAGACCAGAATGCCAAGAGAGAATCCATGCAATCATGGGGAGAACATGCAACCTTCACACAGACAATCCCCCAAGGCTCAAAGTGAACCTGGGTCCCTGGTGTTGTGAGGCAGCAGTGCTAACCAGTGTGCCCACCATGCACATCTGACAGCACCATGAAGTCAATGGAACAGACCTCCAAGCAGGGTGTACAAGTTACCAATGAACTATGAAATCGTATTGTCCTGACAAAGACCAGTTTTACCCTGCAATTATGTGTTTAATCAGGAGAAAAGTTAATTCAATGGAGATTTTGAATTTTCTCCTTTTTTTCCCCAAAATATTAGAAGAATTCACAATGGGAAGGAAATGATGGAAGCTAAGGAAAATATTGCTTCAATGTAGCTGATTGAAGGTTCTGCTTTATCCTGGGCAATTAGATACACTGCACTCACTCAAGCTGCACATCCCAAATTTAGCTATCACACACAGCACTGGACAAAACTCGCAAATTCAAGCCCAGGCTTTTGGAAAATGCCGAGGCCTTCAGGTGAAATCTTAAAAGAACGCGTTAAATCACATTTGAAGAAATGTCTTTCTGCACCTCCTAAATAATTACACCTCACCTTCTTATATTCAGCAATGATCCATCAAGTAAACTCAGCCTGTAAATCAGAAGGGAAATGCTTCCAATAAACACACTCAATATCCAACACACAGCTCCAATCAAACAGCTCAGCACAAAGCACCGAGTAAACAGGTCTCTCAGCTGGATCTTCTCACACAGAATAAGGGACATTTCCACACCTGATTCCCCACAGGATAGTCAGACTGCCTGAACATTAGTGTGGATATTATGCAATGTAATTATTATAAATTCTGCTCCTTCACTCACCATCTCCTCACTTGGTTTTCAGTCCCTACAGGAAGTGAAGCAGCTGTGAAAGAGGAAGAGGAGGGAATGGGCAGAGTGGGTGGGCTCTCTGATTGACGTCTCTCACAGAAATATTTGGATTGGCTGGAGTAACATGAGTTTACCGAAGCTTGGGAACTTTGAGCAGCAGATCAGGTGGGGATTTAAACATGTCATTGTCCCATCTGAATAAAATCTCACTTATTGCAGCTGCTGTCTCAGTTCCCCTGGTAAATGTTTTACAGAGATTTCTAGTGTGGGCATTCGTCATCCTCAGAAGCTGTCAGACTGACAACATCAGTATGGGATGTGCAGCCTGAGATTTGCAGATCAGCAGAGGAACACCCACAGCATCCAAGGCAGTGATGATGTGCAATGGTGGAATCAGCATATGTACAGGAGAGAGGGACACAAAAAAGAGAGATACACACTCACAGAACAGTCAGAGGAGAGAAAGCGGCCCGGAGAGGAGAGATTGACTCGGTGATCGGAGAGCGTCTCTATTTCTAAGAGATTGTCTTGATGACTCAGGAAATGTGCTGGGTTCATTGGGTGAGTTGATGCCCTATGGTTTGATAGCCCTATTGCCAATATTGCCCTATGGTTGCAATATCATATCCAGAAGTTGCCTGTTGTGGAGCTTCAGCTTTCCCTAGCTCCAAATTCAGGCCTTATTGTCAGTCACCTGGGATGTTCCTCAGTCCATTCATCTGTCCTGAGATGTTCCAGTCCATTCACTTTTCCGGGGATGTGCCAGTCCATGAATAATCTCAGCCAGTATGAGAGTTGATTAGCTCAGTTGGCTGGATGTCTGGTTAGTGACACAGTATGATGTCAACACCATGGGTTCCAGTACAGTACTGAGGGATGGAAGGGATTACAGGGAGAGGGGGAGGCCACGGAAATATTTGAAAACAAGCTCAAAAATCTCACTTAAATTAACATTGAGCTTTTTTGAGAAGAGTGCATATTTTCTCAAGTTTTATTCCTGGGCAGAATGTTAGAATTATGCTTAAACAATAGAACTTTCATGAGTAAATGAAATCAGAATGGTTAATCAGCAATACCAATTGAAGACAATCCCTTAAGGTGTCCATTCCAGCTAACACCACAGACTTTACCACCTTTCACAGCTTCGGGAACCCAGACACAAAGACAACACTGATGCTGCAGCTCTAGCTAGTTACCATTTTAAATCAAATCAAACTTTCAGACTTCCAGTTTACAGGAGGGAAAAGATTCTGTGCACAGCCTTGGGACTTAATCATTAGTATCTGAATTTAATACAACATAAATTATCCAGTTCCTTCCTGTCCTTTTTGAATATGTTAATCTGAATTGCGCACAGTTCTCCACATGTGGTCAAAATAAGATTCTAGACATGTTTAAAATCACTTCTCTGCTTTTCAATTCTATTCCTCCAAAAATGAATCAGGTGTTATTGTTTGATTTTTTTATAAAATGTCTTTGTTGAGCTACCTCATTACTTTTAATGATTGATGGATCTCCAATTCTGCCCTTGCACAGCTTGTAAATATTACATTTGGTCTTTCTTAAGTTTTCCAATTGAAATAAGTTGTTCACATGAAGTTATGTAGACAAATTGTTATTATTTTCAAAGCTCCATCAAATCAGCCTGCAGTCTACACTCCCTAACATGCATATAGCCAGCTCTTGAAATCCAATGGGACAAAATCCTGTGCATGCAGGAAATCTGGTGACATGCTGGCACAGTGGTTAGCACTGCTGTCTCACAGCGCCAGGTGCAAGCTTCGATTCCCAGCTTGTATCACTGTCTGTCCAAAGTCTGCACATTCTCCCTGTATCTGCGTGAGTTCCTCAGAGTGCTTAGCTTTCCTGTCACAGTCCAAAAGACATGTTGGTTTGGTGCATTAGCCATGCCACATTCTCCCTCAATGTACCCGAACAGGCACCAGTGTGTGGCGACTAGGGGATTTTCACCATAACTTTATTACACTGCTAATGTAAGCTTACTGGTAACACGAACAAATAAACTTTAAAACTTTAGATTTAGGAAATGCCAGAAATCCTCAGGTCTGGAAATATCTGTGGAGAGAGAGTAACCTCTCTGCAGCCTGTGACATGCCCGACCACACTATCCTTTTCTTACAACTCTACTTTGTTGTGCACTCAATGGGACGGCTGTGACTTTTATACAGAAAACTTCCTGCAATGGTGAATCTTCCCACCGCCATCGCTCTGGTTCCTACCAAGGCTCAGTCTCTGCTTTTCAATTCGGTTCAACCGCTCGGGGCTCGCGCTTCCTCACATTCCAACTACCGAACGCTGGGAGCCAACCGCCGCTGCGCGCGGCAGAACTACAACTCCCATCAGGCACTGCGGGCTGGCTCTCTCTCTCTCCTGATTCCACACTGCCGCTCCTCACTGTGCAGGCCTCGGGGACACATGCAGCATGGGTAATGTAATTATCTGCAGCAAACTACCCAGCCGTTAGGAGAACAGTGACCCCGACACCATCCAACCCTGCCACAGCAACCTCTGCAAGATGTGCCGGATCGTCGACATGGGTGCCATCATCTCATGTGAGAAGACATCCACCAGGTACACAGCACATACTCTTGCAACTTGGCCAACATTGTCTACCTGATTCTGCAGGAAAGGATGTCCCGAAGCATGGTACACTGGGGAGACCATGCAGACACTACAACAACAGATGAATGAACACTGCTTGACAATCACAAGGCAAGACTGTTCTCTTCCTGTTAGGGAACACTTCAGCGGTCATGGATAATTGACTTCTGATCTTCGGGTAAGCATTCTCCAAGGCAGCCTTCACCACACACAGCAGCACAGAGTCGCTGAGCAGAGACTGATAGCCAAGTTCTGCACTTATAAGGGCGGCCTCAACTGGGACCGTAGGTTCATGTCACACTATTTGTAATCTCCTTGACTTGCCAGGGTTTGAAACATCTCACTTACTGTCCTGTCTGGAGACAATACACATTTCTTTAACCAATGCTTAATGCTATCTCCACTCACATTATCTGCACTTTTAAGACTTGATGACTGTAAAGACTCGCCTTCTAATTAGAATCCTGTAAACTGAGTGTGTGCCTTTACATGTCCTGTTTGTGTTCAGAATTCCCCGTTCATTTGATGAAGGGACAGAGCCCTGAAAACTAGTAGCGTTTGCTACTAAATAAACCCATTGGACTTCAACTTGGTGTTGTGAGAGTTCTTACTAATGTAGTTCCCACCAGTGAGAGTCTATTTGGAAAGTGGCCACTCAGAACTGGGCAGAGCATAGAGACTATGAAACTCTAACCTTAAGGAGAAAATGCTTGAAAATCTTGGCAGGTCTAGCAGCATCTGAAAGGAGAGAAAAGAGCTGATGATGAGGAGCAGCAGTGAGGAATCAGGGGTGAGCCAGCCTGTAGTGCCTGATAGGAGTTGTAGTTTTGCTGTGGTTGGCTCCCAGCGTTTGGGAGTTGGAATGTGAGGAAGCGCAAGCTCCGAGCGGCTGAGTCTAGATGGCCCTTTGTCAAAGGGGGAATGAAGCTCTGCCTGTTCAAGTGATTTATTATATGAAAGAATTAGCATTTCGATTGTGGATTGGGCTTCTATTCCCTCTGTCTCTCATTGTTTCATTAATCCTAGAGCTGAGCAAAAGCAAAAAACTGCGGAAGCTGGAATCTGCAACAAAAAAACAAAATACTCAAAAATCTCTGCAAAGTCTGACAGCATCGGTGGAGAGAGAATAGACCCAACTTTTTGAGTCTAGATGACTCTTTGTCAGAGTTGTTTGATTGAAGCTGTGTGTCAGACATTGAGTGTGTTTATTAGAAGAATTTCCCTTCTGATGTCATAAGATCATAAGAACTAGGAGCAGGAGTAGGTAGTTTAGCCTCTTGAGTCCGCTCCACCATTTAATATGATCATAGCTGGTCTCAACTTGGCATCGACTCCACTCTCCTGCCCACTCACCATTGCCCTTCAAACCCTTACTAATTAAAAATCTCTCCATCTCTTCCGTAAATTTACTCAAATCTTGGCACCACCACATTCTGAGGTAGTGACTGTGGCAGGAAAGTGAAACACTCCACAGAACTCACACAGACATGCAGAAAACATGCAGACTGTGGACAGACATTGACTCCCCATTGAGAGAAGTAATTTCTCCTCATCTCTGTTTTAAATCAGCCACCTCTTATCCTAAAACTGTAACTTCTTGCTCTAGATTGCTTTACAAGAGGAAACATCCTCTCCATAGCTACATCCACCTTATCATTTTGTGTGTCTCAATGAGATCATTCATTCTTCTGAACTCCAGAGAGTATGAGCCTAACTTCTCATCTCACACTATATTTTGTTGATGGGTCAATACACTAAATTTGAAAAGGTGAGATGTACTCATCTGGATGGGACAGAAACATGGTTATTGAAATGTATTTTAATGCCTTCATTAAAGATTTTACCTGAAGGCCATGGCCTTTCCCAAGCCTGGGCTTGGATTTGATAGTTTTGCCCAGTGCTGTGTCTAATAACAGAACTTGTGATATTGAAGTCTGAGTGAGTGCAGTGTATTTAATTTCCCAGGATAAATCAGAACCCTTTAAATAGCTATACTGAAGTAATATTTTCCTTAGCTTCTAGCACTTCCTGCTTAGTGAGTTTTCATCAAATATTTTTTTGAAAATGAGGAGAAATGTCAAAATCTACATTCTATAACATAACAGACTGGCACTCACTGTTGAACAGTCCCTAATGAGGACTTAATCTCTTCAGCAAGAAGGAAAGAGAGTTGGAGGAAATCATATCTCCTTTTCTTGTTTTACAGATGGATTGCACCATACTACATCAAAGAGTACAGACAGGATTGTGGAAGTGGAAATTTTCCTGCTTCTTGACTGTGATAGAAAGACTCAACAAAATTAATTCTGACAAAATAACTCGTCTTTATTTACAAAAGACTGCATGCAGTATTGGCAATGACTTGAGTTTGGAGAGCAGCCATTATGACTTGCTAATTCCTTCTCAAATCCGCGCTTACATAAAAAATCAGTTCAGTTATTCTACATAATCATTGTCAATTTGCGTTACCAGAGCTTATTCAGGAAGTCAATCAGTAGTAGTGTCATAAGCAATGTCATAAATCATGGTACAACCTGCTGACCTCCTTGGACTCTTTGTCTCAACATTCATACGTTTATCTTGTCCTTTGATAGAACAGAAGAAGGTCAGTGCCTCCTTTATCCGCCTTATCTTGTCTTACTTATACAGCCCTAGGCCATGCAGAGTCAGCCTTATAAGATCTTAGCCTTCTCTGCTCTTATTCATGTCTTAGGTTAAGCAGAGTCAGCTTTATCAGGTCTTACAAGTGTCAGACACTTAGGAATAGTTTGGTCAGCTTCCCTTATTTTGTACCAGATAGTTGACCTCATCATGCCCTTACTTCATTCGTACAACTTCACGTTCCCTCCTTTTGTATATCTTGACAACGAGTTAAATAGGTGTATCCATGATTCGATTAAAGATGCATTTACACGAGCAACAAAGCAATTCTATGCCCAGTAGCAGTAGTAACAGTAGCATGAAGACCTTAAAGATCCAATCAAATAATCTGTGACCCAGCCATTCCAACCAACTCGATGGGTCATAGTCATGGAATTCAAGATCTATCTTTTGAATTTAATCAGCCTTTCTCTTAATATGATCGGCCAGGTTGGTGATATTTTCAGAGGGATATAAGTATAGCATTCCTGGCCTGCAATGGTGCACGTTCCTCCCTGCAAGGCTAACAGATAATCCAAGCCAGTCGATTTTGTAATGCCATAGTCTGAACAGCCACCAGCTCAGCCGAAACCTAGGCCAGTGCCTGGCCAGTTGTCCTGGCTTCTGCCGCTGTTATGCTTGCCAGTTGTTCCAATGCTGAGGCCATAAGAATCAGTTTGTTGGCTGCCTTGCCCCTTCCATATAGTGAAAAGGTATCATAAAGAACTGTTCAGTTCCGCTAATGGTCCTTTTGACTCGTGAGGGTAATGCTGAAGGCAGGGTATGTGGTGCACGTAGGGTATGACATATCCCAGATAATAGGATCCTATTCAATTGGTAGGAAACCACAAGCATGCTTTAGTACCACACATGAAATATGTTCCATTATAGGCTGTAAAATTATCAGCCAATGTCATTCAGAGTGTTGGGGAAATATGTGTCCATGAGCTATTAGAGCTTATATTCCATACTCTGGACCAATCAAGAACAAACATACCCTTAATAGATAGGTTTACTACAGGTCTTGCCACTCAGATGTAAGGTTGCATCTGCTTTGCCCCATCAACTTTTCTTTCCTTGATTGATTAAAACATAGGGAAGCCCTGCACGTTATTCGAGGCATAATAAAGGAGAGTGGAAGCAAGGCATGATTATAAGCAGGCTGGTACCAAGCCGAAAACATAGTAATTTCATAGCCAGCCAACTTCCATTCTATCATATTTCCCCCAATCCCTGTTCGGTGTTAACATAGAATCCATTCAGCTGTTTCTGCTATATGGAATGAGAGGGATTGGAGAGATATTCCTTCCCTCAAATGCACGGGGAAGTGGATACAAACCCAACACTTGCTTACATTTAATTTTTCAGCATAAATATACAAGATTTAAAAATAGGTATTGGCATGCAGTCCCCAGAAGTTCGCTTTTTTCACTACTGAGTGGCCATTAAGGCCGAATAGTCCAGAAAGGTCAGAAAATATAATAAAGATCTTTGTCCTGTGTTCATATCTGGGTTGGAGACAATCTTCTTGTAATTGGATAGATGTATCCAACTTGAACGTCCTTCAAGCTTGATGGAACTCAGTGTAATCAGTAGTAGTTGAAAAAGTCCACTCCAGCATTGTCCTACTTTCTTTCTATTTTAGTTCTTCACCAATACATAGTCTCCGGGTTCAATCACTGGATATTGAGGGGTGGCTGTCACCGGGAGATGTGCCTGTTTCACCTGTGAGTGGAGAAACTTCAGAGAAAGTGTTAATTCACTTCAAATAATTCTGCATCCGTTCCCCCATCATATTAGAACATAGAACGTTACAGCGCAGTACAGGCCCTTCGGCCCTCGATGTTGCACCGGCCAGTGGACCCTCTAACCTAAACTATTCCAATATCATCCATATGCCTATCCACCGAACATTTGAATGCCCCCAAAGTAGGCGAGTCCACAACTGCTGCAGGCAGGGCATTCCACGCTCTCACCACCCTCTGTGTAAAGAACCTGCCTCTGACATCCGTCCTATAACTACCACCTCTTAATTTAAAGTTATGTCCCCTCGTGTTGGTCATCACCATCCAAGGAAAAAGGCTCTCACTATTCACCCTATCCAATCCCTTGATCATCTTATACGCCTCAATTAGGTCACCGCGTAACCTTCTTCTCTCTAATGAAAATAACCTCAGGTCCCTCAGCCTTTCCTCATAAGGCCTTCCCACCATACCAGGCAACATCCTGGTAAACCTCCTCTGCACCCTTTCCAATGCTTCCACATCTTTCTTATAATGCGGCGACCAGAACTGTACGCAATACTCCAAGTGCGGCCGCACCAGAGTTTTGTACAGTTGTAACATAACCTCACGGCTCCTAAATTCAATCCCTCTACCAATAAAAGCTAACACACCGTACGCCTTCTTAACAACTTTATCAACCTGGGTGCCAACTTTCAAAGAGCTATGTACTTGTACCCCAAGATCCCTCTGCTTGACAACGCTATTAAGGGTCCTTCCATTAGCCCTATATTTCATATGCCTGTTATTCCTACCAAAGTGAATCACCTCACACTTATCCGTATTGAATTCCATTTGCCACCTCACGGCCCAGCTCTGCAACCTATCTATGTCCCTCTGCAAACTGTAACATCCATCCTCGCTATCTACAACTCCCCCCACTTTGGTATCGTCAGCAAATTTACTAATCCAACCCTCTACACCCTCATCTAGGTCATTTATAAAAATGACAAACAGCAGTGGCCCTAAAACAGATCCTTGAGGTACACCACTTGTAACTGCACTCCAGGTTGAATATTTCCCATCAACCACCACCCTCTGTCTTCTATCAGCTAGCCAATTCCTAATCCAAACTGCTAAATCACCTTCAATCCCGTGCATCTGCACTTTCTGCAGTAGCCTACCATGGGGAACCTTATCAAACGTTTTGCTAAAATCCATATACACTACATCAACTGCCTTACCCTTATCTACCTCTTTGGTCACCTCCTCAGAAAACTCAATAAGGTTTGTGAAGCACGACCTACCCTTCACAAAACCGTGCTGACTATCCAATATCAATTTGTTTCTCTCTAGATACTTATAAATTCTATCCCTTATAATTCTTTCCAAGACCTTGCCCACAACAGAAGTCAGGCTCACCGGTCTATAATTTCCAGGATGGTCCCTACTCCCCTTTTTGAACAAAGGGACAACATTTGCCATCCTCCAGTCTTCCGGCACTATACCTGTAGCTAACGACGACATGAAGATCAAAGCCAAAGGCTCTGCAATCTCCTCTCTAGCCTCCCAGAGAATCCTAGGGTAAATCCCATCTGGCCCAGGGGACTTATCAATTTTCATACCCTCAAGATTCGCTAACACCTCCTCCTTATGAACCTCAATCCTACCCAGTCTACAACCTGGTATCGCAGTATTCTCCCCGACAACACTGTCTTTCTCCTGCGTGAATACTGACGAAAAATACTCATTCAGTGTCTCTCCTATCTCCTCAGGCTCCAACTTCCCACTGCTATCTCTGACTGGCCCTAATCTTGCCCTAACCAATCTTTTATTATTTATATATATTTATATACCATATATCATATGGAGAGCTACTCCCTCCAGGGTTTTTCATAGGCATCCCAGGGAGTTGTCATCACCCAACTGCAGATTATCTCTGCAGCTGACAGTCCGGTCCGCAAATGTGGAGTCACCTGCACGTGAAATAGTGCCAAGGGCAATACCTTTAGCCAATTTAACCCAATTTCTTCAGTCAACTTAGATAATTTTTCTTTTGAAGTCCCGTTGGCCCTTTCCACAATTCCTGCTGCCTGCAGGTAATACGTGCAGTGCAGTTGTAGTTTAATTACGAGTGCTTCGCACAATTCAGTATTGATCCGAGCCACAAAATGTGGTCCATTATCTGAGCTCACCATTTTGGGCACCCCAAGCAAGAAGTAATTTCTGTCAACAATAACTTCACCATCATATGTGCAGTACAATTCATGGTAAGGGAGGCTTAAAACATTTACTAAACATATTGATTATTACTGAATAATGTTTATAGCAATGTACTTCTGTTAATTCAATAAAATCAAGCTGTATGCAGATAAAAAGGCCATCTGGCAAGGGAGTAGTTCCAGGAGGGCATTTAATGCCTTTATTCTTATTATTTCTCATGCAAATGAGGTATCAATCCAGCTGCGTTTGCGCTGCTGTATTCAAATCTGCCACCAAGTCTTTAGAAGTAGCTATACCATTCCCTCCTTGCTGAGATGGATACAAGAATGCAAATAGTCAATAAGTACCAGCAACAAAGAATGAGGAATACAAACTTGACCAACTGGAGTAAACCAGAGGTCCTGTGCCAAGCCATACAAACACCTCATTGACTTCCATAATGTGCACTCAGAATCAGAGGTGTCCCTCTGTAAATTTGTGCCTCAGTTATTTCTGGCATGCCCTTCATCCTTAATGCAGGTACCCAATTTAGAGCCTGATTATTCCCAGTGGGAACAATCACAGAGGCTGATATATCTGCCACATTGGCAATTGAATCAACACGGGCATTCCCTAATTACACAGGAGTGTCCCCCTTCATATGCGCAACATATTTAACAACTGTCAATTGACGAGGAAGCTGAACAACATCGAAGAGATTTTTAACCCAAAGAGCATTTTGAATGGGAGTTCCTGCAGAGGTGAGAAAACTCGTTGGTCTAGGGGTCAACTCCTTCTCTTGCTCTGTATTGCCTGAATAGGGAAAGACTGGTATGCCGGAGCAAATGGGAGGATCCTCCTGTCTGACGGACTAGCCCAACCTCCCAACCTCCTCCTCCTCCTCCCAACCTCCTCCAACCCGATGCTTGCTTAACCTTACTCCGGTGTTTTGTCTCATGATGCTTCCTATCCCAAAGCTCATACTCCAATTTTAAAGTTTCCCAATCCTTTGATTTCCCGTCCACACATTCATCAATCCCTCTTTAATGTGCCTTATCCTTCCAACTTATTAATAATGATTATTCATAGCACCTAGTCGACTCTTTTTTTCCATATTAAAATTAAAGTTTTCACCTGGGACCTGTATTTTTCATCCAAATAGCTTTTGCCGCTGTAGCACAATTTTCCAAGTTCCATGTGCCTCCTAGTGGCCAAATATCTTTACCCAATTTACTATTCAAAGCAGCAAATAATCGACGTAAGTTACATTCCTGATCAGCACACTCAGAACACATAAAAAGCAAAGGAAAATTGTCCCCTGTTTTGTCCCATTATGTCAGTATACTGTGCCCCTGGCAAAAATGGTAATAAAAAATTTCCTGGTTTTGAAATCAAATCACATGGTCTCTGAGCCAAAAAAAAAATTGTGGAGTCCCTGACCCAAACTAAGCCTGTTTTACCCTGAACTGGATCTAAAACAAGATCAAGGGGTCCCAGACCTCAGGCTAGTCACAATAAGGTTCCTGACCCTAAACACTATACTCGTCAGGGCCTTGACTCTAAACACTCTACTCACAATCTTCGAATAGATTCGAATACTGTCACCCGTTACTGTCCTCCATCAAGGACGAAGGGTCGTAGCACCAATCCGTGTGAGAGAGAGAGCGAGACCAAGCTGAATCTTACTTGTGCTGGCGTCCATCTCTTCCCGCCAGTTCATGGCTCGATCACTACTACAATCCCTGAAGGAACTCACCCAGGGTATTGGTTTCTACTTCGCAGCACCAAATGCTGAAGTGGAAATTTTCCTGTTTTTTGACTGTGATAGTAAGACTCAACAAAATTAATTCCAACAAAATAACTCAATTTTATATATGAAAGGCTGCATGGAGTATTGGCAATGACTTGAGTTTGGAGAGCAGCCGTAACAACTTGCTAATTCCTTCTCAAGTCTGTGCTTACGTAAAGAATCAGTTCAGTATTTCTACATAATCATTATCAATTTGCATTACCAGAGTTTATTTAGAAATCGATCAGTAGTAGCATCATAAGCAATATCATAAGTCATGGTACAGCATGCTGACCTCCTAGAATTCTTCATCTCATCATTCATACCTTTATCTTGTCGTTTGATAGAACAGAAGGTCAGTGACTCCTTCACCCCTGATCTTATCTTGTCATACTCATACAGCCCTAGGCTGTGTGGAATCAGCCTTATTAGGTCTTGACCTTCTCCTGTCTTATTCATGTCTTAGGTTATGTGGAGTCAGATTTATCAGATCTTACAGGGGTCAGGCATTTTGGAATAGCTTGGTCAGCTTTCCTTATTTTCCTCGATTTTCCATCATGCCAATACATCATTCGTAAAACTTCACAGGATAGATACCACAGATAGATCCTGATCATCACTAAAGGAAGACCAACATAACTGTGTTCCTTCACAGCATTGCTCAAAACAGAACGTTGAGCAGCAAAACCATTACCTAGAAATCAGCCAGGTCAGGGGATATTTGACCTGTCATCAAATCTGAAACTGGTCATCAGTTTGGAACCATCCATCAAAATCAACATTTCCAAAGGATCGTCTGAAGAGGATTTATTAGAGAGTGAATGGAAAGTGGTCTGAATGGGCTGCAAGTATGTTGAGAGCTTCAATCATTCATCGAGTCTCATGAATCTCATTCCTATGGTGGGAGGTTTCTCATATGTGAAGTGTATGAAAAAGGCTCCACTTTGATAAAAACTCCTAAGACACAAGATGTTCTGTTTCCTGTGCTGTTTTGTTCTTTGTTCTTTATGTATCTGTTATAAAACTGTTATCAGAAGAAAAGCTACATGTAAGAGAAATTATTCGAATGTGAGGTGTGCAATAAGTCATTCTCACACTCATCTTACTTCCATGTATGTCAATGTTTTCATACTGGGGAGAAACCATTTACGTGTGAGATGTATGACAAACCATTTGTGCAGTCCTCATACTGTTGCAGACACCAATGCGTTCACGCCAGGGAGAAGGCACTCAAATATGAGATATATAACAAAGGCTTTGCAGAATCCTCCAGCCTGCTATATCATCAGGTCTTTTGTACAGAAAAACCATTCATGCTTACAGTGTGTGTCAAATCATTCTCAGTCAAACACTAACACATTCACACAGGGAGAAGCCATTCCACTTTGAGGTATGTAACATACCTCACAGGTATGTAACATTAGCCTTACAGAATTATCAGATGTTGTGAATCACTGGCGTATTCATGGAAGAGGAGAAAATATTCACATGTGAGTTATGTGACAAATCATTCTTAATGTCATTGCACTTTCTTGGATATCAACCAAATCACACAAGGAGGAACCATTTAAGTGTGAGATTTGCCATACAGCTTCTATAAAGTCTTCAAACCTTCAGATACATTGGAACATTCACAGAGGGGAGAGATCCTTCAACTGTGAGGTGTGTGAGAAAGCTTTTCCTCGCTCCTCTAATTTCTAAAAGCACCAGATTATTTGTACAGGTGAGCAGTCCTTCAAACATGAAATGAATGACAAAGCTTTCACACTCTCATCGATGCTCAGGAATCACCAACACATTCATAGTGGGTAGAAACTCTTCAGATGCAATGTTTGTGAAAAGGCTTTCACCAACTCCTCCACCAGCAGATTTACACTGCAGAGAAAACATTCAGGTGTGAGGTGTGATGAATCACTCACTTACACAGCAACAATCTGCACACACCAGTGCATTCTATGGGAGAACAGACATTCATGTCCAAGGAGTGCTACAGGTCCCTTGTGATATCATTGAGTGTTCTGCTTCATCAGAGAATCCAAACAGAGCAGTTAATCCTTCACATGTGAGATTTACCATTAAGCTTTTGTGACATTTTTGACCCTCTTGGGCCATCAGAGATTTCACACAGAAGAGAAACTCGTTTCAAGTGCAATGTTTGTGACAAAACTTTCACGTAGTCAATGTATCTTCTGGTCCAGCAACACGAAAACCTATTAGTGTGAGAGATCTGTACTGAAGTCTTCATACAGATGTTGGATCTCTGGGAACATCTGTGTGCCCATACAGGAGACAAACCGTTTCAGTGTGATGTGTATTAGGACTGTTTCACCGACTCCTCCCCTCTTGCCAAACACTGACATCATCACACGAACTTGGAGCCTACTCACCTGCGTCCCTTATACTGAGAGTTGTCTGTTGTTTAACCTCCAGTATTCACACAGCGAAGCTGTCCTTCTGAAGCATCATCTGTCTCAGCAATGTCTGTCTCCATCTCTCCCACCATCAATCTAATTATTTCAAGAAGGTCAATTTAACTTTTGATCAGATCACCAAATACCACCAAAAGAAAGCACCAATATGTAATCTCCTGTATAAATTCAGCATCTTTTCAGTGCAGTGTCATGTAAAAGTCACATTAACAAGAAGGCAATCAGATACTCAATGGTTAAAAAGGCTTCAGCTTCTTATCTATCAGCAAAAGTACCTGGGAAGGAGCCATTTCTGAGGTAGTAATGGAGGGATTTCAATTAGATTCAGCATCTCTTCTATGGAGGGGGAAAATCAGCCAGGAATCCCGTTCCTCATCAGTGAACCCAGCTGGGAAGTCAGGGGGAAAGCAGGATGTGTCTTGGCAGTGACAGTCTCCATTGTCTCACAACATTCACTGTCTGGGTCTACACATGCTGAATGGCCATTTGAACAGAACACTAGAGATCTATCGATGTCCACAGTCTGTGCTCCAGGTCAATACCTTGAGGATTGGAGGGAATGTGAGAGGACAGCAACTTGCATTTTTCAGAGCAATTTAATGTAGTCAAACATCCCAAAGTGTTTCACAAAGATGTAATCAGAGAAAAATTAAAACTGAGACAAAGGAGACATTGGTAGGAGATGACTAAAAATATGGTCAAAGAGATGGGATTTAATGAGGGTCCTAACAGAGGGGAGAGAGAAAAATCATACAGGGAGGTTTAAAGAGAGAATCCTAAAGGTTTCTTAACAACCAAGATGCATCCAAACTCCTCTTTCACCATGACCTGGGCAGCATCTTCTTCCTTAGTAAAGGCAGATGTACAAAGAACAAAGAACAAACAAAGAACAACACAGCACAGGAAACAGGCCCCTCGGCCCAACGAGCCTGCGCCGCCATCCTAACGTCTTAATGACATATAGAGACCAATATAGGGACAATTTGTTACCCCATCAGCCTAAGAGTACATTTTTGGGATGTGGGAGGAAACCGGAGCACCCAGAGAAAACCCACGCAACCATAGGGAGAATGCGCAAACTCCCGCAGACACAGGCCCAAATCCATGTGTCTGCACAGCAACAGCGATAGTCTCTGAGCTGTCATGTTGCCCATCTGATGGTCCAGTTTAAGCATACACTAACGACATGAAGCACTAGGCCACTCCTGAAGTAACATCCAGGAGCAGCCCTCGCATGACCTGCTGAATGCATGCACCTTGTTGGTCAACAAGGTGGTCCGAACAGCCTGTGGAAACAATTAAAGTATTTAAACAGTCCTCCTATATGCCTCTATCTGCAGACTGCTCATGTGGCTGTCCAAGAGACCCTTAAACAACCCTAGCGTGCCTGCTCCCACCACCTTACTCGGTAGTGCTTCCACACCCCCACTACCCTTTGTGTGAAAAAATGCCCTCTAATATTAGTCTTATACATAGCCCCCCTCACCCTAAGGCTGTGACCCCTCGTTCTATCCGAATCTACTGGTGGAAAAAGCTTACCACCATTTACTCTATCTATACCCCTCATAATCTTATATACCTCTAATAGATCCCTTCTCAGCCGACGTTTCAAGGGAAAACAACCCCAGTGTATTCAACCTTTCCTCGTAAGACAGCCCTTCCATACCAGGCAGCATCCTGGTAAGTCTCCTCTCCAGGGACTCCACATCCTTCCGGTAGTACGGCGACCAGAACTGGACGCAGTACTCCAAGTGAGGCCTAACCAACGTTCTATACACTTGCAACATCAAACTCCTACTCTTGTATTCTATACCCCTTCCTATGAAGGCTAACATACCATACGCTTTCTTTATCACTTTTTCCACCTGTACTGACACCTTCAGAGACTTGTGAACCTGCATCCCCAGGTCTCTCTGCGTCTCTATACTCCGGATAGTTTTACCTTTTATCCTATAACTCCCCTCTACATTATTCCGGCCAAAATGCATCACCTCGCATTTATCCGGATTAAATTCCATTTGCCATCTATCTGCCCAATCTACCAGCCTATCTATGTCCTGTTGTATTGCCTGGCACTGCTCCTCAGTCCCCGCCAATCCAAGTATCTTAGTGTCATCAGCAAATTTGCTGATCACATCACATACCCCCTCTTCCAAGTCATTTATATAAATCACAAATAGAAGAGGTCCTGGTACTGAGCCCTGTGGCACACCACTAGTGACTGACCTCCAGTTGGAGAAAGAGCCTTCCATTACTACCCGCTGTCTCCTCCTCCCAAGCCAGTTCTTAACCCATCTACATACCTGGCCCTGTATCCCATGCGCCTTCACCTTTTTTATCAGCCTACCATGGGGAACCTTGCCAAATGCCTTACTGAAATCCATGTAGAACGACATCAACGGCCTGTCCTTCATCAACCGTTTTTGTCACCTCTTCAAAAAATTCCACTAGATTCATAAGGCACGACCTCCCCTTAACGAAGCCATGTAAAGTATTTTAATACCTCAGCTAAGCCCCCTGACTCCATGCAATCACTGTTTGTTCCCTAATTGGCCCCACTCTTTCCTTTACCAGCCTTTTACTATTTATATACCTACTGACTTTTGAACTCTCTTTCATGTTACCTTCCAGAATCTTCTCATACTATTTATTTCTACAACTTGCTTTTCCAATTCCGCTCTAAACCTTCAATATTCAGCCAGGTTCTCTGTTGTATTCTGTATCTGACAATGGCCATAAACACATTTTATCTCCTTCATATTAACCTCTGTCATGCAGAGAGCTCTGGATTTTTTTGCTCTGACTTTTCCCTTTGTGGGAATACACTTGATCTTTAAATGTAGTCCATTGCTCAATTACTGTTTTTGTGCCACCTTGGATTCCAATTAATGTGTATCAGGTCCATTCTTACCCTACTGAACTTGGCCTTCCCCCAGTTCATTATTCTTACTCTGGATTGTTCCTTGTCCTTTTCCATAGCCACCCTAAATGTTTTGCTGATACTTGATCCACTTAGACCTCTCATTGTAAAAACCAGTTCCAGCAATGCCTCCTTTCTCATTGGAGTGGAATCATATCTTAATGTAATCTTCTCGTTAACACACTCTAGGAACAGTTCCACCTCTCTGCCCTTTACACCATTACTATCCCACTCTATATTCAGATAATTAAAGTCTCCATTATAACTACTCTTTTGTTATTGCACCTATCTGTAATTTTCTTGCAGTTTTGTTCTTCTATATCTTTACCACTAGTTGGTGGCCTATAGACTACATGAGCAAGGTCAGGTTATTGTACCTGACCTTGAGCCAATTAGATTCTGTCCCTTGTCCTTCTGGGATATTCTCTGTATTTAGCTTTGTAACATTCTTCTTCATCAATCTTGCCTATTTTTCCTAAACACCTTATAATCTGGAATGTTTAACACCCAGGCCCAGCCTTCTTTCAGCAATAACATCATACTTCCCCATGGGGATTTGCATCGGCAACTCAGCAATATTTTTGCTTATTATTTGTTCAGGGGACGTAGGTAATACTGTATGGGTCGGCATTAATCACTCATCCCAAATCATCCTTGAAAAGAATGATTTGCTATTGCATTTCAGAGGGCAGTTAAGAATCTGTGGATCTGGATTCACATGTATGTCAGATCAAGTAATCATGAAAGATTTCATTACCCAAAGCATGTTAGTGAACCAGATGGATTTTTATGACAATTGGCCACGGTTTCATAGTCATGTATTCAGAAACATGCAGTGTGATCATAATTTAGATATTGATTATTTCCTTTTTTGCTCTGAACCCAAATAATAGCCCACTACTTTCTACTCTGGTGTGATTTGTCTCCCAATATTATTGGTTTTCCTCTTTAGTTTGATCTCCTGCTTCCCCCATCCTTGATAAGTTTGAATTCTCCCCAATAGCACCAGCAAATCACCCTATGAGGAGTTGGTCCCTGGAGTTTAGGTGTAACCTGCATGGCTCAGCTCCACAGAACTGATCCCAATGTCCCAGGAATCTATAGCTCTCCATCTTTCTCCATCTTTCCAGCCACAAATTTGTCTTCTTTAGCCTCTTATTTCTCACTTGTATCTGGAACCAAGAGAAATCGGAGGTTATTATTTCTGAGGTCCAGATTGCTAATATTTTGCTCTGATCTCTAAATTGTGACTGCAAACCCAAATCCCGCTTTCTATCTGTGTTGCTGGTTCCAATGTGGATGATACTCTGCTGCTCAACATCCCCTCAGGATGCTTTACAGCCATACTGTGACATCCTTGACCCCGGTGTCACACCATCCTGGATTCACATCTGCAGTTGTAAAGGTGGCTGTTTGTTTGGCTAGCCATCAAATGTCCTATCACTATTCTCTTCCAGTCTTTTTTGTGTTCTCTTGAACTAGCTGTGGTGCCATTGCTCTGGCTGTATTCTCCCAGATCAACCATAACTTTCATCAGTATTCAAAATTGTGGTTGGAGAATGAGATACAGTCAGAAATTCCTGCACTACTTGCCTTCCTGACATTATCCCTGAAAGCCTGAGCATAAATTTTAATGCTGTGCCCCCTGTGCTCTCAGGACTGGATATAGGACAGAATCAGACCTTGTTTTAGATTGTGAATTAAAGACAGATCCCCTTCAGTTAACAGGTGTTTGACTAATACCATCAGTAATGTTTAAACTTTTCTGTCTGGGTCTGAGTGTGATGAGGGAGTAGGAGGTCAGTCTCTACAGAACCAGAGTTCCTTCAGCCCATCATGCCTCGCTGTGATAACAGTATACTATGAAAACTATACACTCTTCTGAAACTCATTTCATATTCTGGGAAAGATTTTGAGTAATTTTCAAATTTTTGTTAATTCAAAGTTTGCTTGAAGCTGAATATTGTGTTGTTTGTCTGCTGTTTTATGCAGCTTCTGTATATATTTATATCTCACAACAAATTCATTTAAAATATCTTTTTTTTATTCATTCATGGGATATAAGCGACACTGGCTGACCTGCATTTATTGCCCATCCCTAATTGCCTAAGGGCAGTTGAGTGTCAAGCACATTGCTGTGGTTCTGGAGTCATATGTAGGCCAGGCCAGGTAAGAACGACAGATTTCCTTCTCTAAAGGACATTAGTGAACTAGTGGGTTTTTCTGACAATTGACAACAGTTTCATAGTCATCAGTATATTCTTAATTCCAGATTTTTAAAAATTGAATTCAAATTCTACTATCTGCCATGTTAGGATTCAACCCAGGTTCACAGAACGTTGGCTGAGTTTCTGGATTAATAGTGTAGTAATAATACCACTAGGCCAATGCCTCACCTAAATTTAATACAGACTCCCTGATTTGTCAGCATGGTGTGTTTTTATCCACTGAAACACTCAGGAGCCTACACTAAGAGTCCTGTGTACAATACATCAGTTGACAATGTTACTGTGGGCTGGTATACTTTCTCCATCAATGGGTTTAAAATTTCCACTGCACAGGAAACATAACTTTTCCCTATGAAAGAAAGAATTGCATTTACGTATCAACTTTCACATGCTTGGCATCTGAAAATATTACAGTTGGTGAAGCGCTAATTAGCTGGTGGTGACTGTTGTAATTTACAACAGCAAAAATCCCACAAACAGCAATGTGATAAAGACCAGGAAATTAGTTTTTGTACCTCAATTGCGGGATTATTTTGACCTGGACATCAGGGATAACCTGCTCTTCTACAATATAATGTCATGGGATGTTTTATATTCGCAGAGGGCAGAGGTTTAACTAATCTGAAATACAATATCTGTGACAATACAGCACTCCCTCAGTACTACACTGGAGTGTCAGCCTCAGTGCTCAGTACTTTGGAGACTTGAACTCACAACGTTTTGACTCAGAAATGAGAGTGCTAACTAAGTCATGGCTGACAACTTGTAATATTTATTCATTATATTTTAAGGGGTTAAGTCTCAAGGATATTTACAACTGGGGGGGCTTCAATATCTTAAGTGCAAGTGGTAAGAGAAAGACCGGGCTTATAAACTGATAGTCTGAAAGTTTACTTTGATTTAAAGTGGTACCTACTTCGAACTTCAGGTGTCAGTGTTGTCTTTGGGGGCAATCTTACTGGCTCATCACACTGGTTGATCAGTGTGGCGAACTAGTAAGGCTGGAGAGAGGGAGGAAAATCAGATCTGGTTTCACATTCTCGTGATATTACTGGCCCCATTCTGACAGCAAAGTTGTGATTTAAATATTCATTAGAGAGCTCTGGATGCAATTGGCCCGGCTCACTTAAACTTGCGTGCTTGCTGGTGGTGTTCCTAACTGGCAAAGATCATGTATGGTCACCACAATGAGGATCTGGCATGATGGGACCGAAGGCCATTGAACCACACTTCCGACCCCCCAATCCTCTCTCCCCCACCCCCTGCAGCCCCCATCCTCCCTCCCCCCACTCACCTATCTCCCTCCCCTCCTCCCCCAAGAATCCGTAGGTGATCAGAGGCAGGTAGTTGTACCTTTAGCCTGCAAAATAGAGCCCCTGGAGCTCAGCAGTCAGTTTCCCAGTGGGGATAGGTTCTATCCATTTCCCGTACTGGCAAGAATCATACATTGTCTCATTTTTGTTTTCATGCTTGTTCAACACATAGAATATTTGGTCACATCACCCCTTTTATGTCTAGGTTCCTGAAGAGGTGTTGTTTATTGATGCCTCTGTCTCTCTGAGGCAGCTTACAGACAGAGCTGGTGGAAAGTTGAACAACTGTTTCAGGGATTGGTTATATCCAGACATGGATCACAGTATTCCTTATAGAGAGAGAAAGACAGTGGTCACAATCATCCTAGCTTGCTGCACACTGAACAATATTACCATCAAATATGCAACATTCTGGGAGAGATGAATGGATTGGAACATCCCAGGAGAGATGAATGGACTGGAACATTCCAGCAGAAGTGAAGACATCCCGGTACAGAAAACAAATTTGTGGAATGCTGAATCTCATAAGTTAGAGCTGAGGAGAGCAGAACCTCCCTTGGACAGGATTTACCCCCTGACACTGTCAGTTTCTGACTCTGCTATAACCCTCTCTCCTGTCTATGTGCTGTCTATGTCCCACCACTGCACATCATTGTTGCTTTGGATGCTGTGGATCTTCCTCTCCTGATCTGCTGTCAAACACATTGGAGGCTACACATTCCACACTGATGTTGTTGGTTTAAAAGCCTCTGAGGATGAAGAATGCTATTCCCACACTAGAAATCTCTGTCAAACATTTACCAGGGGAACTGAGACAGCAGTTACGATAAGTGAGGTTTCATTCAGATGGGAAAATGACAAGTTTAAATCCCCTCTTGACCTGCTGCTCAAAGTCTCCTCCGTTTCACCGGTCAGTTTCCCAAGCTTCAGGAAACTCATGTTATTCCAGCAATGTTTGGATTGGCTGTGAGAGACGTCAATCAGAGAGCTCACCCACTCTGCCCATTCTCTCCTCTTCCTCTTTCTCGTTCACTTTCTGAAGGAAACTGAAAACGAAGTGAAGGGTCAGAATTTTTAATAATTACACTGCATAATGTCCACAGTAATGTTCAGGCAGTCTGACTATCCTGTGGGGATGATGTGGAAATGCTGGTGTTGGACTGGAGTAAATACAGTAAAAAGTCTCACAACACCAGGTTAAAGTCCAATAGGTTTATTTGGTAGCAAAGGCCTTTACCTGAAGAAGAAGAACGCTTTGAAAGCTAGTGGCTTTTGCTACCCAATAAACCTGTTGGACTTTAACCTGGTGTTGTGAGACTTCTTACTGTGTTTACCAGTCCAACTTCAGCATCTTCACATCTGATCTCCCACACAGGGGAATAGCAGATTGGCACTCAGTGTGGAACAGTTTCTAACTGAGGAGTCAGCTCCCTCAGCAAAGGAGGAGAGGGAATTAGAAGAAATAATGTTTCCTTTTCTGCTTTACAGAAGGATTGCACCATACTACACCAAAGAACACAGCATAGATACTACAGATAGATCCTGACCATCATATGAAGAATGACTGCATTGTTACATGGAAGAGAAACCATTCCAAAGTGAGGTGAGCAATCAAGAATGCATACAGGCACCAACATTCTTGAATCAGCAAAACATTCATACCGATAAGAAACAGGTGTGAGTTGTGTGACAAATCATTCATGGAGTCATGGAATCTCCACACACACCAACACATTCACACAGAGAAGAACCATTTACATGTGACATCCGTCACAACTCATTCTCACATACATCAACCTTCTGCGACCTCCAATGTGCACCATTCAAGTGTGAGAAGTGCAACAAATTATTCTCAAACTCATCAAACCTCCATGCACACCAATGCATCCACACTGGGCAGAAACCATTCACGTGCAAAGTGTGTGATAAGTTATTCTCCCACTTGACGACCCTCTGTGTATACCAACACATTCACACAGGGGAGAAACCAGTGAAGTGTGAATTGTGTGACAAAGCCTTCTCACAGTTAGGGAACCTCCTAGTCCATCAGAAGATCCATACAGGGGAGAATTTCTTCAAGTGTAATGTGTGTGATAAAGCTTTTATGACATCAGTGAGCCTCCTGATACACCAGATGATTCATTCTGGGGAGAAACCTTCAGGTGTAAATTTTGTGAGATGGCTTTCGTCCAATCTTCCGATCTACTGAGACACCAGGAGATTCATACCAGGGGAGCAACCAAGCCTTCACACAGTTATCGATGCATGGGGAACACCAACTCATTCATACTGGGAAAAAACAAATCTTTCTTTAGGTCATTGTATATCACGGTCTTTCCGAGAATTCAAACAACGGAGTAACTCTTCAGCTACAATGTTTGGGCAAGCCTTTCATCCACTTCTGAAGGATCAGTAGATCCACGCTGGTTATAAATTATTGACGTAAGCTGCGTGACAAAGCTTTTATGATTGGCTTATTTCCAGATCCATCCATGCGGAAGAGAAACACTATTGGAGTGAGTTTGTACTAAATCCTTCACACACTTTTGCATCCACATGGAATAATAAATGCATGAAGAAGACAAGCTCTTCCAATATGAAATGTCAGGATTGTTTCACCATCTTCACTCTCGCCACATATGATTATCTTCGCTTGAGGCCTGGTCATCTGTTTCTGTTACATGGTGAATTTTTCCTGAACCGTTTTTTAATGCTCTATCCTCTTGTTCTGGCACTCCCCCAATAGGAATAGTTTCTCTCTACTCTATCAATTCATTTAATCATTTTAAACTCCTCAATTAAACTGCCCCTTAATTTTATATATTCAAGTCCAGTTTATACAACCTGCCCTCATAATTTAATTCTTTTAGCCCCTTGAACATTTTGGTGAATCTACACTGCATTCTCTCCAAGGACAATATATCCTTTCTGAGGTCTCAGAACCGAACACAATTCTCCAGATAGAGTCTGAACAGAGCTCCGTGCAGCTGGAACATTACTTTCACAAAGACACAGTTGGTCTCAGGGAGGGTTGTGGGTTATCTTTTCTCTTCAGGATGGTCTTGGGGAATGATCAGTTTTCACAAAGGAAAGCAGGACCATTGGTTCTTGATGTGTGGTCCAGTCAGGTCTGGCAGTTGATAGCGAAACCAGTGTGTGTCAGCAACACTAAATCTTTATCCTTGGATTTGAGGAGCAGGGAGATCAACCAGGAAGGAAGAGAGTAAAAGTGATTTTTGGGAACAAAGGTGTAGAAGGTGGATATGAGGGAGTGGTTAAACCAGATTGATAGCTACAGAAGAGGGGTGGTGAATGAAGGCTCAAAGAGTAGAGAGTTGGAAATTAGTATTGAGAGGTAGTGGGTGGGTAAATATTTAGAGAGCTGAGTTCCCTCAGCTCATCATATCTCGATGTAATAACAATGTGATATGCCCACCTTACACTCTCCAAGATTCATTTCATGTTCTGGGAAAGATCTTTCAAATACTTTGTTACTTTCGTTGATATAAAATTTGGTGTAAGGCCCTTATATTTTGTTGATATTTGTCTGTGTAGATTTATAACCCAATAAATTCACTATCTCAAGTTAATCAGAACCGAATTACTTGACATGGTGTGTTACTATTCACTGCAATCAGGAATCTACAATAAAAATCCTGTACACAATATATTGATCAATGTCATTGTGGGCTGCTATACATTCTTCATCAATAGGTTTATAATATCCAATTCACAGGAAGCAGAACGTTTCCTGAGAAAGAAAGAATTCAATTTACATCAATACCTTCATGAACACAGCACATCCAAAAACACTCAATAGCCAATTAAGTGTTTTTTTTGAAGTGTACTCACTGCAAAATGGCAACCAATTTTGTGCACAGCAAGATCTCTCAAATAGCAGTGTTATAATTACCAGATAATCAGTTTTTCTGATGTTGAATGCAGGATTCATATTGACCAGGATATCAGCAATAACTCCCCTGCTCTTCTATAATATGGTGTCATGGGATCTTTTATATTCACCTGCAAAAGCAAATGGGGCTTTGGTTAACACATCTGAAAGATGATACCTTAGTGCAGCACTCTCTCAGTGCTGCACAGAAGTGTCAGCCCTGGTATCCACGTCTTTTGAGTTTGACTGAATCCAGAACTTTCTGACACAGAGATAAGTGCTAACTAACATAGTTTGCGACTTTTCTTTTTCATTTACAGGATGTGGATATCACTGTCTGAGCCAGCACTTATTGTTCGTCCCTCATTGCCCTGCAGTTCAAAGGGCATATGAGAGTCAACCACATTGCTGTGGCTCTGGAGTCACATGTAGGCCAAACAAGATAAGGATGGCAAATTTCCTTCCCTAAGGGCATTAATGATCCAGATGAGTTTTTACAACAAATAACAATGGTTGCATTGTCACCATTAGACTCTTAGGATGGAATTTTCCCAATCCGCATGCCACAGGAATTGTAATGAGCGGGACATAAACAATACAGTCCATTGACCTCGGGTAGAACTTTCCGGCATTGGGGCAAGCGCGGCCATAAAATCCCACCCTTAATTCCAGAATTTTTTAATTGAATTCAAATTTCACCATCTGCCACGTCAGAATTTGAATGCAGATCCTCAAGATCTTGTCAGATTACTATTCTGGTACCAGTATACTACAGCATAATGTTCCTGTTGTATTAGATTCAGTTTCTAAGGGGTTAAGTTCCAAAGCTATGTACAAAATGCTTTTCTCCCTTTAAACGGGCAGCCTGGAAATTTGATTTGATATTAAGTTGTAATTAGTTGGAACTGTGGGTGTCAGTTTTTGTGTCTGGATTCATGGAAGAACAGCATCTCATCTTCCAATTAGGCACTTTTACAGCCTTCCAATGAGTTTAACAAACTGTGAAAGGCGGTAAAGTAACAAAAACAGAAAACGCTGGAAAAATCAGCAGGTCTGACAGCACCTGTGGAGAGAAAATACAAACAATGTTTTAAGTCTGAATGATGTTTTGGATTAAAGTTGGTAGGGCCATACATAAAATTCCTCAGACTCTGGGCTTCTTTTCAAAGCCCTACCCATCATTTATTGAACACAAATATGTAAAATGAGTGAAGAAATTATCCTGTAGATGTTTACACACTACACTCATCATGAAGGCAATCACATCACAACGCACCACCCGTAAATAAAACAGCTTCAACTGGTCACACAATTTTTAAAGAAGTTTCCTTTAGTGAAAGAAATCCCTTGACAAATATGCAACAACGCCAAATGCATATGTCTGTGCCCGAGGGTTTACACTAGTTTGCGTTGGTTTTATCAGTGCAATCTGGCTAAAATTGGCCATATCAATGTAAGTGTTAACATTTTTAACACTAGCTTATGAAACATCACCTAGGAAGCTGAAAACAACCACAGGACTGATCATGGCCCCAGATGGGAAGAATGAGAGGAATGATTTTATGCCAATTACTGAATGTTGTGGCCTTTGAGATTCAGCCTTTTAATTGATCACACTCTTCTTACCAGTACAAAGTGTGTGATTAATTTAATAACCAGACCAAATCACAGAGTTCTCTTAAACAGCTGTTTTTAATTCAAGCTATATCGCAAGGACATGGAGAATCACAAGTTACAGCTAGTACTATCCAGAGTCCAGAATCAGGAATACACAAACAGTTCTCGTTTCAAATTTGATTACAAGCAATTAGCATATACCAATTGCTCCACAGCTATTGATTAAAGTTAACTTGATTGCAATGTTAATGTAAGCCTATTTGTGAAACTGATAAATAAACTTTAAAACTTTAAACATTTACATCATCCAGAAGGTACAGATATTAAAACTAATCTCAATAATTACATGCCTGCTTAAATCAGCGTGAAAACTTAATCGTACTAGCTGACCCAATTCATCATTGTTACAAGTCATCACTGATGTCCCATTTTGTGTCTGTGTATGACACTCCTCCTCCCAAGTCCAGATGTTTGATTTAATGAATTCTCTCAGGCTAAAAGCCTTGGTGCTTATCTGTGAAGACTTTTATAAAGACCTCTGTTTTTGTTTTCTGATTGCAGCTTATGTGATTTGTAAATTTGTAATTATTAATGCTTTTAGTTCCCTTTGGGCCATTGAGTTACCACCCATATAGGCCAATACAATGTTGACAATACCTCTCAGAATTCAGGTGGCCTGTTGTTCAGATGTCGAGAGGTAAATTTCAATTTCTAACTTTTCCTTTCTTAAACAGGGAACCATGGGAAGACTACCCCAACCTCTACAGTCACCCCTTTCTTGATTATTTCTCATCAATTGGTGAGGCAGTTCCTGCTGTTCTTGAAACAAATACATCTCACCAATGGTGTGTTCCTGATTGTTTCAATCTGGGTGACTAGGTTCACATGTTTATGCTCCTTATGGGCCTGTTCTTTGGAGCACCTGACATATTCATGGATGATTTCTGTAGCTTCTTACATGGCCTGTTGGACAATTTTTCTGAGTGTCTGGGTAGATAGAACTCCCTCACGGTAATGAGTCACATGCAGAAAAAGCTTCACAAAATTAATTTCACAAAATAAACTTTCAGACATAATTATAAAGACAGCCCACCTGCACTGCTTTAAATGTCTCCTTCAATGGTAAAATATCAATAATTAGATTGCTGGTGTTCCCTTGAAGCTTGACGGTCTGACAAGCACACATTATATAATGCTCTGATTCTGAACAGAATTCTGTCTCACATATACAAGGCCCTCCTTGTGGGTCATGTATCCTTCAGACCCAGCTCTGTGACCCCAGCCCTCTTCACCTCTCGATTTCCTTCTGGTCGAGAGACCACTAATTCATGTCTGCCTTGGTGAATGTTAAAAAAGTTCATTTTATATAGGAAAACACCTAAATGTCAAGGAGTGGTTCTGACCCAAGTTTGATTCCCAGCTTGGGTTGCTGTCTGTGTGGCATTTGCACATTCTCCCTGTGACTGCCTTGGTTTCCTTCCTCCAGGTGTTCTGGTTTTAACCCACTGTCTGAAAGACATGCTGGTTAGGTGCATTGACCCAAACAGGCACCAGAATGCAGCAGCGAGGTGATTTTCACCGAAATGTTATTGCAGTGTTAATGTAAACCTTCAATGTAAGACCTAACTTCATCCATCAGATTTCTGGTGAGATTATCACACACCCATCTTTTGATTTGGGCCTCAGTGGTCTTAATGACTTCTTCAATTAATTGATTAAATGCTTTTATGAGTCCCTCACCCTGTAGGTTTATGGCAGTGAGCGCATACTTGATTCAAAGGCTCCATATTATAGTCCTTTTCCAACTTGCGTGGCAACCCTGATATGGAAGGTCTGAGTTACGAGGAGAGATTAGGCAAATTGGGACTGTTTTCCTTAGAAAGACGTAGACTTAGAAGAGATCTAATAGAGGTATACAAGATTATGAGGGGTATAGATAGAGTAAACAGGGTTAAGCTTTTTCCTAGGATGGACTCAAATAGCATGAGGGGTCACGGGCTTAGGGTGAGCGGGGTAAGGTATAATTTGGATGCTAGAGGGAGTTTTTTCACACAGAGGGTGGTGGGGATGTGGAACGCGCAGCCACATAAAGTGGTGGAAGCAGGCACTCTGGAGTTATTTAAGAAATACTTAGATGGGCACATGGGAATGGAGGGGTATAGAAAACTGATTTAAAATAGGGATCATGAGCCTTAGGAGTCCCTGGGGAGTGTGTAAATAGTTGATGATATTGATGTACTTGTTTTTATCCTACAGGTGCTTTGGTCCACCTTGTTGTCTAACAAGGGGCATACACGTGATGGGTCGTGAGAGGGCTGGTCTTGGATTTTGTTTTTGAGAGTATCCTAGTGCTTCACGTCGTTAGTGTATGCTTGACTTGGACCATTTGATGGGCAACACAACAGCTCAGTAACTATCGCTGTGCTGTGCAGATACATGGATTTGGGCCTGTGTCTGTGGGAGTTTGCGCATTCTCCCTGTGCTTGCGTGGGTTTTCTCCGGGTGCTCCAGTTTCCTCCCACATCCCACAGATGGGTTCTTAGGCTAATTGGCAAAACAAATTCTCCCTAAATTGTCTCAAATTTGGTTTTTAATCCATAGATCTATAAACATAGACAAGGATCACGGGTAGAGGTGGGAACATCGTGGTGGCAGCGCAGGCTCATTAGGCCGAAGGGCCTGTTTCCCATGCTGTTTTGTTCTTTGTTCTTTGTTCTAACCCAGGAGGAATAGCCATTCAGATCAGACCACTGTACTAAATTAAATACTCAGTTTGCATTCCCAAACAATCCCCTGATATCACCCAGTCTATTATTTTTATCCAGTATCTGTGATTGAGGAGCAATTCTGTAAGTATAATCATAAATGATTCTCTGCAGTTGGATTTGTGCTCATTTAATGGCATTAGGATGATCATGGCACGTTGAATGTAAAATTGTTAATAACGTTGGAGGTTACCCCTAGAGATACCATTGTCACAATATGTAGTAAAATTTTAGCTTTCCCAACCCTAACATGTTTGGACATTCGGTAAGTTTTGATATCCATAGGTATTGAGATAGGAACACCTAATATTGCTACAATCAAGTCTTATCTATTATATGTTTACATAGTTCTTGACAATACTGGCCCTCAAGGCCACGTTCCGTGACATTACTTAACTATTTTCATAAACTCAGTATTTGAATTGTATATCCTTTTAATACTCAAATTGTCCTCTTGAGTCTTTTTTGTTTCTGAGTCCCATTTCAGGAGGGTGTTAGGAACAGACTGCCCCTTTTACTTCCCTCTTGAGTCCCCACTGTCTTTGGAGGCTATAGTACTTGCTTTCCATCCTATTGTCCCATCCTTTCTCAGATTATTTGGATCTTGATCAGCGATTCAGATTGGCACGCCTGGCCTTTCTAGGAACATAAAAACCTCATGCTTTGTCTCATTTCATCCCTATGATAGCACGATTACTTGTGTCCAATGACTGATGGGTGTCACTTGACCGATATCCAGATGTTGGCTTTCCTTCCTACTCTCTTGTTTCTCAAGTGGGTAGCTTAATGTACAAAATTCCACAATAATCATCAGAGTAAATAGGAACCTGAGAAAATATTAATGTTGATCCCACCAGTCAGGTGGTCATCAAGTTTGTTAGGGTACTCATACATTTTTAACTGAGTATAATATTTCCATTGAATTCCTGTTTTCTTATCTGCTGCATTCCAATCTGGCTTTACCACCACTCTGTTGCTCATTTGTGATACTCTTGATTTTTCACAAACTGAAGTGCTTTCCCCAGCTGGCCTGAGTGATCCCATCTTGTCTCAAATTTGATGTGGTCTTTAATATTAAGTCTATTAATTGATCAAAAACTTTGTACCCTTCAAGTAACCATATGAAGTCATAAGAGTTCTCTTAAACAGCTATTTTAATTCAAGCAATATAGCAAGGACACTAGAAAGTCACAGGTCAGAGCTGGTAATTATCCAGAATCTAGAACTCGGGAATATCTAAGCAGTTATAGTTTCATAATCGTCTATGGGTAATTAGCATGTACCAGTCAAGGTATTGGGGTATCTCTATATGTTCCTAGTATCTCTATCTATTAAGGTTACATTATACATAAGGTTCAAATATTAAAACAAATCACAATCATTACACACCCCCTTAATTATAATATCTAATCAGTGAGAAGACTTAATCATGTTAACTGACGTAATTCCTCGTTAAAGTTACCATTCCAGTTTGGCTATGTCTGTGTATATCACTCCTCCTCCCAAGCCCAGATGTCTGATTGAATAAATTTTCTCAGATAAGTCTGTGAAGACTTTTATGAAGACCTCTGTTTTGTTTCCCATAGCAGATTATGTGATTTTTAAACTTTGTGTTTATTTACTCTTTCACTGAAAGAGAAAGATAGAATAGAGGACAACAAAGATGGGAGAGAACAAATTGTAGGAGAGAGATGATTGAAGAGGAAGGAAAGATAGGAAGTGTTACTCACAATAAGCAGCTATGTTGGAAGAATAACTCCACACTGATTTTTAGGTTCAAGCTGGTTTATTGTAAGACACTTCCTCAGTGCTACCAACCTACAGGAAGCATCATCCTCAAAGTATATCAACTATCTCTACTTATAGTACAATTAATATCATGCATTTAACACATAATTTTCTTAACAAGGCAATTGTCATACATTACGATTAGTCATATATTGGCAGGAATAAGGACAAGGAGAGCAGGGAAGCAGAGCTGGGTTGGAAAGTAAGGTAAATCATACCCTTGCTCCTGTGATCCCCTCTCTTATAGATGTGCTGATCCAACTACTGCACATCATCGCTGCCTTGGATGCTAGGGGTCTTCCTCTTCTGATCTGCTGTCAAACATATATAAGGCTACACATCCGACACTGATGTTTCAATCTGAAAGCCTCCAAGAGTGAAGAATGTTATTCCTAGAAATTCTAGAAATCTGTCAGACTTTTACCAGGGGAACTGAGACAGCAGCCACAATAAGTAAGGATTTATTCAGCAGGGACAATGACAAGTTTAAATCCCCATCTGACCTGTGCTCAAAGTCACCTCCATCTCAGCGGTCACTTTTCTAAGCCTTAGGAAACTCATGTTACTCTACAAATATCTGGATTGACTGAGAGATGTCAATCAGAGAGTCCATCCACTGGGCCCTATTTTACCATTTTGATTCTAAGTGGTGTGCAATCTTGAAACTAGGAGTGCTTCAGGTCTGACTTTTAGACCCATTCTCAGGCACCTCATATTCATTCCGCCTGCAAAAATATCAGTGATTCCAAATCGTGTTCTACAAGCCTGTGGGTGGGTCTTAACGCACCCGAAACTCTGCAGCCCTGTTCAGTGACCTCAACTGCATGTTTGTAGAAAAAAATGATAGAAAAACACTTCCTTACAACATCCAGCCCGAGCTGGATAATGCTTCCCTCTGGCCCCCACGGATATTACCCCCAACCCCAAAATATTACTGACCTCTTTATCCCCCCCAACTCCCTGCCACCCAGACTGATCACGAGCCCTCCGACTTCTGCCCACTGATCTCAACTAGAATGGCAGCAGACCATCCATTTCCCCCTACTGATCTCAGGCAGAGTGGTAACGGACCCCCCTTCCTCCCCATTGATCTCAGGCAGAGTGGTAACGGATCCTGCTCCCCCCCTGATTTCAGGCAAAATGGCTGTGGACCCCCATTCCTCCCCACTAATCTCAGACAGAGTGGCAGCGGACTCCCCTTCTCTTCCATTGATCTCAGGGAGAGTGCAGCAGACCCCGCTTCCTCCGGTGGTCTCAGGCACAGTGGCAGAGGACCCTTTCTCCCCTTTGCTCCACACTGATCTCAGGCAGACTGGCAGCAGACCCCCCCACCCCTTCCCCGCCACTAATCTCAGGCAAAGCAATCCAGCCACCCCTCTCCACCCTGCAAATGTCAGGCAGACTGATTGCCTGATCCATCCCCCCAGCTCCCCACCCCGCACAAGGCCCCCATCTCCTCCTGACTCTGATGGCTGTGTGACACCTCCCTCTCTTTCTCCCCTGTCCCAACCATTGAGGCATTGACCCACCACCACCCTCCCCCCACCCAATTAGCACACCTGCAAGTTCTCACTTGCCTCCCACTCAATGCTAACAAGCAAACTGCATGTAACTTGCTGGAACGTTCTGCCAAACTGCCTGCAACTGATCTGCTCTAACAAGGGGCAGCTCCAACTCAAGAATGGTCAGGCAGACAGTACAGGACAATGTGTGCATGATCAGGCTCCATTTTCCTGAGGGCGATCTGGGCAGGCTATTAAATGCAGCAGAGGTGAAGCGGACACCCTCCTCCCCCTCTCCTCAAGTATGTATCCCAGTGGTTCTGATGGCAATGCAGTCTGGAAGGCAGTCATTACCTCAGTCAATGCTAGGCCACTGCACCTGCACCCTCCCCCTCCCCGCCACAAAGCGGGAAGCAGTGCCAGAAAAAAAGTCAATGACCTCATCTGGGCAGCAAAGGTGAGTTCTTGCATTTTCTCCCAAACCTTCCCCAGATCCTGCCATCCCCAGCACCCTGAATGCTTTCAGCCTCTGACCCCCATGCAACTCCTTCCTTTCCCCACCAAGAGCCCCCACTGGACCTGCCCCCTAAGGGTCACCACCATACTCTGCAGTAATCACATCATAATTTCTTTCACGGCTCCTTCGTCTCCATAGAAGATCAATCATTGTGAAAGGGCAATGACAGGAGCAGTGAGCCAGACCTCTGGGTCCTCACCCCCTTTGAGGAGCAGGCGCTGGAGCTCTCAAACAAAGGAGAGATGCAGGCTGTTAGCAACAGCATGGTTGCCGTCAAGGTATGGGCACCTGTCATTCTTCCACTCACTTTGAGACAACTCCTTGGAGACGTGAGTTTGGGGTGCAAGGAGTAAGTTTTAAGGGAGAAGTTCAAGGCATGTTTATTTGCACAGAGAGGGTAGTGGGTGCATGAAACTCGCTGCCAGGAGAGGTCGTGGAGGCAGATACAATAGTGTCTTTTAAGAGGCATCTTTACAGCTACATGAATAGGATGGGAATAGAAGCATACAGTCCCTGGAAGGTTAGGGGGGTTGCAAATCAGATGGGCAGCCTACTCGCTACCGGTTTGGAGGGCCTGTGATGTAATTTTCTTTGTGCTTTGTTCTATGTTCAATGGAGAAATGTGAATCATGTGTTTTGCATCCCAGATTCTTCTCCCTCTCTTGCAGTTAACCTTGTATTCTGTGTTGCAGGAACAGAACTGGATATCCTGGGGCTTTCTGGATCACTGCTGCAGCTCCTTAAATGCCTGCGTTGAGCAGCAGAGAGCTGTCGGACACTACGCACTTACCTTCTCACTAAGCTTGATGGAGCACCCAAATCGGACTTTTACGGAGCATATATATTCGCGTCGATTCTGGATCAGTGAATGCAGTAGTAAAGGAGGAAGTGCTGGTAAAGTTGGGCATGCAGCCTATTCAATCAATTTAAATGCATGCAAACACATTTAAATGGCTGTCATGCCCATTTCATGCGCAGTCCCAACTGCTTCCATTTTTGGGCTTTGATAAAGGTGGGCACAGATCATGCTACTCGCCTCATGCCCAACTACCAAGTTTTTGCTCCCGAAAATGGACGCAATTTGATGCTAAAATTCGGCCACTCTGTCCATTTTCTCCTCTTCCTCTTTCATAGCTGCTTCACTTCCTGAAGGGATTGAAAACCAAGTGAGGAGATGGTGAACGAAGGACCAGAATTTATAATAATTACACTGCATAATATCCACACTAATGTTCAGGCAGTCTGACTATCCTGTGGGGAATCAGGTGTGGAAATGTCCCTTATGCTGTGTGAGAGGATCCAGCTGAGAGACCTGTTTACTCGGTGCTTTGTGCTGAACTGTTTGATTGAAGCACACCCAACTTGAGAGAAAGGGTCTGGAAGTTGGGGTATTTATTCTAGAGTGGTGGAGTATCGTGGGAGTCAGGCTGAGTGACAAGAGTGCGGAGACTGGCAGAGTGTGAAGGCCTATCTCGGAGAACAAGCAATATATTGAAGTTTCAAAAAAACATAAAACAGCTGTCACATATCCCATCCATGTCAAACATGTTTCACACCATGGTCCCTCATATTTTCCATGCTGATTTACACATGCAAGCACACCCATGCCTCCTCATACTCTATCCCCACCTCTATCCCCACCCACTCAACATGCCTCTTTATAGCCAATGCCATCTTAGTGTCAACTCAAACCACCTCATGCTCATCACCCATACCAACTTTTCTATTATCCAAAATGGGCAGGCATGCTGAGGTTTAAATAAAATGAAGTTCCAAGTGTCAGTTGCAAACTTTATTTTTTTTTAAAACGTCAATTCATTTTTAAAAATTGCTCAATTTAAATTCTTTGAATCACATTATTCCTTCTAACAACAAATATCTTATTAAATTGAATCATTCTCTCAAAAAAAACAAGAGTTCAAATTCATTATCTCACTGATTGTTCATGACCTGGAGCTGTCAATCAAACTGAAATGGCAGGTACTCTACTGTGACAATAGATGGTTGTGAAAGCTCTCATTCACCTTAATCTTGTCAGTCCGAGGCTTGTGTCAACAGAGAATAAAAGGCAATAATTTTCTCACACCCCAGACAGTTTTATCAAAGAGTTAAATGCAGGAGTTTTAAATGACTTTTTAACTGGATAGCTCCCCTTGACAGTTCCTCTTGACTTTCTTGACAATTTTCAATAAGCTCTGAGTTTCAGTGGGTTTATGCACATTCTACACAGTTTCATGCCTAATTTCTAAATATCTCAAAGGACATCTTATTTTTGGGGATTCTGATGGGATTGAAGGTTGATCAATCTTCAGGGGCTCATAGCGTTCATTCCAGAGTACTAAAGGAAGTGGCCCTGGAAATAGTAAATACATTGGTAGTCATTTTTCCAAAATTCTTTGGACTCTAGATTTGTTCCTACAGATTGGAGTGTAGGTAATGTAAGCCCGTTACTCAAAAAGGAAGATAGAGAGAAAGCAGGGAACTATAGACCAGTGATCCCAACGTCAGTATGGTGGAAGTTGCTAGGGCCCATTATCACGAATTTCATAGCTCAGCATTTAGAAAGCAATGGTATAATCAAAGTCAGCATGGATTTACAAAAAAGCAAGCTGATGAATCCATTGGAATTCTTTAAGGATGTAACTAGTAGAGTTGACCGAGGAGAACCATTGGGAGTAGTTTACTTAAACTTTCAGAAGTCTACTATGTAAAGTTAGAGTGTATGGGATTGTGAGTACTGTCTTGAGTACATTAGTGTACTTTTAATAAGTGTTTTTTTTTTAATCATGATCCCCGCATCTCTCAGAGTCAGTGTTTCACAGCTTGCAGCCTTAGTTGGTGTCATTATGGCATCAGTTTGACTGGAACTATCCTTTTATTGTTGCTTAAATGGGGATTTGTTTATTTTTACTGGATGTTTCTAACTCTGCATTGTTAGGGAAAAAACTGGTTGATGGGTCAGGTGATAGAAGATTTTTTCATTTTCAGTTTGGAGCTGCATTTGAGTTTTAGTTTTGGAAGGTGCATCAAGCTGAAAAGAACGCCTCTTCCTCGCTCTCTGGTTTTGAAAATTCTGTTGATTAGCTAAAAGCAAGGTCTTGTCTTTCTGAAGCAGGAAATCACTGTTGGTGGCTTGCCTAGAGTCCCTGGTGTTTTGGGAAGTTGTTCTGAGTCTATCCAGAGAACTGCAGACTTTACCGAAAGGTCTCAAGTCCAGTATCATGTGAATGTTAGTCTTTGCAATGTTAAACTTGAGAAAAGGGTCTTTTGTCTACAGGATTAGTTTGATTGGAACACATTAGATATATTTGTTAAGGGTTATACATCATAGTGATTTTTTTTTTCTTGTTTTTCCTTACTATACATGTTAACTATAGTCTTAAATAAGCTTTGTTTGATAAAAGTTCCCTCGTGGTTCATTTGACTCATTCTGAAGTGAAACATATGCTTATCCTAGCCAAATTCAAGAGGCAAAACTTATGATCCAGGCGGGCTCCACAAAATACTTTGGAGTTTGACCTGAACTATAAGAAAAGCTGGTTAGCAGTTAGGAAGCAAAGAATTGACATGCATTTTTTCTCCGATTGCAGGCAATGACTAGTGGGGTACCACAGGGATCTGTGCTAGGACCCCAAATCTTCACACTGAAAATGATTTGAAAGAGTGAATTAAATGTATTATCTCCAAATTTGCAGAAGATACGAAATTGGGTGGGAGAGTGAGCTATGAGGACGATGTAGAGAAGCTTCAGTGTGATTTGGACTGGCTGAGTGAGTGAGCATATGCATAGCAGATGCAGTATAATGTGGATAAATGTGAGGTTACCCATTTTGGTAGCAATAATAGGAAGACAGAATCTTATTTGAATGGATGTAAATTGAGAGAGGTGGATACTCAGTGACACCTTGGTGAATCAGTCGTATCAGTTGCTAAAAGTAGGCATGCAGGTACAGCAAGCAGCAGAGAAGGCAAATGGTATGTTGGCTTTCAAAGCAAGAGGATTTGAGTATAGGATCAAGAATGTTTTACTGCAAGAGGATTTGAATATACGATCAAGGATGTTTTACTGCATTGGTGCGGCCACACTTTGAGTATTGTGTGCAGTTTTGGTGTCTTTATCTGAGAAGGATGTCCTTGCTATAGAGGGAGTGCAGCAAATGTTTACCAGCTGATTTCTGGAATGGCAGATCTGTCATATGAGGAGAAGTCAGTTAGGATTTTATTCATTGGAATTCAGAAGAATGAGAGGGAATCTCAAACTTCCAGATTCAGGACTTTTTTGCCATTGTTTTCACAATGGAGAGACTCTGTTGTGGCAAATGAAGAGACCAAAGGATATTCCTCATTATAAAAAAAGACAGGGGGTGATGAAGTCATGGAGATGGTGTCTAATTCCTGTGGTTTTTCTTCCATCACTGTGATGTGACCTCTGCTGCATCAGAGGCATGTCCAGATGTCTCTGCACTGGGCTGCTGCTGGCCAGAAGGTGCAGATGCTACAATCTGAGACAAAATCCGCCTCATTTCATTTAAAGTTTCATTACTTCTTTGCAGAAGTTGACAAAGAATCTCATTCTGCTGATGAAGGACCTCATTGTTTCTTTGCAGATGCTGGCTTTGTATCTCATTCTGCTTTCTCAGAAACTCATTCTGCTGCTGAAGAATCTCATTGTTTCTTTGAAGATTCTTGCTGACATCCGTCTTAAATTCAGTCAAAGTTTGCTGAAGCAAGTTAGAAGTGGCCTGATAACTCTCCGTATTTTGAACTTGTTCCTGATGTAAGCGCTTAAGTAATTTTAGATCATCTTCATTTTCTTCCCCAGTAGTTTGGGCCTGATGCTGTCCATGTGCTCGTGGAAACAGTGGAATGCCTGCGCCCAAAACTGCAGGTTCTTCACCTTTGGAAAGTTCTGAGTGCCCTCCCTCCACTACTGAAGCCAGAGCGTCACAGGCCTCCTCCTTCACAACCACAATATTTAACCTTAACTCGTCAACACTACCCTCCAAATCAGACATATTACCCTTCTGACATTCCTCTCCCTCCCTCACTGCAGCTGCCATACCACATTGCTGTGATGTATTCACCTCTATCTCTTCTTCATCAACCCTTTCAGGAATCTCAGACGCTGCTGTTAACTCTCCTCCATCACCCTCTGATGTGTCCATGGATGCCTGTGTATCTGTCAGAGGAAGAAAATCACAATTATTATCTTTTGTCAAATAAACCTCCTGGTGGTTTAAACACTCAACTGTGATATCACCTTCACTCATGCCCACATCTGATCCAACAGTGGTTACTATGGGGCTGGATGCCAAACAACTTTGTGAGCTGATAAAGTCATAGATTTTTACAGCACAGAAAAGGTCCCTCCAGCCCATCACATTTGCACCCACTATCAAACACATATCTATTTTGAATCCCACTTTCCATAGACTTGTATGCTATGAATTTCAGGTGCTCATGTAAATGCTTCTGAAATGTTGTGAAGGTTCCCACCTCTACCACCTTTTCAGGCAGTGATTTTGAGATTCCCATCACCCTCTTGGTGAAAATGTTTCTCCTCAAGTTCCCGTCTAAGTCTCCTCCTTCTTGCCTAAAATCTATGGCCTTGTTATTGATCTCTCTACTATGGGGAAAATGTTTCCTATCTAACCAATGTCCCATATAATTTTGTACACCTCAATTAGTTCCACTCTCAGACTGCTCTGTTCAAAGGAGAACAACCCCATCTTCATCAGCCTGTCCTCAGAGCTGAAACGCTCCAGCCCTGGCAACGTCATAGCGAATCTCCTCTGGAGCCTTTCTAGTTTAATCACATTCTTCCTCTAGAGTGAAGACCAGAACTGCAGAATATACTTTAGCTGTGGCCTACCGAGTATTTTAAAAGCTTCATCATGTTCTCCCTAATGAAGGCAAGTATCTCATATGCTTTCTTAATCATCTTGTCTATCTGTTCTGCCCTTCAGGAGTCTTTGGACATGCACCCCAAGGATCTTTTGGTCCTCTGTACTTCCTAACATCCTACCGTTCATTGTGTTGATGTAGGGGACCCACATTCCAGTCAACGAGCACTCCTGGTTGTTATGGGCCAGCTTTACCTACAGGGAGAAATGAAAATGAAGAAGAAATCATGGTGCAACCTTTGCTGTGATGTCTTGTGACCCATTTTCTGAGTGCTGGAGACAGCTTTCAGACTGCACCTAGTGGGACCTTTAATTAAAGATCAATCTTATGACCAAGTCAGAGTCATCTCCAAGTGTTATAATGGCCACTGGGGGTTGTCAATTGATCTCTCCATGGGCCTCGCAGAGTATGAGTTCCTCTATGAGGCAAGTGGTGGCTCACCCAATAGGGAAGCAGCGGCCAGGGCTTTAAAACAAGCTGGCTCCACTCAGGTCAGCAGTCAGTAGATTTTGGGGCTGTTCTGTGTACCATGGCCACAAAGAACAAAGAACAACACAGCACAGGAAACAGGCCCTTCGGCCCAACGAGCCCGCGCCACCATCCTAACGTCTTAACGACATATAGAGACCAATATAGGGTCAATTTGTTACCCAATCAGCCTAAGAGCACATTTTTGGGATGTGGGAGGAAACCGGAGCACCCGGAGAAAACCCACGCAACCACGAGGAGAACGCGCAAACTCCCGCAGACACAGGCCCAAATCCATGTGTCTGCACAGCAACAGCAATAGTCTCTGAGCTGTCATGTTGCCCATCTGATGGTCCAGTTTAAGCATACACTAACAACATGAAGCACTAGGCCACTCCTGAAGTAACATCCAAGAGCAGCCCTCGCACGACCTGCCGAATGCATGCACCTTGTTAGTCAAAAGGTGGACCGAATAGCTTGTGGAAACAAATAAAGTATTTAAACAGTCCTCCTATATCCCTCTATCTGCAGACCGCTCATGTGGCTGTCGAAGAGACCCTTAAACAACCCTAGCGTGCCTGCTCCCACCACCTTACTCGGTAGTGCATTCCACACCCCCACTACCCTTTGTGTGAAAAAATGCCCTCTAATATTCGTCTTATACATTGCCCCCCTCACCCTAAGGCCATGACCTCTCATTCTATCCGATTCTAATGGTGGAAAAAGCTTACCACCATTTACTCTATCTATACCCCTCATAATCTTATATACCTCTAATAGATCCCGAGCAGCACTTTGAGCACGTTACAAATAAAGTGTGATGATGACAGAAGACTGGCCTCAGTAAGATTTTACATGGGCAATGAAGAGCAAAGTGATTTCTTTCTGCCCTCTGGACGATCTTTACTGTTGAAACAAGTAACCCTCTAAGAAGAAAAATGCCTCTTCGTGGTAAACTTGAAAGTTATGATACAAGCACAGAAGACTAGGTCCAGTACGCAGAGCACATGTGTTACTTTTCTTAAGTCAACAATGTTGGGGGGGGGGGGGGGGGGGTGGATGAAGGGGGAAACAGGATAGTGAGCCTGTTGACAGCATGCTGGGTCCTGATCCTTCAATACAATAAAACCCTGATGCCTCTGACTTCAAAACCTTTAATGAATTTGATTAAAGGCTATTATGACCCAAAACCCTCCATAATACTTGAGTGATACTACTTTAACACAACAGGGTGAACTCTTGGGGAGTCTATCACCGAACTTCTGATCAGGTTACAAAAATTGATAGAGCAATGTGAATTCAAGCCTCTCCTGAACAACATGTTGTGAGATAGACTGTTCGGTACAATTAACAACGTGAAAATCTTTTAAAAAATTAGCAGAACCCAATTCGGATCTAAAGAAGGCCTCTGAGATAGCTGTATCACTACAGAATGCAGAGAAAGAAGCTCAGGAACTACAGGGGGAGGGGGGTGTCAGACAGCAGTGTCCTGTAGTTGTGGGGAGGGGCATCATGCAGTGTACATCCTACAACTGAGAACAATGGGATTGGTAAACTATCACACAATCTCTTACAATGGTGGAGCCAAGATGCATCACCAGTCAAGAAGGATTAGGCACAGCCTTCAGACTCCTAGGGAGCATATTCTTGAAGGTTGCTGATGCCAGCCAACGGACTACTGCTGTGCTGCAGAAGACCACAACCGAGTCAAAGCTGTAGTGACAGTTAAAACTTGTGGTATTTCAAAAAAAGGCCAAAGATAGTCCCAGACGGGACTTTGCAAGTAAGCTCACTGCCAGGAACAAGAACAATTAAATTATATCTCCACGACAAAGGTTGCCCCCATAATGGTGGAATTGTTAGTAAATGACAATCCATTAAAAATGGAATTGCAGGAATTGCAGTCTCCGTTATTGGGGAGTGTTATAATGTATTTCTAACATTGGAATCTGCTATAAGGTGACCAGCTGACCCAGCATAAATAGAAAGCAGATGGGGATAGTGGAGAGTTTGTGTAGCCCAGCATGTGGCCTGAATGTTGGTGCAATTAAGTTTTTTATTAAACCTTTTTCTTTGATTTACTTTGAGAAGTTAGTTCTTTTGTTGCTTGCAACTGAAGTATCCTTACTGCTCGATGAAAATTAGTAGCAGAGGAAAACCCATCGAAGCTTGGGGTTTGTTTTGTAAGGCTGTGTTACATAGATGTGCTAATGATGACTCAGGACATTGGCACGGCAGAAGATAAAACCAAACTTAGATCGTTTGATTGTTCCCCCCATTTTAATACTGGCAATTGAAAGCAGAAGTGGAAATGTGGACCACTGTTACTACAGTGCTAAGAAAAACCCAGATCTGGTTTTTGCTTTATCACTTCACTAGATGCAAGATAAGGAACAAAATGTGTTCTGACCAAATTGCAGATGCTCTAAATAAAGAAGGGTCACATTAGCTGCTGCAATATCTAGATAAGTTTTAACAAAAAGATGAGCTTTGGGAGAATTATGAACAGTGGATGATTTTTGATAGGATTAGAGGACAAAAAGGAATATATCATGGAATATATATTTGTCCACAAAGGAATATATCATGGAATTTGATAAGGGCTATGTGTCCTAAATGGGCAAATGAAAGTAAGTATTTCATGGATATTTGTGTCTAACTAATAAACAGAAACAGTGGAGTAAGTCATCCACTGTGGTGAGTGCTTGTCAAAAAACTGTATAAAAATATAGACTGCATTGGGATACCTTTGAATTTGTATAATGTTTGAAATGATACATGAAACTTGTACATCTGATGTGCTAAGTGTAATTTTACAGATGTGGTATTAGCCTCAAAGTTGTTGGACTGTGCATTCTGTCTCAAATAGATAGTCTTCTGTCTTGACAGTTCAATTTAAGCCTCTCTTTGAAGAAATGATAACATCATTGAAAAGATTTTTTTGGTAGCAATCATTCCCTGCACCTTTTTCAATTCAGATCGGAAAGCCATGGTGCCCAGAGCAGAGGATTCGATGGCAGCGCAGCTGTGTGCTCAACTAAATGGTACATAAAGCCCCTATACAGGTTCTTCCATACTACTAGCAGATCTGACACTGAAACTGGATGTAACTGGGTTGCTAATGGAGATTTGAGAGGGCGTTAAAAGACGTTTAAATTGTACAAATGGTAAAGGGATGGTAAATCACTGTTTTTCCATATCACTACATTATTACATAGTGAATTGTCCAAAAAGAAGAAATTGTGGGCTCGATTCTCCCATCCCAACGTGCACATTTCTTGGCAAGTTGGATTGGGAGATGTCCATGTCCGCTATTTTGTAGTATTCACAAATGCATTCCTGATGCATGCACGTTTCCCACAGCTGGAGAGCAGGCGCAGTCAGACTCATGCTGGAAACCAGTGGTAAGACAAGATAAGTGATTTATATCTATTTTAAATGTCATTATCAGACCCAGGACTGAATTGTTCAGCCTAATAATATCTCCCATCCCACCGGGATTATTTTACTCTGTTGGGGTTTAGAGTAGCTTCTCATGTTCGGGGAACTAGCTGGCGTGAAGATGGAGCAACTGGGACCCGCTCCAAGGAGTCGGACAGTGGAGATGGAGCCCCTGGGCATAGCCCCCTGGCAGTGCCAGCCTGTGCCTCCTGAAAACAGGCAGCACCAAGACTGCGGGGCCTAGGGACTGATTGGTGAAGATAGAAGGTCCTGCTGCTACTCTGAAGCTAGGATCAATCGGGGCTGGATGGAGGCCAGCAATTGGAATGGGCTGGTGATCTGCTGGGGAGGGGGTCTGCCTCCTGTGGGGTATGAGGATCGTCATTGCTGGGGAGAGGGGAGGGAGGGCTGCTGGAGATTGCGGAGCTCCATGTCAGGAGGGGGGTCAGGGTGGCGTAGGAATGGTCACAGGGGGAGAGGGCCACAATCAGGCTGTGGATGGGAGTGTAAGAGCAGCACTGCGAGGGTCCTGGGCTCTCCCTCCCCTCTCCCCAGTTTGCAATCCAGCAAACTGCAGTCTGACAGTCTAGAGGCACTGAGAATGCACAGAAGCCCGAAACTATCAGACACGGTCATGAATAGGCCCTGCCCCCAAGCTTTCAATGATATTCACGACTGTGGCTTCTGTAATGCGCTGTGTGGGAGATTCGAGTCTGAACTCCCAACGAAAAAGCAATCATAAATTATACCACAACGCCAATTCAGCACTTAGAAATTTTTGGGACAGAATCAGGTCCTGTGTCTTTGAAGCTATACATGAAACAGAATATGTAGAAACTGACAGTCGTGAAGCTAAAAACCATGAAGGCATTGTTTTGGTCATAGAAAAATTGAACCCAATAATAATTGTACTGATGATTGATTCTTTCAACTGTGCAGTGCTGGATAGTGGATGTACATCAACTGTATGTAGCAACAATTGTCGAAATTGCTGGATCAGAATGGCCAAAAGAAAGTTAAAGAATTTGACAGGTCCACTTGTTTTTGATTTGTGGATGATAACACTTTAACTTCTTCCAAAAGGGTGGTACTCTCCTGTATAACTGCAGGAATCAGCTTGTTCCTAAGTATGGATGTTGTTTCCAGTGACATATCTTTGTTATTAAGCAGGTCTGTCATGAAGAAAGCCCAGATGACTAAAGATTTGAAGCATGACAAGGCTGTGGTACTTGGAAGATGTGTAGATCTACATTTATTCTCGTAATCCCAGCTATTTAGCCTGCTAATCCCTCTAACCTATGCATTCCAGGTCATTAAGGGGCAATTTAGCATGACCAATCTACCAAATCAGCATGCCTTTGAACTTGGCGGGCATCCATGGCCTGTACGTCAGGTTAACTAGAGGCCAAGCATTTACGAAGTTGGATATGGGCCATGCATATCTGCAACCTGAATGAGACGAGCCTTTCCATAGTATGTGACAATTAAAACAAAAGCTGACATGAGTACACTCACTTGTCCTTCAGGATCTTGTCTTACCGTGTCATTTTCAACAGGTTATGGAGAACATACTCAAGAGTTATCTCAGGTAGCACTGTACTTGGTTATGGAAACTTTGAAATACAAACACCTAGCAAACCTGGAAGAGGTCTTACGGTGACTCTCAAAAATCAGGATATACCTGAAAAGAGAAATACATGTCTTCCAAGCAAATGTTGTTATCTATTTGGGTGATCAGGTAGATGCATCTAGTGAATAACAAGGTGAGGACCATTAAGGAGATACCAACTCCAAGGAACCCCCAGTGGATTGATATCCCTCGTAGGGTTAGTGAATTGTCACGGGAAGTTTATTGCTAATTTAGCTGGACCTCTTGCATACTGCCTATGGAAACATTAAAGGTGGTCTGGGGTGGGGGGTGTGGTAGTGAGAGGAGCAGTGCTGCTGCAGCTGAAGGCTTTCAAAGGGCGTAAACAGAAATTTTTTTTGTCCTCAAATTTACTGGCCTATTTTCACCCCAAAATGACTATATCCTGACATGTGGTATCTCTCCTTACAGAGTATGTTCAGTACTGTCACATGCATTTAGGACCCTCTTGGACATTGAGTGGAGATCGAGAAAGAGAGGTTGGTAGTTGTCTTTGCCTTTTAAAAAAATCCAGCAATACATCTACAGTAGATGCTTCATCATAGTAACTGATCAGAAAGCATTGCTGGCACTTTATAAAGAACACAATGCCTAGATACAGCATTGGGCCTTGTTACTGGTGACTTACGAACACCTCCTGGAACACGCCCCGATACTTGGATAGAATCATAGAATCCCAACAGTGCAGAAGGAGGCCATTCGTCCCATCAAGTCTACACCGACTCTCAGAAAGAAAATCATACCCAAGCCCACCTCTCAGCTCTATTCCCATAACCCCACGTATTTATTTTAGCTAATCCAACTAAGCTGCACATCTTTGAACTATGGTAGGAAACCTGAGCACCTGGAGGAAATCCATGGGGAGAACATAAAAATTCAATCATCCAAGGGTAGAACCAAAACCTATGTCCCTGACACGGTGAGGCAACAAAGCCAACCATTTTGCCACCATAATACTGAGATATCTGCCGTTGCCCATAAACCTGGCTTTGTTATCAGTTGTGGAAGAGGTCGTGATGATCCTCAATTTTCTAGAAACCTTATCGGTATGTGTAAGGCAAATCAAAGCTTGGACGCTAAAGGCCCCAATCCTGTCTAAATTAAAATAAGGAATATTACATGAGAGATCCAAAGGACAGCCCTCAGATGAAATGAAACACAACTTATCAGAAGATGAGCTCAGTGTTGATGATGGCATCATCCTCTGAGATTCTTATGTGTTTGTCCCTTTGCTTAGGCTGACGTCCAACAGTTATGGAATTACACCATGGCCATTCTGGGATTTTTGATGATGAAAATGAGAGCCAGTAGCTATGTATGGCTCAGCCTTGACGCAGACATTAATGACTTAATCAGACAGTGTGTATCATTCCAAGATGATCAAAAACTACTCCCAGCTTCCCTACATCCATGGGAGTGACCTGGTAGGTATGAGTGTGTGTGGTTTCTACCAGGCCTTTTACGGGTCCTACACTCTTAATTACGGTTGACACACACTCCAAATAGTGGCAATACATTGCATGAGCTCTCCCACTTCCCATGCTACCATTAAGAAACTACGGCAAAGTTTCTGCACAAGATGCCTAAAATCCTGGTATCTGATAATGTCACTGCCTTTACAAGCAGAGTTTCAGACCTTCATGTTTTCCAATGGAATCAAATGCTAGGACAGTGCACTATCACCCATCATTGAATGAATTGGCTGAACAAACGCATGAAGAAGCAATCCGCAGCAACCACAGAGGCCAAACTGGAGCAATTTTTATTTGTCTCTAGGACTACCCAAGAATTGCCACAGTGGAATTGTTAATGGGATGGAGGTTGGGGAGAACATGCAAATTCCACACAGGTAGTTACCCAAGGTTGGAATTGAATCCGGGTCCCTGAAGCTGTGAAGCAGCAGTGCTGACCTCTGTGCCACTATACTGTCATGATGGCAGAGGGTGGAGACAGACACTGCGGAGACAGACAGTGTATTGAGAGGACAGCTCCGCTGAGAGTGTACTGGAGGGTAACAACACAGACAACTTTTAGTGTAAGGGAAACTGGTAAGCCACAGTGTGAATGCACTGGTGTCCATGAAGGTCTGATGGCCATGAGAATGACTTGTCGCACACCTCACATATCGGTTCTTTACCGGTATGAATGCATGGGTCTGTGCACAGGTTGATGACTCAGGGAATTATTTGTTACGTACCTTATATGTGAATAGCCCAATGAATACAGAAGCCAGTTCGTCTGAGAATAACTTGTCACGTACCTTGTATGGAAAGGGTTTCTCTCCTATGTGAAGGCGTTGGTGTTTACGGAGGGCCGATGACCACAAAAATGATTTGTCACACACCCCGCATGTGAAGGGTTTCTCCCCTGTGTGAATCCTCTGGTGTGATATAAGATGGGAGGGTCGGCTGAAAGCCATCTTACAAACATCACACTTGAAGCGTTTCTCTTTCTCCCCTGTGTGAATGCTTTGGTGTTCACGCAGGTTTGATAACCGCGAGAAGGATTTACCACATACCTCGCAGTTGAATGGCTTCTCCCCTGTGTGAGTTTGTTGGTGTTTACGGAGAGTCGATGTCTCCGAGAATGATTTGTTACACACCTCGCATGTGAAGGGTCTCTCTCCTGTGTGAATCCTCTGGTGTGATAGAAGATGGGAATTTCGGTAGAAAGTCATTGAACAGACATCACACCTGAACAGGTTCTCACCGGTGTGAAGGCGCTGGTGTTCGCTGAGGCTCGATAACCATGAGAATGATTTGTCACAAAACTTGCACTTGAATGGTTTCTCCCCAGTATGAATCGTCTGGTGCCTCAAGAGCTTCATAGAATTCATGAAACGTTTATCACAAATATCACACTTGAATGGCTTCCCTTCCATGTGGCTGCCCTTCTGGTAACAGTAGTTGAAACAAATGCACTTCAGAAGATCTTATGAATCTGTGGAGTTCCCAAAATACAATTCACACTTGGAACAGCTACTCAGTTGTTGCAATAAGTCAATGATTTATGAGGCTCGTTGAATGATTAAAGCTCTCATCACACTTGGAGCTCACTCACACTTCTTCGCAGCCTCGTCCAATCACTCACAGCCAAATCTTCAGAAAGGTTGGTTCTGATGGAAGGTTCCCCACCACTGACCAGTTTCAGATCTGATGGTATGTTAAAGCTCCCCAGATCTGACTGGTTTCCAGATGATTTCAGTGCCCAACCTTCTCTACGTTGAACAATGCTGTGAAGGGACTGGACAGCTTCCCGCAGTTGTTTCTTGGATGATGGTCAGGATCTATCTATGGTGTCTATCCTCTCTGTATTCTCTGGTGTAGAGTGCAATCCTTCTGTAAAACAGGAAAAGGAAACATGATTTCCTCCAACTCCCTCTCTTCCTCTGCTGAAGGAACTGACTCCTCAATTAGAGACTCTGCCAAAGTGAGTGCCAATTTGCTATTCCCCTGTGTAGGGATCAGATACAAGTCATTTCTTTTTCCTCACCTGACTGTCACACACCCTCTGTTTCCAGCAGGGACACTGGACAGTGACTAGGAGCAGACAACGTGGCTACTTTCTGTCCTCCGTCCAAACCCTTTCATCCCAACCACCGTGAGGGCAATGGAAAAGACAGCTGAATGGAGTAAAAAACGGGCTATCAATTTACCACTAACTCGAGTTATGCTGGCAAATTACACACACTACATTCACATCTCCTCACTTGGTTTTCAGTCCCTACAGGAAGTGAAGCAGCTGTGAAAGAGGAAGAGGAGGGAATGGGCAGAGTGGGTGCGCTCTCTGATTGACGTCTCTCACAGCCAATCCTAATATTTCTGGAGTAACAGGAGTTTTCTGAAGTTTGGGAAACTGACCGGTGAAACGAAGGAGACTTTGAGCAGCAGATCAGGTGGGGATTTAAACTTGTCATTGTCCCATCTGAATAAAACCTCACTTATTGCAGCTGCTGTCTCAGTTCCCCTGATAAATGTTTGACAGAGATTTCTATTGAGGGAATAACGTTCTTCATCCTCAGATGACAACATCAGTGTGAGATGTGTAACCTCGGATGTATTTGACAGCAGATCAGAAGAGGAAGACCCACAGCATCCAAGGCAGCGATGATGTGCAGTGGTGGGACCAGCACATGTACAGAAGAGAGGAACATGGGAGGGAGGGAATGAAAGATTGACTCTTTTACAGAGTTCATGACTTGACCCCTTACTTCTCGGCAGACTCCCTTGCCGCCTATCATCATTCATCTGATATCACAACACGTGCTTACCGCCCCCCCCCCACCTCCCCAGTCCTTATCTCTTCTTGACCCCATGTCTCTTTCCAAGATCTGGGAAATGGCAACACATTCAGGCACTTTGGAGAGGTAAGGGAGATTGGATTTGGGACAGGGCGTTTGCAAAGACAGATATGTTGAGGATTGTTGTTTTGAGGAAGGAGTGATAACAGATTTAAAGTGCAAGACAACATCTTAAGAGAAAACTGTGGACGATATTGACTAACTTGGGGACCCAAGAGAGGAAATTGGATGATCAACAGTTTAGTGGGAATAGGAACAGGTGGTGGGTCTCATTAACTAGATGAGCTCAGAAAGGTCATGAGGGTAGAGAGGAAAGAAACTAGAGAAGATTTAAGTTTAGGGCTCTGGTAGGGGGGATATTAATGAAGTTTGTCCAGGTGGGCTAATGAAAGAGAAGGAAGTGGCAGAGGCAGCTGATGGGATTGTTTCAATCTTAACTCCCTAAGCAGAGAAGTCAGTAACCAGAGAGCAGAGATTTAAAGTCATTGATGGAAGGATTAGAGAGGAGTTAAGTTTTTTTCATCCAGAGGATGATGTGGGTCTGGAACTCACTGTCTGAAAGACTGATAGAAGTAGAAGACATCATCAAATTAGAAAAAACATTGGAATATAATTTGAAGAAATCACTTCTACACATTTAAAATGGGGATGGAATAACTTCTCCACGTTCATTTTGTCGCACCAAACACGAGCAGAGAAGGTGCAGTACAGGTTAGACACAGAGGCAAACTCCATCTAAATTCCCTGGATGGCCATTGGCAGTGGATGGTGAAACCAGTTGTCCACCAGAACATTTCAAATCTGTGTCTCCTGGTCTGAAGGGAGTGGATATGATGTCTCTACCCAGGAAAAGGGCTCGGATGAGAAAGGGGAATGGTTTTATTGGTTACTCAGGCATCTCAGTTGGAGGTGACAGTGGGGATGAGTAAATCAGTAGCTGAAGAAATGTTGTGCTGAACAGAGGCCCAAAGGCTGAGACCATTGGGATTTGGAGAGTGCAGTTGTTAATGAGTTGGGGAATAGTTTATTTCAGGGACAGATACAGAAGGAGGTGCAGCTGGAATGTAGAAAAAGATGTGGGTGCTGAGTAACACATGGAAGTGTTCAGAGATGGTCCGCTTTGTGATTGATATGATGAGAATAGAAACCCAAGTAAGATAGCAAGATCAAATGGTGGCTTGAAATCTGGGCTGAGAAATCACTGCAACTTCGAGTCAGGACAGATAAGGAAACTTCTGAAAGACAATCACTTCCCACATGCAATCTATACTTTTCTAGCATTAATTACTGACAGACAGAAACTAAATCTGGACTTTGTCAACACATTACTGGAATGTTTGGAATTGAACCAAACTGGTTGTTGATGAAAAAAAGAGCTAGCCCACAAAAAGGCAGTAGGAAGTCTGACAACAACAGGTTTAACACCAACCGATTTATTTGATAGTAAACTCACACAAGCTTTCGAGGCTCTGCTCTTCGTCAGGTGAGTGAAGTGTTCCTCATTCACCTGACGAATGAGGTCACCTGACGAAGAGGACAGCCTCAAAAGCTTGTGTGAGTTTACTATCAAATAAATTGGTTGGACTTAAACCTAGTGTTGTCAGACTTCTTACTGTGTTCACCCCAGTCCAACGCCAGCATCTCTACATCATGACCACAAAAAGGCATCAAACGTGGCAGCGATTTGACAAGGATCAAAGTTACAATCACCAAGTCCCCATCTTGTACAGCCCCAGTGGCGTAATGGATAAGACAATGGCCTCCTGTGCCAAAATTGTGGATTTAAATCGCATCTGGGCTAGAGTAAAGTTTGGACCAGAAACAAAACTCCAAATCTCCCTCTCTGGACATTGTTACATTCTGTTACAGTCAGGGAACTTTCTGTTTAATTTCTCAACCAACCTGGGCAGTTCCTGTTCTATCCCCTTCTCACTCTGTCACTAGCTTTCCACTGACACAAACCAATGAAGTGTTTCTCTCAAGCTAAGCACCATCCCAACTTTCAGGTAACACATCACCTCCACTTTCCAGCAAATACTGTCACTTGAGCTTGTTTCCAATTTATCCAACATTCCAAATATAAAACATTATTTTGAAATGTCAATTGATAATATGTAAATTTAGATTGAAAGATGAGGGATCACAGTTTGAGGGTAAGGGGTAAAATATCAGAACTGAGATGAGGAGAAATTTCTTCAACCAGAATGTATTCACCATACATTCAGTGGTGAATGTTTGGTATTATTGCTGAAAGGATCACGGGTTATGGGGGAAAGGGGTGATCAGGATATTTAATTTGATGGTCAACCATTATCATAATAAACAGCAGAGCAGATGCGAAGGGCTGAATGGGCTACTTCTGTATCTAATTTCTATATTTCTATGTATGTTTATCTTAGGAAAGTGATTGAGGAATATGGAGACAAATGGATACATAAAAATCAAATTGAATGGTGGAACTGATTTGAGGGGCTGAATGACCTCCTCCCATTTTGCTGTTCCTAATTTTATCAGGGGATCAGGAAATGCAGGGAAATGGATAGGAAATGTGGATCAGCCATCATGAGTTAAATTGGGGTTGGAATCAAAGGATTTGAATGGCTTCCACCTGTTGGTGTAAAATGTTTACAACAATGAAACATCATTGTTTGGAAACAGTGCAATCTCCAAGCTCCCTGTTCTCTGGCATGTAACAAAGTGGAAGCCTGTTATTGGATTCCAGCACAAGTCACTGTCACCAAAATGAAGCTGAAGGTTTTGACAAGCTCTATTTAATCAAAGTGAAGGCCCTTTAATAGAACTGGATCAAACCATCTGATTACAGAACAAGCCTCCCCCTCACACTGCACATCCCAGTCAGATCAGACATTACAACAGTTTCTAAAGGGGCTCAGTTTGATGCAGGAGATGGCACAACCAGTCTGAGTGAAGGAAAGGGAATCTTGCCTTCTACACTCCAGGGAGAAAAGTCACAGTCTATGCAGCCTCTCCTTATAACTCAAACAATCAAGTCCATAAAAGGATTTACTGTGGAGGCAGAGTAGGAAAGAGAAAGGAAAAATAGAGCCATGGTAGGGAAAATGAAAATGACCTGATTTGAGGAAAAGGGTGTGTGACAATTTTTATAAGCAGCTAGGGAGATGAATCGGCATTCATCTGATTGTGACAATGGAAATATCACTTGTTTACTGACACTCTGAAGTTTGCTTCTGCAGAAGATTCATTTTGAGTTATCATTTAAGCTTCAGAATTGGAAGTCAGTTGATGAGGATGCAAATGGGAAATAGGTTCATTGACAGAGTTCGGAATCTTTGGAATTATCTCCCCCAGGAACCTGTGGATGTTCAAACATGAATACATTCAGGATGATGATTGATGGATTTTTGGATGCTGAGGGAATAAGGGAGATGGGAATCATATGAGAAGGTAGGATTAAGGTGGAAGGTCCTACAATTAGAACATAGAACATAGAACATTACAGCGCAGAACAGGCCCTTTGGCCTTCGATGTTGCACCGACCAATTATGAAAAAAAAGCAATGACCCTCCAAACTAAACCATTCCCTTCTCTTCCATAAACTTATCAACTAACCTCTTAAACGCCACCAAACTTGGCGCATCTACAACTGCCGCAGGCAGGGCATTCCACTCCCTAACCACCCTCTGGGTAAAGAACCTACCTCTGATATCCGTCCTATAACTATCACCCCTTAATTTAAAGCTGTGTCCCCTCGTGCTAGCTTTCTCCATCCTAGGAAAAAGGCTATCACTGTCCACCCTATCTAAACCTCTAATCATCTTATATGTTTCGATAAGGTCTCCTCTTAGCCGCCTCCTTTCTAACGAAAACAACCTCAAATCCCTCAGCCTCTCCTCATAAGACCTGCCCTCCATACCAGGCAACATCCTGGTAAACCTCCTCTGTACCCTCTCCAATGCCTCCACATCTTTCTTATAATGTGGGGACCAGAACTGCACACAATACTCCAAGTGCGGCCGCACTAGAGTTTTGTACAGTTGCAACATGACGTTGCGGCTCCGAAATTCAATCCCTCTACCAATAAAAGCTAAGACTCCATATGCCTTCTTAACAACCTTATCGACTTTACTGCCTACTTTCAGGGATCTATGCACATATACACCAAGATCCCTCTGTTCATCAACACTATTAAGAATCCCACCATTAGCCCTATACTCTACACATTTATTATTCCTGCCAAAGTGCATTACCTCACACTTTTCCACATTAAACTCCATTTGCCACCTCTCGGCCCAGCTCTGCAACTTGTCCAAGTCCCTCTGCAAACTATAACACCCCTCTTCACTATCTACCACTCCACCGACTTTAGTGTCATCTGCAAATTTACTAATCCATCCTTCAATACCCTCATCCAGATCATTTATAAAAATTACAAACAGCAGGGGCCCCAAAACAGACCCCTGAGGTACACCACTTGTCACCGAACTCCACGATGAATATCTCCCATCAACCACCACCCTCTGTCTTCTATCTGCTAGCCAATTCCTAATCCAATTAGCTAAATCACCCTCTATCCCATACATCTGCATTTTCTGCAGAAGTCTTCCATGGGCCACCTTATCAAACGCCTTACTAAAGTCCATATATACCACATCAACCGCCTTACCCCCATCCACCTCTTTGGTCACTTTTTCAAAAAACTCAATGAGGTTAGTAAGGCACGACCTACCCTTCACAAAACCATGCTGACTATCCCCAATCAATTCATTTCTCTCTAAATAACTATAAATCCTATCCCTAATAATTCTCTCCAATACTTTGCCCACAACAAAAGTAAGACTCACTGGCCTATAATTCCCTGGAAAGTCTCCCTTCCCCTTCTTGAACAAAAATTGGAGACAGAGAGTCAAAGAGAATATTCTCTGATTGTCAGGATGTGCACTGCGGTGTTCCCCGTGGATCTATCATGGAGAGCAGAAAAATAGAAACCTGCAATTGCTTCATAATGATATGACTGTAACTCTTGAGTGGCAGATCTGAAACAGCATCCAGACTGGTGTCAAGCAAGGCTGTGTGATACCCCCATTCGATTTACATTCTATCTGATACTGACTATTCACCTCATCAAAGATTAGCTCCCCTCTGGTGACAGTATTAAAACTTATTTACCTCGGCCACTTCCATGCCAAATCTGTACTAACCACCATAGATACACATAATCTACAATTTGTAGGTGACTGCAGTGTTATGGTCCACTCTGTACATTGATCAGTGTCAGTGTGGCTGATATATTTTCTCCATCAATGGGTTTAAATTTCCACTTTACAGGAAGCAGAACATTTCCCCAAGAAAGAATGTCTTGCATTCATATATCAACTTTCATAAATTCACGGCATCCATAAGCACTTTAGAGCCAATTAAGTACTTTTTAAACCATTCTCATTGTTGTAATGTGGTACATGTGACAGCCAGCTTGCATATAGCAATCTCCAACAAACAATAAAATGATAATGATCATGAAATAATCTGTCTCTGTGATATTAGCTGTGGGATACATATTGATGATGACAGAGACAACTTCCCTGCTCTTCTGCAACTTTGTGTCATGGCATCTTTTACATTCACCTGAGAAGGCAGGTGTCATCTGAAGGATGGTATCCCTGACAGTGCAGCACTCCCTCAGTTCTGCACTAGAGTGTCAGCATCACAGCTCAAGACTTTGGAATGAGAATTGAATCCATAATCTCAGGCTCAGAGATGAGAATTGCTAATTAAACCATGAATGATAACTTCTAATATTTCTACTATATTAAATTCAATTTCAAAGCAGTTAAATCCCAAGAATGTTTTCCTCTGATTTAAAGTGCTGACTATTTTGAATTTCAGGCGTCAATGTTGTCTTTGAATGTGGTTTCTATAGAACCATAGAATCCCTGCAGTGCAGAAGGAAGTCATTTAGTCCAAGAAGCCTACACCAACTCTCTAAAAGACTATCTTACCTAGGCCCATTCTACCAGCCTATCCCCAAATCCCATGGCAAATTCACCAAACCTTCACATCCTTGGACACTAAGGGGCCAATTCTCCCATCTTGTGCTACTTTTTTAGTGCAGCCAGCCAGCCTGTTGCCACCAGCATAGCGCCTCACAGTAGTGGGTTTCTAGTGGTGTCAGCTCCTCAGGAATCAGCGGGGAGGAATGGAAAGTATTTGCAAGCCAATTTTAATATATTTTAAGTACAATTAGCCAGCCCAGGACTGAAATCTCCAAGACCATCTCCTCCCCCCACCACTCCTCACCAGAATGGTACATTCAGAGGGCAAATCAACATCTGGCATGTGGGAGGCATTCAAGTATAAGTGGATAGTGATTCAGGATTGGCAAATTCCTGGAAGGATGAAGGATAAATGTGGCAAGTTTTGGGAACCTTGGATAACGAGAGATGTTGTGTGCCTTATCAAAAAGGGAAAATGGAAGCATTTGTCAAAACTAAGAGGCTGGGAACATACGCAGCAAGTCTGGAATATGAAGAAAGTGGAAAGAAGCTTAAGTAAGGAAGGCTAAAAGTCACAGAAAGCATTGGCCAGCAGGATCAAGGAAAATCCCAAGGCTTTTTATACATAATAAAGAGCAAGACAGTAGCCAGGGAGAGGATTGGCCACTCAAGGACGGAGGAAGGAATCTATGTGTGGAGACAGAGGAAATAGACAAGATATTAAATGAGTACTTTGAGTCAGTATTCACCAAAGCGAAGAACTTGGTGGATGATAGAACATAGAACATAGAACATTACAGCACAGAACAGGCCCTTCGGCCTTCGATGTTGCGCCGACCAATATAAAAAGCAATGCCCCTCCAAACTAAACCATTCCCTTCTCTTCCATATACTTATCAACTAACCTCTTAAACGCCACTCCCGAACCACCCTTTGGGTAAAGAACCCTTTGGGTAATGATGAATATGGGAAAGGGCATGTAGATGGTTTGAGTCATGTTGTGATCAAAAAGGAGGAAGTATTGGAGTTCTTGAGAAATATTAAGATAATTAAGTCCTCAGGGCCTGATGGGATATGCTCCAGAATGCTGAGAGAAGCAAGGGAGGGAATTGCTGAAGGCTTGAGAGAAATTTTTGTATCCTGGTTACAAGGAGGTCCCTGAGGACTAGAGAATAGCCAATGTTGTTCCTTTGTTTCAGAAAGGTAGCAAGGATAATCCAGGCCAGTGAACCTTACGAGAGTGGTAAGTAAATTATTGGAGAGGATTCTTCTCCTACTTTGAAGTACATGGACATATTAGCAAGAGCAATATGGTTTTGTGAAAGGAAGATCATGTCTCACAAACTTGATTGAGTTTTTTGAGGAAGAGACAAAGATGGTTGATGAAGGTAGGGCAGTGGATGTTGCGTAAAAATACTTCAGGAAGGCCTCTGACAAGGTTCCTCGTGACAGACTAGTGCAGAAGTTGAAGTCACATGTCATCAGAGATGAGCTGGCAAGGTGGAGACAAAACTGGCTCAGTCAAAGAAGACAGAAGATAGCATTGGAAGGGTGCATTTCTGAATGGAGTAGTTTTGCTAGTGGGACAAAGTCTTAGTATTGCTATCAGTTTCAGGGGAATTTAAAAGCGAGTTTTAGTGGGCCTTATCAAAATGAAAGGAAATCAAGTGAGGGGAATTATTTGATAAGAATGCCAGATAGAAGGAAAATTCAGAGTGTATCATATGAATATGCTTAAAAGGTATTTTGATAGGGATAGAGTGCAGAAAAAGCAGATTTTAGCAGAAGAACTGAATCCAGGTGACTCTGAATTTCTCATTCTTCAATTAAAATGGATAACAAGGACATTCTTAAAAATTGGGATAAATTGAATTGTCTGCCAGAGGAAAATCGAAGTGAACAGAAAGAGTTATTAATGTCACTTGCAAGTATATGGGAATACACTGGGAAGTGCTATAAGATAAAACTCTCACCCTCCTTGCATCAGCCACAATAGTTTCAAAGCTAAGCCAGCCACATGCTGTCCAGCCTGAATTCTGCTTGACCATCACCATAGAACTACATTTCCTTCAAATGACAGGACAGTATCTTTGTCCATCTCTTAACTATCACTCCATCACCTAAAACTTGATATGGTGACCCACCCTTCAACAGGCTTATCCTTGGCCCTCCAGCTGGGTCAGCCTCCATGGAAACATTTGCCCTTAAGCCAATAGGCAATTTGGCCCATCCGGCCCACCTCACTATTCAATCAATTCATGACTTGATCTGATTTGACATTCCTCAACTCCAATTTGTCATATTCCCATATCCTTTGATTTTCTTACTGATTAAAGATCTGTCTATCTCAGTCTTAAGCATACTTAATGAGTAGCTTCCGCAGACATTTGTGCTAAAGAATTCCACAGACTCACTATTTTCAAAGAGAAATTCCTCCTCATCTCTGTCTTAATGTTGTAATTTAAATCCCCCTTCATTTTTTCCAGTTTCTCTCCTAAAACTGAAGCATTGTAGTTCAATAACATCAACTGAAATTCAATCTCACCATTATTTTACATTAATAAAGCCATTTGTTTTTTTTTAATCTTCCAGTTGAAAGGTATCTAGACTGTTTATATTTTTAAACCATTAATTTTAGGTGCAGTTTCTTTCTGAGCATACAGAATAGTAAAATTTTCTGTTATCAATAAGGGAATCATTTGCTTCATACTGAAAAAGAACTATTTTAATGAGTAGATTAGCAAAACAATCAGTGGCTATTTTATCATCTTCTTCAACTCCACTCTGAATTTCGTTTGTGTCATTGCATAAATACAAGCGTTGGTGCAGCAACTTAGAAGCTGAAGTATGAATCCTATTTCCCCAACTATGTAATGTAATCTTACAGAATTGTATCCCAACCATCTCATTTGGTAACAGATAGAATAAATCAGAAAAACAGCCCATAATACCATAAAATTCATGGATATGGTAAACATTACAATGATGGATTTTTTCCGGTTCTTCACCTCAGGATCATTTTGATTCTCTCCACTGCGTTGGCCCCGGAGTCTCTGGCGGACCATGTTGGCAGCTATGATGTTTCTGACAGTTAAAACATTGAACAGTAGAACCAGAACAAATGGGATACAGGGAGTGGAAACATAATGGAGAAGTTCAATTATTCTCCACAGCAGCGAAAGACGAACATCCTCATTCACTAAACAAAACCATGGTTCATTGCTGAGCCGACATTCGCTGGTATACATAAAGTACCAGAAAATGTCTTTGAGACAGCTTAGCGCAATCACTATTCCTATAATTATAGCTGCTATTTTCTCGTTGCAGTATTTAGATTTCAGCTTCTGGCAACAAATGGCTACATATCGATCAAAGGTAAATAGAACTGTGAACCAGACCGAACAGTCGGTGACTACATACAGAAGGACACCGTGGATATTACATAGAAGAATGGACTTTAGAACATCAAACTTAAATGGATAAAGAACTGGAATTTGCCTCAGTATCAGATCGAAGATAACAACCAGGAGATCCGCCGTTGCCATGGCCACCAGGTAGTGAGTGACACATTTGGAGAGTCCGCACTTGCCCCGAGACAGGATCACAATCGCCACTAAGTTGACTGTATGGACGGGGAATAAACATTATAATTATTCAGGAGTCTAGGAGCAAAATCTGCAGTTTGATGGAGTTCTGGATGAAATGTGGAATTTTGTGACTGAATTCGTGTAATTATTATCCATACGATAGCTGTTTCTGTTCGAGACCATGTTTACTGCAAAACAAGCAGCGAATGCATTATACAACATTACCGACTGCAACAACAGGAATAAACTGCCGTACATAATTGAATGGTAATTCGTGTAAAAAAAAATCAATAACTGACTGACAACGTGAAATCTCCAAGGCGATATTGGTAAAAGGGAATAGTGAATCAGCGGCGCGGGCTCGTTGGGCTGGAGGGCCTGTTTCCCGTGCTGTTTTGTTCTTTGTTCTTTGTCAGTTCCAGCCGTGTTTAAGTGAAGTATTCAAAGGGTCGCTCTCAAAATAAGTTGTCAAAAGGCAAATCACCACCACTTCCAATACCTGATCTCTGTGCAGTTATGCTGGGTTAGTGACAGGAATCAGCACAGTCCCTGCTCCTGATCTCTGTACAGTTTTCCTGGGTTAGAGAGAGGAATCAGTACAGATTTCCGCTCCTGATCTCTGTGCAGTTCTCCTGGGTTAGAGAGAGGAGTCAGCACAAGTTCCCTCTCCCGATCTCTGTACGGTTATCCTGGGTTAGAGAGAGGAATCAGTACAGGTTCCCGCTCCTGATCTCTGTACAGTTATCCTGGGTTAGAGAGAGGAATCAGCGCAAGTTCCCTCTCCTGATTTCTGTGCAGTTATCCTGGGTTAGAGAGAGGAAATTAGCACAGGTTCCCGCTCCTGATCTCTGTGCAGTTATCCTGGGTTAGAGAGAGGAATCGGTGCAGGTTCCCGCTCCTGATCTCTGTACAGTTATCCTGGGTTAGAGAGAGGAAATTAGCACAGGTTCCCGCTCCTGATCTCTGTGCAGTTCTCCTGGGTTAGAGAGAGGAATCGGTGCAGGTTCCCGCTCCTGATCTCTGTACAGTTATCCTGGGTTAGAGAGAGGAATCGTGCAGGTTCCCGCTCCTGATCTCTGTACAGTTATCCTGGGTTAGAGAGAGGAATCGGTGCAGGTTCCCGCTCCTGATCTCTGTACAGTTATCCTGGGTTAGAGAGAGGAATCGGTGCAGGTTCCCGCTCCTGATCTCTGTGCAGTTATCCTGGGTTAGAGAGAGGAATCGATGCAGGTTGCTCCTGATCTCTGTACAGTTATCCTGGGTTAGAGAGAGGAATCGGTGCAGGTTCCCGCTCCTGATCTCTGTACAGTAATCCTGGGTTAGAGAGAGGAATCGGTGCAGGTTCCCGCTCCTGATCTCTGTACAGTTATCCTGGGTTAGAGAGAGGAATCGGTGCAGGTTCCCGCTCCTGATCTCTGTACAGTTATCCTGGGTTAGAGAGAGGAATCGGTGCAAGTTCCTGCTCCTGATCTCTATACAGTTAACCTAGGTTAAAGAGCGGAATCAGCACAAGTTTCCTCTCCTGATTTCTATATATTTGTCCTGCGTTAGAGAAAGGAATCGGTACAGGTTCCCGCTCCTAATCTCTATGCCGTCATCTCAGGCTAGTCAGGAACTGCGAATTAAATAAGTAAGAGAAATGAAGCAAGCGATCTATCAAACATTACAAATGACCTTTTATCATACATTGTCCAAAAACTGGAATTGCTCCTTGCAATTGCAATTCTCTTTGAGAAGAAATTTCCTTAACAAATATCTGGAACACAGATAGTCAAAAATCCGCTGACTTTAAGCAATGTGATAACATGGCTAACAAAGTAACATTTCAGAGTTGATCAGACATACAACAATTAATATATAACGCAATAAATATTTTGGAATAAAAGCACGACGATTTCCGTGATCCGATCTAAGTATCCAGAAGGATAAATGCGACTGCAGAGAGGGAGAAGCACAATACGCAGACGTGATGCGATATTATATTTGTATTGCTTTACTTGAACTCTTACATGCTTCTGTTTGTGTCCCTGCATTTGGCATATATTATATAGTGATTTTCAGGATACAAACTGAAGTGACGAACAGCTGGAAACTGGAGCGGCACCCTCGTTAAACACCCTTGCAGGTAGTAGAAATTGGCTGCGATAGTAAATCAAAATATAGGTAAACGTGGTTAATTGAATCAAAACTGGATGTGAAGACATTCCAGGCACATCACCAGGTGAAGATGTCAATAGAGCCATTATATCTTAGACAGTTTACAACACAGAAAAAAATCCATTCTGTCCACGTATCTGTGCCAACGGACGAAGATATGGTCCACAGTCATGCAAGTGATGATAATATATGAAAAGACAATAATAGTTAGAGAGCACAAAATGAAAGAATTTCTATAAAGACTTACAAAAAACACCGACCGCTGCGAGGACTGGATAGAATACCTTCTCTATCTCCTTCAGTGAATCGAGTATCAAATCATCCAAAGGAACTGCCGGTTCTGATGGTGCTATTGCGTTGTCGTGCATTTTTCCTACTTGTTGATTTCTGTGTTTCAGTGCATGCTTCGTCTTGCTTAGGCTGATATTATTGAAAGGAGCCCCTTATTTATTGCGACACCAAACCCCTGGTGAGACGGGATGGCCCAATGGAGACTTGCACTCTTCACAGTCATTAAATAAACAAGAGTGTGTAAGTCTATTCCAACAATCTACTCCAAGTTCCCAAAATCTTCGACGTAACATTGTAAACATGGTCTCGAACAGAAAGAGCTATCGGATGGATAATAATTACACGAATTATTAATTGCTGTCACTAATCCAGCAATTGATCTAGCATCGGCAGTCGTTTGCGCTAGAGAATTTCAAATATCTGAAACTCTGATTTCTGACTTACCTTTAACTTATAGTTTATTATGAGTTTGATTTGGCGGTAACAGAGATTTTCTTTGAAGAAAACTGGGCTGGATAACAAAAGTTGAAGCAATACAGGAAAGGAACAAAAGGAGGAAGTTGCGGTGTTGAGTAGAGATAATATCAAAGTGCTGGAGCGGGAGGATGTCAATAGAGCCATGATATCGTGGACAGTTTATAACACAGAGGAAAAAAACAGTCCACGTATCTGTGCCAACCGTCTAAGACATATGGTCCACAGCCGTGCAGGTCACGGCTTCTGAAATAGATTTGAAAACATTTGCAATGTTTTGAAGGTTTCTACCTCCAGCAGTCTTTCAAGGACTTAAGTTCACGGCACTGCTAACATAGGGTTAAAACAACATTTCCTTACCTGATCCTTTGATCAATTTATTTAAATCTGTGTGCCTCTGTTTTGAACACTGCTTCGGTCAATGGGATTTTCGGTCGTTCAGAATTTTATATCTGTTCCTTCTGTTCTACTCGGGCCTATCCAATCTTTCCCCATAGTCACTTTTCTCCAACCCTGGGAGATTATTTGTGAATTTCCTCTTCACTGCCTGCAGTACAATCACAGTTGTCCTTTAATGTTATGTCCGGAATAGTACTCAGCAATAAAGCTGTTAGAAACAATTCCAGTAGAACTCCCCATTCTGCCTCAGCTAATGAAGAAAAAAGGTACTATTTGCTTATTTAATCACTTCATCTGTCTGAACTACTGTTCAGGATCTTTGGCCATAAATTACAATGACCCCGGTTCCCCCATACTATTTAGTAATCTCCAATTTATTGTGTATTTCCCCATCTTCTGTACTTACCAAATTGCAAAACCTCATACTCCTCTAGACTGAACGCTATTTTATTATATTCTTCCCAACTGTTTACATTATTTCAAACTTTCTGCAGCCCCGAATTTTTGATTTGGTCTCCAATAGATAGGTTCTTTATGTACCTTTGAATTTTCCCAGATACTACCATCTATATTTTTGTTTATTTCCTTTCTTTGCTAGCTCAATTTTCTTTTTACTTTCATCCACATTTTGTACATTCCTCTCTGATTCTTCAGTATTTACTGTTTCTAACAAGTCCCTCCTGTAAACCAATAAAGAAAAAAAATCTAATGTAATTTCCAAAAGGATTGAACTCAGGATCCTTAAAAAAACACATTTATAAATCATAAATCGCCAATTGCTTGCACGAATTGTGTTTGGAAATGTCCTTAATTGCTCATTATAAAGCAAAACTGTTAGAAGAATGGAAAATGATGAAGAAACCCAACATCTAACTAGTAATCAGAAGTGAATGATTCACCCTCGACTCTGATATTGTAACTGACTGACTTAAAGCGCTGGATACTACATGTTGTAACTTAGGGATCTGAAACTCTAGACTCTAGTGGTGTTGTAGCTGAGTGACCTAAATTAATTGTTTCTGTCTGGTGTGTTAACTGATCAAAAGCACTAGACTCTGTTTAATGTTTTAACTGAATGATGGAAAGCAGTCAGTAAGAACAGGTGTTATTACCTATGCACTTCGTTATCCAGGAGACTCTGCATTTGTGTACACCACCCTTTCTCTTTGTAGGAACACATTTACCCTGAAACCAATTAATCTGCTTTCTGAACCAATAGAATGTGGATGAGTGAAAGAAAAGCAGAAAATGCTAGAAAATCTCAACAAAACTGACAGTATCCATGAAGAGAAAATGGTGCTAAAGTTTCCTGTCATGATGGCTCTTTGTCCAATTTTGCAGCATTTTGTTTTGTTTCATTTCCAACATCCACAACATTTTGCTTTTATCAAACATGGAGGAGTGTTTGACGTTACACTGTGGTGCTGTAACTGAATGATCTAATGCATAAAGCTTTGTGTGTTGTTGTAACTGAGCCATCTAAAACTCCAGTCTCTGACTGATGTTGCAACTGAGTGATTTAAAGACTAGACTCTATGTGGTGTTGTAACCGAATGATCTCATGGCCTAGACTCTGTTTCTGAATGATGTGATGATACTGTGCCTTTAAGAAAGTTTAAATTTTAACTGTGGGTTACTGGTGCTTATCTGTCTATGAACCCAGCAGCTACATGCTGAGATTGCAGGTGAATAATTGATCCTAGATATTGGGGTGTTTCTTTTAACCTAAGATTATGCAGTTCTGTTGATTTTTGTTTTTCCCCAGAGATTCAGAGTAGGGTTTAATTAGGTTGACTGGGAAGAGAAACAGCCATATGCTAATGGGAGGAGCTAAGCTTACGGAGGCAAAAGGGCAGATTCTGCAAGAAGTGTACATTGTGTATGTTTATGTATGTGTGTCTCTGTTTCTCTCTGCCCCCTCCCTCCTCTTTCTCTCTCTCCCTCTCTTTCTGGAACTATCGAGTAGTTTCTGGAACAAAGAACAAAGAATAAAACAGCACGGGAAACAGGCCCTTCGGTCCAACGAGCCTGCGCCACCACCTCGATGTTCCCACTTCTACTCATGATCCCTGTCATCCCTGTCTATGTTTATAGATCTATGCATTAGAACCAAATTTGAGACAATTTAGGGAGAATTTGTTCTGCCAATTAGCCTAAGAGCACATCTTTGGGATGTGGGAGGAAACTGGAGCACCCAGAGAAAAGCCACACAAGCACAGGGAAATGTGCAAACTCCTACAGGTACAGGTCCAAATCCATGTATTTTCACAGCACAGCGATAGTCACTGAGCTGTCGTGTTGCCCATCAAATGGTCCAGGTCAAGTGTACACTAACAACATGAAGCACTAGGATACTCTCGAAAAATCCAAGAGCAACCCTCACACGACCCATCGCATGTATGCCCCTTGTTAGACAAGGCGGACCAAAGTACCTGTAGGAGAAAACAAATACAAGGAGTCTGCTGCTTGGGACATACTCGAAAAATAAGTCTCTCTCGAGAGTTGTTCTTGAGACCTAAGAATTAGCACCTCGTGTAAGCCAAGTCCTCATGGTCAGGACTTCAAGTCCTCTGACCTTCCAGATTGCCTGGATCTAGTACAGTTTGTCAATCAGTGCAACATGTCCGCAGCAGAAGCCATCTTCCCTTCCCTACATTCAACTTTGGAATACCTTGATAACAAAGAATAAAGAAAAGTACAGTGTAGGAACAGGCACTTTGGCCCTCCAAGCCTGTGCCAATCATGATGCGCTAATTAAAGTTCAAAAATCTTCTCTCATTCTCGGTCCATATCCCTCTGTCCCCTTTCTAATCATGTACCTATCTCAATGCCTCATAAAAGTTGCTAATGTGCCTACTTTCACCACCTCCTCTGGCAATACATTCCAGTCACCCACCATTGTTTGCATGAAAATAAATACCCCATACATTTCCCTTAAACTTTCCCCCTCTCACCTTGAACCCTTGCCCTCTTGTAATTGACACTTCCACCCTATGAAAAAGCCACTGGCGATCTACCATGTCAATGCTTCTCATAATTTTGTAGACCTCTGTCAGGTTTCCATTCAGCCTCCTTCCTTCCAATGAAAACAATCCTAGTTTATTCAACTTCTCCGCATAGAGAACATTCCTGAGACCAGGCAACATCTGTGTGATCCTCCTTTGTGCTCTCTCAAAAGCATTCATATCCTTTTGGTAGTGTGGTGACCAGAACTATATGCAATATTCCAAATGCAGCCTAACCAATATGATTTCCCAACCTTTTACTCAATAATAAAAACATTTATGTCAGACTCCTATTTATTAACTGAAGCTCAGCCTTTAACACCATTGATTCTCATCTTCAACCTCTGTGACCGAGGACTTGGCTCCTCTCTCTTTGACCGAATCTAGGACTTCCTAACCCACAGACCACAATCAATCAGTATGGTCAGGCAACAATACCTCCTCCACAATTATCCTCAATCCCGTGCCCTACAAGGCTGTGTCCTCAGCCCATTCCGATATTCCTTATCCACCTATGACTGTGTCGCCAAATTCCCCTCCAACTCTATTTTCAAGTTTGTTGATGACATCACTATACCAGATCGGATCTCAAACAATGGTAAGGCAGAGTACAGGAAAGAAATAGAGAATCTGATGAAATGATGTGAAGGCAGTAATCTATCGCTCAATGTAAAATAAAGGCAATTGTCATTGACTTCAGGAAGTTCCTCCACTGGGGATGAAGTGGAAATGGTTGAGAAATTCAAGTTTCTAGATATTCAGATCATCAATTACCTGTCCTAGTCCCTCCAAGCTCATGCAATAGAAAAGGCAGCTGACCAATATCAATATCTTTATCAATATCAATATCTTATCTTTAGCTTCTCAGGAGGTAAAGGAAATTTGGCATGTCTTTTACAAATCTCACCATCTTTTACAGATGCACCTTAGAAAGCATATTTTGCAGCTTGGTATGACATCTGCTCTGACCAAGATCTCAAGAAACTACAAAGGTTCATGAACGAAGCCCCGTTCATTGTGCAAACTAGCCTCCTGTCCATTGACTCTGTCTATACTTGCCCTGCTTTGAAGAAGCAACCAGCATTATCAAGGACCCCATGCACCCCAATCATACATTTCTCACCTTGTTCCTTCGGGAAAAAGATACAAAAGTCTGAGGTCGCGTATCAACTGACACAAAAATAGCTTCTTCCCTACTGCCACTACAGTTTTAAGTGGACTTACCTGATATTAAGTTGATCTTTCTCTATACCGTAATATGAGTGCAGTAAATTCTGCACTCTTTCCTTTCCTTTTCTATGAAAGAGGCTTTGTCTGCACAGCATGCAAGAAACAATACTTTTCACTGTATACTAATATATGTGACAATAATAAATCAAATCACATCAAAACCTGTGTTTTTGTTAAGCAATTTTGAAGGGAAGCTTATGTCTATGAGGAACATTGCTTAAATTTGAACTGATGGAGATAGGTTAGAAGTTAATTGAATCTTGCCATGTTTCAGTATTTCTACTGGCAGAGGTTTTGCTAACCCTTTCTCTACAGTTAAAATGTATTGATGAAGCAAGTTTGTTTTAATAAAAGCTTCCTCGTGGGTCAATCACACTTGGAGTGAAACATATTATCCTCACAGAGTAATGCCAAAATAAAAAAAAGTTAAGGTCCAGTCCAACTTCATGATATGCCCGTAGCTTCTGATCTGGTCCCCAACAATCAATTAAACCACTAGATTCTGTGTGGTGCTGTAAATAAGTAATCTAAAGCTCCAAACTGCTCAGTGTGGTAATGTGACGAAAATAAGTAGCTTTTGTGTGGTGTCGTTACTGAGTGGATTCTGTACAGAGTTACTGAATGACCGAAAGCACTAGATTATGAATTGAGTCTCTAAAAGTGGATATTGGAGACACTCTAATTTCTTCTCACTCCCCCAAAACTCTTACTTTCTCAGGACCTTCTTTCGAGTTTAGCTCCTACAAACGGTATCATTCATCATTATCGCACAACGGCTCTTACTTCGTAATTGTGTGTGTAAATACTTCGTTCCAAATCTGATTTTTTACACAAATTGACCGCTTGCATTTGTCTGGGTGACATGTGAGGCAGACCTAGATTCTCACTCAGTGAAAGTGGAGACTCTCAGCTCCACTTTGAACGTTTTCTACTTTTTTGTTTTGACTCTCTCCTGCTCTGCAAAGACACCGGCAAGGACTACTTATTACAACTAAGATTAAACACCAGTCTGAAAAAATCTTTCCCTGATCCAGGACTCAACCCTCTGCAGAATTTCGTTGCCGGAATTTGTTCTTCATTTAACTTCATCATGAGCAGTTCAGTGGGACTTCGAGCCCTCACTGAATTCACACCCTTTCGTGCGGAGAAAAGAACCGGGAATTTCACATCATGTTGCTCTCTCAAATATTTACAAAACGATTATGTTACAATCCATTATCTGCCAAGTAATTGGGAGCCTTAATGGCACTTTTTAAATACATGAGATGTGTTTTTTTTTATTTCGATTTCAAATACAAATAGAGAGAAATTATCCGAATTGGGGATGACTGGTTTTTTTTTGCTGTTGATTTTACTTTCCCGTTTACTTCTTATTCAGTTCTGCCAAGTGACAGATTTGATTTATGGACTAAAAAGGCGGATACGTGGAGCTGAAATACAGATCAGCAAGTTTTTAACTGAATGGCTGAGACGATTCAAGGAACTGAATGCCTCCTCCTGTGCTTATATTGCTTTCTCGCCATAGATGTTGAATGGCTCCCCGTATATGTCTACTGTTTTTACTTGTTTGAAGATGTTTTCTTGGATAAGATATAAACATAAGATACAAACAAATATAAGCCAATGTCTAACTTGGACTAGTTGCAAGCCACGACCACCATGCTGCGGGATCATTTAATGGTCACTCTGCAAATACCTGAGTGGAGTAAAAACACGCAGCTTTGAGAAACATCAGGTCAGGGGATGTGACTGATGGACAGAAACTGTCAGTGTCTCTGCTTGGTTTGAGTGTATAGAACAATAAAATTGAAATGTGAAATAATTGAAATGCACTCTGGAGCACGGAAGCCTAAAGAAAGAATTGAGCCATCCCAACAAATAAAACTCCACCGACTATTTCTGGGTTAACAATAGAGACTTTATAGCTGCAATGAATGGACAATCAGAAAAGAAGCAAGAGACAGGTTCAAGGCATTTGAAATATGACATCATAGGATTGTGAGCAAAGCCAGATAGGTTTAGATGATCTATGATTATATTGTTGAATGTTAGAAATAAGCTAGAGATTTATTTGTGTTTAGTGGTTTTCTGTAGGAAAGTATGCAACTCTAGTTAGATTCATGTTAGACAAATGCGTTTGCATATCAATGGGTTTTTCATAAAAATGAGCTTGGGAAAAGAACAAGATGTTGCTTAGCAACCAGTAATCACTAGTGGAGCAAAAATATTTTGAGATTTAGTGGCTAACTGGATCCAAGCAGCTGGAGAAGAGAAGCTAGGCACGAAACAACTCTCAACTCTGGAAAGCTATGCAATAGAGCAATGAGCATGAATGCAAGCTCCAGGGAAACTAAAACATAGATAGTTCTATAAATATAATTTGCAGAAGGTTTGAAGTTAAAGAAATAAACAGGAACTGCCAGTGGAACAAGGTATTAGTCACTGAATATAAGACGGAGCTGGGGAAGAAGTTAGAGGAAAGCCAGACAGCTGAAACAATCAGAAGTTTTGTGTCCTTATTTCCAACCTTTGGAATCAGTAGTATTGGGTGGAGGACTGAATGCCTCAGTTTGTGTTGACACTTGATAGTGATTCAAGACAAAGCAATATCAGAGTTGGAAAGTCTGCAGGTGGAGCGTTGTTAAAATAACTGAGAGAATACATTGTTTGAAAGGATAGTTGGAAAATGTGGAGGTGGTTCCTTGATGAAAACAGGTAATGGAAAGCATTGTCTGAAAAGAAAAATTTATAGCATGTTTTTCAAATCAGAGCTTGGAAACACTCATGTAGCAATCATTTGAGGGAGGAGATTTGAAAAGAAATTTACAGAAGATCGATTGTGTGATATTTGCCACAGGGTTTCAGAGTGAATGTGGTCTTATTATTGATTGAGTTATTGAGTTATTGATTGAGTTAGCTTGTTGAGTTACAGGGACTGTGTGTTTATTGAGAATATTATAGCATAAGATATGTTGTGTAACCTTATTATCCTTGAAATCTATGCAGGTTTGTGAAAGTAAGTGGGGAATGATGGATTACTACAGTCAAACTTTTCACATTTAATTTTTTTTGTTCAAGACTAATTGGTAACCCTTTGACTCTGTTCATCCATGTTATATGTCAGGGCCCTGAACCAGAATCGCATTTTACATGTGGAAATCAGATTTGATCACAAAAGTTTTTCTATTTTGGCATTATGTTAGGATAGGATATTTCACTGCAAGAGTAATACTACAGGCAAATTAGATATTGTTTATCAAAACAAGCTTTATTCATAACAGTTTAAATATAGCTTTAACAAGATGAAGCAGCTTAACTTAGCTCTATGTTAATAAACACTACATAGCTAAAATTAGCAAATATCCTGCTTTCCCAGCATTTGACCTGAATGTTTTCTAGACACTCTGGCTACTTGCAGAATAAAGCTGAATTGTAAACATTCCACAGAAACATAAAATATATCAATAACATAGCATCATCACAATCCCAAAAGTAAAGTCAAGTTTATGGTCTTCACATTCTGCAGTAATATCAACTAAGATGGTAACTATGCAATTTTAAAGAAAAATTGTGAAAGAAGAGCAAGCAATAAAGAAGTTTTGTATCAGATGAAGAAAGACCAAGTTTTCTGGAAAACATTCCCTAAATAAAGTTTCCATTGTTTGGACATAGCAGGTCCAGTGCTGACATCATAGAAGGTTATATTGATGGTAAAAGTGGGCCAAAAAAACAAGGAAGATTTTTTTTCCAGTGAAGGATACTGTTGTAGTCTGTTTTCCCTATTCATTCTTTCCTATTGAGTAAAGTTTACTCATGTGTACGGGGAGGAGTAGGTAGAGAAGTTAAAATTTTAAGAGATACGGGAACAAGTCAATCTTTGATGGTAACAGATGAGAAGTCATGTAGTTTGTAAGGAATATTGCCAGAAAAGAAATAATAATAATAATAAGTGAAATCCAGGGTGAGAAGAATAGTGTTTCATTTTGTAAAGTGAGGTTGGATAGTCCAGCGAAGAATGGTGAAATGGTCGTCAGAGTAATAGTGAAATTATCTTGTCCAGGAATACAGTTTATCTTGGACAATGATGTAGCCGGATCTTAGGTGGGAATGATGCTTAGTGTGGTTGAAAAGCCAGTGGAGAATCAAGCCACTTAGTTAGAACACAGAACATAGAACACTACAGCACAAACAGGTCCTTCAGCCCACAAGTTGCACCGATCATATCCCTACCTACCAAGCTTATTTATAATCCTCAATCCCATTAAATCCCATGTACTCATACAGAAGTCTCTTAAAAGACCCCAACGAGTTCACTTTCACTACCATCTATGGCAGCCAATTCCACTTACTAACCATCATCTGAATGAAAAACTTACCCCTGACATCTCCTCTGCACCTACTCCCCAGCACCTTAAACCTGTGTCCTCTCATTCATATCATTTCAGCCCTGGGAAAGAGCCTCTGAGAATCCGCCTGATCTATACCTCTCAACACCTTATAAACCTCTATCAGGTCACCTCTCATCCTTCGTCTCTCCAAGGAGAAAAGACCTATCTCTCTCAACCTATCTTCATAAGGCATGCCACCCAATCCAGGCAATATCCTTTTAAATCTCCTCTGCACCTTTTCAAAAGCTTCCACATCCTTCCTGTAGTGAGGCGACCAGAACTGCACACAGTTCTCCAAGTGAGGTCTGACAAGGATCTTATAAAGTTGCAGCATTATCTCCTGACTCTTAAACCCAATCCGTCAATTAGTGAAGGCTAGTCTTCTTGACCATATACTCCACCTGTGAGGCAGATTTAAGAGCCCTATGGACCCAGACCTCAAGGTCCTTCTGATCCTCAGCACTACTAAGAGTCCAACCCTTGATATTATATCCTTCATCCTATTGGACTTGCCAAAATGGACCACTACACATTTATCCGTGTTGAAGTCCATCTGCCACTTCTCTGCCCAGTCTTGCATCCTATCTATATTTCACTGCAACTTCTGACATCCCTCCAGGCTATCCACAACACCACAAATCTTTGTCATCAGCAAACTTACCAACGCTCCACTTCCTCATCCAGGTTATTTATGAAAATGACAAACAGCAAGGTCCTAAAACAGATCCTGGGGCACTCCACTGGTGACTAACCTTCATGCAGAGAAAGACCCATCCACAACCACTCTCTGCTTCTGCAGGCAAGCCGGTTCTGGATCCACAAGGCTACAGCATCTTGGATCCCATGCCCTCTCACTTTCTCAAGAAAACAGGTAATGGAAAGCATCGGCTGAAAGAAAAATTTATAGCATGTTGTTTCAAATCAGAGCTTGGAAACACTCATGTGGCAATCATATGAGGGAGAAGATTTGAAAAGAAACTCACTGAAAATCCATTGTGTGATATCTGCCACAAGGTTTCAGAGTGAATGGGGGACTTTATCAAACGCCTCGCTAAAGTCCATATAAACCACATCCACTGCTCTTCCTTCATCAATATGTTGTCACATGTCACATGTCAGAGGATTTTTCCCCAATTGTGTTGTAACAAGGTCACAAAGTCGTAGGTTAAGACAAGCAGAGAAATCAAAGAGTGATGATAAAAAAGTTGAAATTCAACTCTCATGTATGATTTTGATCAGGTGGTTGGAAAAGATCAAGAACAGGTGGAGTATGAGATGGATATTGGGAAAGTAGGCTAAGTTACAACAGAAAGTTTTGGAAATAAAACAATTAGAACATAGAACATTACAGCACAGAACAGGCCCTTCGGCCTTCGATGTTGTGCCGACCAAAATAAAAAGCAATGCCCCTCCAAACTAAACCATTCCTTCTCTTCCATATACTTATCAATTAACCTCTTAAACGCCACCAAACTTGGCACATCTACAACAGCTGCAGGCAGGGCATTCCACTCCCTAATCACTCTTTGAGTAAAGAACCTACCTCTGATATCCGTCCTATAACTCATACCCCTTAATTTAAAGCTGTGTCAATTGTATCAGAAAGCATACTTTGAAAAGGAATCTTAGTGCATACAAGAATATATTGCCTTTAAAATGATGTCTTAATAAGGAAATTGAGATCTTTACATGTTCAGGTGAATGAAAAGTGGGCAGAAGTTTATCAAGTGATATTACTGGTAGATATAGAAAGGAAATGTTGTGAGTAGCACATGAGGTATCAGTAGATCATATGGGGGGGAAGGAAAACTCAAGCTAAAATACAAAAACATCTTTATTGGCCTAGATTGCATAAAGATGTGGTTAAATTTTGTTAACCATGTCACATGTCAGGTCATAGGAAAACCTCAAGTGGTGATGAAACCAACACCTGTAATACCCATTCCAGAATTTGAGGAAACATTTACAAGAGTCTTGATTGATTGCATAGATGCCCTCCCTAAAACAAAAAGTGGTAATCAATACCTATTGACTATAATGGATGTGTCTACAAGGTGTCGAGAGACTATTCCATTCCATAATATTGCAGCTAATTGCAGGATTGTAGAGGAGTTACTTAAATTTTCTGCTAGATATGGACTATCTATATAAATACAATCAAATCAAGGATCAAAGTTGACCAAGAAGTTTATGGATAGTTTAGGAATAAAACAATTTAAATCAACTGCATGTCACCCAGAAGTGCAGGGAGCATTAGAGTGGTGGCATCGAACTTTGAAAACCATGCTGAGAGCTTATTGTCCAGATTATCCAGATGTTTAGGACAAAAGAATTCCATTTGTAGTTTTTGCAATTAGGGATGCACCTAATAAGTTAACCAAATTCAGTCCATTTGAATTGGTTTTTGTCATGAGGTAAGGGGACGACTTAAAGTGATCAAGGAGAAATTGGTGAGTCAGCGTTTGGAGACTACATTATCGGACTATGTGTCGAAAGGTTGAATAAGAAGGTGAATTGGCTAAATAACATTTAAAATTGGTGCAGCATATGATGAAACAGGAAGCAGATAAGAAATAAGAAAACATTGTAGTTTTGCTAGTGGGGACAAAGTGATCAGTGAACTTTTAAAAGCAAGGTTTAATGGGCCTTATCAAATTGAAAGGAAATTGAGTGATAAGATCACCAGATAGAAGGGAGAATCACAGAGACTGTCATATAAACATGCTTAAAAAAGGTATTTTAACAGAGAAGGAGAGCAAAAAAAAGATATTGTTGTGATTATAAGTTCAGAGTGAAGAACCAAATCCAAAATTTGGTTTTTTTGAAACCAAATCTGAATCTGATGTTCCTCAAATTAAGTTGGATAATGAGGACATGATTAAAAATTAGGATAAGCTGAGTTACCTTCCAGAGCAAAATCGAAATGACCTGAAAGAGTTTTAACATCACGTGGACAAGAATGTGTGAATACACTGAAACGAACTAAGATAAGTGGAGGTGAGATAGTTGTGAAAAATTAAACAACATGTTTATATATTTAATCCTCCAAAGTTGGCATAGGCTCAGATGGAAAGGTTGATGTTTACTTGGTCTGAGATGCAACAGCCAAAAGTCTCAATCAATCACACAAAAATGGTGAAGGTGGAAAGAAGCATAAATTAATGTACAATAATGTGATCAAAGAAAGTGAGCAGATGTGGAGACAGATACACAGTCAAGTTGACTGTTTTGGGACATGGTCCTGAATTGTTCAAATTTCCTGAACATAGCTGCTAGTAAGAGTCTTTTTCCTTTTTTCTCAGATGGAGATGGATAACACAAGGGGACATAGCTTTAAATAAGGGGTGGTAGTTATAGGACGGATGTTAGAGATGGGTTCTTTACTCAGAGGGTAATAAGGGCATGGAATGCCCTGCCTGCAGCAGTTGTGGACTCATCAAGTTTAAGGGCGTTCAGATGGTCAGTGGATAGGCATATGGATAGCATTGGAATAGTTTAGGTTAGAGGGTCATAAAATTGGTTCCATTGGTCAGCGCAACATTGAGGACCGAAGGGCCTGTACTGTGCTGTAATGTTCTATGTTCTATAACTTGCAAGACTTTTCAAAATAGCTCATGTTCTTTGCAAAGGAAAATATGGATATATCAACAGCTATGTTTGATCTCAGATATAGATTGAGAAGTGGATCGTACTTCTGTGGATTGGGGAAAGAACAGTGTGAAACCAGATTGTTTGCCAACATTGTACCATCATTTAAATGAACTGCTGGCATAATGATTCTGTACAGTGTACGGAGATTTGGATGCCTGTGAAACAGCACTACACAGCTGGTATTTGAACATCTTATGGTGGATTTTGCAGCAGTGTAACTGCCTAAGAGATGATTCAAACAACAGTCAGAATGGATTCTGACACAAGGAAGACAGTCTGATGTGTATCTTTAACAAAGAATGGGCAGGAAACGATGGTGCAGATCCAGAGCAAACAAAGGAGTTAAATACCTTGGCAGAGGAAAAGCTATGGCCAATGAGGAAGAAAGGAGATAAAGATAAAATGATCTTTCTGAATAGCCTGACTACATACATGTAATATGTTATCCTGCTGATCCTGCTTAGTTCTCTGAGGACATTACAAGGGCTAATTATCACTGTAACAATAAACTGAGTTTGGACTTTAAGAAAGGAAGATGATGGCTCACCAATCTAATTTATTTGCAGTTTCACATTGTCAGTAAATGTAAATTAATATGTTTGCAATTGAAATTAATATTAGACTGTTATTAAAATAAAACTGTGTCAAAGAATATCTTGAAGAAGTTGGAGTTCCTGAATTAGAATCTATACCATCAGAGGTGAGAAACAGGAAGGTAGCAGTTACCTTGTTTGGTATTTATTTTAGACCTCCAAATAATGAGGAGGAAGTAGAATAGACCATTTCTAGGCAGATTATGGAAACCTGCAGGACAAATAGAGTTGCGATGTTGTGGATTTCAAATCCCATTAGGTAGACTGGAAAAGGGGTAGAGTATGGAAAACAGAAGGAGAGAAGTTCCTACAGTGTATGCAAGAGAACTTTCTGGAACAGTACTTTTCCAACCTTACCAGGAAGCAAGCCTTGCTGACCCTAGGAAACGAGAGAGATCACCTCAGAGTGGGGGAGTAGTTGGGAAATAATGATCATAAAATAATAATAATAAATATTAAGTTGGAAAAGGATAAATACCAGTCACAGATTAAGATCCCAGACTGGAAAAGGGCAAACTTTAGAGGTCTAAAAGTTGAACTGGAACAAGTTAATTGGAAATGCATTTTGCTTAAAAAAAACAGTGGATCAAAAATGAGAGAATTTCGAAGGAGAGATGATTAGGGTGCAATGAGTAGATACACTTGAAAAATAAATGTGGAATATTCAAAGCAAGAGTATTCTGGATGACTAAGGGTATTGGTGAAAAAATAAGGAAGAAAAAGTAGTAAATGATGCATACCAGAATAATAGCAATAGAAATCAGGAAGAGTATCTCAAATGCAGGAGAGAGGCTGAACCTGGAATAAGGGAGACTAAGAGGAAGAATGAGGAAAGGTTGGCAGGCTGCACTAAAGCAAATAGGAAAATATTCTTCAAGTATATTAATGATGAAAGATCAGTGAAGGATAGAATGGGGTTCATAATGGTCTAGAAGGTAAACTGCTCATTGAAATAGAAGGTTGGTGGAGGTACTAAATCAATACTTTGCTTTGCCTTTATCAAATGAGAAGACAGTAACAATAACCAGTTGAAAATGTGGATGCTGAGCACCTCAGCAGTATAGTGATAGATAAAGAAGGCATGCTGAAAGGGCTGGCTGCACTTCAGTTATGGAAGTTGACAGGCCCGGATGGGATACATCCTAGATTGTTGAGAGATGTGTGAAGTTACTGTGCCTTTAAGAAATGTATTGGAGTCATGTTGCTGTGCAGAAACTTTTAACAGTCTGTATAACACCAGTGCCACAGGAAATGTATCTGATTAGGTCTACAGTAACATACTGTGTACAGTTTTGATCTCCTTACTTGAGGAAGAATATACTGGCACTGGAGTGGGTGCAGAGGAGATTCACTAGGTTGATTCTGGAGTTCAGAGGATTAACTTCTGAGGAAAGACTGGGGCTATCTTCATTGGAATTCAGAAGAATAAGGGAGACCTTATAGAAATACATAAGATTATGAAGGGAATAGAGGAAATAGAAGCAGGGAAATTGTTTCCACTAGTGGGTGAATCTAGACATAGGGGGCATGGCCTCAGAATAAAGGGGAGCAGATGTAGGACTGAGTTGGGCAGGAACTTCTTCACACAGAGTCGTGAATCTCTGGAATTCTCTGCCCAGTGAAGCAGTTGAGGCTACCTCATGAATGTTTTTAAGGTAATAAATTTTTGAACAGTGAAGGAGTTAAGGTTATGGTGAGCGAGCAAGTAAGTGAAGCTGAGTCCACAAAAAGATCAGCCATGATCTTATTGAATGACAGAGCAGGCTTGAATGTCAGATGGCCTATCCTGCTCCTAGTCTTATGTTCTTATATAATTGCTCCTAATACCTAAAGTGTTTGTTTTAATCTAAGCTAATACCTTTCTGCTATTTTAGTGCTCCCCTGGGATTTTGCAGGATAAGATTTGGTTAAGTTGATTGACAGAAAAATCGCTTGACTAGTTGGATCTAGAATCATAAAATCATAGAAAAACCACAGCACAAACAGATCCTTTGGCCCACAAGTTGCGCTGATCATATCTCTACCTACTAAGCTTACCTATAACCCTCAAATCTATTAAGTCCCATGTACTCATCCAGAAGTCTTTTAAAAAACCCTATCGAATTTGCTTCCACCACTACCGACAGCAGCCGATTCCACTCCCCACCACCCTCTAAGTGAAAAACTTATTCCTGATATCTCCTCTGTACCTACTCCCCAGCATCTTAAACCTGTTCCTCTTGTGACAGCCATTTCAGCCCTGGGAAAAAGCCTCTGAGAATCCACCCGATCAATAACTCTCAACATCTTAAACACCTCTATCAGGTTCCCTCTCAACTTTCATCTCTCCAAGGAGAAAAGACCGAGCCCTCTCAACCTGTCCTCATAAGGCATGCCTCCCAATCCAGGTAACATCCTTGTAAACAGACAGGGATGACAGGGATCACGGGTAGAAGTGGGAACATCGAAGTGGCGGCGCAGGCTCGTTGGGCTGAAGGACCTGTTTCTGTGCTGTTTTGTTCTTTAAATCTCCTCTGCACTCCTTCAATGGTTTCCACATCCTTCCTGTAATGAGGTGACCACAGTACTCCAAGTGGGGTCTGACCAGGGTCCAATACAGCTGCAGCATTATCTCCCGACTCCTAAATTCAATTCCTTAATTGATGAAGGCCAGTCCACCATACACCTTCTTAACCACATTCTCTACCTACAAAGTCAAATTTGAGAGTCCTATGAACCCAGACTCAAGATCCTTCTGATCTTTCACACTGCTGAGAATCTTACCCTTATTATATTCCTTCATCCCATTGTACTTGCCAAAATGTACCACTACACATTTATCCGGGTTGAAGTCCATCTGCCTCTTCCCGCCCAGTCGTGCACCCTATCTATGTCATGCTGCAACTTCCGACATCCTCCCAAACTATCCATCTCCAACCTTCGTGTTATCAGCAAACTTACCAAACCCATCCCTCCATTCCCTCATCCAGGTCATTTATAAAAATCACACACAGCATTGGTCCCAGAACAGATCCCTGGGGCACTCCATTAGTCACTGACCTCCCATGCAGAAAAAGACCCATCTATAACCACTCTCTGCCTTCTGTAGCAAGCCAGTTCTGGATCCACAAAGCAATGGCCCCTTAAATTCCATGCCCCCTCACTTTCTCAATAAGCCTTGCATGGAGGACTTTATTGAATGTCTTGCTGAAGTCATTTAAATCATATCCACCATTCTTCATTCATGAATGTGTTTAGTCACATTTTCAAAAAAGTCAACCAAACTCATAAGGCCTGATCTGCCTTTGACAAAGCTGTGCTGACTTCTTTTGATCATACTGTATTTCTCTGAATGTTCATAAATCTTCTCTCTCAGTATCTTTTCCTGATTTACTTTTCTGGGCTTACACAGAGAAATTAAGCTCAATCTGTGGCTTGGGACCTTTACACAGAGGTTATTTTTTCAGTCTCTCTTTCTCTCTCTGGAGTTGGAGACTGGAATCTGCCAGATATAAGTCTTTTTCTCTGGGATTCTGCTGTTTGAAGGATGATCGTTCTCTGGTATGGTTTTATGATTGTCAGATGACATGTATCTATCTGGATCGCTGTCCAGAGAGATATTAAAAGGTTGGAAATCTAGCATCTGTATGAGTATATCTGTTTTGGTGCTAACTGGATCTGAATCCAGCTATCCGGATACTGCTTACATTGGAATAAATAGATAGTTAGCTGTTAAGAATTTTAATTGTCATGCTTAAGTATTTAAATTGGTAAAAGTTATGCTAATTGTTTGTTATTTTCCAACTGTGTCCTTAAATAGAGTTTGTTCTTATAAAAGCTGCTGAGTAGCTCAATTGAATAATACTGGCAGCAGAATACTTTATGCTAACCCTCATGCCAAAATCATAGAAGTTGGGGTCAAAGCTAACTTAATAATATATCTTGGAGTTTCTGATTTGGTCTCTAGCAGAGGTAAGGGAGCAAATTGTAATGTCATTAACAGAAATTTTCCAGATCTCTCTGAACACAGGATTTGTCCCGCAAGACTGGAGGACTATAAATGTAATGTCTTTGTTCAACAAAGGAGGTAACAAAGGAAGTGACAGACCTGTCAGCTCAACATCATTAATGGGAAAACTGATGGAGGCCATAGTACAGGCTAAGATAAATATACACTTCAAAAAAATAAGTTAATCTTAAATTGTCAACATGGCATTGTTGAAGGCAGCTTATATCTGACAAATTTAATTGAATGCTTGTCCTCTGGGAACTCACCTGTGTCCAAAGAAGAGACAAAGATTTGCGTCAGAGGCCCAGCAATTTCACCTCGCACCTCCCTAAGCAGCCTGGGATAAATGCCATCAGGCCCCAGAGATTTATCAGTTTTAATGCTACCTGGAAGCTCTAACACTTCCTCCCTCGGTATGGATATTTCCCTCAACTGGTCCACAGCTCCCTCAGAGACAGGAGCTGTCAACAAGCCCTTCTCCTTCGTGAATACCGACGCCAAGTATTCATTCAGGATCTCCCCCATTCCTTCGGGCTCTAAGCACAGTTCCCCTCTTCTGTTCCTAAGAGGTCCAATTTTTCCTCTAACCACCCTTTTATTCCTAACATAGGAGTAAATCTTTGTCTCTTCCTTGGACACAGGTGAAGTCCCAGAGGACTGGAGAATAGCTAATGTTGTACCGTTGTTTAAAAAGGGTAGTAGGGATAACCCTGGAAATTATAGGCTGGTGAGTTTGATGTCAGTGGTATGGGAGCTGTTGGAGGGGATTCTTAGAGATAGGATGTATAGGCACTTAGAGCATTGCGATCCGATTAGGGATATGTAGCATGGATTTGTTAAAGGGAGGTCGTGCCTTACGAATCCGGTAGAATTCTTTGAGGAGGTGACAAAAACAGTGGACAAAGGATGAGCCGTTGATGTCGTCTATATGGATTTTAGTAAGGCGTTTGACAAAGTCCCTCATGGGAAGTTAGTTGAGAAGGTCAAGGCTAATGGGATACAAGGACACGTAACTAGATGGATAAGTAACTTGCTTGGTAATAGGAGACAGAGAGTAATAGTGGAAGGGTGTTTCTCTAGCTGGAGGTCAGTCACTAGTGGTGTGCCGCAGGGCTCAGTACTGGGACCTCTTCTATTTGTGATATATATAAATGACTTGGAAGAGGGAGTAAGTGGACTGATCAGCAAGTTTGCAGACGACACAAAGATGGCTGGACTTGTGGATAGTGAGGAGCATTGTCAGGCGATGCAGCAGGACATAGATAGGCTGGTAGTTTGGGCAGACAGATGGCAGATGGAATTCAATCCTGATAAATGTGAGGTGATGCATTTTGTGAGAAAGAATGTAGAGGGGAGGTATATGATAAAGGGTAGACCTATTAAGAGTATAGAAATGCAGAGGGACCTGGGGGTGCAGATGAACAAGTCTCTGAAGGTGGCAGAGCAAGTGGAGAAGGTTGTGAAGAAAGCATATAGTATGCTAGCCTTTATAGGAAGGGGTATAGAGTATAAGAGCTGGCCTTTAATGTTGCAGTTGTATAAAACATTGGTTAGACCTCATTTGGAATACTGTGTCCAGTTCTGGTTGCCTTACTACTGGAAGGATGTGGAGACTCTGGAGAGAGTGCAGAGGAGGTTTACCAGGATACTGCCTGGTATTGAAGGTCTGAGATTAGGCAAATTGGGACTGTTTTCCTTGGAAAGACAGACTTAGAGGAGATCTAATAGAGGTGTACAAGATTATGAAGGGGATAGATAGAGTAAACCAGATTAAGCTTTTTCCTAGGATGGACTCAAATATCACGAGGGGTCACAGACTTAGGGTGAGGGGGGTAAGGTATAATTTGGATGCTAGAGGGAGTTTTTTCACACAGAGGGTGGTGGGGGTATGGAATGCACTGCCAAATAAAGTGGTGGAGGCAGGTACTCTGGAGTTATTTAAGAAATACTTAGATGGGCACATGAACAGAATGGGAATGGAGGGGTATAGAAAACTGATTTAAAATAGGGATCATGAACCTTGGGAGTTCCTGGGGAGTGTGTAAATAGATGATGATATTGATGTATTTGTTTTTCTCCTACAGGTGCTTTGGTCCACCTTGTTGTCTAACAAGGGGCATACACGCGATGGGTCGTGAAAGGGCTGCTCTTGGATCTTTTTTGAGAGTATCCTAGTGCTTCACGTCATTAGTATATGCTTGACCTGGACCATTTGATGGACAACATGACAGCTCAGTGACTATCGCTGTGCTGTGCAGATGCATGGATTTGGGCCTGTGTCTGCGGAGAGTTTGCGCATTCTCCGGGTGCTCCGGTTTCCTTCCACATCCCAAAGATGTGCTCTTAGGCTAATTGGCAAAACAAATTCTCCCTAAATGGTCTCAAATTTGGTTTTTAATCCATAGGTCTATAAACATGGACAGGGATCGCGGGTAGAGGTGGGAACATCGGGGTGGCAGCATGGGCTCGTTGGGCCGAAGGGCCTGTTTCCTGTGCTGTTTTGTTCTTTGTTCTTTGCCTCAATGAGATGAAACAGGCAGTGGATGAAGGTAGTGTTGTGGATGTTGTATATTTGGACTTTTAGAAAGCATATAAAGTATAAAAGTAAGGAGATGACACTACACCGCTATAAATCAGACCATGTTTGCAGTATTGAATTCGGTTCTGGGCACCTTATTTAAGGAAGCATATAAAATCCAAGAGAGGGCAAAGGAGATTTATGAGAGTGATACCAGGAATGGGGAATTTTAGATACAAAGAAAGATTAGAGAAATTGGGTTTATTCTCCTTGGAACAGCAAAGATTAAAAGGTGACCTTAATGAGGTGTTCAAATTTATAAACAATCTTGACAGGGTAGTGAAGGATATCCTGTTTCCACTAGTTGATACATCGGTGACTAGGGATCAGAATTTGAAGTTAGTCAGCAAGAGAGCTAGGAGGAGTGAAATGAGGAGAAACTCCTTTACTCAGAATTGTTGGGATTTGGAATGCAGTGCCTTGGAGAATGGCAGATGCAAATTTCATAGGAGGTTTAAAAACAGAGCTGGATACATCTTTGAAAGTGACTAATTTAGAGGGTTACAATGATAGGGCTGGAGATTGGTTCTAGTTGGATTGCGTTCAGAAGCTGGTGCAGATCTGATAGGCTGAATAGCCTCCTTATGTGATGTGATATGATTCCATTTTCCAACACCTATACAGTGATTCTACTCAAAATTCTATCTGCATATGCTTAGATGCAATTCAATCACCTGACACATTCATTAAATAAATATGTTCCATGTAGTAATTTAATAAAATGTTCCTTTAACTTTATGTAGAGTTACAAAATGGCAGGTAGAAAGCAAGAGTAACAGTGAGTAAGATTAAATTACATCTAATTAGCATGGATTTAGAGACTGCATTGTGATCTAGCTTGAGTAATTTCTGGGTTGAGGGTGCATGTCATTGAATTTCAATTTTATGAAGGCACTAACTTAGTTAGAGTCAATGGGTATTTAAGAATACGCTTCAATTCATCTCTGAATTTAGCTTGAGCCACCACATAGATAAATGTATTTGAACATGAACTCAGGCACTGAAGCATATACCCAGTGTGCTCCATGATGGCAAATGGATTGTTGTAATCCCTAAACATAAACTGAATGCCTATGAATTGTGTACATACAGAATAAACAAAAGTCACCATCCACAACAATATAAAAGTGCCAGAGATGGCCAGCAGTAAGATGATGGATTTTCTTCGGTTCTCCATCTCTGGGTCATTGTAATCCTCACTATTGTGATTTTTCTGGAGTGCCCTCCGCACTCTATTGGCCCGCACAATATGCTTAATGGTCAAAGCATTAAGCAGCACAATCAACACAAACGGTGCTAAAGGTGTTAGGGTGATGTCAAAAAAGAAATATGCTACCCAAAGCGGTGAATTAGAGAGGCTTTCTTTTACAATGCAGAACCAAGCTACATTGTTAACCATCTCCAAGTGCTCATTTTCAAAATAAATGGGGATGTTTTCCACAAAGCTCAGTCCAAACACAGTTGCTATAACAATGGCCGCAGTTCTTTCAATGCAATATTTTTCTCTCAATCTCTGGCAACAAATGGCGATGAATCGATCAAAGGTGAAAAAGACGGTTAACCAGACTGAACAATCAATGGCTGTGAAAACCAGGGCTATGTTGAGACTACAAACGGGTGTGTAGTCCAAGAATGAATATGAAAAATAAATGTCATTAATCTCGTAAAATATTACATCGAATATTATTACCAGTAGATCTGCCACTGCCATGGCCACCAGGTAAAGAGTGATACATTTAGAAAGACCGCACCTTCCACGGGAGAGAGTAACAATTGCCAATAAATTACCTACAGGAAAAGGAAAATAAAAATGGAAATTAAAATAATAAAATTCACAAGGTTAATCAGTATGAGAATATGTTAGGTAGGTATTAGCTATAAATCCTTTGCGATATTACTTTTACTATACATGGGTTATGTCTCAAGTTGCAGCATCAGGCCAACTCAATGAATTAATCATCAGTTTCCCACAGTGTTTAGATTATGTTTGCTCAAAGGCACAAGACTGCTTCAGAAGGGGGTTACTTTTCCATGGTAACTTGGTGTGGTACACTTAGAACCATAGACAATAGGGGAGGAGGAGGCCATTCAGTTCTTCGAGCCTGCTCCAGCATTCATAATGATCATGGTGGATAATCCAACTCAACAGCCTGATTTCACCTTCCTCCCATATGCTTTCATCCTCTTCATTTCAAGTGTTATATCTAGCTGCATCTTGAAAACATACAAAGTTTTGGCCTCAACTACTTTTGTGTGGTAGCGAATTTAACAGTCTGACCATTTTTTGGGTGAAGAATTTTTTCTTCATCTCTGCCCTAAACAATTTACCCAGTACCCTCAAGCTGTGATTCTTGGTTCTGGACAGCCCCACCATCTTCTTGCTTTTACCCTGTCTACTCTTGTTAGAATTTTGTCGGTTTCTATGAGAACCCCCCTCATTTCTCTGCATTCCAGTGAACACTCTTCCTAACCTAATCATCTCCTCATATGTCAGTCCTGCCATCCCAGAAATCCTCTAGGGCAAGAAAATCTTTCCTCAGATAAAGAGATCAAAATAGGACACAGTATTTCAGGTGTGGTCTCACCAGGGCCCTGTATAATTGTATCAAGACATTCCTGCTTCTGCACTCGAATCCTGTCATGAAGGACAAAATACCAAATGATTTCATCACTGCCTGTTGCACCTGTATGCTTACCTTTAATAATTGGTGTATGAGGACACCCAAGTCTCAGTGTACATTTCCCTCTTCTAATTTATGGCCTTTTGGGTAGTAATCTGCCTTCCCATTTTTGCTACCAAAGTGGATAACTTCACATTTATCCAAATTATACTGCATCTGCTTTCATTTGTCCACTGTCTCAATGTATCCAAATCACACTGAAAGATCTTTGTATCCTTCTCACACTTCATGCACCCACTCAGTTTTGTGCCAAAGCATTGATCTGACTAACAGATATAATACACAATTAGTGGGTATGCATAAGAGTTACTTAAGATAACCAGGGTTTAGCTTGTGATTTTTTTTTGTAATAGTACAAATAGATGAAAACATGTAGGCTGCTCATTTTACAGTTCTGCCTATTTTCCATTCATTGCCTGCATTGGAAATAATATTTGCACAGAGATAAAAAAATGGTTGGATCAGATGTGCAAATGATTATTATTCTCTACGGATTTTTATTTTCATTGAAGTGAGAGCAAATAAATATCAGGCAAAATGTACAACAGATTTTTAATCCAATATCAGTCACTTTATGCTATCAACCACAATGGAAATTGTTCCCAATATATCAGTTCCTTGGGGTAATCATGCAATTCACAAATAATAAATCAGTCAATCTATGACTGGTATCTAAGACAACAATAAACTATAAAGTCCAGTCCATTACTCAAACCAATGTCCCAACTTTAAACTTTCCCAACATTGATAGGGACAGTCATAGTACTAGAGGCTTGGATGGAGAAAAATTTATTCAGTGTATTCAGGAGGAATTTCTCATTCAGTATGTGGATAGCTTAACTGGAGAGGGAGCAAAACCTGACCTCCTCTTGGTATGCAAGGAAGGGCAGGTGACAGAAGTGTTAATGAGGGATCACTTTGGAACCAGTGACCATAATTCCTTTAGTTTTAAGATAACTATGAAGAACGATAAGTCTGGACAAAAGTTATAATTCTAAATTGGGATAAGACCAATTTTGATGATATTAGACAGGAACTTCCAAAAGTTGATTGGGGAGGAGTCTGTTGACAGGCAGACGGACAGCTGGTAAATGGGACGCTTATAAAAGTGCATTAACCAGGGTTTAGGGAAAGGCTGGTAGAAGTAGGGAACCCTGGATATTGAGACCCTGGTCAGGAAGAAGAAGGAGGCATATGACATATATAGGCAACTGAGATCAAATAGACCCCTTGAAGATTATAGAGGGGAGGAGTAGAGTTATGAGAGAAATCAGGAGGGCAAAAAGGGAACACAAGTTTGCTTTGGCAGACAAGGCTAAAGAGAACCCAAAGATCTTCTACAAAGACAGAAAAGGCAAAAGTAACTAGGGAGAAAGTAGGGTGTCTTAAGGATCAAAAAGATCAACTCTGTACAGATTCACAAGAGATGCGTGAGATCTTAAAAGAGTATTTCTCATCAGTATTTATTATTGAGAAAGTCATAGATGTTAGGCAACGTGGGGAAATAAATAATGAGGAGTCTTGAGGAGTGTACATATTGCAGAGAAGGAAGTGTTGTAAGTCTTAAAGTGCATCAAGGTAGATAAATCCCTGGGACCTGATGACATTTATCCCAGGACGCTGTGGCAGGCTAGGGAGGAAATTGCGAGTCCCCTGGCAGAGATATTTGAATCATCAACAGCCACATGTAAGATGCCTGAAGATTGGAAGATAGCAAATGTTGTGCCTCTGCTTAAGAAGTGCTGCAAGGAAATATCTGGGAACTACAGGCCAGAGAGCCTAATATCTGTAGTGAATGAGTTGTTAAAAGGTATTCTTAAAGACAGGACCAACAAGCATGTAGGGAGGCAAGGACTGATTAGGAACAATCAACATGCTTCCTGAGTGGAAAATCATGTATCAGAAATTTGATTGAGTTTTTTGAAGGGGTAACAAAGGTGCTAGATGAGGGCAGTGCAGCTGATGTTGTCTATAGGACTTTATTAAAGCTTTGACAAGGTATCATATGGTAAGTTGTTGCATGAGGATATATCTCATGGGATCCAAACTGATGTAGCCAAATGGATTCAAAATTAGCTTGATGACAGAAGACAGAGGGTGGTTATGGAGGCTTGTTTTTAAAACTGGGGGCCTGTGATCAGCTGCGTGCCCCAGAGATCGATGCTGGGTTTACTGTAATTTGTCATTCAACGATTTGAATGAAAATTTAGAAGGTATGATTAGTGTGCTTGCAGATCACACCAAGGTTTGTGGCATAGTGGCAGCGAAAAAAATTATCTAGGATTGCAATGGGATCTTGGCGATTTGGGCCAGTGGGCAGATGGAGTTTAATTTAGATAAATATGAGGCGATGTATTTTGGTAGATTGAACCAGGGCAGGACTTAATCAGTTAATGGTAAGGCATTGAGGAGAGTTATAGAACAAAGTACAGGTTCAAAGCTCCTTGAAGTGGAGTCACAGGTGGACAGAATGGTGAAGGAGGCATTCGGTATGCTTGGTTTCCTTAGTCAGAACATTAAATGCAAGAGTTGGGATGTCTTATTGAATTTGTACAAGACATTGATAAGACTACACTTGGAATACTGTGTACAGTCTGATCATCCTATTACAGAAAGGATATTATTACACCAGAAAGAATGGAGAAAAGATTTACGAGGATGTTACTGGGACTTAATAGTTTGACTCATAAGGAGAGGTTGGATAGACTGGAACTCTTTCCCTGGAGCGTAGGAGACTTAGTGGTGATCCAATAGAAGTTTATAAGGTATTGATCAGCTAGATAGTTGACACATTTTCCAAAAGGTAGGGGAATCTGAAACTAGAGGGCATAGGTTTATGGTGAAAGGGGAGAGATACAAAAGGATCTAGAGGGGCAATTACTTCACACAGCGGGTGGTGACTGTTTGGAACAAACTAGCAGAGACTAGTAGAGGCGGGTACAATTTTGTCTTTTATAAATCATTTAGACAGTTATATGAGTAAGATGGATATAGAGGGATATGGGCTGAAGGCAGGCAATGGAACCAGCTTACTAGTTAAAAAAGGGGCAGCATAGACAAGTTGGGATGAAGGTCTTGTTTCTATGCTATAAAACTCTATGGCCCTGTGACACTATGACTCCCATCCATTGCCATTGTTGATACTTCCCATTGCCTCAGAAAAGATGCCAGCATAATCAAGGACCCACGCATCCTGGACATACCTTCCTTCACCTTTTTCCATTGGAAAAAAGATACAAAAGTCTGAGGACACATACCAACTGACTCAAAAACAGCTTCTTCCCTGCTGCCAAACTTTTGAAAGGATCTACCTCACCTTAAGTCGATCTTCTGCTACACCCTAGGTAAGACTATAACATTGCATTCTGCACACTCTCCTTTCCTTCTGTACGAACAATATCCTTTGGCTGTACAGCATGCATGAAACAATACTGTTCTGTGCATACTAATACATATGACAATGACAAATCAAATCACATCATAAATTATTGAATCAATGTTAAATCCAGGTGGTGGGATATACTTTGTACGTGGTTTATCGATATTCTGAACATCCCAAATTTCAACTTAGCATATTAGAGTTCTTGAATGTAACACTGCTCCTTGATCTAGATATAGAACTGGATTGCATTAAATTAAATGTGCACTACAAATGATTGCTTATTATTTGTGATGGTGGCATGACTTTAATACTCATTGCACAGTCAATTAGTATCCACTCATTCGCTGTGATATTTTGTATTTGCTATTCAGTCCAGTGCTCAGTATGGAAAAACTTTCATCTCCTTTTTAAATTATCCATCCGGCTAACATTTGATGTCATTTATCAGGTGCGTAATCCAACAGAAGCAGAAAAGAATATCAAAAAAATTAATTAGATTTTAACCTGACACTAAATTAAATGACTGAAGAGAGAAAATGTGTCTCAGATCAATGGAATTGCTTTCAGATAATTGAATTAACTATTTCTAGAATGTCACATTTCCTTAAAGAATCTCATTCGGAGGTAAGATAAACAGAAAGAGAAGCGAAAACTGACCAAAGAGGAGACACCATACTCATATACAGGGCAGAGTGACCGTTGCTGAGGTGTGAGGATGAGCGAAGATTTATTGAGTTGTTAAGTGCGTGATCTTGCATCTGATTTCTTGGATTGAACAGAAAGAAATCCCACAACACCGGTTTAAAGTCCAGGTGATTTATTTATAGCAAAAGCTGCAAGCTTTCAGGACAGTCTGTCCCTTTGTCAGGTGCATGGGAGTTCTGATTATAAAAAGTTCAAAGACACAAACTCAATTTGCATGCATAATGATTGGAATGTGAGTCTTTACAGCTAATCAATTCTTGAAAAGGTACAGAAAATGTGAGCGGAGAGAGCTTTAAGCACAGGTTAAAGAGATGTGTATTGATTCCAGACAGGAAAGTTAGTGAGATTTTGCAAGTCTTTGCAAGTTGTGAGGGATTACAGATTGTGTGACATGAACCCGAGATCTCGGTTCAGGCTATTCTCACAAGTGCAGAGCTTGGCTATCACTCTCGGCTCAGCAACTCTGCACTGTCATGTGGTGTGAAGGCTGGCTAGGAGAACGCTTAACCGAAAATCAGAAGCCGAATGTCCACGACATTCCAACTGGAAGAGAACAGTTTTGCCTGGTGATTGTTGAGCAGTGTTCATTCATCTGCTGTCATAGCATCTGCATGGTGCGCCCAATGTACCAAGCCTCAGGACATTGTTTCCTGCAATACATCAGGTAGACAACGTTGGCCGAGTTGCTAAAGTATGTACCCTGTACCTGGTGGATGGTATTCTCACGTATGATGGCATCCATAATCGATGAACCAGCACATCTTAGGAGGTAGATGTGGCAGGGTTGTGTGGTGTCGTGGTCATTGTTCACAAAAAAACTACCCAGCCTTCAGGAGAGCAATGGTCTGTTTGACATTGTGCGGTTGTTTGAACGCCAGAAGTGGGAGTGTAGGGATGGCCTTGGCAAGATGTTCATTGTCAATGAAATGTTGAAGACTCCAGAGAAGACGTCGTAGCTTCTCCACTCTGGGATAGTACTGGACGACGAAGGATACTTTGTCCACTATGTCGCGTGTTTGGCTTCTGAGGAGGTCGGTGCCATTTTTAGCTGTGGCACATCAGAACTGTCAGTGAGTTGAGTGCCATATCCTGTTCTTATGAGGGCATCTTTCAGCGTCTGGTGGTGTCTGTTGCTGAGAAGATCCTGTGTATATGGAAGACTTGTCCGTAGGGCATGGCTTCTTTAACGTGTTTAGGGTGGAAGCTGGAGTAGTGGAGCATTGTGAGATTATCCATGGGCTTGTGGTACAGTGAGGTGCTGAGGTGACCGTCCTTGATGGAGATGCGTGTGTCCAACAATGCAACTGATTCTGGACAATAGTCCATGGTGAGTCTGATGGTGGGATGGAACTTGTTGATGTCATCATATAGTTGTTTCAGTGACTGTTCACCATGAGTCCAAAGAAAGGAAATATCAATGTATCTAGTGTATAGCATCAGTTAAAGGTCCTGTGCAATGAAGAAGTCTTGTTCAAACCTGTGCATGAAAATATTGGCATATTGAGGTGCGAATTTGGTCCCCATGGCTGTTCTGTTTGTCTAGATGAAGAAATGGTTGTTGAAGGTGAAAACATTGTGGTCCAGGATAAAGCAGATGAGTTGTATAATTGCATCTGGAAACTGGCAATTGTTGGCATTCAGTACTGAGGCAGTTGCAACAATGCCATCGTCGTGGGGGATGTTGGTGTAGAGAGCCAAGACATCCATAGTGACAAGGAGTGCTCCTTGTTCAACTGCTCCATGTGTGCTGAGTTTCTGTAGGAAGTCTGTAGTGTGACAAAAACTGGGGGTTCTTTGTACAATGGGTTTCAGGATGCCCTCGACATAGCCGGAGAGTTCTCTCACAGGATCCCATTGCCCGATACGATGGGACGGCCAGGTGTATTTGCCTTGTGTATCTTTGGGAGGCAGTAAAGGTCTCCAACATGGGGAGTACGTGGAATGAGAACACAGAGGATGCTCTAAAGGTCTGGATCAAAGGTCTTGATCTGAATGTTGAGTTGACAAGTGGTTCTTTGGTCGGATCTGCGGATAACTGTCTATAGTGTTCCTTATTGTTCAGCTGTCAGTATACTTCTTTGCAGTAATCCGTTCTGTTCAGTATGACGAAGGCCCCTCCTTTGTCTGCTGGTTTGATGACAATGTTGCGGTTGGTCTTGAGAGCACGGATGGCATTGTGTTGTGCTTCAATGATGTTCAGGGTTGTCTTGAGTGCGGGTAGTGAACCTGGTGTTGTCGCACTTCCTGATGGCATACTGATCAAGTCGAGGGTAGCGGCCTTGCAGAGGAGTCCAATTGGACTCCTTCCTCTTCAGTCACTGCACTGCGGATTCTTCGGCTGTTCCAATTCCGCTTCACTGACAGTCTCATTGAGTTCGCTGTTGGCTTCTTAGCATTTGTGGAAGAATTCCCACAGCCTCATTCACCTGACGAATTCCTCCATGTCTGCTGTGAGACTAATCGGATCCATTTCGGTGGCCATCCCCATACACCCACTTCTTGCATTCAAACAACCGCACAACCTCAAACAGTCCATTGTTCACAGAAAACTATCCAGCCTTCAAGAGAACAATGACCACGACACCACACAACACTACCACAGCAACTTCTGTAAGAGGTGCCGGATCATTGGCACAGATGTCATCAGCTCATGTGATAATACCATCCACCAGGTACACAGTACATACTCCTGCAACTCCGACAACGTTGTCTATTTGATAACTACAGGAAAGGATGCCCTGAGGCATGGTATATTGAGGGGACCATGCAAATGCTACAACAGCAGATGAATGAACACTGTTCGACAATCACCAGGCAAGACTATTCTCTTCCAATTGGGGAACACTTCAGCGGTCATGGACATTCAGCTTCTGATCTTCGGATAAGCGTTCTCCAAGGCGGCCTTCACAATACACAAGAGCACAGAGTTGCTAAGCAGAAACTGATAGCCAAATTCCACACAGTGAGAACAGCCTCAACCAGGATCTTGGGTTCATGTCACACTATCTGTAATCCTCCACAACTTACCTGGACTTGCAAAATCTCACTAACTTTGTCTGGAGACAATACACACCTCTTTAACCTGTGCTTAAAGTTCTCTCTGCTTACATTGTCTGTACTTTTAAGAATTGATTAGCTGTAAAGACTCACATTCCAATCATTATGCATGTAAATTGAGTTTGTGTCTTTGTGTCCTTTTTATGATCAGAACTCCCATGCACCTGACAAAGGGACAGATTGTCCTGAAAGCTGCGGCTTTTGCTACAAATACACCTGTTTGGATTTTAAACTAGTATTGTGGGACTTCTTTCTGTTTTACCCCAGTCCAATGCTGGCATCTTATATTCTTGGATTAAGTCAGGTGCTGCCAGATTGGGGCTACCCCAGATTTTGGAGCTCAGTTACTTATCCCTATTCAAATGGAAGATACACCTTGATTCGCCTCCCCAAAATGGTACCGCTGACTAAAGTGAACACAGTAAACATCATGGCTGATCATCAAATTAAAATCTTGATTCCCCCCTTTCTCCTCATATCACTTGATTCCTTTAGCCCCAAGAGCTATAGCTTCTATGATTCCATGATTCTAATTTCTTCTTGAACTCAAACAATGTTTTGGCCTCAGCTACATTCTGCGGTATGAATTCCACACATTCAACCACACTCTGGGTAAAGAGATTTCTCCTCAAATCAGTTCTAAAACGTTTACCCCTTATCTTCAGACTATGACTCCTAGCTCTGGATTCTTCCACCATTTCAAGACATTACCTCCCCCACCATTGTGAACATTCTCTCTGAATCTACCCTGTCTAACCCTGTTAGAATTTTATAATTTCCTACAAGATCCTCCCTCTCTTCAAATCACCAGTACCTTTAATCCTATCCAACATAGTCTCTCCTCCTTTGACAGACCTGCCAACAAAGATATCAGCCCGGTAAACTCTCACTGTATTCTTTCTAACAGAGAGGACATCCTTCTTCAGAAAAGGACACCAAAGCTGCACACAAAATCCAAGTGTAGTCTTACCAAAGTCCTATTCAATTACCATAAAACATCCCTATTTGAATATTTCAATCCTTTCACTATGAAGTCTAACATACTATTTGCCTTTTTAAATACCTGCTGTGCTTGTGCACTTATTTTCAGCAACTTACACACCAAGATCTCACTGAGTACCCACTTTTGGCAATTTACACCCATTTAAGCAATAATCTGTTTTTGTATTATTGCTGCAAAAGTGCATAGTCTCACATTGATCCACATTATACTGCATCTTCCCACACTTAGCCTGTCCAAATCAGTTTGCAGCATCTCTACATCCTCTTCACAGCTCACCCTCCAAACCAACTTTATATAATTTGCAAATTTGGATATAATACATTTAGTTCCCACTTCCAAATCATTGATATATGATAATGTGAACAGTTGGGGTCCTAGCACAGATCCCTGCAGAATCCAACTAGTCATTGACTATCAATCAGAAAAGAACTGATTGATGGCAACTCTTTGTTTCCTATCTGCTAGCCAATGTTCTATCCATCTCAAGATGTTACCTGTAATGCCATGTGCTTTAACTTTGCAGAGTAGTCTGTTATGTGAATCCTTGTTAAAAGCCTTCTGAAAAGCCATCCACTGGTTCTTGATCAACTCGACTAGTTACATCCTTAAAAAGTTCCAGTAGATTCATCAAGCATGATTTTCCTTTTCTAAATCTGTGCTGACTTGGTCTGATTATACCACTGCCCTCTGAAAGCTGAGTTATGAAATGGATTCTAGCAACTTCCTCAGGACTGATATTAGATTCACTGATCTATTGTTCCATGTTTTCTCATTACCTTCTTTTTTTGAACAGCAGGCTTAGATTAAATACCCTCCAATCTGTAGGAACTAATCCAGAGTTCAAAGAATTTTAGGAAATAACCACTTAAGATGGAAAACGAGCTTGAGAATCTACATTGATGGAGGAGATGAAACAACTGGAGTCATTCAGTTTCATCTTTAGAAGATGAACACCTGGAGATGTAGACCACATGTTCAAAATAAAAATATTAACACAAATTACACATTGGAGACACTGATATTTTAACCAGCTTGAATGTGTCTCTATGCAGATTTTTGATTGTACAAAAACAAAACTTAGCACAAAATAATCAAATGAAGTTAAATTACCAGGCCAAATATATAACATTTTAACACAATTATGGAATGACCACTGACTCCTATGTAATCTTAATTTATTCAAGACAGTGTATTCAACTACAATCAATGGCACCAATATAATATTATTTAAACTGTTGTTTACATATAATACCACACCCCAGTGATTAATATTCACAAAACTGTTTTATTCAAATCCACCGAGAATAAATAGAATGGCACATCTGAGCAGCTACATCAAACCAATAGCAAAAACATTTTGAAAAGAAAAGCTGAACTTACAGGGAACTCCAACCAGCGCAAGAATAGGATAATAAATCATTTCTAGCTTTGGAATGATAGGTTCTTCCATTTTCTGGGAGGAGAATTAACTTCTTGCTGAGATTCACACACAAATGAGAGGCATTGAGCTGAATCAGATTTATAGTTTTGAGAAATCTCAGCTGAGCCAATTAGGGCAGACAATAGTTAATGTTAGTTACAGCCATTTAACAAATGAATTAAGCAGCTGTTTTTGCTTGAATATTTAATGGGAATAGGGAATAGATTTTCACATTTCCCAACGGGAATGAGGAACATGACCTTGATGTGATTCATTTAATTAATTTTAATTTTTTAGCTGTTTTTAAAGTTACACTTCCTGAGTCATAACAATCCAAAGATTTCAGACGTGATTTTTTTTGGAATTACCACTTTTATGTATCTTATGTTTGATGTTAAAAATGTTTGTTGTCAGTAATATTAATACTTTCAATGTTTGCAGCTACTGATTATTTACAAATAAAGTGGTGCCCTCATCTGTCGAATCATACCAGGTTGCAAGCTTCTGGGAATGAGACAGAATCATATCACACAGGCTCCAGAATTCTGTGAAATTGGAAATCGGAAATCTCCAGATTTCCAAATGAAATCCAGATTTCATTTGGGGCAGAGCATCCATCCACCAAAAATGAGGGATTCTCAAGGAGGTGCTTATAGAGGAAGACAGTTCTCACTTTGCGGCCAAGTACTACTGTCACCCAGAAGTCTGCTTTCACTGGTCAATATAGACATTGAGATTCCTAAAGCACCTTGCACTTTATGATTATCTTTGTCAGCATTTTCCTAAATAAAGCCCACGCCTTTTTAGCACCATGCAGGCTTAACACCAAAGTATGCTGCATCAAAGCTATCCTATTGGAAATGGCTCCTCCAATCAGATCATTGCTCGCTGTGCGTTCACATGAATGGGTCTAAAGCCATCCTTTTCGGACCTGCGAAATGCCCTGTCGATTTGAATGATTTATTGAAGGAGATGGCATCACAAAAATATGGCAGGAGATGAAGATTTTTGGGGCTACAATACAGAGGGAATATAGGTGGCATCTTCCATAGCTGCCATTGTCAAATATGTTCTGCCCAGCACACAATGAGTAATGTGGCATATAAATGTGAATGACAGAGCAATGCCAAATATGTAGGCCATACATCCCAATGATTGATTGATCATATCATATGGCAAGTCCCTTTAGCTTTCCACGATAAATAGAGTATTAACCATACTCTGCCTGCTTTGGCAAAACTCAAGCCATAATGTTCTGTATTAGATGTGATTCTGTCATTGGTCAGCACATTCTGAACAATATCAACTGTGCTCAGAATTTCAGTAATACCCTATTTAAAATTAACAGTTCGACTCGAGATGTGATCCAGTTCTGTTTACAAGAAACTAATATACTCATATGCAGAAACAAGTTCTCTACAGACAAAGAACTTGCCCAAGCTTTGTATTTTTAAAAAATTATACAAACATTTGGGGCAATAGTTTCCTGGAGCTTTTACATAGCAACATTTCTACCAATCAGCATCAATTTGTCAACGAATCAGCGCTCTTTCCTATGTAGCATAAATTGCTGCTGCCTTTCAAATTTTGTATTCTTGCATCTGTGCTAATGAGTGCAAGTCAAGCTTATCTTATCTCGGTAATAAACAGGAAATTATGAGGCATCCATAACAGTGTTCTTTGGCATCTATGGGATGACCTCACTCTCAGATTATAACAATTTGATTTGCACAGAACTCTCCACAGTTGTCTCTTATAATGACTTCATTGTTAGACTTCAGGTACATATACATAAATTACCAGAATGAAGAGACAAAAATTGCTAATGGTTTAATCTCTGGTGTCACTCAGTGATTAATAGCAGAAGTCAATCCACCACCCCACACTTGCATTCACAACCCTCAACCACCTCTAACCAACTACCATGGAGAACGCACCTTAGAAAAAAAGGCACCTTAGAATAAATGGAAATTTATCCCTAGCATGGAAGAATTGTCCTATGAGGAATGACTAAATAAACTAGACCTTTAGTCTCTGGGGTTCAGAAGAATGAAAGATGATACAGGGAAGATTTTGCCTTGGCTGGGAAATAACTATGTGTCATCTGTAAACATGGAAATATTACATTTGACCCAAATCTAAATAATGGAACTAGTAAAAATAATCTTGGAATAAGGAGCTGGTTTATTTAGGGCGGAGATTAGAGGAACTCCTTTACTCAGAGACTGGTGAAGCTTTGTAATTCTTTGCCCCTTAAGGCTGTGGGGGTTCTGTTATTGAGTATATTCAAGATGGAGAAAAATCAAGAGATAACGAAAAAGTGTAGAAAAATGCTGTGTCATAGAAGATATCGTGAATTTGGGAGCAGTTTAGAAGGGCTGAATGGCCCATTCCTGCTTCTATATTGTATGCTCTTATCTGCTTATGAATGATGAATGATAGAACAAATTACCTGAAGAAAAAACTTGAGGATGGATGATAAATGTCAGGTTGCTAATACAAGTGCGAAACAGACTGAATGTAGAAACTACAGAAAGGAAGTGGGGTAAAATAGGAGAAAATGAATAGTATGCAAAGACTGGCAGTTAATATTAATGATAATGCAATGGTCTTCAATAGCATATAAACTGTAAAGAGGTCATAAAAGGAGTGCTGGGGCTAAAAAAGGGACATAAATAAAGCACCTATGCATGGAGGTAGAGGGCAGGACTAAGTAACCAAAATGAATTCTATGCATTTATCTTTATTAAAGAAGAAGATATTATCAAATGAACAGTGAAAGAAGTGGTGGTGTGAATAGTAGCTGGGATAACAACTCATAAAGACGAGGCATTGGTAAGTCAGACAAGCGGGATCAGTAAACCCCAAGGGCACAAAGAGAAATAAGGATGGGAATTGCAGATGCATTTTGAATAATTATCCAATCCTCATCAGAAACAGAGGACAAGGAGACTAGAGAATTGCAAAGGAGGGTGTAAGACTAAATGGAGGAACTGCAGGCATTCAGTTTAACCTTGGCATCAGCCAAGCATTTATTAACTATATCGTGAAAATTGAGTAGAAACAAGAAATTCAAGTGGTAAGTTATAAGAAAGCAAGTAGTCATTACTGTCTAATGTCTTTCAGGGTTTGCTATATTAATTCTTTAATTGGGAAGTTAGAAGCTGCAAGTTAGTGAGTGCACTCCTGAAACAGGAGTTACCTGTGTCAGTTCTCAGCTGAAACTCTGCCTGCCTAATCACACAACTGGTTCACACCAATACAACAGCATGGTTGGTAGAAACCCATAAAAACAGGAGGCGGTAAGTGCTGCTCTGTTTACACAGTGAGCACTGCCTGGCTGTGAGGAGTGCTTTTGGAGTTGGGTGGAAATAGGCAACATAGATCACAAGGGAGAGTGCTGATTGGTCAATAAGTGCCAGTCTTGATTCTCTGAAACTGACAGTGGGTTGACATCACTGGAGGATTATGATTTGATTGGCTAATGGGGAGCTGTGCCAAATTTGAAAATCCGTTTAAATTACTGGTTAGAAATTGTGTTGAGTCTGAAGCAATAAGGAATATACAACAAAAAAATACAAAATTAAAAGCTAATTAAATAAAATAGATAAGTAGGGTCGGGTGATGTGTTGTTCATGCATGATGTGGGAGCTAATGGACCCCACTGTCGTTCCCAATAAGCATGTCTGTAGTAAGTGCTAATTGCTTGAGGGACTCCACCTTAGAATCGATGAGCTGGATCCTGAACTTCGAATGCTGCAACAAAGCAGGGAGAGGGAGAGATGCCAGGACATGGTGTTACAGGAACATAGAACATTACAGCGCAGAACAGGCCCTTCGGCCTTCGATGTTGCGCCGATCAATTAGGAAAAAGCAATGACCCTCTAACCTAAACCATTCCCTTTTCGTCCATAAACTTATCTACTAACCTCTTAAACGCCACCAAACTTGGCGCATCTCCAACTGCAGCAGGCAGGGCATTCCATACCCTTACCACCCTCTGGGTAAAGAACCTACCTCTGACATCCGTCCTATAACTACCACCCCTTAATTTAAAGCTGTGTCCCCTCGTGCTTGCTTTCTCCATCCTAGGAAAAGGCTATCACTGTCCACCCTATCTAAACCTCTAATCATCTTATATGTTTCAATACGGTCTCCTCTTAGCCGCCTTCTTTCTAACGAAAACAACCTCAAATCCCTCAGCCTCTCTTCATAAGACCTGCCTTCCATCCCAGGCAACATCCTGGTAAACCTCCTCTGTACCCTCTCCAATGCCTCCACATCTTTCTTATAATGTGGGGACCAGAACTGCACACAATACTCCAAGTGCGGCCGCACTAGAGTTTTGTACAGTTGCAACATGACGTTGCGGCTTCGAAATTCAATCCCCCTACCAATAAAAGCTAAGACTCCATATGCCTTCTTAACAACCTTATCGACTTGATTGCCAACTTTCAGGGATCTATGCACATATACACAAAGATCCCTCTGTTCATCAACACTATTAAGAGTCCTACCATTAGCCCTGTACTCTACACATTTGTTATTCCTGCCAAAGTGAATTACCTCACACTTTTCCACATTAAACTCCATTTGCCACCTCTCGGCCCAGCTCTGCAACTTGTCCAAGTCTCTCTGCAAACTATAACACCCCTCTTCACTATCTACCACTCCTCCGACTTTGTGTCATCCGCAAATTTACTAATCCATCCTTCAATACCTTCATCCAGATCATTTATAAAAATTACAAACAGCAGGGGCCCCAAAACAGACCCCTGAGGTACACCACTTGTAACCGAACTCCACGATGAATATCTTCCATCAACCACCCTCTGTCTTCTATCTGCTAGCCAATTCCTAATCCAATTAGCTAAATCACCCTCAATCCCATACATCTGCATTTTCTGCAGAAGCCTTCCATGGGCCATCTTATCAAACGCCTTATTAAAGTCCATATATACTACATCAACTGCCTTACCCCCATCCACCTCTCTGGTCACTTTTTCAAAAAACTCAATAAGGTTACCTTACCCTTCACAAAACCATGCTGACTATCCCCAATCAATTCATTTCTCTCTAAATAACTATAAATCCTATTCCTAATAATTCTCTCCAATACTTTGCCCACAACAGAAGTAAGACTCACCGGCCTATAATTCCCCGGAACGTCTCTCTTCCCCTTCTCGAACAATGGGACCACATTCGCTATCCTCCAGTCTTCCGGCACTATACCTGTAACCAACGACGACCTGAAGATCAGAGCCAGAGGCTCTGCAATCGCCTCTCTCGCCTCCCAGAGAATCCTAGGGTAAATCCCGTCCGGCCCAGGGGACTTACCTAACTTCAAACCCTCAAGAATATCTAGCACATCCTCCTTATCTACTTCAATACTTTCCAGTTTGCAACACTGTACCCCAGTGTTCTCCACAACTACCTTTACATCTCCCTGCATGAATACCGAAGAGAAATATTTGTTCAGTGCCTCTCCAATCTCTTCAGGCTCCACGCACAACTTCCCACTGCTGTCTCTGATTGGCCCTAATCTTGCCCTAACCAATCTTCTATTCTTAACATATCTAAAGAAAGCTTTAGGATTCTCCTTGATCCTATCAGCCAAAGTCTTCTCGTGTCCCCTTTTAGCTCTCTTCAACTCACTCTTTAGCTCCCTCCTGGCTAATCTATAGCTATCCATTGCACTAACTGAGCCTTCAAGCCTCATCCTGACATAAGCCTCCTTTTTCCTTTTAACCAGCAAATCAACTTTTTTCGTACACCAAGGTTCTCTTACTCGACCATTTCCTCCTTGCCTGACAGGGACATACTTATCAAGGACTTGCAGTAGCTGCTCCTTGAATAAGGTCCACATTTCAGATGTTCCCAGTCCCTGTAGTTTCCTAGTCCAACCTATGCACCCTAATTCCCTCCTTATGGCCTCATAATTACCATTCCACCAGCTATAACTACTGCCCCCAGCTTCATGCCTATCCCTATCCATCACTAAGGTGAACATAACCGAATTGTGGTCACTATCACCAAAATGTTCACCAACTTCCAAGCCTAACACCTGGTCTGGCTCATTGCCCAGCACCAAATCCAATGTAGCCTCACCTCTAGTTGGCCTATCTACATACTGAGTCAAACAACCTTCCTGCACACTTTGTATAAAAACTGACCCCTCTAACGAGCTAGAGCTATAGCTATTCCAATCAATATTAGTAAAGTTAAAGTCCCCCATAACAATTACCCTATTACTTCCACTCCTGTCCAGGATCAACTTTGCAATCCTTTCCTCTACCTCTCTAGAACTTTTAGGAGGTCTATAAAAGACTCCCAACAGGGTGACCTCTCCTCTCCTGTTTCTAATCTCAGCCCATACTACCTCAACAGACACGTCCTCATCAAACTTCTTTTCTGTCACTGTGATACAGTCTTTGACTAATAATGCCACTCCTCCCCCCCTTCTACCTCCTTCTCTACTCCGACTGAAGCATTTGAACCCCGGAACATGCAACAACCATTCCTGTCCCTGCTCTACCCAAGTCTCTGAAATGGCCACAACATCGAAGTTCCAGGTACTGGTCCAAGCTGCAAGTTCCTCCACCTTATTGCGAATACTTCTTGCATTAAGGTATACGCATTTCAAACCATGCCCTACTCCATCTGTACACTGCTGTGCTTTACAGTTCTCCTCTATGACCCCCCTATTCTCATCCCTCTTAACATCCAAACTACTCAGGATCCCACCCCTCTCTGAATCAGTTTAAACCCCCCTGCATTGCCTTTGCAAATTTTCCCCCCAAGATATTGGTTCCCCTCTGGTTCAGGTGTAGACCATCTCTCTTGTAGAGGTCCCACATATCCCAGAATGAGTCCCAATTGTTCAGGAACCTGAACCCCTCCCTCCTGCACCATCCCCGCAGCCACGAGTTCAAACATTCCCTCTCTCTGTTCTTCTCTAAACTATCCCGTGGCACAGGCAAGAGTCCAGAGATAACCCCTCTGTCTGTTTTGGCCCTAAGCTTCCACCCCAACTCCATAAATTTCTGTTTAATATCCCCTCCCCTTGTCCTACCTACATCATGTGTCCCTACATGAACTATGACTTGGGGCTGACTCCCCTCTCCCTTAAGAATCTTAAAAACCTGCTCTGAGACATCCTGGACCCTGGCCCCTGGGAGGCAAATCACCAGCCCTGAGTCCCGTTTATTACTATTTACTCTATCTGTCCCCCTAACTATGGAGTCTCCAATTACCAGGCCCAATCTCTTATTCCCCTACTCACCTGAGCATTCCCAGCAGGATCACCCCTAGAGACTTGCTCCCTTTGGCCATCTCCAGTTGATTCTTCCTCAACTGTAGCCTCCAGGACAGAAAACTTGTTTTGGAGGGAACAGCCCCAGGGGATTGTCTCCCCAATTGCTTCCTACCCCTCTTCCTAATAGTTACCCAAGAATCACTTTTAGGAGTGACTATCTCTTTGTAACTCCTGTCAATATCCACCTCAACCTCCCAAATTATCCTGAGTTCCTCTAATTCCAGCTCCAGCTCCTTAACACGATCCTCAAGGAGCTGCAAATGGGCACACTCTCTGTACCAATTTATAGAGTCAGAGAGAAAAACTACAACTCCCGGCAAGCCTCCTAATGATGACTTCCGGTTTCCAGTTAGTTTAAAAAAACGGCGAAAAACTACCACTGCTCGCTACTTTAACCAAAAAGAAAATGTTAAAAATTACTTAACACTCGAACTTTACAGGAGGCAGTCATACTCCTAAGATTAAATATTTTGAATTTGGCCAGTGGTCAGGGACAGAAGGGTTTGGCTGTGAGTGAAGAAGGGAGAGGGATCCAGAAGATAGGGTTTCAGGAGCCTCAGTCCCTGAACTTGTCTAACAGGTTCAAGATTCTTGTTGCCTGTGTGGGCAGGAACGGGTACTGCAGGGAAAATGAGCAAACTGACCATGGCACTGTGGTGCAGGGAACTGTTCAAGTGGGGGGAGAAAAGAAAATATAGTCATAATTGGGGAGAGTATAGTTAGCGGCATTGACACTGTTTTCTGTGACCAGGATCGAGAGTCCTGAAAGTTGTGTTGTCTGTCTGGTGCTTGGTTTCAAAATATCTCATCTGGGTTGCAGTGGAACATGGACAGGGAGGGTAAAAATCCCATTGTCATGGTCTGTGTAAGTACCAATGACATAGATAGAAGAGAAACAAAGGTTCTGCCAGGGAATATGAACAGCAAGGAGCTTAATTAAAAAGCAGAACCAAAAAGGTAATAATAATGTCACAGGGTCAATAAGATTAAGGAGGTAAATGCATGGATCAAAGATTGGTGTGGGGGAATGGGTTTGAATTCATGGGACATTGGCACCAATACTGGGGAAGAGGGGATCTGTTCCAACAGGAAGATCTTCATCTAAATCATGCTGTTATCAGAGTTTTGACAAATCATATAACGAGTGCTGCAGATAGAACATTAAACTAAATAGTGGGGGGAAAGATTCAGTTGTATGAAGAATTAAAAAATGTAAGTTAAAAAAGAGGATAGAAGTGCAGGTTATTAATGATGGCTTCCAACTAGTTAAAGGAATTGAGGACTCAGCAGAGGTCAGCAAAGTTTCCAGACCATGTAATAGAACAGAAATTATAGATGGAGGCAGGAGTCAAACCTCAGGAAAAGCAAAAAAGGTGACAAGTATGAGAAGGGAAGTGGTCAACGCAGGACTGAGGGTGCACGCAGTATATGGAACAAGGTAAATTAGCTTTTTGCGCACATTGAAGTTGGGCAGTATGATGTTGTGGATATTACAGACGTGGCTGTAAGGAATCAGGGCTAGGATCTAAATATTGAAAAGACAGGCAGATGAGCAAAGTGGATGGAATTTCCTTGCTAGTAAGGAGTGAAGTTCAATCAATAGCAGGAAGTGATTTTGCATTTGAAAGCATAGAATGTCTGTGGATAGAGTTCAGGAATCATAAAGATAAAAAGATCTTATGGGAGTTAGGTACAGACCCTTAGGATATGTACTCAGAATGGGGGTTTGGGGGAGGGAATAAATCAGGAAATAGAAGAAGCACAAAGAGATAAAATTAGAATAATCATAGGGACTCCAATATGCAGGTGCCCTGGAAAAATCAGGTAAGTCATAGATCCCAAGAAAAGGCATTTGTGGAATGTCTAAGAGATGTCATTTTGGAGCAGTTAGTGGCAGAGTCTACTCAGGAACAGGCAATTCTGGATTTGGTAATGTGTAAAGAGGCAAACTTGATTAGAGAACTTAAGGTGAAGGAAGACATAGGAAGCAGTAACCACAATATGACAGAATTCACCTTGCAGCTTGAGAGGGAGAAGCAGGAATCAGATATAACTATTACAATTAAATAAATGTAACGACAAAGATATGAGGGAGGAGCTGACCAGAGTCATTTGAAAAGGGCGCCTAGTAAGGAAACAGTGGAACAGAATTGGAAGGAATTTCTGGGCTTTATTCAGGAGACACAACAAAAAATCATTCCAAGGCGGAAAAAACATGCTAAGGGGAAGATAAGGCATCCATAGCTGATGAGGGAAATCAAGGGCAGCAGAATAGCAAAAGAAAAATAATACAAAGTGGCAAGGATTAGTGGAAAGCCTTTAAAAGCAAGCAGAGGAAATTAAAAAAGCTATAAAATTGGTGGGGGGAGGGGGCAAAGATTAAATATCATTGTAAACTAGCTAGTAATGTAAAAAGATAGAAAGAGTTTTTTCAATTTCTAAAAGGTAAGAGAGGCAAAAATAGACATTGGACCATTGGAAAATAAGGCTTGAGAAGTAATAATAGAAAAGAAAGAAATGGCAGGGGAACTGAATAGTTACTTCAGTCTTCACAATGAAAGACACAAGTAGGATGCCAGAGTTCCAGGAAAATCATGGGGCATGGGTGAGTGTAATGGCCATCACTAAGGGGAAACTTCTGGAGAAACTGAACACTCCGAAGTTGGATCAATCAACTGGATCAGATGGACTACACCCCAGGGTTTAAAAGAGCTAGCAAAGGACATTGTGGAGGTGGTGATCTTTCAAGAATCACAGAGGACTGGAAAGTAGCTAATGTAACATTGCTGTTTAAGAAGGGAGGGAGGCAGCAGGCATGAAATTATAGGTCGCTTAGTCTGATTTCAGTCATTTACAAGATTTTAAAGTCCATTATTAGAGATGAGATCATGGATACTTGGAAGTGCATGATGACATAGAACTGAGTCAGCATGGCTTTGTCATGGGAGAATCGTATTTGACAAATATTTTGAAGTTTTTTGAGAAGGTAACAAGGAAGGTAGATAAAGGAGAACCAGTGGACATAATTTATTTAGATTTCCAGAAGGCCTTTGACAAGATCCTGCATAGGAAACTCTTAAATAAGTTAAGAGGTTATGATGTTAAGGATAAGATCTTGGCATGGATCGAAGATTGGCTGACTCCCAGAAGGCAGAGAGTGGGGATAAAGGAGTGTTCTTCAGGATGGCAGCCAGTGATTAGTGATGTGCCTCAGGGGTCAGTGCTGGGACCACAACTTTTCACAAATACATTAACAATTTATAGGAACTGCAGACACTCTGTGTCTGCGTGGGTTTCCTCTGGGCGCTCCAGTTTCCTCCCACAGTCCAAAGACGTGCGGGTTAGTTTGATTGGTCATGCTAAATTGTCCATTAGTGTCTCGGGGAACTAGTAGGATAAATGTGTGGGATTATGGGGATAGGACCTGGGGTGAGATTGTTATCGGTGTTCAATGGGCCAACTGGCATCTTTCTGCATTGCATGGATTCGGTGAAATTGTTTTACTGATTAGAGAGAAATTGGCAATGGGTTTCCCCATAGTGGTCAGTGCTCTCTATTATTTTTCTGTTATATATAAAACAGCTATAATTGCGTATCCAGAACAAAATTTTGAAGTCGCGGATTTGGGGACATGTGAAGTGAAGCTGATCATCTGAAATCTGTAAATAACCAGAGATGCGAGAATGAGACCATGGAAACAATCTTACTATCGCGCTCAGTGTGGTGAGCCAGTAAAATCACGAGAGAACCAAGAAATCGGGTTTACACCTAATTTTTGTCTCTCACGATCTTACCGGCATCCAATGTATTCAGCCTTGCGCCTGCAATGGCCACGAGGCTGGTATGATTATTCCAATTTATTGAAATAATCATCTGCATAGAATTGGCAAACCCGGGATACAATCATTCGGGCTCACTTGCCCCTGTGTTTGCTAGTGAGGTTCTGTCCAGCGAGAATCTGTATCTTTCCCCCGTCAACGGGGACCTTTCGTTCCTTTCTTTCCATATTCACTTATTACTTTTGCCTTCTGGTTCCAGCTTTAGTTATCTCCATTTTGCATTTGTGCTCAAGTTTAATTCTCGTCAAATGTCTTTCAACAGACCCCACCACCACATGTAAACTACCAACAATAATAATGTTGGATTCACTTGTGCTGTCTCGTCCAGTTTCAAGCTTCTCTGGAGGCTGTCTCAATGTTCCAGTGATGTAACAACCTCACTCCGGAACACACTCTCCAGCCACAGTGATCTGCTCTCTCCTATTCCTGCAATCATAATGATCTGCCACTGGGAGCAATTTGGAGAGCTTTTGAGTTCTTGTGTTTCAGTTTCTTTCCCAGCTTGCTAAAATCTATTTGCAGAAACTCATTCTTCGTCCCAAATTGATATTGATGTGCGCCATGACCTTGGTTCTTCGTCTCCAGCTCCATACCGCCAACCACCGCACCATTCAAAATATTCTGCAGCTACTTAGTAACATTCTTGACTCGGTACAGCGAAGTCACCCCGTTGTCATATACTGTGCTATGTCTGGCTACCACAAAAGGACTCTCTGAATGCAGCTTCTCAAGTTCTAAATGGACACTTACATGAAATGATGGATCCCCACCGCACCCCAGCCCACCCCACCCCAGCCCAACCCCCGGCCCCCTTCGCAGTGTGGCGTTCATTTGTGAAACTTATGCCAGGTAACTTCTAAAGAACTAGCTTCACTGCTATACTGTTAACTACTTTCTCTTCAATCTTCAAATTCCAGAGCTCAAACTCTGAATTTACAGCTCTTCCTGCAGAATTGGTTGCCCGGGGCTCAAGAAACAGCCTGGAGTTTCAACGTGTCATATGGTATGCACTCTCAGGAACGGAGGCATCCTGTCGTGTCTGTTACTATAATGCTGCCAATTAAACTCACTAACAATTGATAAAGATTGGGCAAACAATGCTCAAGGTTTTCAACAATGGGCATCTTCCCTTGGGAAGTATATAGTCCAGGTTGAAATCAGCATGATGTCCCTTGGGAAGATGCTTCATTAAGTATATTCTACATCTCTGTCTTCCCTTTTCTGCCTCTCCCCCATGACACATACTCTTGACTCAATTTATTAGATGATTTAAAAAAAAGCACGAAACGACCATAAATGTAATATGTATGATTAGCCTGTCAGAAAATCTTTGTCCTCTGATGCCACTCACCCTGTGCTAACATTGAGATTCACAGCAAAGGATAGGGGAATATAGTTACAGTTGGAAGTCGATTTAGATCAGGTGGTTAGATAACTGGTAAGTTAAACGTGGCATAAAGCAAATATGCTCGAATGATGCTGGATTTTCCTTTTTCATTACAACTGCAGTGAATTGGTCCTTTTGAATGTTGTATTATATCCCCGAGACTTCCAATCCTTGAGCTTTCAGTAACCTCTGTGGAGAGAGAGCAACAGAGAAGCAAAACTAAAAACTGGAGTTTTCTGTGGAAGAAACTGCTCCTAGGTATAACACCTGACATGTCAGTCATCCCCAAATCAGACTCCATTCGGCAGTCTCCAAAAGACCATTAAACCACAGGACACCACATTAGTCCAGGTTGAAATCAGCATGATGTCCATTATATTGCTTAAATAATAGAGGATACCGGTTACAGATATCACAGCGCAAATAAAATGCAATGACATGCTCGAAAAACCTGCAAAGGCATAGTAGCGTCACAGTACACAGCAGAAAGGAAACAGTTGTTTTAAAAAAAATAGTACTTAATGTGATGCTTCCGATAATTCATATTACACAGACGAAAAAGTAGTTTTTAAGCTTTTTAATGAGCTTAATGATAAATATACAGAGACTTGAAGTTATAGTTAATTGTGGGATCGGGTTTGGTAACCAATACACAGCTGAACTTGATACCGATTGTTGATAAACTGGACGTGACACTGAATGAATGTTATGATGAAGTAGTGATTTGCCTAAATAAGCAAAGCACGTGGGGATCAAGACACACTGAATTGTTAAAATCGAGCTTGATAACTGTCTACACCAAAGTTATTGCTAATTGTTAAGCCTGGATATGGAAAAGTTACTCTTAATGATTAAAATAGGGTTGGTATCCAATATAAAAGGAACAATTAATATCGTTAATTGTTAAATTGGGCAAGATCCCACTACACAGGTCATCAAGTAATAGTTTGCAGTTAAGTAAGATTATTTCATCCTCTTATTCGTTAACAATAATGTTACAGGTACTATTGGTCTTAACATTACGGAAGAGAATAAAGTCGTGCTCAATTGTTATTTTGCTAAATGTAGTTGAACAAAATCAGATTTAATTTTGCACTGAGTACATCCTGTTTTATAAATGTGTTCATGGTTAAATTGGCCCTGATAACGAGGAGATAGTGATCATTAACTACAATGGAGGACAGTAAAGGAGCAGCAGTGGCAAGATGGGGCGCAAATAAAATAATCAAGAAGCCGGCGCATAAAAATGGCAAGAAGGGAAACCAGAAAAGAGTCACCTCGTCTATATCCACAGTGACAAACCACGTTCACCCGGATGTCAACATCTCCTCCAAGGCCACGGGCACCATGAACTTGTTGGTCAACGACTTTTGTGAGCGCATCGCCTGCGATTTTTTCCCGCCGGACTGTTGGTTATGAATTTGGGTAAAATGACTGGCACGTGTTTAAAGTTACAACAAGCAGCGCACCATCAGCTCACGGGAGATTCAGACCGCACGGTGTCTGCTAATGCCTGAAAAATTGGCCAAGAAAGACGAGTTGGAGTGGTAAAGGCGGTGACCCAATACACCAGCTCCAAGTCAAACTGAAAAAATTCTGCTTTAAAGATTACTGCTTTAAATTGTTAGTTCGGAACTAATAAACAACACACAGAATAAAGATGGGATATATCTAAAATATTGACAGGACGACAAATAAAAAAGAGTAATGTTAAAATTATTCACTAGTTCTTCCTGTAGGAACGAATGAGAAATACCGTTTACAGTTAATAGTTAAAAGGCTAAATGTAATAGCAAGACGGGAAAAGTAGTTTGAAACAACAGTAAATTGGATATGAAGTTAATGTACAGGGTTTAACTTTGCGGCCAAAAAAGTCAATTGGATGGTCAAATAAACAAGTGAACTATGTTACATTTATTTAAATTGACCTTGACAACAAACGAACAGCGGAATAAAGTTATTTTTCATTGTTTAGGTTGACATAGCATCTGGATAAATGAGTTTTGAGAACAAGTAGACCCAGGGAGTATTACTACAAATAACTAATAAAATGAACATTATACTTAGAACTAATTTGACAGTTAGCTGGGCAATGTGTTACAACAAATACACTGGGTAACAGTACTGACAATTCTTAGTAACCAATGCACAGCAGGACGAAGACATTGGGAATAATTCATTTTAGCTTGAAGACAGCTGAAAAATACAGCTAATTATCAAAATGAACACTGTCTATTGTTCGGGATCTGGTATTTAATTTAATTGTCAAATTAGGCATAGCAACCAAATATTGGGGGATAAAATTACATTTAATTGCAAATGTAGATCAATGATTGATGCAAAAGGGAGTTCCAGTTCGCATTATTAACTAATAAATTGTGTGTGATGATTAATGGACATAAGAATCAGTAACAATGGAAGATTAAATCACATTTTTTTCGGAATAGAATACCGTGAGTGCAGAAGGAGGCCATTCACCCCATCGAGCCTACACTGGCAACAATCCCAGGCCCGATCCCCATAATCCCAGAAATTTATTCCGCTAATGGGCAATTTGCCATGTCCAATCAATCAACCCTGCATATCGTTGGAGTGTGGGAGGGACAGGGGCACCCGGAGGAAACGCATGCATACACGGGGACAACATGCAAACTTCATTCTAGAATGACACTCGAGGCCGTAATTGAACCCAGGTCGCTAGCACTGTGAGACAACTGTGTGCCACCGTGCTGCCTTTTGATCAATACGGCGATTGGAAATGATGCAGTTAACGTCCAAATTCAGCACGATGAAGGAAGCACGGAGTAATAATGTAATATCAAACTGTATAATTAAGTTGATAACAGTTGCACACTGTGATAAAGTCTTTTTTTCATATTGGCACTTATAACAAACTACAATGCGTGAGAACCGGAAGTTTTAAAAATGCATCAGGTAATACACAAGATCGATACTTTGCTGTTCAGTATGAATTTGGACAATAGGACTGGCACATGTATAAAGGGACAATAATGTTTTAGTTGGATATGACGTAGTACACCGGCGAATGAAGTTACTGTTAATTTTTTTTGAGAATGATAAAAATTGCTAAATCTTCGATACGTAAAAAATACAAAGTGGAATCTAAGTATGGTTCAATGTTGATATACAGTATTAAAATAAAGTATTAATTTACAATAAATTTATAAGAGGTCGGTATATTCTAAACAAAGGAACAAATGTAATAGCAATTATTGGTTATCTTCAAGTAAATGTTAAAGAGTGTAAAATTTGCATTTCAAAATAATTTACAAAAGGGTATTGGACTTTGAATTAATTTGTGGATTTAAACCATCAATTGGCGGGTGAAGGAAATTGCTGCTGTTTCGGCTAAACAAAAGTAGTGTCAACCATTTGTTGATTGATTCCTCAGTACAATGCTTTGATCACTCGGATTCAAACGGCCTGGTTTAAATTGTAAATAACACTTGGCATTTAATTGTAAGTCACCTGATGTGTATTCCATGGCAATTCCTTCACTAATCATAGTCTAATTGCCAAACAATCTGCATAGTCCTGTTCTGCAGTACGAATTGTTGTTTTCTACTTATATTAATATTCTTGCTTAGCGTCCTAAGGCGTGTTGAACTTGGTATGGCAGTGATGACAATTATACTTTCTCTAGGACATGAAAGATTATAGGAGGTGATAATCAATTAACAGATAAATAAAAGTGAAAGAAATGTTGCATTTAATTTGGAATCTATTACTTTATCCAAACATGTTGAAATTAATTGTTAAAATGGGCATGGCAACTGACATAAAGTTGAATAAACGTGATTTGTACACAAAAGTAAAGTTAATCAATGGAACATGATTAAATTTAATCTTAGAAATTACCTATCTTTTTATAAAAAACATTTTATAGGTGTCACAGTTTAGACAAGCATTTGTCTTTCCCTAGTTGCCCTTGAACAACTATAGTCCTTAAGGAGTAGGAAAAATTAATTCAAAAGATTTAATATTTATCTTTCACCATCGATTTCAATCCTCTCCTCCGTCCTCTGTGTCTGATAGCCACTCCCATTAAATGTACATGTTTTCTCCTTGTCAAATCATTCCATTCAGAATTTCAGGAATTCTTTTGCTGCATAAAGAAATACTGGGGGTGGGGAAAGGGCAGCGAATGCTTAAAAAGCTAACAGAAGAGAAAATGTCACAAGAATTGAAGAGTGCGAGAGACAGGAACACAGAGGAGGAGTCAGATAACAGAATATTTCAAATTCAGTAGCATCACCATCGCTGAATCCACCACAGTAAACATCCTGTAGGCGATTATTCACCAGAAACTGAGCTGAAACAACCATTTAAATACGGTATCCAAAACAAACAGGACTGAGACTGGGATATCTGCAGCAAGTAACTGGCTTATTGACTCCTCAAATCATATCCAACATCGACAAGGAACAAGTTAGGGATTTGATCTAATATTCCAGTAGCTCCAATAACATTCAAGAAGTGTGACATTACCCAAGGCAAAGTATGCCAATTGCCTGGCACATTACCACCAAAATTCAATTGCTCCACACAATAGTAGCGATGCTTGCCATGTAGGATGGGCTGTCACAACTCATTAAACCTTCTTCAAAAGACCTCCAAGCACATAAACACAATTAAATAGTAGGACCAGGGCAGCAGACACACGAGAACATCACCGCCTGGAAGTTCCCCTCTAAGCAAACAAAATGGCTGTCTTGCAACAATATCACTGCTCTCTTAATGTCACTGGGTCAAAATTCTGGAACTCGCTTCTCAGCACCCTTGTGGGAGTAATAGCTCAAGAAGGCAGATATCTGTCACCTTATCAAGGAGAATTATGGATGGGCAAAAAAATAAGCTGGTCCTTCCAGTGATGGCCACATCTCCTTAAAAAATGAAAAGACCATGAGGGGGGAAGATGGCCAGGAAGAGACACACTGCAGGGACTTATTTATGCCTGCTCATTCTGACCTTCAACCATTTAAGGGAACTTCGGGAGCAAAAACAATATGTTCAAGCCTTGTGTCTTTTTTGAGTTATTGAAGAAATATGTGAACGTATAATTTCCTGTTTGTTAGACTTTTCAAACAACCAGCATCTTTTTTACATGTTGCATAAATCCATAGAATCCCAGTGCAAGAGGAGTCCAATCGGCCCATTGAGTCTATACCAACTCTCTGATAGAGCAACCCACACAGGCCCTATCCCCGTAATCCACACATTTTGGGACACTACAGAGCAATTTAGCATGACCTGCATATCTTTGGACTGTGAACCACCCGGGGGAAATGCACAGGAGGAGAATGTGCAAACTCCACACATAAGTCACCCAAGGCTGAAATTGTACTTGGAGCTGTGGAGCAGCTGTAGTAACCACTGTGCCACCCCCAAATTGTGATTATTTGAAATTCGGCATGCTTGCACTTGTCCTGATGAATGTTAAATGAGAAAGCTTCAGCAACATGTCTCCCTTTGAGCAATACTGAAGCTCTGTGCTATCAAGTTACCAGAGAGAAAGAAAGAAACAGAAATACAAACAGAAAGAGCGAGAGTGCGCAGGAGAGATGGGAGTGAGAGTGACTGAGAAGATGGTGAGATATAGAGATTGAAAGAGAGAAATTCAGAGAGAGGACAATCCGTGAAATATGAAACAGAGAGATCAAGAGACAGAGAAGCCGATAAAAATTGCAAGAGGTCTGAAAGAGTAACAAATTAGTAGAGATGAGTAAAGAGAAAGAGGGAGACAGATATAGAATATGTATTTTAGACATTGTCTAGTTATATGTGCGAATAGACTGCCGCATTGCTTTAAGCAATTTTAAACCAATCTCTCTCCATTTAATGTTTGCCTGTCACATGAGCGCCTTGAACAATATTCAGCCTAGGTTCTGTGACGATGATCACCTGAATTTGATAATTGTTTGGTTTCTATACCGAAAACGTCAATAATTTCAGGCATTTCTGACACTACAAAACTATTGCCTTATGGTTGGGCAATAAATACAGGCCTGGCTAGCACCCCATGAAAGAGCAACTAAGGGGGCGGGGGCGTCGGGAAGAGTATAAAAATTCCCATCTACATGATATTTGTGTGTTTAATTTATAGATGCATAAAATGTATCTATTCGACGGGCGATTCAAAATGTGGTCACTCCGAGTTGCTCATTAGTTGGTAGAGATAATTATTTGCTGCTGTGCTGTGAAATTTTAGTTTAAAAAAATCAGCTCTCACATTACGATAGGATGACTGTTGGAAGCTGTCTGTAGTTTGAGAATTTCCTCCCAATTCCTTTCATGGGGGTGGGGGGGCAACTCCAAAAGTTTTAGCCGGGGGTTCGCGGTAGAATTTCCTCACATGTTGAGGTGAAACCGCCTTTCCCCAGATGAGTCAGTGATTGGTTAGTGAGAAACTGACAAAACAGCTAGCAGCAGAAATACAGTGAGCCCTTTCCCCCGAACAATTAATGGACGCAGACTGTTACTGACAATCTGACATCGACCACGTCTCGCTGCTCCACCACAGGTTTGAGAAGCTGTTTTATTTCTTAGTAAATGTGATTTCCGTTCAGTCACATTATATCTCCGTTCTTCACTGTGGGTCTTACGTCATCATTTTCTCACTTCATTCATCTCACTCTTGACACCATCCTGATTTGGAACTAGATCGTCATCCCCTCACTGTTAGTCGATCAAAATATTGGAACTCCCACCTTTACAGTCGTGCGGATGGACATAACGTTTCAGGTAGCGTTTTACCACCATTTTCTCAATGTAATTAAGAATAGAGAACAAAAACAGTGGCACAATGGTTGCCACTGCTGCCTCACAGCGCTAGGGACCATGGTTTGATTCCCGGCTTGGGTCAGTATCTGAGTGAATTCTGCACGTTCTCCCTGTTCTGTCTGCGTGAGTTTCCACCGGATGCTCCCGCTTCTTCCCACAGTCCAAAAAGGTGAAAGGCGCATTGATCGTGCTATATTCTGCCTTAGCGTGCCCGAACCGGCATTGGAGTGTGGCAGCTAGAGGATTTTCACAGCGTGCATTGTGAATGTAAGCCTACTAATTAATGCACTTTTAACTTTTTAAAACTTGAATAATGTCCTTGCCAGTGACACTACTATGAGCACGGTTTTCGAATAATCACGATGTGTGAAGAAATGTGCGATGTGTAAACTTCAGCTTTCTTCATGTCCTTTTCTTCATTAATCATACTGACCCTATTTGATATAAAGTGAATTAACAATGGTAAATAGTAGATAGTTTTCGGTATTTCATTATTTACGGTTGCCGTTGACTGAAGAAGTCCCAGTTAACTTCACATGAATGATGTAGTCTGGAAATATGCATCATCTTCATATGACTCACCGGGAATATGCTCCAATCGTTTGGTTTGACATCAGCACCTTAGCTGATCATCAAGACCAGGGATGGAACCTAAACATACAGCATCTGGCTCAGTTGCCCACTGAGTCACGAGGTTACATATAGACAGCCGCTGGACTCATTGGGATAATTCTCTGTGTGAACAGAAGGTGAAAATGTGTTATAAAGAGCAGATGGGAGTGGGGGGTGGGTTTGGGGGGCTAGGCAAACATCGGGATTCGTAACCAATTTCAAGAACGCATGGACGAAATTTACTCAATTCAGGCGGGGCCAGCTGGACGGCAGAAATTCATCCCGGTTTATGTAAATGGAAGAAAGCACCAACCAGTGCCTGGGATCCCTCACATTGAATTACTGGCCCTAGTATTGCAAAAGGATAAGCATCACTCCTGCTTCCTATTCCCTTATGAAAACATATCCAATTATGTCTGAATGATGTAAATTATTGTATGAGCTTTTTTTTGAGTCATTCGGGGCGTTTCCTCAGGATGATATTTTGGATCTGGTAAGAATCCCAATATTGTTATTAATATCACGTGTGGGCACAATGGAATACCAGTTTTTGTAAAGATTGTCGATTGTTGATATGATACTTCCTTCCACACTACATAATAATCACGCCGTCTCCATTTTAATACACAATCAATTAGTAGTTGATTGAAGCAAAATGTTAATAATGATTTTTTTAAATCCTGCTCTATTGTTAGCCACATTTCCTCTTTTTTCCTTATCTTACAGCCTTCTTGTTAGATTCCGGATCAAGGGACAGTGCTCACTGCAGTTACCGTGGTCAGTGCTGTATGCACCTCATTAAAACAGTCTCCACATTCCCTCTTCATTATTTCATTCTCCAGCCCAGGTTCCAGCTTCGGGAAGAGAATTTTGCCAGTTTCTGCCAAAGTGTTGGCTAGAGTGAGAAAGAGGAAAATGGTCCTGAAAAGCCTCAGGATGGGTGACCTGCAAAAATGGCTTCATTCCCCTCTTATGGCGGAGTCCTTGCCTCATTCATAGTCGACACCTGTCAGCTTCTCTGAAGTAGCTTCAGCCTATCTGCTTCACACACAAACAACCTGCTAATGTTCTTCCCATCAATCCCTTCCTATCCATTCTTAAGCCCCTGGAGCCCCAATGCTTCACCTCCTCTTGTGCTGCATCATTGTCCCCATGCTTCCGCTCCCCCTCTGGTTCTTCCCCTCCCCTGGGCAGTGACATTGCCCTGTTGCTTCCCTACTCATGTGGAGCCACAGTGCCTTCTCTGATGCCCCACTGCACCCACATGAAGTGGGTGGCATGTTTGCTAGCTCACATCCCCATGTTCCAACCCTCACCCCAGTCCGAGTAGCGGCTGGCTTGCAAGGCACCTCAATCTCCACCCAAGGCTCCCCCAAAGTAAGCTTTGCACAAGTGAACGGGAGACAGCCTGAGTGAAGCAGCCAGAGTGGGATTGAAATTTGGTAATTTGGAATAGTGTAGTAATTCGGTGAAGAGTAGGAGGAGGTACTGTCTAACTTTTTGTTTTGTTTCTTCCTGCTTGGTAACTGTTAATCTGCAGGGAGAGATACACAGGGAGTCCTGGGAAAGTAAATGATATAAAGATGATATTGATGTATTTCTTTTTATCCTACAGGTACTTTGGTCCATCTTGTTGTCTAACAAGAGGCATACACGCGATGGGTCGTGAGAGGGCTGCTCCTGGATTTTTTTGAGAGTATCCTAGTGCTTCACGTCGTTAGTGTACGTTTGACCTGGACCATTTGATGGGCAACACGACAGCTCAGTGACTATCGCTGTGCTGTGCAGATACATGGCTTTGGGCCTGTGTCTCTGGGAGTTTGCGCATTCTCCCTGTGCTTGCGTGGGTTTTCTCCGGGTGCTCTGGTTTCCTCCCACATCTCAAAGACGTGCTCTTAGGCTGACTGGGTAACAAATTCTCCCTATATTGGTCCCTATATGTCATTAAGATGTTAGGATGGCGGCGTGGGCTCGTTGGGCCGAAGGGCCTGTTTCCCGTGCTGTGTTGCTCTTTGTTCTTTGTTCTTTATCCCCTCTGTATTTGCTTACCTGCACCTTAAATCTGTGTCCTCTCGTAGTGACCATCTCAGCTCGGGAAATAGTCTCTGAGAATCCACCCTATCTATTCCTCTCAACATTTTATAAACCTCTATCAGGTCGCCTCTCAACCTACGTCTCTCCAGTGAGAAGAGTCCCAGCTCCCTCAACCTATCTTCATAAGGCCTGCCTCCCAATCCAGGCAGCATCCTTGTAAATCTCCTCTGAACTCTCTCAATAGCCTCTACATCCTTCCTATAATGAGGCGACCAGAACTGCGCACAATACTCCAACTGGGGTCTGACAAGAGTCTTATAGAGCTGCATCATTACCTCCTGACTCCTAAACTCTATTCCTCGATTAATGAAGGCCAGTACACCGTACGCTTTCTTGACCACTTCCTCCACCTGCGAGGCCGATTTAAGAGTCCTATGGACCCGGACCCCGAGATCCTTCTGCTCTACAACACAGCTAAGACTCCTACCCCTTATATTGTACTCCTTCATCCCATTATTCCTGCCAAAATGGACCACTACACATTTATCCGCGTTGAAGTCCATCTGCCACTTCTCCGCCCAGTCTTGCATCCTGTCTATGTCCCACTGCAACTTTTGACATCCCTCCAGACCATCCACAACACCACCGACCTTTGTATCGTCGGTGAACTTACTAACCCATCCCTCCACTTCCTCATCCAGGTCATTTATGAAAATGACAAACAGCAGGGGTCCCAGAACAGATCCCTGGGGCACTCCACTGGTTACCGACCTCCATGCAGAACAAGACCCATCCACAACCACTCTCTGCCTTCTGCCGGCAAGCCAGTTCTGGATCCGCGAGGCCAAAGCCCCTTGGATCCCATGCCCTCTCACCTTCTCCAGAAGCCTTGCATGGGGGACCTTATCAAACGCCTTGCTAAAGTCCATGAACACTACGTCCACCGCTCTTCCTTCGTCAATGTGTTCAGTCACATTTTCGAAGAACTCAACTAGGCTTGTAAGGCATGACCTGCCCTTGACAAAACCATGTTGACTATTTCTAATCAGTCCAAACTTTTCCAAATGTTCATAAATCTTATCCCTCAGAAGCCTCTCCATCAGATTACTAACCACTGAAGTCAGACTCACCGGTCAGTAATTTCCTGGACTATCCCTGTTCCTTTTCTTAAAGATAGGAACCACATCCGCAATCCTCCAATCCTCCGGAACCTCTCCCGTTTCCATGGACGATGCAAATATCATCGCCAGGGGCTCTGCAACCACTTCCTTCACCTCCCACAATAACCTGGGGTACATCCCATCCGGTCGCAGACTGGGTGGAGAAGTGGCAGATGGACTTCAAATTGGATAAATGTGTAGTGGTCCATTTTGGCAGGAATAATGGGATGAAGGAGTACAATATAAGGGATAGTCCTTGTCTATCTTGATAGAATTTAACAGGTCTAACACATCCTTTCCTAACATCCACATACTCAATCTTTTCCGTATGCCTCAAATCTGCAGTACAATCTCCCAGTTCACTTTCCACCGTGAATACCGAGTCAAAGTACTCGTTAAGCACCTCTGCCATTTCTTCCGGATTCACACAGACTTTTCCCCCTTCACCCTCAAGGGATAGGTCCTATCCCTTCTCTTCTCATCCTTTTACTTTTCATATATTTGTAGAAGGCCTTGGGATTCTCCTTAATCTTAACCGCCAAGGCCTTCTCATGACCCCTTCTGGCTCTCCTAATTTCCTTTTTAAGCTCCCTTCTACACACTTATACTCCTCTAGATCCCTAACATCTCCTAGCTCTCTGAACCTTTTATACACCTTTCTTTTCTTCCTAACTAGGTTCACCACAACCTTCGTGCACCATTGTTCCCGCGTCCTACCAAAACCTCCTTGACTCCTTGGAACATTGTCTTGCAGTGCCCTAGACAAACATTCCTTGAATATCTGCCACTTTCCTTCTGTACTCTTCCCAAGAATGCCTCCTTCCAGTTTATACGTCCAATTACCTGCCTAATGTTTTCATATTTCCCCTTACTCCAGACATACACCTTCCTACCCTGCCTGATCCTATCTCTTTCCATTGCTGTCGTGAAAGAGATAGAATTATGATCTCCATTCCCAAGATGCTCACCTACCGTGAGATCTGACACCTGTCCTGGTTCATTAGCTAGCACCAGGTCAAGTACAGCCTCTCCTCTCATAGGCTTTTCCACGTACTGTGTCAGGAAACCTTCCTGAACACACCTAACAAACTCCTCGCCATCCAAACCCCTTACCCTTGGGATATTCCAGTCAATGTTTGGGAAATTGAAATCTCCCATCACGACAACCCTGTCATTTCTATGTCTGTCTAGGATCTGTTTCCCTATCTGCACCTCAACTTCCCTGTCACTATTGGGAAGCTTATAGAATACACCCAGCAAAGTTATCGACCCTTTGCTGTTCCTACCTTCCACCCACAGGGACTCCGTAGACATTCCCTCCACTTCTTCCACCTTCTCTACAGCCATGACACTCTCCCTGATCAACAGTGCCACACCAGCTCCTCTTTTGCCCCCAACCCTGTCCCTCCTGAAGCATATGAATCCCAGCACCTGAAGTACCCAGTCCTGTCCCTGAGACAACCAAGTCTCTGTAATGGCCACCACATCACACTCCCAAGCAGCAATCCACGCCCTAAGCTCATCGTATTTACTACACTCCTGGCATTAAAATGTACACATCTCAGCCCCTCAGTCAGGATATTTCCCTTTTCCACCACCCGCCTAACCCCCCTCTCAGACTGCTTACAGTCCTTCCCTACCTAGGAACTAACCTCCTTATTCACTGTCTCATCGACGGTTTGCAGTGTCAGCTGGTAAGTGAAGAAGAGAGTTTGTAAGGGTGACATATTGAGTAAGTTCAACCAGCAAAGGTATGATTCCAATGGAGAAAAGGAGCATGGACTGAGTGAGGTAATAAGCCCCATCAAATTTTATGTTAAGGTGTTGTAGCACAAAAACAAAATCTTGCTGATGCTTTAAGTCTGAAATAAAAACAGAAAATACTGGAAGAAATACAGCAGGTCTGGATGTATCTATGGAGAGAAACGGAGTTCAGAGTTGGGGCCTATATGAGTTTTTTTTATGCGCAGTTGTATAACGGTTGCAGGAGAATGAAGCAAGGCGGTGCTTCGAAATTAAGGGAAATAACTGATGTTCTGGAGGTTAATGCAGATATATTGTTGCTCCAGAAACTGCCAGGGGAGCAGAATTAAACCCAGAACAACTGGTCAATCAACGGGAGGCCGTTTAACAAAACCAGAAGGGAAAAAACCGGTTCAGTGAATGGGCAGTGAAATTATTTTCAAATCGAGAAGTAAGTAGGCAAGAAGTCTTTGTTCATGAAATTAACAGAGTAAGTCAAGGGGGGAATCAGATTCCAGGATTCAAGGCAATTACAACAACAATTGGAGTTTACATACACTCTTTCACGTGGATAAACATCACAAGTCACTTCACCAGCTCATTGTAAATAAAAAGGTAGCTGGAGACATAAGACGACACTAGATAGACAGACAATAACTGGATTAACACAGGAGGTCCTCCACCGGGCATCAAAGGAGAGGAGATAGATAAACTGATATTTTCTCGAGAGGTTTCCAGAACTGAAGACTGTACGATCATTAAACACGGCAAGCAACTATGGGACTATGTTTGACAGGACAGAATTAAATGAGGAGAGATATCTCTGAAGTTGTGAGGATTGAAAGGTTTGCAAAAATAGACATGATAGGCCAGAGAAGGATTCCAAAATAAGAATGAGAATTTTAAAATGCAGGCATTCATTCGCAGTGAGAAAAAAAATAGGCCAGTGAGTGCTGGGGTAATGTTTCAAAAGCACTAGGTACAAGAAAGGACACTGGGAGCAGAGTTTTAGATTACTGAAGTTTCGAGTGGGTAGAATGTGGAATTCCAGTTTTGATTGTGTTAATCTCACTGTTTTTCAATCTATTTATTGTTTAGAATGAATCATTTACAGTATTATTGAAGCAATAATAAAACTATTCAAGCATTAATCCTTCGCAGTGATTTTGTTTATTGATGCGTTCTTAGACTTATTAACTAATTAAATAATTTTGAAATGCTCTAGAGAATGGGGCTGCATTTTATTCAATGATTTTTCATGTATTTTCAAAGCTTTTGTTCTTCACACATGTTTATTCGGTTTTACTATTCTCACATTGTTGAATTATTAATTTTTCTCAGTTTTTCTCGTCTTGTTCTCATGACTTTCACTTTTTGAACTTATGTACTATTTTCACACGTTTTTGCTCTAATTTTTTCAAAACTTTTCCACTACTTCCTTTCCAGATTATTCCAACCATTGATTCTGTTTTGTTTTGATTTGATTTATTATTGTCACATGTATTAATATACAATGAAAAGTGCTGTTTCTTGGCATAGCATCCATACAAAAGGTCAGTGTAAAATGCAGTGTTATAGTTATAATTAAGGTGTAGAGAAAGATAAACTTAGCGTGAGATAGGTCCATTCAAAGCTCTGATGAAATCCAAAGGTCTGATGGGAGGAAGCTGTTCTTGAGTCAGTTGGTATGTGATCTCAGACTTTTGTATCTTTTTCTCAACGGAAGAAGGTGGAAGACAGTATGTCCAAAGTACATGGGGTCCTTGATTATGCTGACTGATTTTCCAGCGGCAAGTGTGGACAGAGTCAATGGATGGGAGGCTAGTTTGCATGATGGTTCATTCACAACACTGAGTAGTTTCTTGTGGTCTTGGGCAGAGCAGGAGCTATAGTGAGTGATGATGCAACTAGAATGAATCCTTTCCATGGTGCATCTCTAAAAGTTGATGAATCATAGTGGACATGCCAAATTTCCTTAGTCTTCTGAGATACCAGAGGCGCTGGTAGGCTATCTAAACATAGTCTTGGCATGGGGTATCAGGACAAGTGGTTGTCATCTGGACACCTAAAAATACATATTTGATATGTATCAAATATACATATTCATACTTCTTCCCCATTGATATAAGCAGTGGCATCTTTTCCATTACACTTTCTGAAGTCAATGACTGTCTCCTTCATTTTGTTGACATTGAGGGAGAGGTTAATGTTGTCATAACAGTTCACTGGATTTTCTATATCAGCAAACTTGATATCGAGTCGGAGGGGAATTTACCACACAGTGATAGGTGTATAAGGAGTATAGTCGGGGTTGAGGACGCAGCCTTGTGGGGCATTGGTGTTGAGGATGATTGTGGAGGAGATGTTGTCACCTTATTGACTGTGATCTGTGGCTTAGGAAGGTCAGGATCAAATCACAGAGGGAGGAGCCGATGCCCAGGAAAGGAATTTGGAGGTGAGTTTCATAGGAATAATGGTACTGAAGGCTGAGCTATAGTCAATAAATAGGAATCTGACATTGTCTGAACTTTTGTTATCTCGACATTCCAGAATTGAGTGCAGGGCCAGGGAGATGGCATCTGATGTGGGCCTGTGGCGGCAAAAGGCAAATTGTGTTGGATTCAGGCAGAACGGGAGGCTGGAATTGATTCCAATTCCAAGACTGCCCTTTCAGAGCACTTCACAATGATGTGTGTCAGAGCCACTGGACGATAGTCATTCAGCCATGCTGCTTGGCTCTTCTTTGGTACAGGGGTGATGGTCGTTCTTGAAGCAAATAGGGACCTCAGACTGTTGTAAAGAGACTCTGAAGATGTCTGCAAAAACCCCTGCCAACTGGTTCATGCAGAATCGGAGTTCTGGTATTTCACTCAATATTTTATTATTTAACCTATTAGCCGAACTGTAATTGTATTGAAAGGAGCCACGACAGGCCGAAAGACCACTTTCTGTGCGGAATCGAACACATGTCGTGCTTTGATCAAAATTTCCTCCCTCTGTCCTGATAAATTCGGAGATGGTTCGTTGTCAAATTGTGTTTGAAAATGTTCTTGTGAGTTTCGTTCAAGCATCTAACGATGTTAAAATTGTACTATTATTATTACAAGCTGCTGTTGCTGTTGTTGATGAATTCACAATTCTCCATGGTGATCTCCATGGACAACTGAGCAAAATGAGAAATAAGAGTTATCCACAAGATGGATATGGATAAGGGAAATTTTGGGAAGGCTTTCAAATTCAGAGACTATGGTGATTTAATACACTCTAATTTTCAGAACCATGCGTTTAATTAATCAGCATACTATTAGTATAGAATGAGCAGCCCTCTCGTAAAAGAGGATAAAGTTATGGAATAGATGCTCCCAAAATGGAAGCAAATCAGAACTAGAAATCAACTGAGTGAGTGAGTTGAGTGAGGGATTAGATATTGTTCCTCCCCTAAAGGCGTCGATCGTGGAAATCCTGATATTGGGGTTTCATCCTCATAAACGGAAATTAATTTAAACAATCAGGTTTGTTGATTATAGAGCCTTTGCTAGATGCAAATCCCATGTTTTACCTGAACTACAGTTTAATCCTTTATGTTTGAAGTGTTTGGCAGGTGATTTGATGGGAAGTTGTGAAATCGGAGTTCATGACCAAATGCTAAAAGGTAAGCTTCATCAGCAACTGGCAGAATTTGTAACCATGCGGTTTGGGCAATGAGAAATAAGCTATGAAGGCCTCAGCAGAAAAAACAAAACCTAAATGTGAAAAGTTCATGATCGTGAGACAGACATGGTTTTTGCAAGCATAAGTCCTTGGTGTGATTGGTGATTCAAATCACAGCGGGGTAGTGGTAAGCTTGTATCCGCCTCCATCGGTGAGATCCCCAAAACACATGTTGTTAGCGATATTCCGTTGCGTTGATTGTGTGGCGGGGGGGGCACCATGGCACAGTGGCTCACGCTGCTGCCTCACGGTGCCATGCACCCGGTTCTCGTCTTGGGTGACGATATCTGAATGTTGGCCCGTGTTTGCTTGGGGAGACCTCTACTTTGTGCTTCGGTATCCTTCCGCAGGCCGAAACATGTGCAGATTGGGTAGATTGGCCATGCTAAATTGTCCGTGCATTCCAAAGATGTGTAGGTTAGGTCGATTGAATGCGTGAGGTCACGGCGTAAGCCTGGGTAAAATGCTTTTTCGGCGTCCTTGCGGACTCCATAGGCCGAAAGGCTCATTTCTGTACGGTCGGGATGCGAAAGGACCTGGGATGGTTGTGTAAAAAAGGTGTTTTTTTTTCCTTCGTGCATTACCTGTTAAGATAGCTGCGAGGGTAATAGGTTGGATTGCTCATTCACTGTGCCCTGCACGAGTGCGCTCAAGTGCAAGGCAATCCAACACTGCCCATTTTACATTATTTCCCACTTTTCATAGTCCTTGAAGTTTACTTCCAAAAGAAGCAATGAAATGAAATGAACAGGCAGGGAAGTGTAAAATGCGACGCCATATTGTTATCAGCACTTTATGCCATTACACAATTCTGGTCCACCCTGTGGTCATCTTAGCTGACTTCTCAGGAAGAATATCAAGTGCCCCATGTGAGCATTGAGCCTTGCCCTCCACCGCACGCTTTCCAAATGAATACTGTGTACGAGCATGAATAAAAATTCTGTGTTTATTATGACAGGTTTACTTTACCTGACAAGGGAGAATATTACTAAACTGATTGGCATTTTCGATGTGGAACACGTTTCCCAGATGTATACTGGAAGAAGTACACATCGTAATGTGTAATAATACTCACATAATTTAATGCTATATTTAGGCAATAGGTTTTGTACGGAATTTATGTAATCAATAATCATTTCTTTAGAGAGGGCTGGAATAAGTTGTTATTTGAACACAAACTACTGGTTCACAGTTTTGTAATAATTTGCAATAATACCATCGCGGCACGGTAGCACAGTGGTTAGAATGTTGCTTCATAGCTCCAGGGACCTGGGTTCAATTCCCAGCTCTGATTACTGTCTGTGTGGAGTTTGCACATTCTCCTCGTATCTTCTTGGGTTTCCTCCGGGTGCTCCGGTTTCCTCCCACAGTCCAAAGATGTGTGGGTTAGGTTGATTGGACATGCTAAAATTGCCCCATCATGTACTAGGATGCTGAGTTTAGAGGGGTTAATGGGTAAAATATGTAGGGATATGGGGGTTAGGGCCTAGGTGGGATTGTGTTCGGTGCAGACTCGATGGGCCGACGGGCCTTTTTCTGCACTGTAGGGTTCTATGAATCATGTTGATCTGCCAATTTGCAACTTCACCGCACAAAAAGAATGAGCAATATAACGTCAAATGTTAGGAAATATAACATAAATACATGACAATCTATGTCTATGTCAGTATACAAAGAACAAACAACAAAACAGCACGGGAAACAGACCCTTCAGCCCAACGAGCCCGCGCTGCCACCACGATGTTCCCACCTCTACCCATGATCCCTGTCCATGTTTATAGATCTATGGATTAAAAACCAAATTTGAGACAATTTAGGAAAAATTTGTTTTGCCAATTAGCCTAAGAGCACATCTTTGGGATATGGGAGGAAACCGAAGCACCCAGAGAAAACCCACACAAGCACGGGGAGAATGCGCAAACTCCCACAGATACAGGCCCAAACCCATGTATCTGCACAGCACAGTGATAGTCACTGAGCTGTCGTGTTGCCCACCAAATGGTCCAGGTCAAGCGTACACTAACGACATGAAGCACTAGGATATTCTCGAAAAAAAATCCAAGAGCAGCCCTCTCACAACCCATCACATGTATGCCCCTTGTTAGACAACAAGTTGGACCAAAGCACCTGTAGGAGAAAAACAAGTACATCAATATCATCATCTATTTACACACTTCCCAGGGACTCCCAAGGTTCATGATCCCTATTTTAAATCAGTTTTCTATACCCCTCCATTCCCATTCCGTTCATGTGCCCATCTAAGTATTTCTTAAATAACTCCAGAGTACCTCCCTCCACCACTTTACTTGGCAGCGCATTCCATACCCCTACCACCCTCTGTGTGAAAAAACTCCCTCTAGCATCCAAATTATACCTTACCCCCCTCACTCTAAGCCCGTGACCCTTCATGCTATTTGAGTCCATCCTAGGAAAAAGCTTAACCCTGTTTACTTTATCTATACCTCTCATAATCTTGTACACCTCTATTAGATCTCCTCTAAGTCTATATCTTTCTAAGGAAAACAGTCCCAGTTTGCCTAATCTCTCCTCGTAACTCAGACCTTCCATACCAGGCAGCATCCTGGTAAACCTCCTCTGCACTCTCTCCAGAGTCTCCACGTCCTTCCGGTAGTAAGGCGACCAGAACTGGACGCAGTATTCCAAATGAGGTCGAACCAACGTTTTATACAACTGCAACATTAAAGGCCAGCTCTTGTACTCTATACCCCTTCCTATAAAGGCTAGCATACTATATGCTTTCTTCACAACCTTCTGCCACCTTCAGAGACTTGTTCACCTGCACTCCGAGGTCTCTCTGCATTTCTATACTCTTAATAGGTCTGCCCTTTATCATATACCTCCCCCTACATTCTTTCTCCCGAAATGCATCACCTCACATTTATCAGGATTGAATTCTATCTGCCATCTATTTGCCCAAAGTACCAGCCTATCTATGTCCTGCTGCATCACCTGACAATGCTCCTCACTATCCGCAGGTGTTGCCATCTTTGTATCGTCTGCAAACTTGCTGATCACTCCATTTACTCCCTCTTCCAAATCATTTATATATATTACAAATACATGAGGTCCCAGTACCGAGCCCTGTGGCACACCACTAGTGACCGACCTCCAGCTAGAAAAACACCCTTCCACTATTACTCTCTGTCTCCTATTATCAAGCCAGTTACTTATCCATCTAGCTACCTGTCCATTAGCCTTGACCTTCTCAACTAACCTCCCATGAGGGGCTTTGTCAAACACCTTATTAAAATCCATATAGATGACATTAACGGCTCACCCTTCGTCGATCGTTTTCATCACCTCCTCAAAGAATTCTACCAGATTCATAAGGCACAACCTCCCCTTAACAAATCCATGCTGCGTATCCCTAATCAGATTGCAACGCTCTAAGTGACTATACATCCTATCTCTAAGAATCCCCTCCAACAGCTTCCCTATCACTGATGTCAAACTCACTGGCCTATAATTTCCAGGGTTATCCCTACTACCCTTTTTAAACAACAGTACAACATTAGCTATTCTCCAGTCCTCTGGGACCTCACCTGTGTCCAAGGAAGAGACAAAGATGAATTAAACTTTTTTGAAAACTAGACTTAAAAAAAACACAAAGTAGAAGAGACTTGAATTCACAGCCAAGATGGTTAACTGATTTGCATTACTGTATGTTTCACATTACAACCTTGATTGAGATGAAGGTGACATGCCTACAGAAATCCTCCAAAGATAATGACCACCTTGGGAATGAGGACATCTCATTAACAAGGCATATGATGGACTATTAAAGGGAAATTGCTTGGGCAAAGGGGCCTTGGTTTAAGATAGCTTTTCAAATATGAGCTAATCAAGTTACAGTTAAAGTTGGAACAACAATCATACTGAATTATTGGCAGTTGGTGAGTGTGGTCATATAACAAGCCAATTCCTTTGTATATTTTTAAACCATGTTTTCTCTGCAGAATTGAATAAGCAGCTGAGAAGCAGACAGTGATCCCTCCCGACTCACTCTCTACACAACTTGCATATTTTAGGCCCTGCCTGAAAGTGTTGACTCAAACTCTTCAGCAGTGTCTCCAAAGAATAAATTCATCTATCTGTTGTTTTAAATCACCTTAATGCTGAAAGGAGAAAACTAACCAAGTCACCAAAACGTGCACTGTTCACTATTTTACCTTTTTCTTACGGGCACTAATTTTACCAACCTATCGTTTCCCATTCCCTGTAATCTTTATTTATGAGAATGTACAAGGACTTTATGTTTGAATGAGTGCATGAGCGCATGTATGAGTGAGTGAAGTGAGTGATTCAGAGAGAGGGAAATCCAGTGTGCATTTCTTACTTTACTTAGAACAGTTTAAGGACCATAGAGTAATCCTTTTTCTTTGTCAAATGCAAGAAAAGCTGTGTGATTGTTTCTTTTCTGATCATATGACACAAACAACTAAATATTCACTTAATTGGCAAGTTTCTGCTTTTGGGGAAAAAAAACACATGCTTCAGTAAAACATGGAGGGGGCAGAGAAGGGGGCTATCTGAATCTTCCTTCCTGATTGTAATACATGATAGAACAGACCATTAGGCATTTTCCCTGTCTGGGCTACGCAGGAGGAGCCCTGCAGTACTCAGCAGAGAATATGCCAAAACTTGTGACAGTCTACTGCATGCTGCACAATCTTACCATTATGAAGGCACAGCTCTTTCCAAAACCTTTGTGGTGGCCAGCTGAGGAGGAAGAGGAAAAGGGAGAGAGGAAAGTAATCATTAACCAACATATCTACTTCTTGGTCGAGTGATACTCACCTCATCCAACTGCAATACCAGGAAAACATAATTGCAATTCTTTAACAGCCCCATGCCTCACCTTCCTCGTGCTACTGAAAATCAGTGTCCACTTGGCCACGGTGTTAAAATAGCCACTATACAAAATGAACCTTCCAAGCTAAAATGATAAATCAAGCCATACAATATTGCATATAAATGATGATTAATCATCCTTGTGAATTCTCTTAATATCTGGCCTTGTATGTTCAAGTGTTTCTGTATGATGTAACCACAGTGGCTGCAGCATGGCAAATGGAAAGCTGTTAATGTTCAGAGAGGAAGACTAACAATGGTCTTGCACAGGGGTCTCCAAACTACGACCCGCGGACCACATCCAGCCTGAAACAACTAAATTTTATTCATTCATTTATAAGACTAATTTTTTCTTTGGCCCATAAAGTTGTATAAAATATATGATGTGGCCCTCGTACTGAAAAGTTCTGAGACCGCTGGTCTTGCAGAATCTCAACAGCTCTTGAGCATTGAGGGCCTGACTTTAAACTGCACTACCTCAGTATAGGTGGCAGCAATCCAAACCGGCAAGCAGCAACAGGGACATTGTGGTGGAGTCACGATTGCTGGCATTCTGACAGAGAGTAACAGATTCACAGAACCCCTTTCCCTCAGTAATTCCTGCTATTTGTTGAAGATTAGGCTCTTCGAACATGAGTATGAGCATGATAGCAACGATCCAAGGCTGTGCCACCACAACCTGAGTGCACAAGACAGCAGACTGTGATTTATTGATAGCAAGCTAAGTTTATATGATTTCAGTTTGAGCTTCCACTGAAACACCTAAATATTGAGCTGGCTTTTGTCATGCTGGAAACGGAGAAATCTGATATTCATCTTGAGGAAGTTGGATGTGAAGAATATAAGATACAAGCATACAGTCATATTCAATTATTTCAGCCCAGACACTGGGTATGGCCTTGGTCATGGTGACTCCATCATCTCCATGAGGTTCGGACAAGAAAAAATGTCTGTCTCACAGCATGTCCAGCAAGTGAGAAGGAAGTGAGTATCTGTGAATGTGATGTAATGTGTTGGACAGCATCTTTGCAATCGTTGAATAACTTGTAGTGTTAATTGACAGATGAGGGCGTGAACCCTGCAATAATGCTTAATTTCTGATAGAGAATTGAAGCTATGAGGGTTGGATACGAATCTTGATTGATACAGGTTGTTGATCAGTGAGTGATGGGGTGTGATACACTGAACAGTGTTTAGGGCTAATGATCCAGTTGATAGAACATGATTTTTGAAGATATATTCGCTGGCCTCGACCATTTTTGTGAGGTCACTGAACGTAACGGCACTGTATCCAGGTTCTGCAGAACTGGGATTCCCGGCAGTGATTAGCGCTCTATTCACAATGCCTTTCTAAAGTTTGTTTGAAGTGGCTGTGGCTAAATGGTATGTGCCCTGCTCTCCGCCTCCTACTTTCATGCAACTCTCTTATGTTGTGCCATTCTAGTGCTGTTTTTCCTTGGTCGAACTCACAATTACTTTGAATATTTAGTCCTGCCAAACTATAGTTTCCCTATAAGGAGTTGCAAGTCGGCTTTAACTAATGCAGGCTAGCTTGAAACCAGGCCACTCTCTTTCAATTTTGCACACGCTTGTTCAGGTTCGCTACTCATCATTGTGCTTAGCACTAGCTGCACAAAACTTTCATTTAAATGGACAGGCAAGTTGTAAATTTCTGAAAACAAATGTGTCAGAAACAAAAGGCATGGGTTAATTGCTCGTTGCAATTCCCGCACTCACTTTTGGAGATTATCCAATTTTTATCAACATATTTATATATAGAATAAATCACTAGGCTGAACTATTTCAGTCAAGCTTCAACCATCACTTATAGTGTCCCATTATTCAGAGTCAAATAAAAACCTGCATCCCGCAGAATGTTGTCGATGTGGGGATTTGGGAATATTTGAACATTAGAGGTGTTTTCTGCATATCAAATACATGTGTTATTCTTTAAAACACAAGAATTCAAATCATACAAATGTATAGCAGGGTCTTTGCTTTAGGAAACAACTAGTTCCTGGTCATTTATTAAGAACAAAGAGCTCAATTTTGTTGGACACAATTTATTTTTGTTAAGTCTGAGAAGAGTGAAATTGTTCAATGCAGTGGCATAAAGTAAGGCTGAGTGCAAATTAACAGATTTTCAAAATCAATTAGGTCAACAGAAAAGAAAATTAGACAGTGTAAAATGACTGCTGATACACCATTACCTTTTTTATACCACCGCTGATCAATTTCATGCCCTAAAATTTGTGTGCAGCAAAGTACAACATCTTTGATTTTTGTTTTCTAAAATAGTTCCTGTTTCAAGCTGCCTGGAAAAAGAATGAGCTGAATCATGTCTGGCTGAAGAGAACTTAGAATATCCAGACACCTATTACAAAAGAAAAATATGGCAGGTGCTGGAAATCTGAAATAAAAACAGAAAATGCTAGCAATACTCAGGTCAGGTAGATCTGTGGCAAGAAGAAATTTAATATTTCAGGTCAACGTGGTTTAATCAGAATGTTCTGATGAAAGGTCTCCGATCTGACAGGTTCACTCTGTTTCTCCCTACAGTTGTAGCCAAAGGTTGTATTACCGGCAACCTTTGTTTTTATTTCAGAACAGATATCCAGAGTTTATTCTGAAATGATTATTACAATATTTATTTCCTGAAATTAACAATAAAAGACTTTTCCATTCTTGTTAAATTCAATTGCCTTTTACTAGTTTTGTTTAGATTTTTTGAAGCCTTTGCAATCTTAAAAACACAGGTCCTATTAAAGTTATCAATTACCATTTTAATCAGATTTGTATCAAACATTTCCTTTATAATGTGCAGAAGCATTAATTTATAGCATTCTATTTAAAAGGTAGAAGATCCAGGTTTTATGAGCTGGATTCCTGACAGTGATCGGCAATCTGATCACACTATCTTCCCAAAGTTTGTCTGCAGGGTCTCCATACTAACATGCATCAAGATTAGAGACTACCAAAAATTTGAACTACCCACAAAGTCAGCCATTCAAACAGGAAATGAAAAATAGAAAATACAGTCAGTTCTCATTACTTCACTATAAAAGCCTCATCAATACAATTTAAAGTTGCACAACTACCAATAGATATCCTTCTATTATGGGCACATTCAGACACAATACAGTGCTCCTTAATTCAAAAAAATCTTTCATTGAAGAAACAATTAATTGCAATTAGCATTAATCCATCAAGCAGTATTCCTCCTTTCTTTGTATCCTTTAAATTAAAAGTCAATAATGAAATCTCTCTCTAGTTGTATGCTTACGTGCCACTTCTTATACAATGTATGAATACATTTATCAGAAGCATAACTAGATGTAATGTACAACACTCAATAAATGTGCACGATAAAAATTGTGACTGAAGACTTCTTTTTAATTGAAGTGAGTTTTCTCTTTTACATTTGAGACACAGTTGCTTACCAGAATATTTCATGCCAGAACAACAATGTTTTTAACGAGTCCAATTCAAACAGAAAATTTATATTACAACAGAAAAAACATACCAACTGGTAAATATGAAATAAAAGCATAAATGAGTCAGAGTTGTCAGTATTCCGAGGGCCGAACTGCTGAGATAAGATACTGTGTACTGGAAACCCTTTCACTCCTCATTATCAAAAGGCTTGCGCAGTTTAAGTGAAAAATGAACATAGGGCACTATACCCATAGACAACCAAAAAAATGCAACAACAAAGGTAATGTGTGTAAATATAATTTGCTAACCAAAAGAACAAGGTGGTAATCTCAATGATCAAATTAAATAGAATAAAATTAAATGCAACAGAAATATTAATATTGGGTTTTAATTCACTTCGAATAAGCAGTATCTTTGAAAAGCGTCTCAGTCAAGCATTTCAAATGCAGATTAATTTAAAACTGTAAAATTCTTCAATTTTAAAAAGAATTACACTTAGCACTGTCAGAGAAACTTCACTATATTTTGCTCTTTGAACTGCACAAAGAAAAATATGTGAATGCGCAGACATTTTTTAAAGACAATTCAGCTATTAAACAGAGACATAATGCAACAATGCACAAGTCTATTGTATATTTGAGTCCGACAGAGATTATAATGGTATATCTTAATGCAAAGGCTTTTATTTAAACATAAAGCACAAAGGAAGTTAAGAGAGTCTATAAATGCATACATTGTATTTAAAATAGTTATACAACAGCCCACACCACAGATACCAGGATATTCAACCCAACTGGTCTATGCTAGCATTTATATCTGTGCACTGTTATTTAGCACAGAAACACTTTCTTTTTACCACGTGTCAAGATTTTTGGAGACTAGCCCAGATCAACTTTGAAAAGCAATGATATACAGAAGAACTTGTGTTATTCTAGAAAGTTGCATCATTTCATAAAGCAGGGAACATAACGAAAATAATGACGTTCCCTAGGAATCTGTGTTTACTGATTTGTTTTAAAATATCATTCGGAGTTTCATAATGTCAACTATTGCCATATGTTTGTCTACTGTGACCTCCTAACAAGAAAGATATGCATGACAGAGCAATTGTTAATTCCCTTAGGATGTAAGTTTAAAACATCGTGGATGTATGTCAGCAGAATTTAAACCTTTTATTCACACTGCTAAAATTTGTTTAAATTATGGGACTTCCCGAATAGCTGTTTTTTTTTTTGCTAGCAAAATCTTTTGTCTCTTTCTCTCTCTCTCAAGGCCCTTCTAGTTTATATCACGGTTTCACCGGCTCTGTAAGGAAGACTCATTCTGTCACTGTGCTGTATGTGGTTTGCTGTGATTTACCTCGGAAATGCCATTCCATTCTGCGGTAGGTATTTATTGTTGAGCGAATATGACGTGACTCGTTATGAAAGTTGTTACTAATTCATTATGAGCTGCTGTGGCACTACCTCCTGAGACAAAAACTACTCAAAGAAAAATGGAACTAATCTGTGTAACAGCAGCAATCATTTTAGAGGGCATTTACGTCTAAAATATTCTCAAACCCATTTCGCTTTCATTCTCTTTTTGTACCTCAATTCTCCATTAGCAATTATCACTCTGTCCTGTGGGACGTGCGGTCTTTCTCAATGTATTACTCGTTAGCTGGTGGTCATTGTAGTGGCAGATCTACTGCTGATAATGTTCGAGGTGATATTTTCCGAGATTGGTGACGTTTATTTCTTATTTTCATTCTTGGAGTGCACGCCTGTTTGTAGTCTCAACATCACTCAGGTTTTCACAGCCACAAAGTTCTATCCGGTTTCACCTTTAATTGATTCATCGCCATTCGTTGTCAGACAATGAGAGAAAAAATCTTTCGCTGAAAGAACTGCACCCATCGTTATAGCGACTGTGTTTGGACTGAGCTTTATGGAAAACACACCATTTACTTTGAAAATAGCACTTGGAGATGGTTGACAAAAATCAAGCATCTAGTTTACCGTTTTGGGTAGCATGCTTCTCCTTTGACATCACCTTGACACCATTTGTCTGTGTTGATTACTCTGCTCCATGTTTTGACTATTGTACACATTATGAGGGCCAATAGCGTGAAGAGGGTACTCCGGGGAAGTAACAGTAGTGATGATCTTAGTGATCCAGAAATGGAGAGCAGTAGAATATCGGTCATTACTGTTGACCATTGACAATTACTTCATATTGGTACAGATGTTTTGTGCACAATTCATGGCATTACATTCCTGTGCACAGATCACAATCACCATCACGCAGCAGCTGGACATATGCTTCTTCTTCGAGTTCATGCATAAATACATTTATCTATGCAGTAGTTTGGGCTAAATTCAGAGATGAATTGAAAAATATCATTAATATCAAATGACTCGAATTAAGTTGGATTCGGTCTTTCTTTTAATAGTTGTTTTGAATATTTAATAATACTTTTTCTTCTAAGGATCAATCACAAAAAAAAACTTGCTCAAATCTTGGCAGGTGTACTTGTTCATGGAATGTATTGAGTAAATAGCAATTGGTTTGCCAGGTGACTTTTCAAATTTAGATTAAGGCTGGGTAGTGCTCAGTGAGATGTCGTTGAGGAATGAAGTTGAATCAAAGACAGAGTTTCAGTAAGAGACTATTTAAAATGTTCTCTCCAGTAATCACAGACGTTCACCTTTATAACCACACCCTGCCTCCTCCCCACATGCCCATCTCTCCGCGGATGGGCAATCGAGTACTTCGGCCACAAACTAATTTGACAGCGATGAGAAAAGCACGTCTAAAATTGATGTTAATGAATTGCTGGAATCCTGCATTAATTTCACCCACCGTTTATTCCTTACATTGTGGCTTGTGTGCTGTACATTTACCTCCAGCTGCTCGCGGGGCTGCGGTTTTTGACCTGTGTTGGAGTTTCCAGTCAATTCAATCTCCACGCTTATGTGCTTCTTTCCGTGACCATCTGCTACTCTGCGTTTTCACATCTACTGACTGAATCCCCATGATTTTAACGGTGGCGGTAATTTAATACAAACTTCAAGTTAACTGTATGAACAGCCTGTCCCCGAGAATTGAAGCCACACATCTGGCCTACTTTCTGAACTCGGATCAAAATGTGGAAACTCCTTAGTTGCCGAAATGATCTCAAATCTGGGTTGAAATCCTTGGACTTTAGTGGGTATCGACTGCATTTCTGCATTGACATACTCTGCAGAACGGAAATGCTCTGTTTCTGTCCGGAATCTGCTACATTAATTTTTTCATTTACCGAACTGTCAGCTGTGGACAAATCTCGATCTATATTATCTTACAAAGTTTATTTCAAATTTTTGCGCTCCTTCTTCTCAAAAAGATATTTTCTACTGAAGAATAAACGGCTCTATATGACGAAAATTCTTTCTCTGTTTTGCGGATCTTCTGCTATATTTAAATATATATTGGGAAAATTGATTCCTCTTACTCACCCACTGCTATAACCGAGAGAAATCAATCCCTTGCTCATTCTGTCCCTCGCTATTATTTCGGCTGATGTTTCAGCTTCAGCTGTTGCTACCAATTTATTACATAAATTTTTATGAACTGACAAAGAAAGTGTTATTGTCTCGCAAAACCTGTCCTCCAATTGTCTTGGAAGTCCCTTAACATTGAAATAAGCCTCTGTTTTGCCGATAACGTGCGGTTCTCGGAGTGCAGCGAGAGGGTCACTTTAAAAAATAACACACAGGGCCAATGTCAGTGCACTCTTAGACTATCTCAACAGTTACTATCCTGAGCACCACCACATCATCTTAGCTCAAAGAAGCAGGCGCCTCATGCAGGACATTGCTTTCTAATTGTGAATTGCGGTGCAAACAAAAAGGCCAGCCGACAGAAAAAATGGAGGGCGGCTTTTTTTCTGGCAACGTCTTCCAGAATTTGAAAGCTGGCTTCGGGCGGTCAGTTCCTCTCAGAAATGAACTTGTCGGACGCTTCAGTCAATCTTTCTCTGAGTTAAGGGAGCTTATCATGACGGCCCGGCATCACCAGAGTGAAGAATTGCCTAGTCGCTGTCATCGGCACATAACTTGCTGCACTTGAGACAAATGGACGGGAATAAGAAATGATTCTATACTATCGTGAGCAACCCCTAGCCCGGGAATCAACAAGTGTCAAAGTGACCCTCCTCAGTGATTCCAATACCAAAGCCAGAAAAGCATTAGTCTCTGGATGGGGATGAAGGACAAGGAAGGAATGGGAATGCAAACTGCTACAATACCCTCCTCCAGACGAATTGACTAGAACACCCAACACCCTGTTCCATCATTGGGCTAAGAGATCCCAGCAAGGTGGCCCTACTCATCCAACGTTTCAGTTCCAGCCTCTCAACGTCCAGCCGCCAGCAATTACCATTTAATCAGAGTGCCTGGTGTACCCTCACTCCATCATGACGAGCAGCAGCCTTAATCTCTCCACCAGGAAACATCAGAATTGGTTTGGCGAAAATGTTCAGAAGACACACTGGCGATTGGAGCTTAAACCCAAAGCACTGAATCACTGCTTATGCTTCACTAAAACCGAGGAGACAATTGAAATCCTTCATCTAAATTATACTGGAATGATATATCCACAGTATTTCACAATAACTTCATTGCTGTGTTAATATAAGTCTTACTCGTGACTAATAAATAAAATTTAAACTTTTAATAAAGATCTCTGAAAGGGGACAGATTTCACGAATAAAATCGAAAATTCTGGGTTTCTCTGGAATCTTTCCTCGCCTTCCTTTTTGAACTTACCGGCTTTTACCGCGAATGAAAGGAGAAGAGGCGAATGAAAAGGGAATAGAAACAATCGGACTTGGCATTCTCCTGGCAATCAGAGTCAGATTGTCACTTTGCTCGTATTTCCTGATGGTGAATTTTTCTTTGATCCTGCACCGCCGGGTGTTCTCACTCGGGCAAGCCAGAACTGTGCAGGTCAGCCCATTTCTGAGGCCTTTCGTCCAACTGTGCAGAATCGGGTTGAGGAGACCTTTTCATAGCATCGGCTGCTGTAAAGCAGGTGTGTTTAAAGATTCAATTTCAAAATAAGAACAGGGTACATTTATCCGGTTGGTTGAGGATTAGAATTTGGGGTTAGGTGGGTTGCCCAGTCCGGGGCAGCTCCATTCGAGATCTGAAACACAATCTTTGTGATCGACAGAGAAGTCCATAATGATATTTTTGCAGTTGTATTCACAAGTGCCTATCGATAAATATGCTGCATTTAGTGACTAAGATAACAAAATATTTATAAACTATGTATACTAAGAAGCATTAAATGCTTTGGCGTCAAGGAAATGCATTATAGATTAACTAACCGGAGGACAATTCTGACAAACTCAATTGATTGTTTTATGGGGTGCGAAATAGGTGACATGGGTAGTACGGTGGATGTGAAGTTTAGCAAGGCGTTTAACAAAGTTCCATATGGCAGGCTCGTCAAAAAGCAAAAGTGCTTTTGCTCCAAGGAACAATAGTAACCAGATCCAAACTGAATTATCAACAAGAACAACGAGCAATGAATGACTGGTGTGTATACTTTGCAAATGGAAACTATTACTATCAATGTTTCACCAGGCTTAGTATTGGGCCCCTGGTTTTTGTAGTCGATATCCCCAGTTTAGACTCAAATATATTGATATGATGAAGAAGATGACACATATTTTGGTCATGTGTTTGATAAGGAAGAGGCGATGGTACTGTCATCCAGTCATATGTAATCTAGGAAACGCTCTGGTGACCTAGATTCGAGTCGTACCACGGCAGCCTGTGATATCTGAATTCGATAAAAATCTGGAATTTTAGAAAAGGCAAGTGATGATCATGAAACAATTCTCCACAAGAAGAAATCTGTTCTGGGTTAATTGCCCTGACCTACACTACAGCTCTCTGAAGCGGCCAAGCAAGCCATTCAGTTCACCGATGAGGCATGGGCAATAAATACTCAAAAATGAAAGAAAACAATTAGATTGCAGGAAATATATAGAAACGGTCATTTGGACAGAGAGGTGTAAAATGGAATTCAATCTGAAAAAATATATGTTTTGGAAAGTGTAAAAAGCAGGACAATATGCAATAAATCTTAACTGGGTGAAATAACCGGGATCGTAGGGTATACTTTAACATAGATAACATGGCTAAATGAGAATGCAATGTTTTTTCTGTACGAGCCCAAGTATAGAATATGAGAGCAGGGGGCATCCAATAAGAGTGTGTTTCATTCTACTCCCGTACCGTTTACATAGCATACACTGGACATAGTAATTCCAGTGGAGAGTGTGCAGAACGGATTTCTGAGGACATTGCCAGGACTGGAAAATGTTGTCAATATGCAAAGATTGGACGAATTCGAAGAGAACAGAAGTAGCAGACGGTGGCATAATGGAAGTGTGTATCTAACCTGTCATCCTATTCTGAGATATGGGGTATTTGGACAGACCTGCTCCTGGCATAAAAATATAGAACTATTTTTGAAATTGCTTCGATTCGCACAATGTATTATATGTATACGAATACAAAGCTGGTGGATGTTATATTTATCGTTGTTGTTTAGCATTTGAAGTTTATCAATATTTATCACAACTGAGTACTCTAACTAAAGATTTAAAGTAATTGGTAAAGGATTAGATGGTAAATGCAGAAGAGTCTTTCACCCAGCGGATAGCACTCACTTCCTGAAAGCTTGGTAGAGGTAGAAAGTCTCAAAATATTTAAAATGAATGCGTACTTGGAAATTTGCTTCTGGCAGGGCTGTGGAGATTGCACATTTTCTCTCAGTACAAGCACGTTGGACCGAATAGTACTTTTTGGTCTTGTGACGCTCTATGATTTTGTGATTCTATGATACCTTCCCTCTCTAGCTATGTAATATTATCCTTAATCAATACCCCACCTCCTCCTTTCTCTCCTCCCCCACGTTTTGTTATTGTCCTGAACTTTTGGGAGACCAGTCTCTGTTACTCCCATATCAATGTCATTCCTTTAATGATTTATAATTAAGAACTATGAATGAAAGTAAGGAGCAATTCTACACACAGTGTTGCATGTATTTGGACTTCACTTCCAAAGTGACCGATGTTAGAGCAGTTGTTAATGTTACATGTAAAATTGAGAGATTTTTGAGCACAGAACTTTCGGCTCTTGAGATCTTATACAGTTTGTTTGATGACTGTGAACAATACCTGTCTCTCTGGTACCAACCCGTTTCACCAGAGAGTTTCTCTTCACAATAAATAAGAGACACCTTTTCATGTTGTCTCCTAGAAGAAGACGACACGTGGCCTGAAACACAGAGTGGAACTCATAGAACATAGAACATAGAACAATACAGCACAGAACAGGCCCTTCGGCCTTCGATGTTGTGCCGACCAAAATAAAAAGCAATGCCCCTCCAAACTAAACCATTCCCTTCTCTTCCATATACTTATCAATTAACCTCTTAAACGCCACCAAACTTGGCGCATCTACAACAGCTGCAGGCAGGGCATTCCACTCCCTAATCACTCTTTGAGTAAAGAACCTACCTCTGATATCCGTCCTATAACTCATACCCCTTAATTTAAAGCTGTGTCCCCTCGTGCTAGCTTTCTCCATCCTAGGAAAAAGGCTATCACTGTCCACCCTATCTAAACCTCTAATCATCTTATATGTTTCAATAAGATCCCCTCTTAGCCGCCTCCTTTCTAACGAAAACAACCTCAAATCCTTCAACCTCTCTTCATAGGACCTGCCCTCCATACCAGGCAACATCCTGGTAAACCTCCTCTGTACCCTCTCCAATGCCTCCACATCTTTCTTATAATGTGGGGACCAGAACTGCACACAATACTCCAAGTGCGGCCGCACTAGAGTTTTGTACAGTTGCAACATGATGCTGCGGCTCCTAAATTCAATCCCCCTACCAATAAAAGCTAAGACTCCATATGCCTTCTTAACAACTTTATCCACTTGACTGCCTACTTTCAGGGATCTATTGACACATACACCAAGATCCTTCTGTTCCTCAACACCATTAAGAGCCCTACCATTAGCCCTATACTCTACACATTTATTGTTCCTGCCAAAGTGCATTACCTCACACTTTTCCACATTAAACTCCATTTGCCACCTCTCGGCCCAGCTCTGCAACTTGTCCAAGTCACTCTGTAAACTAAAACACCCCTCTTCACTATCTACCACACCACCAACTTTAGTTTTCCCAACTCATGGGAAAAACGCATGAAAGTTCATCATGTTCTCAGAAACCAACAGTTCCATTGAATACTCAGATCCTGCAGGTGCTCGTGAAGATCGAGGAAATATACTATCCACTCCTCGCTGCTGTCGGTGTCTTTTGTAAGTATGTGTAAATATTAATTAACTCTGTGCACCTTAATGTATTACTATATTTTAATGCAATGGCATCACATCCTTGCTTTTGTGTATCTGATGAGGTTTCATATCCAGTTTTAGTTCACAAAACCACTTTACCCGGATAACTTTTCCTTGATTTTGCTAGCACCTATATCTAGGTTCCACAACCATTCAAATTTACCGTTCACCCCTCACTTCTCTCAGTACACTTGTAAATCACTAAATCCAGTTGTTCCAATTATACAATGTGAACTGGACATATATATCAGACCAGAAATAATTTGTGTTAGATGTGGCTTTTCAGATATTTACTTTTGAAAATTGGTATTTGTCAAATGCTGAGATAGAACGCCAATGCTAAAAATAATATTAAAGAAATGCCTTGTTCAGTCTTCTTACTTTCTATTTCCCTCGCTACAATTCTTCATTTTTCAGGACTATTCTAAATTACAGAGGCCTTGTTTTTATTCCAAACAGATCTCTATTGATTTACATTTCAATGATTGCATGTCTGATAGAGTTCGAAATTTTATTTTACCAGCCACATTATCACACTACTTAATGTGAGTCAATTTTGCTTCTTTCTACTCTAAATGCTAGTTAGTGAAGTTTTCATTCAAAAGAAGATAATAATTAGGAGAATCATTTACTACTTTTTGGATAATATTTGTTAAGTTGACAACAGTAATAATTGACATACCATTGATTCATTTTATGATTTTCTTTTCAATTGACCGTTCTCTTTCAACCACTCAAAAACAGAGATCTCTCTAATTCAGGATAATTGTGCAGGAAACATATGCTGATTCCTCTCTCTAACCGGGATAACTGTATAGAAATCAGGAGCACGAATCTGTGCTGGAAGTTTGAAATTGATTGATGGTGCTCAACGGGGATGCACTATTCAATAAATACCCAAATGTGAATTAAGTCATCTGGTTCTACAAGCATTCGGTAAGAATTCACATTTCAAAATGATAAATACAAAACATTTATTGACAATTGAAGAAGTAAAATTGAAACAACTTTTATTTTAACAATTAATAGAAAGTATAACCTAACATTAAACAGGTTTCTTACACTTTCCTCAGTTGGTCAGGCTATAGCTTGAAGGGACAACCTCGGGTTAATCAATCCTGGGATAACATACTCGCAAAGTAGCTCGCCGAAACACTCATTTTTATACTTGTGAGGTGTTGTCAGTTCGTCTTAACTAAATTGTTGTAAACATCAATTGGTGTATAATTTGCCAATAATGCGAGAACGGTCAACTTTGTTTATCATAGTCAATTCAGCATAATGTTTCAAATTTAGGTCAAAATCATCTTTCTGGCATGTCTCTTACAGGACTCTCATTAACTAACATATTCTCAACAGCCGTGGATAATTTATATTCCCGATAGGGCAGGCGTCCATGGTTAAGCTATTTCTTTTCGAGCTGTTACATTACTTCAATTCTCTCATAATAAAGGCTGATGGCATAACAGTTTTATCTCTTTTCATTCACGGGCATATGCCATCCTAAATAAAATAAAGCGATTTCTAATGAACTACTGATTATTATTTACTTATCTTTCAATTGCCAGAGTCAGTGAGGTCTTAGCAAAAGTCAGACGAATGCTGGGTCTTTTCTGTCCATTTTTTAGTCCTGTGTCATTACTCATCCCATTTCCCAATGCCTCGCTACGTCCCTTCCCCCTCATAAAAATACGAAAAGTATTTAATTCTAATCTGTGTTGATGTATTATTTCTCCTCTGAATTATTATTCTACTATACGTCGCAGTACGTCCCTGTCTCTGGCATTTATGTTCTGTATTTCACTGCTGATTGTACAGCAGTAGAGTCTGTCGAGAGAGTACAGGGCTATCACTCTTTATGACAGTTAATAATTCGATGAATTAAGTCATAAAGATTTATTTTTCAACTTGAACAACGTCAAACTTGCTGCTTTTGCTCGCAGACTTTGATATAATTTTCCTCTTTATTTCCGTCCATACAGTCAATTTTGTGGCAATGGTGATTCTGTCTCGGGGCAAGTGTGGACTCAGCAAAACTGTCACTCACTATCTGGTGGGGATGGCATCGGCTGATCTACTGGTCGTTATCCTTGATCTCATACTGCGACGTATACCTGTTGTTTACTGGGCGGTGTTTTATTTCTTTAAGTCCATTCCGGTGTGTAATATCCATGCTATCCTCATTTACGCAGCCACAGATTGTTCAGTCTGGTTCACTGTCCTATTTACATTTGATCGATATGTAGCCATTTGTTGTCAGAAGCTGAAAACCAGATACTGCAAAGAGAAAATAGCATCTATACTCATCGGAATTGTGGCTGTGCTGAGCTGTCTTAAGAACATTTTCTGGTACTTTATGTATACAAGTGAATACCGGCTCGCCGATGATCTCTGGTTTTGTGTTGTAACAACGAGTGTTCGTTATTCACTGCTCTGGAGAATAATTGAACTTCTCCACTATTTGTCCACTCCATTTATCCCATTTGTGCTTGTTGTACTGTTCAATATTTTAACCGTCAAACATATCATAGCTGCCAACATAATCCGCGAAAGACTCCTGGGCCCATGCAATGGAGAGAAACAAAATGATCCTGAGATACAGAATCGGAAAAAATCCATGATTGTCATGTTTACCATATCCGGGAATTTTATTGTGCTATGGGCCGTTTTTCTCTTTTATGCTATCGGTTACCAATTAACAGAGCTGGGCTTCAGTTCTGTAAGACTACATTATATAATTGGGAAAATGGGATTTCTATTTCAGCTTTTGAGTTGCTGCACCAACACTTGTATTTATGCAATGACACAAACTAAATTCAGAGCACAGTTGAAGGAAATGATGAAATATCCTTTGGTTGTATTTGTTAAATTTCTGGTTAAAATAGTTATTTAATATGAATGTAATGATATTCTGCTTTGCGACACAAATTATTTGTGTGCTATATCCTCAGAAATAAATTACAGTAAATATTATTTCCCATAAATTATAAAACGTCCAAATGTATTTAGAGAGGGAGACAAATGAATAAAGGAGTGGACACGTAATTTTTTTAATCAAATAATCGAGAATATAGTAGCTGAATTTTAGTTTGGAAGTAATAGCGCACTTGACTTCTTCCAGTTTTAAGAAAACTTCATAACTTTTGCGGAAAAGCTAGAAAGATGGGGAAATTTTTTAGAGTTACAATATTTCCGTGAGGATTGTCCACCCGGAGTGGGAGATCCACAGATAGAGCCATTGGATATACAATTTTAGATGGTGAAGGGAAAGGTGGTAGGAGAGAGAATAAGATAATGTTTTGTTCTACTTTGAGACTATTGCTGTTAATGCAGGGCGGAGAAGGAAGTCGGGATTCCACTAATATAACAGAGTCTAGAGAGCGCGGCTGTACAACATTCCATTCAAAATGTAAAGGAGAAAGTGCGCATTAGAGAAAGGACTATGTTTAAAAGTGGGGGAAATGAGTGTTTGTTTAAGGTAACGGCAATGGTGGCGTTTCAGAGACTTACTAGCCAGTGCCTGATAAAGATAACCAGCGTTGGCTGGTAAGTGAAGAAGCAGGTTTTTACGGGTTACAAATCAAGTAGGGGAACAGTTAAATCAGCAAAAGTATTATTCCAATGGAGTAAAGAACATGGACTGGGTGAGGGAATGTGGCAAATCACCTCCGTGAGTTGTAGCACAAAAGTAAAATATTGCAATAATTTTAAAGTAAAAACATAAAATATTGGAAGAAATGCAGCAGGTCTGGAAGCATCTCTGGAGAAAAATACAGTTAACATTTCAAATGCTTTTATTAATCAGAAGCAATGCTAACATTAACACTGCAATGAAGTTACTGTGAAACTCCCTTAATCGCCACAGTCTGGCACGACTCTCAGAATGTGGGAGGTAACCGGAGCACCCACAGAAACCCACGCAGACACGGGGAGAGCATGCAAACTTCACGCAAACAGTGACCCAAGCTGGAAAATCGAACCTAGGTTCCTGACGCTGTGAAGCAGCAGTGCTAACCACTGTGCTACAATGTGATTCAACATGAGTCCGTCTGAGCTTTCTTTGCGCAGTTGCGTAGCGGTTGGGCACGGTAAGGCTGACTCTGGAAATGAATGTGGTACAAGGCGGTGCTTAGCTATTTAGGGATGTGACAGGAAGTCCAGAGATTAACGAAGATATATTGTTGCTTCAGAAACTGTCAGAGAAACAGAATTAAACTCAGAATTGCTGATCAATCAAGAGGAGGCCGATTAGTAAAACCAGAGGAAAAGAAACCGATTCAGTAAATAGGCAGGGAAATTACTTTCAATCCGGGAAACGGGTAGGTAAGAAATCTTGTTCATGAATTAGTAGAATAACACACAAGAGAGGCAATCAGATTCCAGGATTCAAGGCAATCACAACAACGGAATTTATATAGTCTTTCACGTGGATAAACGTCACAATCACTTCATCAGTTCGGTTCACCAAAAAATGACATCTGAAAACATAAGACGACAGTAGATCAGGTAGACAAAGCTGGATTAAAGCAGGAGTTTCTGAGCCCTACATCAAAGGGGACGAGATCGAGAAACAGTCATTTTATCGAGGAATTTCCACAACTGCGGATTTCCCTACGGACATTAAACACGGCCACAAACTGTGGAGCAATTAAACTAATGTTGTTCGACAGAACAGATATCTGTGAAGTTTTTGAGGATGGAAAGGTTTGTAAAATTAGAGCTGAGAGGCCAGAGAAGGATTTGAAAACAAGCATGAAAATTTCAAAATGCAGACGTTCATTCGCAGAGAGAAGCAATAGGAAGGGCAATAGGGAGGGAGGGGATGATGTTTCAACTGCACTAGGTACAAGAAAGGACACTGGCAACAGGGTTTTAGATTACGCAAGTTTATGGTGGGTAAAATATAGAATTCCAGTCATGAGTGTGTTAATCTCACTGTATTTCAATTGATCTATTGTTTGTAATGAACATTTACAGTATTATTGAAGATATAATAAAACTATTCGAGCATTAATCTTTCTCAGTAATTGTGATTAATGACGCTGTCTTATCCCTATTAATTAATTAAATATTTTCATCCCGAAATGTTGATACACCAGAGAATACGGCTGCCATTTCTGCATTACAATGTCTTACATTCTATTCAGATGTATTATTCTGTGATTTTGCTGAGATGTTTGCTCAATTTTACACACTATTCTCATCTTCTTACAGGATGAATTTTTCTCAGTTTTTCTTATCTTGCTCTCATAACTTCCACTCTTTGAATTTTCGCACGTTTTCCTCCTGTTTTTTTTTTCAAAACTTTTTCATTATTTTCTCTCCACGTTATTTCAACTATGTTCTATGTTCTATTGCCCATCTTTCACTCCGGACCTTTCTCTATTTCACTTATTAACTTAATTATTCTTGTTGAAGGGAGCCACGGCAGGCTGAAAGGCCACTTTCTGTGCAGCATTAAGCATATGTTTCTCTTCAAATTTCCTTCCATCGGTTCTGATATCTTCGCAGGTTCTTCGTTGTCTAATTGTGTTTGAGAAGGTTCTTGTGAATTTCATTAAAGCATCTCACTATGTTAAAATTGTATTATTATTACAAGCTGCTGTTGCTATTGTTGATGTACTCACAATTCTCCATGGTGATCTCCATGGACAGCTGAGCAATAATGAGAAATATGATGAATATGTGGAAAAGGAGAACTGGGAAGTCTTTCAAATTCAGAGATCTATGATGACTAAATACAGTGTAATTTTCAGACAATGCGTACAATTAATCAGCGTGCTAATAATAATGAATGAATAGCCCTCCTGTAAAAAGTCGTGAATGTAATCCAATCCATCATGCAAACCAGCCTCCCACCCATTGACTGTCTACACTTGCCGCTGCCTTGATAAAGCAGCCAACAGAATTAAGGACTCCACGCACACCAAACATTCTCTTTTCCAACTTTTTCCTACAAGAAAAAGATGCAAAAGTCTGAGGTCACATACCAACCGACTCAAGAACAGCTTCTTCCCCGCTGCTGTCAGACTTTTGAATGGACTTACCTTGCATTAAGTTGATCGTTCTCTACATCTATCTATGACTGTAACACTATATTCTGCACTCTATGAAAGGTATGTTTTGTCTGTATGGCGTGCAAGAAACAATACGTTTCACTGCATAATAATACAGGTGACAATAATAAATCAAATCAAATCAAATCAAAAGGGTCGAAATATTAGAATAGATGCTCCCAAAGTGAAGGTAAAACAAAATTGGAAATTAACTGAGTGAGTTGAGTGAGGGATTGGAGATTTCTCTTCCATTTCAAAGATGTCGATGGTGAAAATCCTGGGAAATCCACACATTGGGCTTTCGTCCTCATCAACAAAAATTAATTTAACGTGTAAATTAATTACACGTGCGTATCTCCCACCCTTCCTCCTCCTCTAACCTAAAAAACCACTGGTGTGAGAGCAGGTAAGCTTTTTTTCTTTTCTTCTTTTGTCTTTCATTTCTTAGTAAGGGAAATTAGCAGGGATGGAAGTGCAGGCAATGCAATGTTCCATTGGCAGGAATGGAAGTGCAGGCAATGCAATGTTCCTCCTATGGGATGTTTGCTGTGAGGGACACCATTAGTGTCTCAGCTGAGTACACCTGCAGGAATGCACCCAATTCCAGCTCCTTGAAGGCCGTGTTAGAGATCTGGGGCTGGAACTGGATGAATTCAGGATCATTTGGGAGGCAGAGACAGTTATGGATAAGAGCTACAGGGAGATAGTTATTCCTAAAAATGAAGATACTTGGGTGATTGTTAGAAGGGGTAAGAAGCAGTCTGTGCATCGATCTTCTGCTCGCTTTTCTGTATAACAAGTATACCATTTTGGATACTTTTGGGAGGGATGAGTTATCAGTGGCAAGCCATGGGGTACAAGTCTCTGGCATAAAGTCTATCCCCGTTGCTCAGAAGGGAAGGAGGGAGAGGAGTAGAGCATTAGTCATTGGTGACTCCATAGTTAGGGGGACGGACAGGACATTCTATTGGAATGAGAGAGACACACGATTAGTGTGTTGCTTCCCAGGTGCCAGAGTCCATGACGCTTCAGCTCGTGTTTTCGGGATTCTTAAGGGGGAGGGGCGCCAGCCCCAAGTCATGGTCCACATAAGCACCAAAGACATAAGTAGGAAAAGAGATGGAGATGTAAAGCAGAAATTCAGGGACTTAAGGTGGAAGCTTAGAGCTAGAACAAACAGAGTTGTTATCTCTGGTTTGTTACCTGTGCTACATGCTAGCGAGGAGAGCAATAGGGAGAGACAGCAGTTGAACGCGTGGCTACAGGATGGTACAGGAGGAAGGGATTCAGAAACCTGGACAACTGGGGCTCATTCTGGAGTGGGGGGATCTCTATAAACGGGATGGTCTACACCTGAACCAGAGGGGCACCAATATCCTGGGGGGGAAGGTGAAATTTGCTAATGCTCTCCAGGAAGGTTTAAATTAATTCAGCAGGAGGATGGGAACTCGAACTGTAGCTCCAATGTAGAGAATGTTGAGAGTAGTGAGGTTATGAATAAGATTTTAAGGTTGCAGGAGTGCATCGACAGATAGGAAGGTGGTTTGAAGTGTGTCTACTTCAATCCCAGCAGCATCCGGGATAAGGTGGGAGAACTTGCAGCATGGGTTGGTACCTGGGGCTTCGATGTTGTGGCCATTTCAGAAACATGGATAGATCAGGGACAAGAATGGTTGTTTCAGTTTCTGGTGGTTGGATGATTCAGTAAGATCAGGGAAGGTGGTGGAGGTGTGGCATTGTCAGTTAAGGACTGTATTATGGTGGTAGAAAGGATCCTTGATGCGGACTCGTCTACTGAAGAGCATGGGTTGAGGTTAGGAACAGGAAAGGAGAGATCATCCTGTTGGGAATTTCCTATAGGCCTCCGAAAAGTTCCTGTGATGTGGAGTATAGGATTGCAAAGATAATTCTGGATAGGATTGAAAGTAACAGGGTAGTTGTTATGGGGGACTTTAGAAATATTGACTGGAAACGAGTATTTTCGACGGGTTAATTTTTTGTCCAATGTGTGCAAGAGGGTTTCCTGACACAATATGTAAATAGGTCAACAAGAGGCAAGGCCACATTGGATTTGGTAGTGGGAATGAACCAGGCCAGGTGTTAGATTTTAGGGTAGGTCAGCATTTTGGTGATAGTAACCACAATTCGGTTATCTTTACTTTAGTGATGGGAAGGGATAGATATATACCGCAGGGTGAGAGTTATAGCTGGGGAAAGGAAATTATGACGAGATTAGGCAAGATTTAGGATGCATAGGACATGGAATGAAACTGCAGGGGATGGGCAGAATCGAAATGTGGAGCTTGTTCAAAGAACAGCTACTGTGTGTCCTTGATAAGTATGTAGCTGTCAGGAAGTTGCCGAGCAAGGGAACCATGGTTTATTAAAGAAGTTGAATCTCTTGTGAAGAGGAAGAAGGAGACTTATGTAAATATGAGACATGAAGGCTCAGTTAGGGCACTTGAGAGTTACAAGTTAGCCAGGAAGGGCCTAAATAGAGAGCTAAGAAGAGCAAGGAGGGGACATGAGAAGTTTTTGGCAGGTAGGATCAAGGAAAGTTTTCTATAGGTATGTCAGGAATAAAAGAATGACCAGGATAAGATTCGGGTCAGTCAAGGACGGTAGTGGGAAGTTGTGCGTGAAGTCCGAAGAGATAAGAGAGGCACTAAATGAATACTTTTCATCAGTATTTGGGGGTAAGGCAGTTGATGTGGTATATATGGACTTTAGTAAGGTGTTTGATAAGGTGGCCCATGGAAGACTTCTGCAGATAATGCAGATGTATGGGATAGAGGGTGATTTAGCTAATTGGGTTAGGAATTGGCTAGCAGATAGAAGACAGAGCGTGGTGGTTGATGGGAGATATTCATCGTGGAGTTCGGTGACAAGTGGCGTACCTCAGGGGTCTGTTTTGGGGCCCCTGCTGTTTGTAATTTTTATAAATGATCTGGATGAGGGTATTGAAGGATGGATTAGTAAATTTGCAGATGACACTAAAGTCGGTGGAGTGGTAGATAGTGAAGAGGGGTGTTATAGTTTGCAGAGGGACTTGGACAAGTTGCAGAGCTGGGCCGAGAGGTGGCAAATGGAGTTTAATGTGGAAAAGTGTGAGGTAATGCACTATGGCAGAAATAATAAATGTGTAGAGTATAGGGCTAATGGTAGGATTCTTAGTAGTCTTGATGAACAGAGGGATCTTGGTGTGTATGTGCATAGATCCCTGAAAGTAGGCAGTCAAGTCGAGAAGGTTGTTAAGAAGGCATATGGAGTCTTAGCTTTTATTGGTAGGGGGATTGAATTTCGGAGCCGCAACGTCATGTTGCAACTGTACAAAACTCTAGTGCGGCCGCACTTGGAGTATTGTGTGCAGTTCTGGTCCCCACATTATAAGAAAGATGTGGAGGCATTGGAGAGGGTACAGAGGAGGTTTACCAGGATGTTGCCTGGTATGGAGGGCAGGTCTTATGAAGAGAGGCTGAGGGATTTGAGGTTGTTTTCGTTAGAAAGGAGGCGGCTAAGAGGGGACCTTATCGAAACATATAAGATGATTAGAGGTTTAGATAGGGTGGACAGTGATAGCCTTTTTCCTAGGATGGAGAAAGCTAGCACGAGGGGACACAGCTTTAAATTAAGGGGTGATAGTTATAGGACGGATATCAGAGGTAGGTTCTTTACCCAAAGGGTGGTTCGGGAGTGGAATGCCCTGCCTGCAGCAGTTGTAGATGCGCCAAGTTTGGTGGCGTTTAAGAGGTTAGTTGATAAGTATATGGAAGAGAAGGGAATGGTTTAGTTTGGAGGGGCATTGCTTTTTATATTGGTCGGCGCAACACTGAAGGCCGAAGGGCCTGTTCTGTGCTGTAATGTTCTATGTTCTATGTATTCACACAGGAGAAAGACAATACTGTCAAGGAGAATACTGAGATACAGGCTATTAGAATAGACAGGATTGAGGTTCATAAGGAAGAGCTGTTAGCAATTCTGGAAAATGTGAAAATAGATAAGTCCCCGAGGCCGGATGAGATTTATCCCAGGATTCTCTGGGAGGCTGGGGGGAGAATGCAGAGCCTTTGGCTTTGATCGTTATGTTGTCATTATCTACAGGAATAGTACCAGAAGACTGAAGGATAGCAAATGTTGTCCCCTTGTTCAAGAAAGGAAGTAGAAACAACCCTGGTAATTATAGACTAGTGAGCCTTACTTCTACTGTGGGCAAAGTTGGAAAGGATTATAAGAGATAGGATTTATAATCATCTAAAAAGAATAATTTGATTAGAGATAGTCAACACAGTTTTGTGAGGGGTAGGTCATGCCTCACAAACTTTATTGAATTCTTTGAGAAGGTGACCAAAGAGATAGATAGGAGGAGGTGTTAGCGAATCTTGAGGGTATGAAAATTGATAAGTCCCCTGGGCCAGATGGGATTTACCCTAGGATTCTCTGGGAGGCTAGAGAGGAGATTGCAGAGGCTTTGGCTTTGATCTTCATGTCGTCGTTGGCTACAGGTATAGTGCCGGAAGACTGGAGGATGGCAAATGTTGTCCCTTTGTTCAAAAAGGGGAGTAGGGACCATCCTGGAAATTATAGACCAGTGAGCCTGACTTCTGTTGTGGGCAAAGTCTTGGAAAGAATTATAAGGGATAGGATTTATAAGCATCTAGAGAGAAATAAATTGATTAGCACGGATAGTCAATTAGTGCAATGGTTTTGTGAAGGGTAGGTCGTGCCTCACAAACCTTATTGAGTTTTTTGAGGAGGTGACCAAAGAGGTAGATAGGGGTAAGGCAGTTGATGTAGTGTATATGGATTTTAGCAAAACGTTTGATAAGGTTCCCCATGGTAGGCTACTGCAGAAAGTGCAGATGCATGGGATTGAAGGTGATTTAGCAGTTTGGATTAGGAATTGGCTAGCTGATAGAAGACAGAGGGTGGTGGTTGATGGGAAATATTCAACCTGGAGTGCAGTTACAAGTGGTGTACCTCAAGGATCTGTTTTGGGGCCACTGCTGTTTGCCATTTTTATAAATGACCTAGATGAGGGTGTAGAGGGTTGGATTAGTAAATTTGCTGACGATTCCAAAGTGGGGGGAGTTGTAGATAGCGAGGATGGATGTTACAGTTTGCAGAGGGACATAGATAGGTTGCAGAGCTGGGCCGTGAGGTGGCAAATGGAATTCAATACGGATAAGTGTGAGGTGATTCACTTTGGTAGGAATAACAGGCATATGAAATATAGGGCTAATGGAAGGACCCTTAATAGTGTTGTCGAGCAGAGGGATCTTGGGGTACAAGTACATAGCTCTTTGAAAGTTGGCACCCAGGTTGATAAAGCTGTTAAGAAGGCGTACGGTGTGTTAGCTTTTATTGGTAGAGGGATTGAATTTAGGAGCCGTGAGTATGTTACAACTGTACAAAACTCTGGTGCGGCCGCACTTGGAGTATTGCGTACAGTTCTGGTCGCCACATTGTAAGAAAGATGTGGAAGCATTGGAAAGGGTGCAGAGGAGGTTTACCAGGATGTTGCCTGGTATGGTGGGAAGGCCTTATGAGGAAAGGCTGAGGGACCTGAGGTTATTTTCATTAGAGAGAAGAAGGTTACGCGGTGACCTAATTGAGGCGTATAAGATGATCAAGGGATTGGATAGGGTGGATAGTGAGAGCCTTTTTCCTCGGATGGTGATGACCAACACGAGGGGACATAACTTTAAATTAAGAGGTGGTAGTTATAGGACGGATGTCGGAGGCAGGTTCTTTACACAGAGGGTGGTGAGGGTGTGGAATGCCCTGCCTGCAGCAGTTGTGGACTCGCCTACTTTGGGGGCATTCAAATGGTCGGTGGATAGGCATATGGATGATATTGGAATAGTTTAGCACATACAACATAGAACATTACAGCGCAGAACAGGCCCTTCGGCCTTTGATGTTGCGCCGACCAATATAAAAAGCAATGACCCTCCAAACTAAACCATTCCCTTCTCTTCCATGTACTTATCAACTAACCTCTTAAACGCCACCAAACTTGGCGCATCTACAACTGCCGCAGGCAGGGCATTCCACTCCCGAACCACCCTTTGGGTAAAGAACCTACCTCTGATATTAGGTTAGAGGGTCCACTGGCCGGCGCAACATCGAGGGCCAAAGGGCCTGTACTGCGCTGTAATGTTCTATGTTCTATGTTCTATAGATGAAGGTAAAGCAGTTGATGTGGTGTATATGGATTTCAGTAAAGCATTTGATGAGGTTCCCCATGGTAGGCTATTGCAGAAAATGCAGAGGCAAGAGATTGAGGGTGATTTAGTGGTTTGAATCAGAAATTGGCTAGTTGTAAGAAGGCAGAGAGTGGTGGTTGATGGGAAATTTTCATCCTGGAGTTCAGGTACTAGTGCTGCACCACAAGGGAACCCTAGTGTGTCTTTTTTGAGGCCACTGCTAATTGTCATTTTTATAAACGACCTTGATGAGGGTGTAGAAGGATGGGTTAGTAAATTTGTGGATGACTCTAAAACCTGTGGAGTTGTGGACAATGTGGAAGGATGTTGCAGGTTACTGAGGGACATAGATAAGTTGCAGGGCTGGACTGAGAGGTGGCAAATGGAGTTTAAAGTGAAAAAGTGTGAGATGATTCACTTTGGAAGTAACAGAAATACAGAGTACTGGGCTAATGATAAAATACTTGGTAGTGTGGATGAGAAGAGAGATCTTGGTGTCCATGTGCATAGGTCCCTGAAAGTTAGTAAGGTCATTAAGAAGGTGTACAGTGTATTAGCTTTTATTGGTAGCGGGATTGAGTTTCGAAGCCATGAGGTCATTTTGCAGCTGTACAAATTTCTGGCACTGCTGCACTTGGAGTTCTGGTCGCCACATAGAACATAGAACATTACAACATAACAGGCCCTTCAGCCCACAAGTTGTGCCGATCATATCTATACTTAACAGGCCATAGCACTATCTGCAACTCCCAATCCCATGAAATCCCATGTACTCATCCAGAAGTCTCTTAAAAGACCCCAGCGAGTTCGCCTCTATCACCACTGATGGCAACCGATTCCATTCACTCACCACCCTCTGAGTGAAAAACTTACATCTAACATCTCCTCTGTACTTGCCCCCCAGCACCTTAAACCTGTGTTGTCTCGAGTGACCATTTCAGCCCTGGGAAATAGCCTCCGAGAATCCACTCTATCTATTCCTCTCAACATCTTATAAACCTCTATCAGGTCGCCTCTCAACCTTAATCTCTACAGGGAAAGAGACCTAGCTCTCTCAACCTATCTTCATAAGGTATGCCCCCCAGTCCAGGCAACATCCTTGTAAATCTTCTCTGCACCCTCTCAATAGTTTCCACATCCTTTCTATAGTGAGGCGACCAGAACTGCACACAATACTCCAAGTGGGGTCTGACAAGGGTCTTATAAAGTTGCAGCATTACCTCCCAACTCCTAAACTCAATTCCTCTATTAATGAAGGCCAGTACACCATATGCTTTCTTGACCACATCCTCCACTTGCAAAGCAGATTTAAGAGTCCTATGGACCTGGACCCCAAGATTCTTCTGCTCCTCAATGCTGCCAAGACTCCTACCCTTGATATTATGCTCCTTCATCCCATTGGTCCTGCCAAAATGGACCACCACACATTTATCTGCGTTGAAGACCATCTGCCACTTCTCCACCCAGTCTTGCATCCTATTTCTGTCTCACTGCAACTTCAGACATCCCTCCAGGCTATCCACAACACCACCAACCTTCGTATCATTGGCAAACTTATTAACCCATCGCTCCACTTCCTCATCTAGGTCATTTATGAAAATGACAAACAGCAAGGGTCCTAGAACAGATCCCTGGGGACTGACCTCCATGCAGAAAATCATCCACAATTACTCTCAGCCTTCTGCAGGCAAGCCAGTTCAGGATCCACAAGGCCAAAGTCCCTTGGATCCCATGCCCTCTCACCATCTCAAGAAGTCTTGCATGGGGGACCTTATCAAGCACCTTGCTGAAATCCATGTAAACTATGTCCACTGTTCATCATTCGTCAATGTGTTCAGTCACATTTTCAAAGAATTCAACTGGGCTCATAAGGCACGATCTGCCCTTAACAAAGTTGTGTTAACTATTTCTTATCATATTGAATTTCTCTAAATGCTCATAAATCCTATCTCTCAGAACCCTCTCCATCAACTTACCGACCACTGAGGTCAGACTCACTGGTCAGTAATTCCTGGGCTATCCCTGTTCCCCTTCTTGAAATTAGGCACCACATCCAGAATCCTCCAATCTTCTGGAACCTTTCCCATCTCCATCGACGATGCAAAGATCATCACCAGGGGCTCTGCAATCACTTCCCTCACCTCCCACAGTAACCTGGGGTACGTCCCATCCGGACCCGGCAGCTTATCTACCTTCATGGAATTTAACAGTTCCAACACCTCCTCTTTCTTAATGTCCACATAGTCAATCTTTTCAGTTTGCTGCATTCCTGTAGTACAACCCCCCAGATCACTCTCCACTGTGAATACTGAGGCAAAGTACTTGTTAAGCACCTCTGCTGGTTCCACACAGACTTTTCCCCCTTCACCTTTTATAGATCCTATCCCTTCTCTTCTCATCCTTTTACTCTTCACATATTTGTAGAATGCCTTGGGATTCTCCTTAATCCTACCCACCAAAGCCTTCTCGTGAACCCTTCTGGCTCTTCTAATTTCCTTTTTAAGCTCCCTTCTACAGTAGTTCAAACTTGGGTCAGAGCCATCTTTTAGGTATGTCATAGAGTCATGGATTCATAGAGATTTACAGCATTGGAACAGGCCCTTCGACTCAACTTATCGTTTAATAACTAAGCTAGTTCCAATTTTCCAAATGTTGTTCACGTTTGGCGCATATCTCTTGATAGCCATTTTCCTCATGAAACTCTCTAAACTTTTTTTAAAAAACAAAATTTATCCATCTCTACTGCTACCTCTAGCAGCTTGTTCCAGGCACTCACCACCCTCTGTGTGAAAAAGTTGCCCCTCTGTAGCCTTTTGTACTCCACCCCTCTAAACTTAAAACTGATGCCCTGCAGTTTTAGACTCTCCTATCGTTGGGAAAAGATGTTGACTATATAGCTGATCTATGCCCCACATCATTTAATAGAACTCTATAAGCTCCCCCTAAACCTCTTATGCTCCAGGGGAAAAAGTCCCAGTCTATCCAGTCTCTCTTTATAACTCAAACCATCAAATCCTGATGACATATTAGTAAATCTTTTCTGCACTCTTTCTCGTTTGATAACATCCTTTCTATAATAGGGTGACCAAATCTGTATGCAGTATTCCAATGTAGCCTTACCAATGTCTTGTACAACTTCAATAAACCATCCCAACTGTTCTGAAACCAAGGAGGCATAATGTCTTCTCCATTACCCTGTCCACCAGTGAATTGATTTTCAAGGAGCTATGAACATGTACCCCAAGATCTCTTTGCTCCATAACTCTCCCCAGTGCCCTACCATTAACTGAATAAGTCCTACCCTGTTTCGATGTACCAAAAAGCATCACTTCATGTTTATCTCAATTAAACTCCATCTGCCATATATCAGCCCACTGGCCCAATTGATCAAGAGCCCATTGCAATCCAAGATAACATTCTTCACTATCCACTATGCCATCAACATTGGTGTTATCCGAAATTTATTAACTCTGCTTCCTAAATTCTATCTAAATCATTAATGTAAATGAAAAATAACAGTGGACCCAACACCGATCCCTGAGGCAGATTGCTGGATACAGGCCTCCAGTTTGAAAAACAATCCTCGACACCTCTGGCTTCAGTATGTCTCCTATCTTGATTCCAGGTTAAAGCCCAACAGATTTATTTGGTAGCACAAGCTTTCAGAACGCTGCTCCTTTATCAGGTAAGATAACGCGGGCATTTCCACATCTTAGCTTGATGTCTTCCCAGGACTCTCATTCACTTACATAGACTCAACAATCAAGGATATTTTTTGTTCCCTATGAGGCGGGATCCAAAGCTTCTGCTATTTATTTTCCAGCTGTTTCGTCACTTCAGTTCTCTCGCAAAAAAGGCAGGTGGCGAAACATTCATTCGTGAGACGTGTGCATCACTGGCTGGCCACATTTATTGCCCATCCCTAAATAAAATAAGGCGATTTCTAATTAACCACTGATTGTAATTTACTTATCCTGCAATTGCCGGAATGAGTGAAGTTCATTCTAATGATCGATGATCGGTGAATTGCTTTGGAATAGTACTTTCTGTTGGCAGTTGCGAAAGGTTAACGGCATCAAAATGTTTACTTATTAGCACGAAATCGCGCTTTCATCTTTTCAACATATTACAATGAAAATTACAGGACACTAATGTTAGAAGGGCTGAGTTACTACCCCATCCCTTGGCCCTCGTCCTTGTCATCCTCTCATCCAGGATAATGGTGTGGAGATAAGAAACAAGCCCCTTTCCTGATTCCTCTCTCATTTGCTTGGGATAATTTATATTATCACTGCATCTTCTTATTCATTACTTTGCAAAAGCCGAACTGACGTTGAATCTTTCTGTCCAAATTTCTTCCCGTGTCGTTCCTAATCCGAATGCCTCCCCCCACAAAAAAAGGAAAAAATATTTGAATCTAACCTGTGTTGATGTATTATTTCTCTTATGATTTATTAATTTTCTACGTGCCATAGTAAGTTCCTGTCATTTGCATTTATATTGTGTACTTCACTGCTAATTGCTTTAGAGTCTGTCTAGAGCATAAAGTGCTGCCACTCTTTATGATAGTTATTAAATTTGACACATCAATGAATTGAATCAATAAATTTGACACATCAATGAAAGATTCACATTTCAACCGGAACACTGCCAAACGACTGATTTTGCTCACAAACTCTGGCGTAATGTTCTTGTTTATTTCCCATACATACAGTCAGCTTGGTAGCAATGCTGGTTCTGTCTCGGGCAAGTGTGGATTCTGAAAAACTGTTACTCACTACTCGTGGCCATGGCTTCGGCTGATCTACTGGTCGTTATCCTTGATCTGATACTGAGACGTATATCTGTTGTTTATTGGGTGGAGCTTTATTTCTTTACATCCATTCCTATGTGTACTACCGCCCTGTCCACATTTATGCAGTCACAGATCGTTCAGCCTGGTTCACTGTCCAATTTACCTTTACCAATTAGTAGCCACTTGTTGCCAGAAGCTGAAAGCCAGATACTGCAATGAGAAAACGGCATCTATATTGCGCTGCCTTAACTTAAGAATATTTTCTGATACTTTATGTATTTAAGTGAATATCCGCTCGCCAATGGTCTCTGGTTTTGCGTTGTAACAACAAGTGTTCGTTTTCCCTTGCTCAGGAGAATAATTGAAATCCTCCACGATTAGTCCACCCATTTACCTCATTTTTGCTGACTCTACTGGTCAATATTTTAACTGTCATAAGAACATAAAAAATAGGAGCAGGAGTAGGCCATCCAGCCCCTCAAGCCTGCCCCGCCATTCAATAAGATCATGGCTGATCTGCACTGGTTCAACACCACTTTCCCGCTTTCTCCCTGTAACCCTTAATTCCCTTGTCAATCAAAAACCTACCCACTCTTGACTTGAACATATTCAACGAGGATATGCTGAACCACCTCATCAGGCAAAGAATTCCAAAGATTCACCACCCTTTGCGTCAAGAATTGCGTCAAACACATCATAGCTGCCATCATTATCCGCGAGAGATTCCGGGGCCCACGCAATGAGGAGAAGCAAAATGATCCCTAGACTCAGGACCGGAAAAAATCCATCATTGTAATATTGACCATTTTCGGGAATTTTATAGTGTTATGGGCCATTTTCCAATTAAGTAGCAAGTCCCAAATTAACAAACCAAATGCTCAAATTATTAAAATTAGATTTGGGAGTTTCTTACAGCAAGAACATGCCAACTGGCCTAGTTTCCAGCTTGGAATCTACCTCTTGCACTGAATAAACCCAACTTCTGCTGGGTGTTGAAGCAGTGTTGCAATAGTAATAGCAGCATTAGTTGCCCAGCAGAGCAACGAGGGATCCAATTCTGTGGTCTATACCTTGACCTGTTAGCAGTGAACTGTGACCAGAATATGTCAAATATATTTCCTTGATTTTTTAAAGGGCCATTTTCTGGTTTTACACTGTCGATGACCAAAGAAACAGGAGAGGAGAGGTCACCCTGTTGGGAGTCTTTTATAGACCTCCTAAAAGTTCTAGAGAGGTTGAGGAAAGGATTGCAAAGTCAATTCTGGTCAGGAGTGAAAGTGATAGGGTAATTGTTATGGGGGACTTTAACTTTACTAATATTGATTGGAATAGCTATAGCTCTAGCTCGTTAGAGGGGTCAGTTTTCGTACAAAGTGTGCAGGAAGGTTTTTTGACTCAGTATGTAGATAGGCCAACTAGAGGTGAGGCTACATTGGATTGGTGCTGGGCAATGAGCCAGACCAGGTGTTAGGCTTGGAAGTTAGTGAACATTTTGGTGATAGTGACCACAATTCGGTTACGTTCACCTTAGTGATGGACAGGGATAGGCATGAAGCTGGGGGCAGTAGTTATAGCTGGGGGAAGGGTAATTATGAGGCCATCAGGAGAGAATTAGGGTGCATAGATTGGACTAGGAAACTACAGGGACTGGGAACATCTGGAATGTGGAGCTTATTCAAGGAGCAGCTGCTGCGAGTCCTTGATAAGTATGTCCCTGTCAGGCAAGGAGGAAATGGTCGAGTAAGAGAACCTTGGTGTACGAAAAATGTTGATTTGCTGGTTAAAAGGAAAAAGGAGGCTTATGTCAGGATGAGGCTTGAAGGCTCGGTTAGTGCAATGGATAGCTATAGATTAGCCAGGAGGGAGCTAAAGAGTGAATTGAGGAGAGCTAAGAGAGGACACGAGAAGACTTTGGCTGATAGGATTAAGGAGAATCCTAAAGCTTTCTTTAGATATGTTAAGAATAGAAGATTGGTTAGGACAAGATTAGGGCCAGTCACAGACAGCAGTGGGAAGTTGTGCGTGGAGCCTGAAGAGATTGGAGAGGCACTGAATAAATATTTCTCTTCGGTATTCACGCAGGGTGATGTAAATGTAGTTATGGAGAACACTGAGGTACAGGGTTGCAAACTGGAAATTATTGAAGTAGATAGGGAGGATGTGCTAGATATTCTTGAGGGTTTGAAGTTAGATAAGTCCCCTGGGCCGGACGGGATTTACCCTAGGATTCTCTGGGAGGCAAGAGAGGCGATTGCAGAGCCTCTGGCTCTGATCTTCAGGTCGTCGTTGGTTATGGGTGTGGTTCCGGAGGACTGGAGGATAGCGAATGTGGTCCCATTGTTCAAGAAGGGGAAGAGAGACCTTCCAGGGAATTATAGGCCAGTGAGTCTTACTTCTGTTGTGGGCAAAGTATTGGAGAGAATTATTAGGGATAGGATTTATAGTTATTTAGAGAGAAATGAATTGATTGGGGATAGTCAGCATGGTTTTGTGAAGGGTAGGTCGTGCCTTACTAACCTTATTGAGTTTTTTGAAAAAGTGACCAAAGAGGTGGATGGGGTAAGGCAGTTGATGTGGTATATATGGACTTTAGTAAGGCGTTTGATAAGGTGGCCCATGGAAGACTTCTGCAGAAAATGCAGATGTATGGGATAGAGGGTGATTTAGCTAATTGGATTAGGAATTGGCTAGCAGATAGAAGACAGAGGGTGGTGGTTGATGGGAGATATTCATCGTGGAGATCGGTGACAAGTGGTGTACCTCAGGGGTCTGTTTTGGGGCCCCTGCTGTTTGTAATTTTTATAAATGATCTGGATGAGGGTATTGAGGGATGGATTAGTAAATTTGCAGATGACACTAAAGTTGGTGGAGTGGTAGATAGTGAAGAGGGGTGTTATAGTTTGCAGAGAGACTTGGACAAGTTGCAGAGCTGGGCCGAGAGGTGGCAAATGGAGTTTAATGTGGAAAAGTGTGAGGTAATGCACTTTGGCAGGAATAATAAATGTGTAGAGTATAGGGCTAATGGTAGGATTCTTAATAGTGTTGATGAACAGAGGGATCTTGGTGTATATGTGCATAGATCCCTGAAAGTAGGCAGTCAAGTCGATAAGGTTGTTAAGAAGGCATATGGAGTCTTAGCTTTTATTGGTAGGGGGATTGAATTTCGGAGCCGCAACGTCATGTTGCAACTGTACAAAACTCTAGTGCGGCCGCACTTGGAGTATTGTGTGCAGTTCTGGTCCCCACATTATAAGAAAGATGTGGAGGCATTGGAGAGGGTACAGAGGAGGTTTACCAGGATGTTGCCTGGTATGGAGGGCAGGTCTTATGAAGAGAGGCTGAGGGATTTGAGGTTGTTTTCGTTAGAAAGGAGGCGGCTAAGAGGGGACCTTATCGAAACATATAAGATGATTAGAGGTTTAGATAGGGTGGACAGTGATAGCCTTTTTCCTAGGATGGAGAAAGCTAGCACGAGGGGACACAGCTTTAAATTAAGGGGTGATAGTTATAGGACGGATATCAGAGGTAGGTTCTTTACCCAAAGGGTGGTTCGGGAGTGGAATGCCCTGCCTGCGGCAGTTGTTGATGCGCCAAGTTTGGTGGCGTTTAAGAGGTTAGTTGATAAGTATATGGAAGAGAAGGGAATGGTTTAGTTTGGAGGGTCATTGCTTTTTATATTGGTTGGCGCAACATCGAAGGCCGAAGGGCCTGTTCTGTGCTGTAATGTTCTATGTTCTAATTGAGAGTGTTGGGCTTCAGTTCTGTCAGACCACATTAGATGATTGGGAAAATAGGATATGTAGTTGCTGCACCAAAACTCGTACTTATGCAAGGACACAAACTAAACTCAGAGCGCAGTTGAAGGAGATGTTGAAATACCGTTTGGTTCTCTTCGTTAAATTGCTGGTTATATAAGCTCTGTAGTATGAATATAATGACTCCCTGCTTTTTGACACCAAAGGTGTGTGTTGAATTACAGCTAATATTACTTCCCAAAAATTATATAACGTCCAAATGTATTTAGAGAGGGAGACAAATGCATAAAGGAGCGGGGATATATATATACTTGGGCAAATAATCGGGAATATGTCAACTGAATTTTAGTTTGGGAATGATAGCAGCGCACCTGACTTCCTCCAGTTTTAAGAAAGCTTCATAACTTTTGCGGAGAAGCTGGAAAGACGGAGGTATTTTTAGAGTTGCAATATTTCCGCCAGGGCTGCGCACCCGAAGTGGGAGGTCCACAGAGTAAGTCATTGGATTTACAATTTTAGATGGTGAAAAGAGAGGTGGGTGAGAGACAGACTAAGCTTACATTTGGCTCCACTTTGAGAGTATTGGCATTGATGCAGGGTGGAGGGGGAGTCGGGATTCCGTTAATGTAATAGAATCTAGAGACCGTGGCTGAATAACATTGCTTTCAAAATGTGAAGGAGAAAGTGTAAATTAGAGAAAGGATTATGTTTAAAAGAGGGGGGAAAGAGTTTGTTTAAAGCAACGACAATAGTGTGTTTTAGATACTTTTAGAGACTGACCTGCCAGTGTCTGATCAAGGATAACAGTGTCGGCTGGTAAGTGGAGAAGCGGGTTTGTCCGCTTTATATATCGAGTCGGGGAATGGTTGGACCATATTATTCCAATGGCGAATAGGAACATGGACTGGGTGAAAGACTGTGACAAATCAAACTTTACCTTATTGGGTTGTAGCACAAAAGGGAAATATTGAAGATACTTTAAGTCTGAAATAAAAATAGAAAATACTGGAAGAGATGCAGCAGGTCTGGAAGCATATGTGGAGAGAAAACAGAGTTAACGTTTGGAGTCCATATGAGCCTTCTTTGCGCAGTTATATAGCGTTTGCGGGACGGTGGGACTGATTCTGGACAGTTGGTGCAAGAAGGGAAATGACTGGGGATCCGGAGATTAACGAAGATATATTACTTCTCCAGAAACTGTCAGAAGAATAGAATTAAAGTCAGAACCTCTGGTCAATCAACGGGAGACCAATTACCAAAAACCGAGGTAAGAAAACCGATTCAGCAAATGGGCGGGGAAATTGCTTTCCATCTCGGAAAGGACAAGGTAAAATGGCTTTGCTCTTGAAATTAACAGAGTAACACAAGAGTGAGATACAGATTCCAGGCTTCGACCGATACGGCAATAATTGTATTAATACCGACTCTTTCACGTAGACAAACATCACAAGCCGCTTCACCGGCTCATTGCACAAAAAAATGATATCTGGAGACATAAGACAATATTAAATCAGACAGACAATAACTAGATTAAAACAGAAGATTTCCATCGTGCATCGAAGGAGGGGAGATAGAGAAACAGATATTTTATCAAGGGATTTCCAGAACTGACATTAAACCTGGCCACGAACTGTGGAGCAATTAAATTAATGTTGTTCAAGAGGTCGGAATTAGATGCACAGAAATGCCTGTGAAGTTTGTGAGGATGAAAGGGTTTGTAAAAATAGAGCTGAGAGGCCAGAGAAGGATTTGAAAACAGGAATGAGAATTTCAAAGTGCAGGCGTTCACTCGCAGAGAGAAACAATAGGAGCACTGGGATAATGTTTGAACTGCACTAGGTACAAGAAAGGACACTGGCGACAGAGTTTTAGATTATTCAAGTTTAAGAAGGGAAGAATGTGGAATTCCAGTCACGAGTGTGTTAATCTCATTGGATCTAAATATATCTATCGTTTGTCATTAATCATTTCAGTATTATTGAAGCTACAATAAAACTACGCGAGCATTAATCTTTCTCAGTGATTTTGTTTAGTGATGCTATCTTATTCCTATTGACTAATTAAATACTTTCGAAACGCTGTTGTTCCAGAGAATGGGACTACCATTTTGTGTGTTATAATGTCTCACATTCTACTCGAATATTTCATTCTGTGACTTTTTCATATATTTTTCGAATCTTTTGTTCTTGTCACATCTTACTCAGATTGTTCCAGTGAACAACACATTGTTCTCACATTGTTGCATTATTAATTTTTCTCAATTTTTCTCCTCTGGTTTTCGTAACACTTTAAATTTCTACACTATTTTCATACATTTTCTCTCTGATTTTTTTCAAAACATTTTGACTATTTCTTCTCCATGTTATTCCAAACATTGATTTTGATTGGATTTGAGTTGTTTTGATTTATTATTGTCACATGAAATAGAACAGAATGGAAAGTATTGTTTCTTGCACGCTATACAGACAAGGTATACCGTTCATAGAAAAGGAAAGGAGAGAGTGTAGAATGTAGTGTTATAGTCGTAACTAAGATTAACTTAGTGTGACGTAGGTTCACTGAAAAGTGTGATGGCAACAAGGATGAAGCTATTTTTGAGTGGGTTGATACCTGACCTCAGACTTTTACATTTTGTTCCCAAAGGAATAAGGTGGAAGAGACTATGTCAGGGTGCCTGAAGTTCTTGATTATGCTGGGTGATTTACCCGCGGGAAGTGCAGAAAGAGTCAATGTAATGGACTTGGCTTCATTCACTATACTTTTCAGTTTCTTGCGTTCCTGGGCAGAGCAGGAACCATATTAAGTTGTGATACAATCAGAAACAATGATAACCTGATAATCATAATGGACATGCCAAATTCCTTTAGCTGTCTGAGAAAGCAGAAATGTTGATGGGCTTTCTCAACAATAGTGTTGGCATGGAGGGACCAGGCTAAGCTGTTGGTGATCTAGGACATAAAAACCTGAAGCTTTCGTGCATTTATTCTTCGTTTGCATTGATGTAGACAGGGATATGTTCTCTATCATGGTTCCTGAAGCAGATAATAATCTCTTTCATTTTGGTGACATTGAAGGAGAGATTATTGTTGCTGCACCAGTTCCCCAGATTCTCTAACTCATCTCATTATTGTTTGAGATCTGCCCCATTTCGGTGGTGTCATCAGCAAACCTGATAGTTAAGTTGGAGGGGAATTTGGCCACACAGCCATAGGTACATAAGGAGTATAGTAGGAGGCTTAGGACACATCCTTGTTGGGCACCAGTGTTTAGGATGATCGTGGAGGAGATGCTGTTACCTACCTTTATTGATTGTGTCTAATGGGTTAAAAAGTTCAGGATCCAGTTGCAGAGGGAGGAGCCGAGTCTCAGGTTACAGAGTTTGGAGATGACTTTCACAGGAATAATGGTGTTGAAGCCTGAACTGTAGTCAATAAATAGGAGTCTAACATAGGTGACTTCGTTATCTAGGTATTCCAAGGCTGAGTGCAGGGAAGATGGAGTCTGCTGTGGACCTGTTGTGGTGGTAGATGAACTGTAGTGGATCCAGGCAATCTGGGAGGCTGGAATTGATTCATGTCATGGCGAACCTTTCAGGGCACTTCATAATGATGAGATGTAGAGTCCCCAGATCAAAATAATTAAGGCCATCTGCTTGGTATTTCTTAGATACTGGGATGATGGTCGTTTTTGAAACAGGCAGGGACCTCAGGTTGTTGTAAAGAGAGGGTGAAGATGTCTGCAAATACCCCCGCCAGCTCATCCAGTGCTCATATTGCCCATACTTCACTATTGAGCCTATTATTTTAATTATAATTGTTCTTAAAGAGAGCCACAGCAGGCTCAAAGGCCACTTTCTATGCAGTATCTAACATATGTCACTCTTTGATCGAATGCTCCTCTATTTGTCCTGATATCTTCTGAAGTGATTCAATGTCAAATTGTGTTTGAGAAGGTTCTTGTGAATTTCATTAAAGCATGTCACAATGTTAGAAGTTTTATATTATTACAAGCTACTGTTGCCATTATTAATGCTTTCACAATTTCCCATGGTGATCTCTAGGAACAGCCGAACAACGGCGACAAATCAGAGTTATCCACAAGATGGATACGGAGAAAGAGAGATCAGGGAAGTCTTTCAAATTCAGAGATGTATGGTGATTTAATACAGTGTAATTTTCGGACAATGCATATAATAATATAGAATGCTAATTATATAGAATGAGCTGCCCTCCTATAAAACAGGATAAAATGATGGAATGCTCCCAATATGGAGCCAGAACAGAACTGGAAATTAACTAAGTGAATTGAGTGAGGGATTGGAAATTGCTCCTCTCCCTCAAAAGTGTGAACTGGGAAAATCCTGGGAAATCCCTACGTTGGGTTTTTGTCTTCATCAACAGAAATTAATGTAAATAATCTGATTCGTTGATTGCAGAGTCTTCACCGGTTGTTAAGCCCATGTTTAACCTGAATTAGAGTTTAATCCTCTGTGTATTTGAAGTGTTTAGCAGGTGATTTGATGGAAAGTTGTGAAATTGGCGTTTATTGACGAAATTATAAAAGGTAAACTTCATCAATAAGCTGACAGAATTTGTAAACAGGTGGTCTGAGCAATAAGAAATAAGATATGAAGACCTAAGCAGAAAAATTGAATCTTCATGTAGAAAGTTACTGATTCTGAGACAGATCTGGTTTTTGATGGCATTAGGCCTTATTGCTATTGGGTGATTCAAATCCCAGCGGGGCAATGACAGATTTGTATCCATCTCCATTGGTGAGATCCTCAAAACAGAGACATTGTAGCATTATTTCATTGCATTGATTGAGGAGGCACAGTGACACAGTGGTTGGCGCTGGTATCTCTCAGCTGTGCATCCGGATACCCTTCCACAGTCCAAAAGATGTACAGGTTGGATAGATTGGCCATGCTAAGTTGCCCCTGGGTCCATTGATGTGTGAGAAAAAATGATTGGCCATTGTAAATGCGTCAGTGTTGTATTTACCTGGATAAAATGCATTTCTGGGGTCCCTGCAGACTGCATAGGCCCAAAAGGCTCCCTTCTGCATTGTCGGGATGCAATGGTACCTGGAAGTGATTGCATAGAGAACGTGTTTTTTTTGTTAGTGCAGTTACCTGATAGGATTGCTGCGAGGTAAACACGATGGATTGCTAATTGAAGTAGGGAAAAGGTGAGTGCATTTTGTACCTAAAGGGAAAGGGTTAATGGATTTTGTATCTAGAATATGTCACAAACATACCTTTCATTATGACTGATCTCCTTTAGCTTATACTGCTCCTGGCAGTAATATAAGCTATTTGTTCATGTATTATATGCTTTCACTCTCATTTTTTATAAAGTCAGATAATTTAAAGTGGCCGTTATTTTGTAGACTTTGCAATTCTTTGACTATTTGTGCTAGTTGGACATCGTTACACAGATGGTAATTTACGATACTGGTTTTAACAGGTTTAGACCTGCTGGGACAGCCACGATCGCACAAGTAACTTCAAAGACAGGATGGCAGTTTTAAATCGTGACCAGATTAAGCCTGTGTCATGACTAAGCTGCCGGCTGGACTATAAATTCTGATTACCTCCGGGGTGCATCATGATCCAGGAAGGAAGACCCGAAGGTCTGGTCGGAATTAGAACTTGGAATCATGATTGACACTAAGACTCATAATGTATAAATGCCCACTTATGTTTGTGTTCTTGAATGGACACCAGAGCTTTGAGATAAAAACGAATGTATTTTGACTTACTAATAGTTTTGGGGCTATTATTTTACCTACAACAATAATCGACTGTACTCTGCTTGCATGCGTTCAAATCAGAGGCAATCCAGTATTCCCACATTTTCAGATTCCTTGAAGTTTATTCCAAACTAGCAATGAAATGAATTAGCAGGGAACTGTAAAATGCGAAGCCACATTGTTATCACCCATTTACACCATTATACACTCCTGATCCACACTATCGTCATGTAGCTTATCTCGGTGCCGGTCGAAGAGTGTCATGTGCCCCAGGCGAACGTTGAGCACCTTTATCACGACCCACACCTCTACCACTGCAATCAGCTTTTGAAATAAATACTGTGCACGAGCATGAATTTTAAGAAATCTGCGTTTATAATGATAGGTTTACTTTACCTGACAAGGGAGAATATTATTAAACTGATTTGCATTCTCGTTGTTCAACACGTTTCCCAGGATGTGTACTGGAGGAAACACACAACGTAATGTGTAATATTGCCCACATGATCTAATACTACATTTCTGCAACAGTTAGGTAATGATTGCGGGATTTCACAATCAATAATCATTTCCATAGAGTGGGCTGCAATAAATTATTTGATATAGGTTCACACCTTGCAATAATCATGTTGATTTCCCAAGTTGTAACAAACAGAATGAGCAATAGAATGTTCAAAGTGAGGAAATATAATATGAATACATGGCAATCTATATCTATGTCAGTATACGTGGAAATGAGGTCGTTTCCATCTAAATATTCTCAAACTGATTACTCCTGTGGATTGTATTACGAATTTCCCTTTCATTTTCGTTTTCTTGAGGTACGTATCTATTGGCAATTGTCGCTCTCTCCCATGGAAGGTGCGGTCTTTCTAAATGTATCACTCGTTATCTGGTGGCCATTGCATTGGCAAATCTACGGGTGATAATATTCGATGTAATATTTCATGAGATTAATTATATTTATTTCTTATTTTCATTCTTGGAGTACACACCCGTTTACAGTTTCAATGTTGCTCAGGTTTTCACAGCCGTTGATTGCTCTGTCTGATTCACTATCTCTTTCACCTTTGACCGATTCATCGCCATTCGCCGTCAGAAGTTGCTAGAAAAAAGAAAACATTGAAAGAACTTCGTTATAGCGATTGTCTTTGGACTGAGCTTTGCAGAAAACATACTCACTTACTTTGAAAATGCTTGGAGATGGTTGCCTCTCCAGTTTGCCACTTAGATAGCATAGATCTCCTTTGACTTCACCTTAACACCATTTGCCCTGTCGATGTTGATTATTCTGCTTAATGCTTTACTATGAAGGACATTCTGCAGGACAATAGAATGAAGAGGATTCTCCAGGGAAGTAACAGTAGTGAGTATCTTAATGATCCAAAGATGGAGAGCGGAAAAAAATCGGTCATCACAGCTGGCCATCTACAATGGCTTCATATTGTTACGAATGCTGTGTGCACAATTCATGAGCGCTCAATTTCTATGCACAGACCACAATCACCATTATGCAGCACGTTCGATATATGCTTCTGTCTTTGAATTCATATATAAATACACTTATCAATGCAACGCCTGGTCTAAATTCAGACAGGAATTGAAACATATCGTTAATTATCAAATGGCTCGAATTAAATTAGTCTCCGTTTGAGATTTATCTTTCACAATTTCTTTTATTCTAAGGATAAATCACAAAACATCACACTTAACCTTGCTCAAATATTGTCAGGAATATTTGTTCATCAAGAGCAATTGGTTTGCCAGTTGACTTTTCTTATTCCAACCCAGACTAGAGTGAAAGTGCTCAATGGGATAGCATTGAGGAATGGAGTTGAGCATGGTTGAGTCGAAGACAGAGTTTTGGTGAACAGGTCACTCACTGTCTCTCTTTCCTTTATATTCACCCTCCCCCCACGCCCCTTCCCCCTATCCCACAACATGCTTGTCTCTCTGAGGATGAGTTATTGAGCACTTGACAGCAATGAGGAAAGTATATTTGACATTGTTGTGAATGATTTGCTGGAATCCTGCATTGATTCCACCCTCCGTTTCTTCCTTGCATTGTGGATTGAGCGATGTGTCTCTGCCTCAAGCTGTCTTGGGGACTGCTGCTTTTGAGCTGTGATGGCGTTTCCAATCAATTTGATCTCCAGACTTACGTCCTTCCTTCCGTGACCATGTGCTGCTGTACATTGCTCTTTCTCTGATTTAAGTTCTCAATGCTGCTTGACTGGGTTCCCCTGATTTTAACAGTGAAGGCAGTTTAACACAAACTTCAGCTTAACTATGAGTATAAACAGTCTGTCTCTGATAATGCAAAGCCCCTCACCTGACCTATCTTGTCGGCTCAGATCAAGATGTGGAAAAACTTTGTTGCCGAATTTCTCTCAATCCCGGCTTCAAATTCCTGGACGTCACTGGGCTTAAACTGTGTTTCTGCACTGGAATAATCTGGAGAACCATAATGCTCTGCTTCTATCCAGAATCTGCTCCATTGATTTTATCATTTACTCATCTGTCAACTGTGGACAAATCAAGATCCACATTATCTTCCAAAGTTTACTTCAAATTCTTGCGCTCCTCACACGAAAGAAGATACTATCCATTGAAGAACGGAAGGTTCTATAAGATCAAAATTCTCTCTCTTATTGCGTTTCTTCCGCTATATTTTAAAAATATTAGGTGAATTGACTGCCCTTCCCTCACCACTGTGATAAACAAGAAAAATCAGTCTTTTGCCCATTCAGGGCCTAGCTATTGTTTCGACTGATTTTTCAGCTTCAGTCTGTTGCCACCATTTGGTTTTACATAAATCTCTATCAACTGACAAAGAACATGTTATTGTCTCACCGAATCTAACCCCGAATTGCATTGGAAGTTCCTTGCCATTGAAACAAGTCTCTACTTTGCCGATACCGCGTGGAACTTGAAGTTAAGCAAGAGTGTCCTCCGCTCAAAATGAAGCTTTGGATTTGGAATGTCAGGTTACTCTTAGAAAATCTCAACAGTGACCAGATCATCATCTCAGCATCATGGTTTAGGGAATCAGGCTCCTCAACCCAGACATTGCTGCCCTAAGTGTGACTTGGAGTGCAGGCGAGGAGGCCAGATGACAGAAAAAATGGAGGGCGACTTTTTTTCTGGGAAGGCATTTCAGAAGTTGAACGTTGCCTCCATGTGGTGGGCTTCACCAGCAGAAATCAACTTGCCCGACGCTCCAGTCAATCTTTTTCTTGTTTATGGGAGTTTGTCATGACTGTCCGGCTTCCTATACTGAAGAGTCATCTTGTTACTGTCACATACTTTGTTGCACTTGAGACAATAAGCGGGAATAAGAACTGATTCTAAACCCATCGTTTGTAACCCCTAGCCCAAGAGTCAACAGACGAGAAACTAACCCTCCTCAGAAGTTTCAGTACCAAAACCCGAAGAGCATTAACGTCTGGAGGGGGATGATGGGCAAGAAAGGAATGGGAATGCAAACACCGACAATATCCTCCTTCTGCCAAATTGCCTGGAACACCCCACACCTCGTTCCACCAGTGAGACAACTAGAAAACCTCGCAGGATTATCAATGGCCCAAACACTGGAACTTACTCAACTTCATCATAAATCCCAGAGATATCCGTGTCACCTGCATCATAACTGACATTGAGGACTGTTAGACTATTCACCACTTTCATCCACCTCCAAACCCCACCAGCTTGGTGCTGCAAGAAAGAAAACATTGGCGGCCACATAAATCCCAGCAAAGTGGCCCTACTCACTCAACACTTTAGTGCCAGCCTCTCAATTTCCAGCCACCAGCCGTCACCGTGTGCCGCAGTGCCTTGTCTATCCTCAACTCCATTATGGCGAGCAGCAGCGGACAGCTATTTGATCTTTCCACCAGGAAACATCAGGATTGGCTTCACGAAAATGTTCAGGAGATGCAGAAGCAAATAGAGCTTAAACGCAAAGCGTTGAGTCACGGCGTGTACCTCACTACAACCGAGGAGACAATTGAAAGTCTTCATCTAAGTTATACTGGAATGATAATCAAATCAAAATCTTGGAAATAGAGACAGATTTCGCAAATCAAATTAAAAATTCTGGATTTCTCAAACCTTTCCCCACCTCCTTTTTTCAGTATATCAATTTTTACAGGAATGAAAGGAAAAGGCGGAGAAGGGAACAATGAGGGAAACGAAACAATGTGGTCTGACATTCTCTTGGAAATCAGGGTCAGATTGTTACTTTGCTCTTACATCCTGACCGTGGAAATTTTCTGATTCTGCATCGCCGGATCTTCCTATTCAGCCAAGCCAGAACTGTGCAGATCAGCTCATTTCTGAGGCCTTCAGTCCAGCTCTGCAGAGTTAGATAGTAGGAGGTCGAGCGCACCTTTTTATGGCACCTGCTGCAGTAAAGCAGGCGAGTTTACAGACCTAATTTCAAGAATAGAAGAATCAGATCGGGGATTAGAATTTGAGTTGGAGAGGTGGGCTCGTCCGAAGCGGATGGGGTTTCGGCCATGCGTGGGCTCCAGGGGATAGGTCAGTCAGGTGCCAAGAGCGGTGTCTGCTTGCCAGGATGAGGTGAGTTGCCCAGTTTGGAGTTACTCTATCCGAAGCCTAAAATATAATCTTTGCGATCGACGGAGTCCAAAGTGATATATTTGCAGTTGTATTCACAAGAGTCTGTGGATAAATAAACTCAAGGGCTGAGATAATAATTTATTAGATGAAATACAGATACAAAAAAAAGAAGTATGAAAGGTTTTGAAATCAAAGAAGTGCACTATAGATTTATGAAGCGGAGGACAATTCCGACCAACTCGATTGATTGTTTGATGATGGTGAGAAATAAGATGCCACAGACAGCTCGGTGGATGTGAATTTTAGCAAGACTTTTGACAACGTTCCACATTGCAGGCTCGTCAAAAAGGAACCCCAAGGGTTGCAAGGAACACTAGCAATCGGATCCATGATTGAATTGTCGACAAGAGTGAAGTTTAATGAATGACTGGTGTGTTCTCTTTTTGTAAATGGAAACTGCGACCAGCAAAGTTTCACCGGGCTTAGTATCGGACCTCCTGGTTTTTGCCGTCGATATCCCCAGTTTAGAGTCAAATTTTCCGATATGATGAAGACGATGACATATAAGTTGGTCATGTGTTTAACAGGGAAGAGGCAGTGGTGCTGTTATCCAGTCGTATGTAATCCAGAAAACAAAGGATAACGCTCTGGTGGCCTGAGTTCGAGTCGTAACACGGCAGCCTCTGATAGTTGAATTCGATAAAAATCTGGAACTTTAGAAAAGGCAATCGGTGATCATGAAACAATTCTCGTCAGAAAGAAATCTGTTCTGGGTTACCTGGCCTGGCCGACACGGGACTCCAGTACTAAAGCTCTCCGCAGCGGCGGAGCAAGCCACTCAGATAATGAGGCATGAACAATAAATTCCCATAAATGCAATAAAACAATCAAACTGCAGGAATATAAAGATATAAAGGAATCGGTGAGTTGGGAAGCAAGGTGAAAATAGAATTCAATATGGAAAAAAATGTGTTTTGGGGAGTACAAAAAGCAATAAATATTGAATCATGTGAAAGGATGTGTATTTCCTCAGACACTTAAGCAGAGATAACAAGGTAATAATAAGATAATAATAATAATAATAACAAGATAACAAGATAATATAGGCATATGATGTATCCCTCTATTTGTCCAAGTATAGAATATGAAAGCAGGAAGCGGCTACTTACGAAGAACGTATTTAGCTATAGCTCAAATATATCTACAACATTGTTGACAGTTTGGGTCACCGGGAAAGGTGTGATTCCACTGGAGAGAGTGCACAGGAGATTTCTGAAGACATTGCCAGGACTGGAAAATGCAGTCAGCGCGGAAAGAGGGGATGGGTTGAAACAGATGGTGATCTATTGCCCTATTTATCACAGCTGAGTATTCTAACCAAAGATTTAAAATAATTGGTAAAGGAATAGCGGGAACAGCAGGGAAACATTTCATTCAGTGGGTAACAAGGACTAGTAATTCACTCCCTGACGGTTTGGTGGAGGTGGGAAGGCTACATTTAAAATGCATGCGTACTTGGAGAATTGTGATCAGCAGGACTGTGGAAGATTGCACCTTTTTTCTCAGTGCAAACATGTTGGGTCGAATGGCCCCCTTCGATTTGTGACTTCCTATGATATTGTGAAATTATAATATCTTCCCCCTCCAGCTCTGTAATACGATTCTTAATCAACACCCCAACTCTTCTTCTTTTCCCTGCTTTGCTATACTTCCTGAAACATCATTACCCATGAACATTTAGTAATCTGACCCGAACTTTTGGGAGTCTAGTCTTTACTACTCCCGCATCTAACTTGCGCCAATAATGACCACTACTTAAGAACTATGAGTGAAATCAATCAGAAAATCTACACACTGAGATTTGCATGTATTTGGTCTTCACATTCGCAATGACTGACGCCAGATCAGTTGTTAATGATTGACAGATTTTTCAGTACAGAATCCTTGACACTACTGATCTTACACAATTTGTTTGTTTGATCACTGTGAACAATCCCGGTCTCCCTGGTACCAGCCGGTCTCGCCGGGGAGTTTCTCTTCACAATAAATAAGGGCCCCCTTTCAATATTCTCTCCTTGAACAAGAAGACGTGTGACCTAAAAAAAATGGAAGACGCGGGAAAATCGCATGAGAGTTCATCATGTTCTCAGAAACCAGTAGTTCCATTGAATACTCGGATACTGCGAGTGCTCGAGAAGATCGAGGAAATATACTATCCACTCCTTGCTGCTGCCGGTGTTTTTTGTAAGCCTCTAAAAATGTTTATTAACTCTCCACTCTCGCTCTATTATTATGTTTTAACGTAATGGCATCACATCCTTCCTTTTGTGTTTCTGATAAGGTTTCATATCTAGCTTTAGTTCACAAACCACCTTTACCTGGATATCTTTTTCTTGCCTTTACGAGTACCTGTATGTAGATTCCATAACCTCTGTTTAATTAGATTATCATTCCGATTTACTGTCCATTCATCAATTCTGTCAGCACTCTCGTAAGTCCAGTTGTTCCAATTATAAAACATTAACTGAATACCAGATCAGAAATAACTAGTTGCGTTCGATGAGGCATTTTTTATATTTTTATTAAGAATTTATATTTGTCAAATACTGAGACATGAACACCAACGCTAAATATAATATTATTAATGAAATTCCTTGTTCAATCTTCTTTTCTTCCACTTCCCTCTCTACAATCTGTCCTTTTTCTGGATTAGTCTAAATTCAGGAGATTTTTTTCCAAATACATGTCTATTGATTTACAATTCAATTGTTGCATGTCTGAAATTTTATGTTACCAGTCATATTATCACCCTACTTAAAGTGAATCTATTTTGTTTCTTATTGTTCCAAACTTTGGTTAATGAAGTTTTTGTTCAAAAGAGCATAATAATTGGAATAAACGTTTACTGTTTTGGATAATATTTGGTAAGTTGACCAAATTAGTATTAGTTGATATATATTAATTGATTCATTTTATGAATTTCTTTTCAATTGGTCGTTCTTTTTCTAACTCACGAAAACTGCATATAGATCAGGAGCAGGAAGCTATGCTGAATCCTTTCTGTAACCCAGGATAACTTTTAGGGCATTAGGAACAGGAAGCTGTGCTGATTCCTCTCTCCAACCCGGGATAACTAAATAGAGAGCAGGAGCACGAACATATACTGATAGTTTGAAATTGATTGCTGGTACACAACGTGGTTGAAGTATTCAATAAATCTCCAACTGTAATTAAGTCATCTAGTTCTACAAGCACTAACATTTAACACTTTAAAATGATAAATGGAAAGCACTTATTGACAATTGAAAAATTAAATGGTAAAAAATGTTTGTTTATAAAAATTAACTGAAAGCGGGACCCAACCATTAAATGGTTGATCAATGGTTGAAGTGATAACCTCTGGTTTGTCAATCCGGGAAAATATGGTCCAAAATGGCTACCCGAAACCCTCATTTTTATACTTATTAGATGTTGTCAGTTCATCTGAACCAAATTGTTATAAATGGCTAATTGGTTCATAATTTGCCAATAATGCGAGAAGGGTCAACTTCATTTAGCTAATTTAGCACAATGCTTCACACTTCAGTCAAAGTCATCTTTTAGGTCTGACTCTTGATATCTTTACAGGAGCCTCATTCACTGACACAGACTCAACAATCAAGGATAATTTATGATAGAGCCCAAGGCCGATGATATTTCTTTTCCAGCTGTTACATCATTTCAATTCTATCATTAAAAAAAGGCTGCTGTCAAATCAGCTTCTTTTGTTTTATTCATTCATTAACCATGTGCGTCACTGGCTGGCCAGCATTTATTATCCATTCCCAAATAAATTAAAGCAGTTTATAATTAACTACTAAACTAGCTCTGGTTCTGCTTGTCCATTTTTCTTCTCATGTCATTACTCATCCCACTTCCCAATGCCTCCCTCCAAAGTAAAATGGAACAAGTATGCAATTCTAATCTGTGTTGAGTATTTTGCTAATTTGAATTGCTATTCTACTATATGTTGCAGTATGTTCCTGTCATTTGAATTTACATTCTGCATTTCACTGCTGATTGTTTTGCTTTAGGGTCTGTCTGAGCATAAAGAGGTGTCACTCTTTATGACAATAATTCATTTGACCCATCAATGAATTAACTCACACGGGTACACTTTTCTATTGAACACTGTCAAACTGCTGCTTTTGCTCACAAACTCTGGCCTAAGTATCTTGTTTATTTCCCTTCCATACAGTCAATTTAGTAACAATGTTGATCCTGAATCGGGGCAAGTGCGGACTCTGCAAAACTGTCACTCACTACCTGGTCGCCATGGCTTCGGCTGATCTACTGGTCGTTATCCTTGATCTGATACTGAGGCGTATACCTGTTGTTTATTGGGTGAAACTTTACTTCTTTAAGTCCATTCCGGTGTGTAATATCCATGCTATCCTCATTTACGCAGCCACAGATTGTTCAGTCTGGTTCACTGTCCTATTTACATTTGATCGATATGTAGCCATTTGTTGTCAGAAGCTGAAAACCAGATACTGCAAAGAGAAAATAGCATCTATACTCATCGGAATTGTGGCTGTGCTGAGCTGTCTTAAGAACATTTTCTGGTACTTTATGTATACAAGTGAATACCGGCTCGCCGACGATCTCTGGTTTTGTGTTGTAACAACAAGTGTTCGTTATTCACTGCTCTGGAGAATAATTGAACTTCTCCACTATTTGTCCACTCCATTTACTCCATTTGTGCTGGTTCTACTGTTCAATATTTTAACAGTCAAACATATCATAGCTGCCAACATAGTCCGTGAAAGACTCCGGGGCCCACGTAGTGGGGAGAAACAAAATGATCCTGAGATGCAGAACCGGAAAAAATCCATCATTGTAATGTTTACCATATCTGGGAATTTTATTGTGCTATGGGCCGTTTTTCTGTTTTACGCTGTCGGTTACCAATTGAGATGGCTGGGCTTCAGTTCTTTGAGACTACATTACATAGTTGGAAAAATAGGATTTTTATTTCAGCTTCTGAGTTGCTGCACCAACACTTGTATATATGCAATGACACAAACTAAATTCAGAGTGCTGTTGAAGGAGATGATGAAATATCCTTTGGTTGTATTTGTTAAGTTACTAGTTAAGATAGTTGTTTAGTATGAACATAATGACATCTTGTGTTGTGACATTAAAGTTCTGTGTGCTGTCTCTGAAAAATAAATGACACCTAATATTACTTCCCACAAATTATAACGTGCAAATGTATTTAGAAAGAGAGACAAATGAATAAAGGGGTTTTATGTAAACTTTCCGTCAAATGATTGAGAATATACCAACTGAATTTAGTTTGAAAGTGACAGGAACACACCTGGCTTCTCCAGTTTTCGAAAAGGTTCATAATTTTTGCAGAGAAGCTGGAAATTCGGCGGTAATTGTTGGAGTTACAATATTTCCATGAAGGCTGCCCACCCGGAGTGGAAGGTGCACAGAGTGAGTCATTTGAAATATAATTTTGGATGGTGAAGAGAGAGGTGGGTGAGAGACAGACGATATCACGTTTGGCTCAGCTTTGAGACTATTGGTATTGATGCAGGGCGGAGGGGCAGGTCAGGATTCTATTAATGTAGGACTGAATAACATTCCTTTCAAAATGTAAAGGAGAAAGTGTAAATTAAGAAAGGATTTTGTTTAAAAGTGAGAGAAAAAATAATTTTTGTAATTCCAAAAATTACCAACTTCTCTGCAAAATTTATGCAAAAAACTTTCCAGCTTCTCTGCAAAAATTATGAACCTTTCTGAAAACTGGAGGAAGCCAGGTGCGTTCCTATCACTCCCAAACCAAATTCAGTTGGCATATTTGACCAAAATGTTACATAAAGCAACGGCAATGGTGGTGTTTTAGAGACTGACCTGCCAGTGTCTGATCAAGGTTAACAGTGTTGGCTCCTAAGTGAAGAAGAGAGTATATAAGGGTAACATTCGAGTATGGGGATGGTTGGACCAGCAAATGTATTATTCCAAGGAGGAAAGGGACATGGGCTGAGTGAGTGATTATGGCAAATCAAACTTTATCTTAAGAGGTAGTAGCAGGAAAGCAAAATATTGTGGATACTGTAAGTTTGAAATAAAAACATAAAATACTGGAAGAAATGCAGCAGGTCTGGAAGCATCTCTGGAGGGAAATGGAGTTTATAGTTGGAATCCATTTGAACTTTTTTTTGCGCAGTTGTATAGCGATTGCGGGAGGATGAGACTGACTCTGGAAATGTGGTGCATGGCGGTGTACAGACATTTAAGGAGATGACTGAGGATCTAGAGACTAACAGAGATATATTGTTGCTCCAGAAACTGTCAGGGAAGCAGAATTAAACCCAGAACCACTGGTCATATCAACGGATGGTTAATGACAGAAGAAAAGGAAAGGAAACCGATTCAGTCAATGGGCAGGGAAATTGCTTTCAATCCGGAAAACAAGTAAGTAAGAAGCCTTTGTTCATGAAATTAACAGAACAACACGAGTGGGAATCAGATTCCAGAAATCAAGGCAATTACAACAACAACTGGAGTTTATATAGACTGTTTCGCGTGGATAAACGTCACAAGTCACTTCAATTGCATTAGGTACAAGAACGGCATGGGCAACAGAATTTGAGATTATTCAAGTTTCCGGTGGGTAGAAAGTCATGGTTGTGTTAATCTCACTGTCTCTCAATGTATCTATTGTTCGTAATGAATCATTTACAGTATTACTGAAGCAATAATAAAACTATTCGAGCATTAATCCTTCGCAGTGATTTTGTTCAGTGATGGTACCTTATTCCTATTAACTAATTAAATACTTTCGAAATGATCCAGAGAATGGGGTTGCGTTCTACTCAGGCGTTTTATTCAGTGATTTTTCATATATTTTTGAAGCTTATGTTCTTCCCACAATAGTTTTACATACTATTCTCACCTTATTGATTGTTAATTGTTCTCAGTTTTTCTCGTCTTCTTCTCATGACTTTCACTCTTTGAACTTGCACACTATTTTCGCACGTTTTTTTTTCAAAACGTTTTCATATTTTCTCTCCAAGCTATTCGAAACATTGATTTTTTAAAATTGATTTGATTTACTATTGTCACGTATTAATATGCAGTGAAAAGTATTGTTTCTTGTACGCTATACAGACAAGCAAAGCATCCATAGAAAAGGAAAGGAGCGAGTGTAAAGTGTAGTGTTACAGTCATCGTTAGGGCGTAGAGAAAGATCAACTTAGTGCGAGGTAGATACATTCAAAGCTCTGACGAAAACAGGGAAAAAGCTGTTCTTGAATCGGTTCGTACGTGATCTCAGACTTCAGTATCATTTTCCCAACGGAAGAAGGTGGAAGGGAGTACGTCCAGGGTACGTGTGGTCTTTGATTATGCTGGCTGCTTTACCAGCGGCAAATGTGAACAGGGTCAATGGATGGGAGGCTGGTTTGCATGACAGACTGGGCTTCATTCAGGACACTTAATAGTTTCTTGCAGTCCTGGCAGAGCAGGTGCCGTAATAAGCTGTGGTACAGCTAGAACAAATGCTTTCAATGGTGCATCTATAAAAGTTGATGAGAGTGGTAGCGGACATACCAAATTTCCTTAGTGTTCTGAGAAAGTAAAGGCGTTGGTGGGCTTTCTTAAATATAATTTTGGCATGGGGGTACCAGGACAAGTTGGTCATTTGGACACCTAAAAACCTGAAGCTGTCAACCAGACATACTTATATTTCTTCCCCGTTGATGTAGGCAGAGGCAAGTTCTCCATCAGACTTCCTGGAGTCGATGCCTGTCTCTTCCATTTTGTTGACATTAAGGGAGAGCTTATTATTGTCACATCAGTTCACCAAATTCTTTCTATCATACCTGTTTTCCGTCTCATTATTGTTTGAGATCCGACCCATTACGGTGATGTTATCAGCAAACTTGATAATCGAGTTGGAGGGGGCTTGGTCACACAGTCATAGGTGTAAGAACATAGAACATAGAACATAGAACATTACAGCACAGAACAGGCCCTTTGGCCTTCGATGTTGCGCCGACCAATATAAAAAGCAATGCCCCTCCAAACTAAACCATTCCCTTCTCTTCCATATACTTGTCAACTAACCTCTTAAACGCCACCAAATTTGGCGCATCTACAACTGCTGCAGGCAGGGCATTCCACTCCCGAACCACCCTTTGGGTAAAGAAGGGTATAGTCAGGGCTAAGGACACAGACTTGTGAGACACCCGTGTTGCACATGATTGTGGAGAAGATGTTGTCGCCTTATTGATTGTGATCTGTGGGTTAGGAAGGGTGGGATCAAGTCACAGAGGGAGGAGCCGATGCCCAGGCCATGTAGTTTGGAAATGAGTTTCACAGGAATAATGAAGTTGAAGGCCTGTAGTCAATAAACAGGAGTATGATATCATCTGTATGTTTATTATCTAGATGTTCCAGAGTTGTTTGCAGGACCAGGGAGACGGTATCTGCTGTGGACCTATTGCAGCAGTAGGCAAACTGCAGAGGATCCAAGCAATCCAGAGCCTCGAATTTATTCGTGCCTTTTGAAGCACTTCATAATGATGGGTGTCAGAGCCATTGGGTGATATTCATTTAGGCAAGCTCCTTGGCTTTTCTTTGGTACTTGGATGATAGTCATCTTCCTGAAGCAGATAGTGTCCTCAGATTGTTGCAAGAAGAGATTGAAGATGTCTGCGAGTACCCCTGCCAGCTGGTCTGTGCAGGATCCGAGTGTCCATACTGCTCATATTTCACTCTGAATCTTTCACTATTTAACTGATTAATTTAATTATAATTGTTCTTGAAGAAAGACACGGCAGACTGAAAGGCCATTTCTGTGCAATGTTGATCAAATTTTCCTCCCGATATCTTCTGGGGTGGTTCGATATCAAACAGTGTTTGAGAAGGTTCTTGTGAATTTCATTTTAATAAAGCACGTCACTGTGTTAAAATTGTTATATTATTACAAGCTGCTGTTGCTATTGTTGATGTATTCACAATTCTCCTTGAATAACTGAGCAATAAGGAGAAATAAGAGTTATCCACAAGATGGATTTGGGGAAACGGAGAGCTGGGAAGTCTTCTAAATTCAGAGGTTTATGATGATTTCATAATTTATGAGGTATTAATAATATAGAATGTGTAGCCCTCCCGTAAAAGAGGTTGAAATTATGCAATAGATGCCCCCAAGATGGTGCCAGATCAGAACTTGAAAGAAATTGAGTGAATTGAGTGAGGGGTTGGAGATTGCTGCTTCCCCTCAAAAGTGTCGACTATGAAAATCCTGGGAAGTCCCTACGTTGGGCTTCCATCCTCATCAACGGAAATTAATTTAAACAATCCAATTAATTGATTGCAGAGTTTTCACCAGTTGCGATGCCCATGTTTAACCTGAACTGGGTTTGATTCCTTGGGCCACTGTCTGTGCACATTCCCTCTACGTCTGCATGGTTTCTTCCATGTGCTCAAATTTCCCGCTACAGTCCAAAAGACATACTGGTAACATGCATTGGCTAAGCTAAATTCTATCTCAGTGAACCCGAACAGGCACCAAAGCGTGACAAGGGAATTTTCACAGTAACTTCATTGAAGTTTTAATGTAAGCCTTCTTGTAACACTAATAAAAATTTTAAAAAATAAACTTACAATAAATAAATTCTCCTCATATGACAGAACTGCCAACCAAGGAATCAGTCTGGTAAACCTTTGTTGCACTCTCTCCATCGCAAGGACATCCTTCCTCATATAAGGACACCAAAACTGCACAGAATATTCCAGCTGTGGCCTCACCAATACCCTATCCAACATCCCTATTCCTACATCAAATCTTCTTGCTTTGAAGGTCAACATACCACCTGCCTTCTTTACTGCCTGCTGTACCTCCATGCTTACTTTTAGTAACTTACATCATCCTTCTCCATAGTGAACACAGATGCAAAGTACTTGTTTAAAACCTCACCTATGCCTTCTGGCTCTACACATAAATTGCAACATGTAGGATCTTTTCAGAGATGTATGTATTATGCTAGTTTTCATGTGAGAGAATTCTCTTCATTAATTACAGCTCAGCAAATACAAATAACTCAGAGTAATTCTAGTTGAAGACATACTTTATTGTTGTCCATGCCTGGTCCACATGTGTGGAAGAGTGACTGGGGCAGCCGAAATTATTCTAAATTGCATTGTTATCAATAGTACAGTTATAATGTTCAAAAATATTTGTCTGCCTCTTTTGCTCATCCTAGCCCAAGTGAGCCAATCATTTCGGTATGAATCATTTACCTGGTCTAATAAGATTTCACTCTCTGACAGCATGAGACTACATAAGTTCATGAAGTTAGTGTGAAAAGAACTTTCTGTCTCCTAGCAACCCAAATACTTAATCCATAGAACTTAGCAACTTCTTATCAGGAAAATTGAATTATTCTATTCATTCTACTGAATGGGGAATTATGTACTTTCTAAAGCCACACTGGCAAGAGAATTCTCAGCAGTTGTATTGTTTTCATGGAATGTGGTTCTTCTCACTCAGCTGTATCCCATGATTCACCAAGGTGTATGCTTTTAAGAATACAATATTTTCAAAAAAAATACATGTTCAAATTAACTAATAATGGTTGTTTCCAAGCAAACTGTACCTATGTAACTCCAGGTACTTTGTACTTTCCCTATATTATATTCATGCTAAATTAGTTATCTTAATATATTAGTCTTTTTAGTCCCATGTAATCCTAAATCCCTCTAACACCACGTTGGTCATGAGCAGGGCCCTGCTTTTTTCCTGGTCAATCTCTTGCTCTTAATTTACTAATGAAATACCTTAGGGTTTTACATCATTTTACCTGCTGGTGTTTTTCCATGAACCCACTCCCTCCCTCCCCGCTTCATTCACTAATTTCTTTTTTATGTAATCTCTGCACTTTCTACACTTCTCTAGGACTTTTGCTGTTACGAAGCCTCAGTGTCTACCATAAGCCTCTTTTTTTCCCCCTTATCCAATCATGGCTATCCCTTGAAATCCAGAGTTCTTTGGACTTGTTGCTCCCATTTTTCACTTACCCAGAAACATGTTGGCCCTGTACTCTCTTGATTTACTTTTTGAATGAATCCCACTAGTTTGATGTACATTTCCCACTATTAATACTCCCTTTGGCCAAATCCTATCTTAATTCAGAATCTTTAGTCCCAGTCCATCTTTATCCTCTTCTATAATGACCTAAAATCCTACTGTCACCAAAATGCTCCTTCACTGAAACTTCTAACACCCTCCCAGCTTCATTCTCTAAAACTAGATCCAGCGCTACCCCATCTCTTGTAGGGCTTTCTATATATTGGCATAAAAAGTTCTTCTGAGTGCATTTTAAGAATTCTGGCTCCTGTAAGCGTTTCACAATTTGACTATCACAGTTATTGTTGGGTAAGTTCAAATCTATTATTATTATCCTATTATTCTTAAAATTCTCAAAGATGGCATCCTACAATATCCACACACAATCAGGATGAATATCTAGTGAGCTATAGATCTCATGAATTATATCTCATAATATTCACAATAATGTTCAGGTAGTCTATCCTGTGGGGAATCAAGTATGGAAAGACCTCTTATGCTGGATGTGAGAAGATCCAGCTGAGAGACCTGCTTATTCAGTGCTTTATGACGAACTGAAGCAAACCTAACTGGAAAACAGGGTTTGGAAGTTAGGATATTCATTTCAGAATGATGGAATACCCTAGGACTTGTGCAGAGTGACCTTGAAATGAATGAGAAGGATGCTAGATGAGGCAGCGGGCTGGAGGGCCTGTCTCAGAACACTGGCACTATATTAAAGTTTAAAAATAGAGAAACATAAAACAGCCATCACCCCTCACAAACTCCCACATCCCATCCATAATAATGCCCCATAGCCCCACTGCGTGACCCCTCATAAACTAGGTCATGCAATGTCCCTAGTCCATGACCTCCCATACTTTCCATGCTAATTTATGCATCAACCTATCCCATTGCTCCTCATATCTTCCAGGCCAACTTCTGTTCCCCAGGCTGTCCACATGGCCCTTTATTGCCTCAATGTAAACTGTGAGCTAATTCAAACCAACCCATGTCCCTCCTTACACCACACATACCAGCTAACCCAGTATCCACAATGAACATAAGCTCAGCATGAGTCCTGAGGAAAGTAAAATCAAATCCAAGTATCTATTGCAGCATTTATTTATTTTTCTTTTTACAATATGTTTAAATTTCTGAAATCATTCAATTGCATAATCCTGTCTAAAAAACACTGAAATTCACATTCCTATATCAAGTGTCCATAATTACTCGCAGTTGTCAATCAAAAGAGGCACCCAACTGTGACAATGGATGGTTGTGAAATGAGGAGATTTAAATCCCTTTTTAACTTGATAGTTCCCTTTGACAATTCTGATAGCTGTTTTTGTTCATTCCTTGTGCTCTCAGTTCATTGATTTCTACTTACAGTAATCTCAAAGAACAGCTGACCTTCCATAAAGATGTCTGGGGACCATATCCTTGGCAAAAGGGTACTTTAACTACCCAAATAAATCCACAGATTTCAACCTCTCACCCAACACTACACAAGTGGAAACAGCTGCTAATCTCTATGGACAGCTTCTGTGCAGTATGCAAATCCCAAGCCATCCCATTCATGGTCACGTGGTGGCAGTGGTGATGGCAGCAGTGGTTCTCAGGTTTAGGCTTCTTCTGCCATTGTCCTCACAATTTGCAATGGAGAGGTTCGTTGTCATGGCAAAAATCCACACAGAAAAACATCTCGCAGGAGGGGGAAATAATGGGTTGAGGAGGCAGGATTTGAGAGAGGGTCCCTGCTGCTTTCAGCAAATCCTCCATCACCATGACATGACTTCTGCTGTACCAGAGGCACTTCCAGGAGCAGATGTCTACGTACTGGGCTGCTGCAGGCCAGAAGCTGCAGGTGCTACAATCTGAGACAGAATCTGCCTCATTTCATTCAAAGTTTCATTGCTTCTTTGCAGAAGTTGACAAAGAAACTCATTCTGCTGCTGAAAAATCTCATTGTTTTTTTGTAGATGCTGCTGAATAATCTCATTGTTTCTTTGCAGATTCTGGCTAAGATCTATCTTAAATTCAGTCAAAGTTTGCTGAAGCAATTTAGAAGTGGCCTGAAAACTCTCTGCACTTTGAACCTGTTCCTGTTGTAAACATGCAAGAAGTTTTAGATCATCGTCATTTTCTTCACAAACAGAATGGGCCTGAAGTTGTCCGTACGTTGGTGGAGACAGTGAAGTTTCTGCTCCCAAAGCCACAGGTTCTTCAACACCAGCAGGTACTGAGCACTCTCCCTCCACCACAGCAGCCGGAGCATCACAGGCCTCCTCCTTCACATGTACCTCAATATTTAATTTTAACTCATCAATACCACCCTCAAAATTAGACATCTTACCCTCCTGACACTCCTCTCCCTCTTCCACTACAGATACTATGCCACTTTGCTGTGAGATATCCACTTCCATTCCTTCCTTATCAGCCTTTTCAGGAATCTTGGATGCTGCTGCCAACTCTCCTCCATAACAGTTTGATGTGCCCACGGACACCTGTTTATCTGTCAGAGGAAGAAAATCACAATTATTATCTTTTGCCATGTAAATTAACTCTGCTCCTGATGGCCTAAACGCTCAGCTGTTGACATCACCTTCACTCATCCACATATCTGATCCGTCATTAGTTATCATGGGACTGGGGAGGCCAAATGGCTTCCTCGAGAACTCCTCCTGTTCCGGCAGCTCCCTGATGTACGGAACCCATCTTCCAGTTGATGAACACTCCTGGGTGTCATGGACCAACTTTACCTAAAGGAAGAAATGAAAAAGAAAAATCATGATTGAGATTTTGCTGTGCTGAGACATATTTTCCAAGTGCTGGAGACAGTTTTCAGTCTGCACCCAGGGGGACTTCTGATTAAAGATTAATATTATGACAGAATCAGAGTCATCTCCAAGATGACTGCATCTCAAAACACCTCATAAAACATCTTGTGATCTTTCTGCATTCTCAAATCAAAAACTATGATATAGGTTTCAAAAATTAACACAGATCTATTCAGACATTGGCCTCCTATCCATCATTGGGAAACTTGTGCAAATGAATGAGCTTCCATATATATACTGATGTTTTCCTTTTGGTGATGTTTGGTGATCTGGTCAAAGATCAAACTGACCTTCTTGAACCAATTGGACTGATGGTGGGAGAGGTTGGAGACAGACACTGCTGAGACAGACAGTGCTTTGGAAGGACAGCTCCCCTGTGTGAGCACTGGAGGGGTACAAACACAGACAACTCTCAGTGTAAGATGCGCAACTGAGCCTGCAGTATGATGTTTCAGTATCCGTGAAAGTCTGATGACTGTGAGAATGATTTGGTGCACACCTCGCATATGAATTGTTTCTCAACAGTATATGCAGAGAGCTGATTAGTCCAAAATGATTTGTCACATACATATATATGTGTGAATGTTGTGTGTGAATGCATTGCCGCGTGCAGAGGGAAAGTGACTTAAGAAATGATTTATCACATATCACAGGTGAATATGGCAATACATATAGAAGCCAATGAGTCCAAGAATAATTATTCACATACCTTGCATGGGAAGGGTTTCTGCCCTGTGTGAACTCGTTGGTGCTGATGCAGAGTCACTGACCATGTGAATGATTTGTCACACATCTCATATACAAAAGGTTTCTCCCCTGTGTGAACACGTTGGTGTCGGTGAAGGTTCGATAACTGCGAGAATGATTTGCAACACACTTCACATCTGAAGGGTTTTTCTCCTGTGTGGACACGTTGGTGTACGAGGAGAATCGATGACTTTGAGAATGATTTGTCACACACCTCACATCTGAAAGGCTTCTCTCCTGTGTGAGCGCGTTGATGTACATGGAGGGACGATGACTTTGAGAATGATTTGTCACACACCTCGCATGTGAACGGTTGCTTTACCTAAAAGAAGAAATTAAAACAAAAATGAAACATGGTCCAGATTTTGTAGTGTATCTTATGACACATTTTCCCAGTGCTGGAGACAGCTTTCAGCCTGCACCTAGAGGTACAAAGTCAGAGCCACCTTCGAGACAACTGTATTATACAATATCTAATAAAATTAGTAAAAAAGTGTGGTCTTTCTGTATTTTCAACTCAAAAACTCTAATTTAAATTTCAAAACTGAGATAACATTCAGATATTGCCTGCTTGTCCATCATTGGGAAACCAGAGCATAAGCAACAGTTTCTATATATATATTGATGTCTTCCTTTTGTGATGTTTCATGAGCTGGTCAAAGGTTAAATTGACCTTCTTGAAATAATTGGACTGATGGAGGGAAGTTGGAGACAGATAATGCTATGGGAAAACAGCTACTCTGCGATAGCACTGGAGGATAAACAACACAGACAATTCTGTGTAAAGGAAGCAGGTGAGCTACAGTGTGAATGTACTAGTGTCTATAGAGGTCTGATAACAGTGTAAGAAACAGAGGGCTAATTAGTCTGAGAATGATTTGTTATATACATACATGTGAATGGTTTGTCTTTTGTGTGAACATGTTGCTGTACACAGAGGGGAAGTAATTCAGGAAATGATTTGTCACATATCACACATGCGAATATGTCCGTGTACTCCAGAAGCCAGTAAATCCTAGCTAATTTGTCACATACCTTGCATGAGAAAAGTTTCTCCCTTGTGTGAACACGTTGGTGTCTGCGGAGGTCCGATGACCGTGGGAATGATTTGTCGCACATCTCACATGTGAATGGTTTCTCCCCTGTGTGAGTGCGTCGGTGTGTGTGGAGGTTCCATAACTTCGAAAATGATTTATCACACACCTCGCATGTGAATGGTTTCTCTCCTGTGTGAATGCGTTGGTGGTTACGAAGGGTCCACAACTGCGTGAATGATTTGTCACATACCTCGCATGTGAATGGTTTCTCTCCTGTGTGAATGCGCTGGTGTTTACAGAAGGCAGATGAATCCGAGAACGATTTATTACATACCTCACATCTAAAGGGTTTCTCGCCAGTGTGAATCCTCTGGTGTGTTAGAAGATTGGAATTTCGGTTGAAAGTCATCTCACAAACATCACACCTGAAGAGTTTATCTTTGTCTCCTGTGTGAAGACGTTGGTGTTCACTGAGACTTGATGACCACGAGAATGATTTGTCACACACGTCACATGTGAATGGTTTCTCCCCTGTGTGAATCACCTGATGCCTCAAGAGCGTTGTAGATTTCACAAATCCTTTATCACAAACTTCACACCTGAATCGTTTCTCTTCCATGTGGCTGCTCTTGAAGTAGTTGTAGTTGCAACAAATGCACCTTAGAAGATCCTGAACCTGTGGAGTCTCTAACACACACCACACACTTGAGCAGCCTCTCATCTATAGAAATGAGTCAGTGAGGCTCAATGAATGACCAAAACTGTTACCACATTTGGAGTCACTCACACTTCTTTCCAACCTCACCCTGATCTGTCACCCACAGCCGAATCTTCAGAAAGGTTGGTTGTAATGGAAGGTTCCACACCACTGACCAGTTTCAGATTTGATGATGTGTAAAAGTTCCCCCTATGTTGAGCAATGTTGTGAAGGGACTGGATGTCATCCCACAGTTCTGCTGTTGTTTCTTGGGTGATGATCAGGATCTATCTGTAGTGTTTATCCTCTCTGTATTCGTTGGTGCAATACAGTGCAATTCTTCTGTAAAACAGGAAAAGGAAATATGAATTCCTCCAACTCCCTCTCGTCCTTTGCTGAGAGGGCTGACTCCTCAGTTACTGTTCCAAAGTGAGTGCCAGTCTGCTGTTTCCTACATGTGGGAATCACACACAAACCTTTTCTGTTTCTTCACTTGACTGTCACACATCTTTTTCCAGCAGGGACACTGGATAGTGGCCAGGAGCAGACAGCGTGGCTACTTTCTTTCCACTGCACAGATCCCACTCTTTCCCATTAATTCCCATTTCCAATTAAGGCAAAGGAAAAGAGGGTTGGGGGAGTGTGAAACAGCCCATCAATTCACAATGAGCTCCTGTTGTGCGTGCAAGAAAGAACCAATTTTCCTCTTAGAGTGTGTGCTGTGTTTAAAAACACTCAGAAATGTTACTTCAAAGCAGATTTGAAAATTTTTCCTCTTGTTCCAAAACATACTGGGCAGGAAATGCTTCAGTGTAGCTGACTAAAGGGTTCTGGTTTATCCTGGGTAATTAGATACATTGCACTCACTCAGACTGTACATCCCGAATTCAGCTTTCAGATACAGCACTGGGCAAAACTGTCAAATCCAAGCCTAGGCTTTTGGGAAAGTCGAGGCCTTCACGTAAAATACTTAAAGAAGGCATTAAAAGACATTTCAATCAATGTGTCTCTACTCTCCCAGATAATTACACCTCATCTTCTCATATTCAGTAATGATCCACCAACAAAACTCAGCCTGTAAATCAGAAGGGAAATGCTTCCAATAAACACACTCAATATCCAACACACAGCTCCAATCAAACAGCTCAGCACAAAGCACCCAATAAAAGGTCTCTCAGCTGGATCTTCTCACACAGAATAAGGGGCATTTCCACACCTGATTCCCCACAGGATAGTCAGACTGCCTGAACATTAGTGTGGATATTATGCAATGTAATTATTATAAATTCTGCTCCTTCACTCACCATCTCCTGACTTGGTTTTCAGTCCCTACAGGAAGTGAAGCAGCTGTGAAAGAGGAAGAGGAGGGAATGGGCAGAGTGGGTGGGCTCTCTGATTGACGTCTCTCACAGCCAATCCTAATATTTCTGGAGTAACAGGAGTTTCCTGAAGCTTGGGAAACTGACCAGAAAAACAGAGGCGACTTTGAGCTGCAGATCAGGTGGGAATTTAAACTTGTCATTGTCCCATCTGAATAAAACCTGCTGTTTCAGTTCCTCTGGTAAATGTTTGACAGAGACTTCTACTATGGGAATAGCATTCTTCATCCTTGGAGGCTTTCAAACTGACAACATCAGAGTGGGATGTGTAGCCTGGGATACGTTTTACAGCAGATCAGAAGAGGAAGTCCTGCAGCATCCAAGGCAGTGATGATGTGCAGTAAAGGGATCAACTCATGAAGAAGACAGAGGAAAACAGGAAAGGGAAAGAGAGAGAGGGAGAGATGTTCAGCTGTGGTCTCTATTCCTGAGAGAAAGATTTGGTGATTCAGTGTAGTGGCTCATTGCGTGAGTGAGTGCTCCATGGTTTGACATCTTACGACCCTATCCTATCCGGTGGTCATCTGCTTTGGAAGTTTAGCTTCCCTCAGCTCAAAATTCTGAGTCTCATTCAGTCCATTCTCTTATTCTCCAGAGATGTCCTGATCCATTCTTCTCTCCTGGGATGCACTCCCTACTCTCCACCCCAGACAATTGGTGCCTCGATGCCCAAAACGCCTGGATGCAATTTTCTCCAAAATATTTTGAAGTTTTGTCCCCAGCAGGAAATCTGGTGAGATTCCCACTGGATGGTTTGTGCAATTCAGTTCACAATTTGAAGGGGAAATTCGCAGTGAATTCACCAACACTGAGAATTATTTTTGGAGTGGGGACCTGAAGATGCTGGCATGTTTGGCTACTCAGAGATCAGGGGTTTATTTTTAAAAAGTGCCCCAATGTCCAGACCAGCTACACACTGCCCTCCTCCTCCCACCTCCCTGCAATTGAATAACATCCCATTATGGGACACAAAGACCTTTTTCCCCTTTCAGGCTCCCCCAGACACCCTTTGAGGATACCCACACCATGAGACCCCAATATGACACTGCCAAACAGTGTGGCCAATACTACTGGTTTCTATTTGCAGAAATGCATTGTGATCCCAGCTGCACCCAAAGGTTTAAAAACTACCAGGTCCAGGAGAACCAGCTCCAACCTGATCCTGCATCTGGTCCACACCCCACTGAGCATCAACCAGATTACATCAGGGCACAGGAGCTGGGTGAATCCCAAAAGAGGGTTCTCGATGACTCTAATCATGCTATGGCCTCTCTTCAGGGATTTGTCTCTGTGCTCGCTTCTTTGCCACTGGCTTTGTCTCTGCTCACTTTTTTGAATAGGAATTCTCCACCTCCCTCCCCCCATTCTTTCACCTGCTTCCATTTTCCCTACATCTGGACCCCTCCCTCTGATCTCTTACCTGCTTGTGATCTTTTCACTGGCATTCCAATAGTTGTCATCAGCTGTGTCAATTTGTATGTGCTTCTCATCCATTCTAACTTGTCTCCTTCTGAACTTGCTAGTCAAAAAGAAAGGTTATTTATGATCTAGCTGAAGATTGTTGGGCACAGAACACCACCCTGAGGAACTCCTGCAGTGATGACCTGAGATGATTGACCTCCAACAATCAAAGCTATTATGCTAGATATGGCTCTCAATAAGTAAATGCTTCTTTTCCTTCTGGTTCCTAGTGATTCCAATTTTGTTAGAGCTCCTTGATTTTACTTGGTGAAATATTGCCTTGATATCAAGGACAGTTACTCTCACCTCAATTTGAGTTTAACTCTCATTTGAGCCAAGGTTGCAATGTGGTTAAGTGTTGTGATACTGGCAGAACTCAAACTGAATGTCACTGAGAGGGTTATTGCTGAGTTGGTAACATCTCCATTCGCCAATAGAAATATGCAGACCACTCTGTCTCACTTACTTTTCCTCTCCTTCACTCATTTCAGAATGTGGTTCACACTTTATTGCCCAGAGTGCCAATACAGAAATGTACTTGGTGTCCCCTTGAAAGGAGGCTCAAATGCCTTCCCTCATTGAATTTCCCATGATCAAATTGGGGATCTGCTGGCTGATGTGGGACACAGTTATACACAGACGGACAAAAAAAAACAGATACACAGACAAAACTGTCAAGATTCATGAAAAAGGCTAACAAAAGGTTAAAACACTTACGCTTCGAGCAGCACAAGATCATCTGGCTCAGTGCCATCATGAGGCAGAAAAGGGTAAAACAGCAAAGAGATCTGAATCAATCTGGAATTAGGTTATCAATCAAATCGGGACCACGGTTTTCCAGGGACTTGAACCCTGAAAAAAAATGAATATATAGAGGTCCAACCCCTAACCCTTAGCTGTATCCTCAAAGTACTTGAACACTCACCTTCACCTTCTTACCCTGGTAATGTCCACACAGGATAGCATGTAACTTCCCCTGGTCAAGTTGGCTCAATACCCAAGAATCAACTAGGTTTCCTAGCCCTTGGTCAACAAGGCACCATACTTCCTTCCCATGTAGACACTTCAGGAGTTTGCGTTCTCAGCAGAATCTCCAAAAATTGTTTGAGTTCTCTTGGGTAACAGCAATCTAAAGGCACTCAGTCGACTCTATACACAAACAGTGTTGGATACCATGCATCCAGTGCAAGATCTTTAATTACTTGTGCACAAAAAGAATTCTTCACAGCCAAATCAGATTGACTAGAGCTGTTTTGAGGTTACAGAGAAACAGCTCAGCAGTTATAGTCAATTACATCAAATCAGGAACAAGAGATTTTTCACATTTTTCATTGACACACGTATTTGCCAAGTAAATACCAGCTTTTGCCCTTTCTCATTCAAGAAAACATTGACTTCTTCCAATCCTTCATTTGCATAGCATATCCTTATAATTTGCCTTTTGTATTTGTTATGGAAGAAATCTGGTCTTGTTCACACTGGTGAAGGCTGATAAAGGAAAATGTTATGGGGGCTGGGAAGAAATAGCAGAGACTGACTCCTTTTGAAGGTCAGTAAGCTGATAAACATTTTCCACTACTGTACAGCGAAAGCATTTTTTTAATTTGAACACTTTAACTTCCGCACAATTTAACTTTCAAACTCTGAAACTTCAATTTGAACTTTTTAAACTTCCACAACCAAAACTGTTCACAATATTGCAGTTGTGGTCTAACCAGTGCCTTGTACAGTATTAGCAAGACTTCTCTATTTTTGTACTCCATTCCCTTACAAATAAAGGCAACATCACATTTGCCTTTCCAATTACCTGAACTTGCATTGCAAACTTTTTGTGATTTATGTGTGAGGAGACCCAAATCTCTGTATGGCTGTCTTTTTCCATTTAAATAATATTCAGTCCCTTTATTCTTCCTGCCAAAGCACATAACTCTGAATTTTCATACATAATATTCCATCTGCCAAGTTTTTGCCCCATTATCCAACCTGTTCATATCCCTTTATAGACTGTGTCATCACCACCACATGCCTTCCCACCTATTTTTGTCTTAACTGTGATTGAGTTATGTAATTAATACATTATGTTATCAACAACCTATATAATCAAAAACTTTTCATTGATAGATGTTTGGTTTATCCAAAAATCAAGAATCAAACAACAGGAATGATTAATTGATTTTTGTGGAATGTTACTTTTAAACTTTGAATTATGAAAATATCAGAAATGCGAACAGACATTGTAAGAAACTCAGGAGATGGGAGCACCAAGATATTGAAAAGGGCTTTGTTGAAAATCAGATTAAACCTGGTAAAGAAACCATTGTTCTTTTGTTTTAAATTCATTCATGGGACATGGAACGCAGGCTGCCTGGCATTTATTACCTATTGTGGGAATTCTTATAAGTGACCTGATTAATTTCATTAAACATTTATTTTCACAAAAGCAAAAAACTTTATTCAATTCAATTAAACTAGTTTTTATTAAAACATTGCAATGATGGAATCAAAAACACTGCCAATTAAAAATATTAAAAAATATAAACCTACGAATAAGACAAATCTCTTTAGATCGAAAGGGAGATCCTTAATTTCATCTACATAGTAAATGAGCTATGAGGCAGTCTCAAAAGATCTGATTTCATGCCACAAAGCAGAACGGATATACTTTTTTTGTTATCAAATAATACAGCCCAGGTCTTAATTAAAAGCAATTTCATCGTTCACTGTTCTGTCAATCTAACAATGACATGTCCTTCAATCAATTATAGTTTGACACTTTTAAACACATATTCGTTATTTGTTTGTTCTCACTGACTGTATTTATGCCACATTAAAGATGGCTTCTTATTGTTATATGCAGTGCGACCTTATCTCTGTTAATCCTTACTTTTTCTATAGTTCAAACTGGTTCTTGTATTTGATTTTGACCCACCATTTGATTCTGACTTCCATCCCAGATTATAAAACAGTCGAGAAGTTTCATGCTTCAATGTGCAGTTCCTTTAATCAAGAAGTCCATTGTTTTTCTTAGCTTTTTTAACATGTGCTAAATCCTAGTTTGAATTTATTTGCATGCAAGGCTTTGAATTAAATACATTCAAATTTTTTCACATAAAATATATTCATTCCATTAATTTCATTTTAAACTTTGAAAACTCTTTAAAGCAACAATTTAAAAATGATAATGCTTTTGGTTACTTAAAAAAGCAGTTCTGATGTTAAATTAATTCCTATATTTAATTCCTCATCTACATAATCCATCTACTGTAAAATCGCATCTACAGCATTTATTGCTCATTGCTAGATGCCCTTGAGAAGGTGGAAAATAGATTGCTGTCCCTTTGAACTGGGCTTCATTAACTGGAAGATGTAATTCAAAACCAATTAAATCAGCTCAGCGAGAGTCAGAAAATAATAGAAATATGAAATGTCATAAAATTGAGAGAATTGCAAAGGAAAGGCTGAAGATTTAAGAAGGCAAAATCAAACATTTCAATAGATACATCTCTAGAGTATGACAGCTGAATTGCCATGGTGCTGTATTACGACAGCGGATGAATGAGCATCGCTCAACAATCACCAGGCAAAACAGTTCCCTTCCTGTGGGCGAACACTTCAGCAGTCATGGGCATTTGGCCTCCGACCTGTGGGTAAATGTTCTTCAAGGGGGCTTTCGTGATACACGACAGCGCAGAGTCGCTGACCAGAGACTGATAGCCAAGCTCCGCACACATGAGGACGGTCTTAACAGGGATCTTGGCTTCATGACACACTATCTGTAACCCCCGTAACTTGCCTGGGTTAGCAAAAACCCTCACTTACTGGGCTGTCTGGAGAAAATACACAATTCTCCAACCATGCTCAGGATTCCCTTCACACACATTGTTCGCCACTTTAACACTTGAATAGCAGGTTAGATGTAAGGATTCGCATTCTAATCAGCAATCTCTGACTGTCTGTGCTGATGTGTGCTATTGCAGACCAGAACACTGCATTTGCCTGAGGAAGACACAGAGTGTTGAAAGCTCGCGGATTTACTATCAAATAAATCGGTTGGATTAAAAATTGGTGTTGCTAAATTCTTGCTGTATTAACAATCCAGAGATTAAAAGTTCAAATCCAACCACAGAAAATTGCATACATAGAATTCAGTGCAAAACAGGCCATTCAGCTCAATTGTCCATACTGGTGTTTATGCTTCATATGAGCCTCCTCTCAACCCTCTTCATCTCACCCCATCAACATATCCTTCTGTTCCTTTCTCTCTCAGATGTAGTTTCCTCCTTAAAACAGCACTTCACGTAGTAAATTGAAGTAAAATAAATTCTGGAACAGAATCTGTTCTTTCTTGGAACATGGTGTTCAATTCTGGTCAACACACTACCAGAAAGAGGTTTGGGAGAGGGGACAGAAAAGATTTACCAGGATGTTGCCTGGTATGGAGGGCATTATCTATGAGAGGTTGGAGAAACTTGGTTTGTTCCCATTGCAATGACAGCGGTTGATGGGTGTCGTGATAGAAGTCAATAAGATTATGAGGAGCATGAACAGAGTGTATAATCATGCTTCCAATGTTACAACAGTAACTATACTTCAAAGGTACTTTATTGGCTGTCATGTGCTTTCAGATATTCTGAGTTTGTGAAAGGTGATATAAATGCAAGTCTTTTCTAGGGAAACATTATGCTTTCTGTGAACTGCAAATTCTAAATCATTGATGAAGTATACTAGCCCACAGTAACATTTATCAATATGTTGTGAACAATATTACTGTAGATCCTCAATGTTATAGTGAATATTATCAGACCATTCTGACAATGCAGGTCATCTGGATTAAGCTAAACTCAGTAATTTATTGTGAGTTATAAATTACAAGATTATATATAGATTGATAAAACAGCAGACAAACAACAACACAATCTTCAGTTTACACCAAAGCTTGAATGAATCAAAAAATAGTGAAGCATTCAAAAATGACTCAATGGGTGAGATTCTCTGGCCTCCCAGTCACGTGTTTCCCACTGGGCAGGTGGGGAGAAGGTGGTATGTTGTTTGCCAGTGGCAGTATTATACTCTGGTCCCACCACTGTCAATGAAAATCCCCACTGATGTCACCCAAGTGGGCAGGGGTACGCTGCTGATGAGACTGGAGAATCTTGCTGGTGTGAATGGCTGGAGAATTTGGCCAAGATCTTTCCCAAGTCAGAAATGAATCTTGGAAAAGTGTAAGATGAACAGATCATTACTACATTGGAGGTGTTGTTCGGAATCTGGACCAGAATCCCAAAGGTAAATCAAGCAGCCAGACTAGACTCCAACAATTTTCTATTTTGGCATAAATGTGAGGAAAGGATGCTTCACTCCAAGATAATTCCATTGACAAATTAGAGATCTTTTATCAAAATAAGCTTGATTTATGACACAGTTTAACAAAGTGAAACATTACCTCTTAGCTGTTGAACAATCTTTGATCATGAAAAGAAACAATTTTTAAGTTCTAACTTATCACGATTTCATTTCCAAACAAGCGATATTCTTCCCGCAGACTTCAATCCTACTTTCAACATAGTTAGAAAACCCAGGAATACTTGCAATAAATGAGTGTAGGAATGTCTTGCAGCAGTCAGAGAGACTCTGCAAAGAGAGCAACCTGCAGAATTCTGTCTTTAAACAACTCCAACCAGCAACTAAGACTCTGTTTTACTGTTACGAACATAGCTCCACAATCATGTTGCACTATATACTAATTAAAACTTCTATTCCTTTAATTAAAGAATCGAGGGGATATCTCCACTTAGAAACAATACACTCACATTATTTTAGCCAACATTGCATGGTTAAAAGGAGTAATTACCTTGCTCTCCCAACATCTGAGCTGTATCCATGCCAGACATACCAGCTCCTAGCAGAAAGAACATTATAACATTCAACAGAAACATAAAATATACCAATCGCACAGTATTATCACAGTGTGATGGTCTGAGGGAATTCTGGTCAGTAGAAACTCACCCTTACTCCCTCAACGTACTCAGTCGGGATAGTTGTCTCTCTGATAAGAGAGTATAAACATTACCCACGATATTACTCTAAGGCCCATCACCTGAAAAGATCTGTCGATAATTCACATCACCAACTAAAGAAAGACCTGATTCTACCCTTTATCTACTCCTGAGAGCTGGCTGACTTCACTAACACATACACTTACATAAGGGGGAATTCTCTCATAATACTACAGACAGAAGTTTCTTTAAAATCCCTGTGCCTTAGTCTGGCTCCAAATTTCGCTGGTCAGAAATGAAACCGAACTTTAATGACGCAGGACTGAGTTCATTTCCATCATACAAACCCACCAATGGTGACAGAGATCCAGTGGTCATATGGGTCCATGGACCAGTTTCCACTCCTGGATGACACTCTTCCCCTGCGTGAACTGGATAGCACTTTTTAATTCTCAACTCTCTGTCCCCTGATCCTTCATTCAGCACAATGTTTCTGTAGCCATTTTGTAGTTTATGAGCTCCCTCATATCTGCCCTTGTTCCCAAAATTACCTTTACTCTCTTCCTTCCTGGTCAATCTTTCTACTTCTCAAGTTCATTGGGGTAAAGAAGATTTGAGTGTATCTGGCATGCAACTGGTTGAGCTATTCATCATCAGATCCGACTGGACCACATCGCATTAGTGGTTCTGCTTTCTTCCATCAAGCTGCTCATTATTCTCAGACTATCCTAAAGAGAAAAGATAATCCACAAAATGTCTTCCCCAAAATTAACTGTCTCCTTGTGGAAGTTATGTTCCAGCTTTACAGAGCAGTGTTTAGACTCTATCTGGAGAACTGTTCTCAATTCTGAGCATCACACCTCAGGAAGCTATATTGCCCTTCAAGGGAATATAATGAAGATTCACCATAATGCTCGTGGAGCTAAAAGGGTTAAATTATATGAGGACTAGCAGTACAGATTGAGCTTCCAATACACCAAATATAGAAAATCAATAGATAATTTAATTGAGGTGTTTAAGATAATTAAATGAATTGATAGAGTAGTAAAGTAAAATTTATTTATTAGTCACAAGTAGGCTTACATTCACATTGCAATGAAGTTACTGTGAAAATCTCCTAGTTGCCATACTCCAGCACTATTTGGATACACTGAAGCAGAATTTAGCTTTGCCAATCCACCTAGCTGCACATCTTTAGACTGTGGAAGGAAATCAGAGCACCTGGAGAAAACCCATGCAGACACAGAGAGAATGTGCAAACTCCACACAGACAGTGACGCAAGTTGTGAATTGGAAGCAGATCCAGCGCTGTGAGGCAGTAGTGCTAACCACTGTGCCACCCTGTTAGAGGGAAACTATTCCTCTGGTGTGGGAGTCCAGAAAGAGGGGACAGAGAATTAAAATTAAAACTAGGCCATTCATGGGTGATGTCAGCAAACATGTCTTCACAAAAAGGGAACTAGAAACCTGGAACTTTGTCCACACAAAAATCTGTTGAGATTAGGGGTCAACTGAAAATTTCAAAACTGATATTGATAGGTTCATTATTAGACAAGGGGGGGTATGGTGAGGGTTACGGAGCCAAGGTAGTAGAAAAATTGTCACAGGTTCCAATTTCTACTTTCATTAAATTCCTCTCAATTTATTCTTCATTCTCATCTCCAACAACAAATAGTCAGTGTCATCCTCTTCAAGCTCCAGCTGAGCTACTGGCCCATACCCTCTCCATCACCCGCCTGTAACATTGCCCATTTCCAACACCTCCATCCAACCTCACATTAGTCCATCTGCTATTTAAATTTTGTTGTTTTGAGACTAGAGTAGACCATATTTGATGAACAGAGGGATCTTGGTGTATGTGTGCATAGATCCCTGAAAGTTGGCAATCAAGTCGATAAGGTTGTTAAGAAGGCATATGGAGTCTTAGCTTTTATTGGTAGGGCGATTGAATTTCGGAGCCGCAACGTCATGTTGCAACTGTACAAAACTCTAGTGCGGCCGCACTTGGAGTATTGTGTGCAGTTCTGGTCCCCACATTATAAGAAAGATGTGGAGGCATTGGAGAGGGTACAGAGGAGGTTTACAGGATGTTGCCTGGTATGGAGGGCAGGTCTTATGAAGAGAGGCTGAGGGATTTGAGGTTGTTTTTGTTAGAAAGAAGGAAGCTAAGAGGAGACCTTATTGAAACATATAAGATGATTAGAGGTTTAGATAGGGTGGACAGTGATAGCCTTTTTCCTAGGATGGAGAAAGCTAGCACGAGGGGACATAGCGTTAAATTAAGGGGTGGTGGTTTTAGGACAGATGTCAGAGGTAGGTTCTTTACCCAGATGGTGGTAAGGGTATGGAATGCCTTGCCTGCGTCAGTTGTAGATGCGCCAAGTTTGATGGCGTTTAAGAGGTTAGTAGATAAGTTTATGGATGAAAGGGGAATGGTTAAGGTTAGAGGGTCGCTGCTTGTTCCTAATTGGTCGGCGCAACATCGAAGGCCGAAGGGCCTGTTCTGCGCTGTAATGTTCTATGTTCTATATCCAGAGATATAGTGACATCCCTCCTAGTATCTCTATCTTTGTGTCGGTGTTCATTTTTATCTCATTATGTCTTCATGGGACTGAGTTTCTGATTGCCTTCTCTGTCAGAGTGAGTCAATGAGGGACTTGTACCTGACGCTGCACTGAAACGATGCTGAGTTTATACAGGAGCATCTATACACTTGGATTTTCAGTGTAAGGGAAGCAAGTGAACCGGCTCCAAGTTCAAGTGGAGATGTCGGTGTTCATCAAGAGACGAGGAATAAGTGAAACAATCATGGCACACATCACACTGGAAGGGTTTGTCTCCGTTGTGGGTTCGCTGATGTTCCAGCAGGTCTGACAACCGTGTGAAGGCTTTATTACAGAACTCACATCGATAGGGCTTTTCTCTCATGTGAGTGCGTTGGTGGACCAGGAGACATGGTAACTGTGTGAAAGCCTTGTCACACACTTCACACTTGAATGGCTTCACTCCTGTGTGAATACGTTGATGTGTACGGAGATTCGATAACTGCGAGAATGATTTCTCGCAGATCTTGCAAGTGAATGGTTTTTCTCCTGTGTGAGTGCGTCTGTGATTCACCAGACCTGACAACTGTCCAAAGCTCTTTTTACACCCCTCACACTTGAAGGGTTTCTCCCCTGTGTGAACCCTCTGGTGCGTCAGGAGATTGGAAGATTGAGTGAAGGTCATCTCACAAACCTCACACCTGAATGGTTTCTCTCCTCGGTGATTCCTCTGGTGTCTCAGGAGACTCGAAGGTATCTGGAACACTTTACTGCAAACCTCACACTTGAAAGGCTTCTGTCTTGTCTGGGTTTTCTCATAGTCCAGGAGACTCGATAATTGTGTGAAAGCTTTGTCAGAAACTTCACCTTTAATGGGTTTCCATCCTGTGTGAATGTGCTGATGTGCACAGAACTGAGATGACTGTGAGAATGACTTATCGTATATTGTACACTTGAATGATTGCTCTTCCATGTTGCTAACAGTGATTGTGATAAATGCACATTGCACAACAGGATCATATGATTCTGTGGGTCCTTGTTCTACACCTCACATTTAAACAGCCTGTCAAGTGTAGGAAGGAGTCAGTGATTCATGAGACTCAATGAATAATTGAAGCTCTCACCACACTTGGAGTTATCACACTTCTTCCAAGGCTCACTCTGACCGATCACACAAAGCTGAACCTTTAGAAAGGCTGATTTCACACCATAACCAGTTTCAGATCTGATGATATGTCAAACCTTCCCGACCTAACCAATTTCCAGATGATGGTTTCACTATCCAACTTTCTCTGTGATGAGCAATGCTGTGAGGGGAATGGATGTCTTTCCACAGTTATGCAGTTAGTCCTTGAGCAATAACGAGGATCTGTCTGTGGTGACTAACCTCTTTGTATTCTTTGGTGTGGTAAGGTGCAATCCTTCTGTAAAACAGGAAATGGAAACATGATTTCTCCAACTCTCTTCCACATTAACTTTCAGTCACAGACTGTTTCACAATGACTGTCAGTCTGCTAATTCCCTGTATGGGTAAAAAAACATAAGTCCTTTCTTTTTCCTCATTATTCCCAACAGGGGCACTGGACAATGACCAGGAGCTGACAACATGGTAATGGATTGAAGGGTTATGGGGAGAAGGCAGGAAAATGGGGATAAGGAGCATATCAGCCATGATCAAATAGCAGAGCAGACTCAATGGGTTGAATGGCCTAATTCTGCTCCTATATCTTATGAACTTATAATTATGAATATGGCTACTTTCTTTCCTCTGCTAGACCCCAGGTACCCAAGCACTGTGAAACAATTTAAAAGACAGTCGGGTGGAATTAAAACCACCTATCAATTCAATGTAAAGTTATGTCACTGAAAAACCGAGACTCCTCCCTCATCATCTTTGGGAATGTCCCATCCCATTCACACATGGGGAAGTCCTCAATATTGACTCCATGGAGTCTCATGGCTTCAGGTCAAACAAATTCAAGGAAAACTACCTCTCTCCTCCCAGCTGATGCATGAGTACCTCACCATGATAATCATCACTGGGGAATTAGACTAAAGACAGACCCTAAAACTAGGTATCCATTAGGTGCGGTGAGCCATTAACAGCAGCAGGATTCACCACAGTTTCATAGCCCAACACAGCCCTCATTCCATGATTATCATCAACCCAGATGATAGAGACATGACAGGAACAGCACTGGACAAACTTTAGAGTCCAATATGACCTTAGTGAATGTACTACAGAAGGTCATATGCAAACTAAACACCAAGAGTAGCAGATAATAAGCAGAGCACCAAAACATCAGAGAAAGGCTCTGTGTCCAATCACATCTCACTGAGAATTGTGGACAGTAAATTTACAGGAAAAGGCAGCTGCAAAGGCGGGGAGGGACGGCAAAGGTGAGGGGGGGGAAGATGGCAAAGGCAAGGGGGCGGAGGGGGACGGCAAAGGTGAGGGGGGGGGGGGGGGGAAGATGGCAAAGGCAAGGGGGCGGAGGGATGGCAAAGGCGTCGGGGTGGGGGGGAAGGTGGTGGGGGAGGGAGGTGGGGGAAGGGGGGGGGGGGAAGCGGAGGGGGGGGGAAGGAGGGGGGGGGGGGAAGGCGGGGGGGGAAGTGGCGAGGCGGAAGGGGGGGGGGGGGGGGGGGGGGAGGGACCAGGGAGGCCCGCGGGGGGGGTGGGGGGGGGGAGGGGAGGGGGGGGAGGAGGGGGGGGGGGGGGGGGGGGGGGGCACCCGGGAGAGGGTGGGGGGGAGGGGGGGGGGGCGGGGGGGGGTAGGGGGGGGAGGGGGGGGGGGGGGGGGGGAGGGGGGGGTGGGGGGAAGTGGGTGGGGGGAGGGGGGGGGTAGGGGGGGGGGGGGGGGGGGGGGGGGGGGGTAGAATGGGGGAGGGGGGGGGGGAGGGGGGGGGGGGGGGGGGGGGGGGAAGGGGGGGAGTGGGGGGAGGGGGGGGGGGAAGGGGGGGGGGGGGGGAGGGGGGGGAGGGGGGGAGGGGGGGGAGGGGGAGGGGGGTGGGAAGAAGGGGCGGGGCTGGGGGGGGGGGAGGGGGGGGGGGGGGGGGGCCGGGTGGGGCCTTGGGGGGGGGGGGGGGGGGGGGGGGGGAGGGGGGGGAAGGCGGGGGGGGGGAAGGCGGGGGGGGGAAGGCGGGGGGGGGGGAAGGCGGGGGGGGGAAGGCGGGGGGTGGAAGGGGGGGGGAAGGCGGGGCGGGGGAAAGGCGGGGGGGGGAGGCGGGGCGGGAAGGCGGGGCGGGAGGCGGCGGCTGGGAAGGGGAGGGGGGGGAGGGGAGAGGGGAGGGAGGGGGGAGGGGGGAGGGGAGTGGGGAGGGAGGGAGGGGAGGCGGGAGTAGGGGGTGGGAGGGGAGAGGGAGGGGAGAGGGAGGGGGGGAGGGGAGGGGGGAGGGGGGGGAGGGGGTAGGGGAGGGGGAGGGGAGGGGAGGGCAGGGGGGGAGGGCAGGGGGGGAGGGCGGGGGGGAGGCAGGGGGGTGAGGGCGGGTGGGGAGGGCAGGGGGAGGGAGGGGAGGGCGGGAGGGAGAGCGGTGTGGGCGGGAGGGAGGGGGGGAGGGAGGGGAGGAGGGGAGGGGATGGGAAGGGGAGGGGAGGGGAGGGGTGAGGGGAAGGGGGAGGGAGGGGGAGGGAGGGGAGGGGGGGGGGAGGGGAGGGGGGAGGGGGAGGGGAGGGGGGGAGGGGCGGTAGGGAGGGGAGGTTGGAGGGGAGGGGGGAGGGGAGGGGGAGGGGAGGGGAGGAGGGGAGGGAAGGGGAGGGGGAGGGGAAGGGGAGGGGAAGGGTGAGGGGACAGGCGGGGAGGGGGAGGGAGGGAGGGGAGGGAGGGAGGGGGAGCGGGAGGGGCGGGAGGGGAGGGGAGGGGAGGGGAGGGGAGGGGAGGGGCAGGGCGGGAGGGGGCAGGGCGGCGAGGGGCGACAGGCGGGCAGGGGAGGGAGGGGCGGGGCCAGGAGGGAAGGGGGCGGGAAGGGAAGGGGCGGAAGGGAAGGTGCGGGAGGAAGGGGCGGGGAGGGAGGGAGGGGGGAATGGGAGGGGAGGAAAGGGAGGGGAGAAGGGGGAGGGAGGAAGGGAGGGAGGAAGGGAGGTGGGGGAAGGGAGGTGAGGGAAGGGAGGGAGGAGGGGAAGGGAGGAGGGGAGGGGGAGGGGGAGGAGGAGGGGGGAGGGAGGAGGGGGAGGAGGGGGAGGGAGGCGAGGGAGGGGAGGGGCTTTCAAAGGGGAGGGAGGGCAGGGGAGAGGGGGAGGGAGGGCAGGGGAGGAGGGGGAGGGATGGCAGGGAGGGGTGGGAGGGAGGAGGGGAGTAGGGGGAGGGAGGGCCGGGGAGGAGGGGGAGGGGAGGGGCCAGGGGAGGAGGGGGAGGTGAGGCATGGGGGAGGGCAGGGGAGGGAGGGGGGGCAGGGGAGGCAGGGAGGGGACGGAGGGAAGGGAGGTGACGAGGAGTGAGGGCAGGGGAGGGGGGGGAGGGAGGGCAGGGGAGGGGGGGGTTTGGGGAGGGAGGGCAGGGGAGGCGGGGGGAGGGAGGGAGGGCAGGGGAGGGCGAGGGCAGGGGAGGGGAGGGAGGGAGGGAGGGCGGGAGGGGGGGAGGGAGGGAGGGCAGGGTGAGGGGGAGGGAGGGAGGGCGGGGAGGGGGGAGGGAGGGAGGCAGGGAGGGGGGGGAGGGAGGGAGGGCAGGGGAGGGGAGGGAGGCAGGGGAGGGGAGGGAGGGGGGGGGAGGGAGGAGGGCAGGGGAGGTGGGGGAGGAGGGAGGGAGGGCAGGGAGGGGGGGAGGGAGGGAGGCAGGGGAGGGGGGGGAGGTGGGAGGGAGGCAGGGGGGGGGGGGGAGGGGGGAGGGAGGGAAGGGAGGGGGGGGAGGGAGGGCAGGGGGAGGGGGGGAGAGATGGGCAGGGGCAGGGGGGGAGAGGGGAGGGGAGGGGGAGAGAGGGGAGGGGGAGAGAGGGCAGGGGAGGGGGAGGCAGGGGAGGCGGGAGGGGAGGGATGAGCGTGAGAGGGGAGGGGGCGAGAGGGGAGGGGAGGGAGAGAGGGGAGGGGAGGGAAGGGAGGGGGGGAGGGGGAAGGAGCGGAGGGGAGGGAAGGGAGGGGAGGGGGAGGGAGGGGAGGGGAGGGGAGGGTAAGGGAGCGGAGGGTAGGGAGGGGAGGGAGGGAAGGAGGGGGAGGGGGCGGGAGGGGGGGGCGGTGGGTTGGGGTGGGGTGGGTGGGTGGGGGGTGTGGGGGGTGGGTCGGGGGGTCGGAGTCGGGGGTGGGTGGTTGGGGTGGGTTGGTGGGTCGGGTGTGGGGTGGGGGGTCGGGGGGTGGGTCGGGGGATGGGGTGGGTGGGAGCGGTCGGGGGATGGGGGGGTGGGGTGGGGGGTGGGCAGGGATGGGGGGGAGGTGGTGGGCGGGGATGGGACGTGAGAGGGGGGGTGGGGCCAGGGGCGTGGGAAGGTGGGTAGGGTGTGGTAGTTGGGGGCAGTGTGGGGGTGGGGGGGGGTCGGGGTGGGGCATCGGGGGGGTTCAGGGGTGCGGGGTCGGGTGGGTCGGCGGGTGGCGTCGGGGGGGTGGGGGTGCCGGGAGGGTGGGGGGCTGGGAAGGGTGGGCTGGGGGGTGGGAAGGTGGTCGGGGGTGTGGGAAGTGTGGGAAGGGTGGGGAGGGTGGGGGTGGGGTGGGGATGTGTAGGGGGGTGGGGGGGTGGGTCGGGGGGTGCGGGGGTGGGGGGGGGGTCAGGGGGTGGGGGGTGTGGGAAGGGTGGTGTCGGGGGGGTGTGGGGCGGGGGTCGGGGGGGCGGGGGGGTGGAAGGGTGGGTGGGGACGGTGGGAAGGGTGGGTGGGGGGTGTGGGGGGGGTGGGTCGGGGGGGTGAGGGAAGGGGGCTGCGGGGGGTGGGAAGGGGGGGTGGGGGTGTGGAAGGGGGGGTGGGGGGTGTTGGAAGGGGGGGTGGGGGGTGTGGGAAGGGGGGTTGTTTTTTTGGAGGGGGTACCGGTGGGGGGCTGGGGTAGGGGGTGGGCGAGGCTGGTGGGGGGGGGGGAGGGGGTGGGCGGGGGGGGGGGGGGCATCGGGGGGGGAGGTGGCGGGGGGGCGGGTGGGGTGGGGGGGCCGGGGTTGGTGGTGGCGGGTTGGGCGGGGGGGGGGAGGTGATGGTGGTGGAAATGGGGGTGGGTGGGGAGGAGGCGGACGGGGGGCGGGGGTGGGGGGGTGTGGGAAGGGGGGGGGGGGGGTGGGGGGTGTTGGGTAAGGGGGGGTGAGGGGGGGTGGAAAGGGTGGTCGGGGTTTGGGGGGTGAGGTGGGAGGGTGGGTCGGAAGTGAAGGGTGGGAAGGTGGCGGGTGGGTCGGAGGGAAGGGTGGAAGGGGCTGTGCGGCCGGGGGGGTTATGCGTTTGGGAAGGGGGGTAGGGGGGGATGGGGGGGTTGGGGAAGGGTGGGTCGGGGGGGGTGGGGGATGGGGTGGAAGGGAGGTCGGGGGGGGGGGGGGGGGAAGGGTGGTCGGGGGGGTGGAAAGGGTGGGTCGAGGGGGTGGGTGGGTCGGAGCGGGTGGGGGGGGGGAGGTGGGTCGGGGGGCGGGGGGTGGAAGGGTGGGTCGGGGGGGTGGGGGAGTGGGAAGGGGGGGGTGGGGGGGTGGAAGGTGGGTCGGGGGGGTGGGAAGGGTGGGAAGGGGGTCGGTGGGGTAGCGGGGTGGGAAAGGTGGGTCGGGTGGGTGGCGGGGTGGAAGGGTGGGTCGGGGGGGTTGGGCGGGGTGGGAAGGGGGGTCGGAGGGGAGTGGCGGGGTGGGAAGGGTGCGCGGGGTGGCGGGGGTGGGAAGGGTGGGTCGGCGGAGGGTGGGAAGGGTGGGTCGGCGGGGGGTGGTGGGGGGTGGGAAGGGTGGAGCGGGGGGTGGGGGGTGGAAGTGTGGGAACGGGTGGGTCGAGGGGTGGGGGGTGGGAGGGTGGGTCAGGGGGGGTAGGGAATTATCCCAAAACAATGCGAGGCGTAAGGGGAAGGAGTGGGCGGGGGGGTGGAAGGGTGGTGTCGCGGGGGTGTGGGGAGTGGGGAAGGTGGGTCGGGGGTTCGGGGGAGTGGGAAGGGCGGGCGGCGGGCGTGGGTATGGCGGGTGGAAGGGTGGGTAGGGGGGGTGGGGGGGGTGGGAAGGGTGGGGGTCGGGTGGGCGGGGGGGTGGGAAGGGTGGGTCGGGGGGTGGGGGGTGGAATGGGTGGGGTGGGGGGTGGGAAAGGGTGGGTCGGGGGGGTGGGGGGGTGGGAAGGGTGGGGTCGGGGGGGTGGGGGGTGGGAAGGGTGGGTCGGGGGGGTGGGGGGTGGGAAAGGTGGTCAGGGGGGGGGTGGGAAGGTGGGTGGGGGGGTGGGGGGGTGGGAAGGGTGGTCGGTCCGGGGTGGGGGGGTGGAAGGGTGGGTCGGGGGGTGGGGGCGGTGGGAAGGGTGGGGCGGGGGGGTGGGGGGGTGGGAAGGGTGGGTCGGGGGGGTGGGGGGGTTGGGAAAAGGGTGTGTCGGGGGGGGTAGGGGGGGTGGGAAGGGTGGTCGGGGGTGTGGGGGGTGGAAGGGTGGTCGGGGGGGTGGGCGGGTGAAGGGTGTGTCGGGGGGGTGGGGGGGGTGGAAGGGTGGTTCGTGGGGGTGCTTTGTGGGGGTGGAAGGGTGGGTCGGGGGGGGTGGGGGGGTGGGAAGGGTGGGTCGGGGGTAGGGGGGGTGGGAAGGGTGGTCGGGTGGGGGGGGGGTGCGGAAGGGTGGGTCGGAGGGGGGTGGGGGGGTGGAAGGGGGGTCGGGGGGGGGTGGGGGGGGGGCGGGGGAAGGTCAATTCGGGACGCCATCCGTGTGGTGGGGAAGGGGGTCGGTGCGGGGTGGGAAAGGGTGGGTCGGGGGGTGGGAAGGGTGGGTCGGTGCGGGGGGGTGGGAAGGGTGGGTCGGGGGGGGTGGGGGTGGGTGGGTCGGGGGTGTGGGGGGGTGTGGGGGTGGGGTGTGGGAAGGGTGGGACGGGGGGTGGTGGAGGTGGGTCAGGGGGGTGGGTGGCGGGGGGGTGGGTGGGGTGGGCGGTTTCGGGGGTGGGAAGGGTGGGTCGGGGGGGGTGGGAAAGGGTGGGAAGGGTGGGCGTGGGGTGGGGGGTGAGAAGGGTGGGTCGGGGTGTATCGGGGGGGTGAGGAAGGGTGGTCCGGGGGGTGAGGGGGGGGGAAGGGTGGGGTCGGGGTGAGTGGGGTGGGAAGGGGGGTCAGGGGGTTGAGGGGGGGGTAAAGGGGGGTCAGGGGGGTGAGGGGGTGGAAGGTGGGTCAGGGGGTGGGAAGGGTGGGTCGGGGGGGTGGGGGGGTGGGAAGGGTGGGTAGGGGGGGTGGGAAGGGTGTTAAGGGGGGTAGGGGGGGTGGGTTGGGGGGTGGGTGGGTGGTAAGGGTGGGGAGGGGGGGGGGCTCTGGGGGGGTTGGTTCGGGGCGGGAAGCGTGGTCGGGGGTTGGGGGGGGGAAGGGTGGGTCGGGGAAGGGTTTACCCCGGATGGGTGGGAGAAAAAAGAAAAAACATAAAAAAAAAAAAAAAAAAAAGAAAAAAGTAAAAAAAAAAAATAAAAAGGGCAAAAAATAAAAGAAAAAAAAAAGGAAAAAAAAAAAAAAGACAAAACATAAAAAAACAAGAAAAAAATAAAAAAAAAAATATAAAGAAGAAAAAATATACGAACATGAAAACAAAATAAAAAAAAGAACAAGAACGGGAAATAAAAAAACGGGAAAAAAAAGAAAAGAAAAAAAAAAAGAAATAATATAAAAATAAAAAAAATGAAAAAAAGAAAAGGGGTGGAAAACATAAAAATAATAAAAAAAAAAAGAAAAAAGAAGAAAAAAAAAAAAAAAAAAAAAAAAAAGGGTGGAAAAAAAAAAAAAGATTATAATAAAAAACCAGAAAAAAAGAAAGAAAAACAAAAGAAAAAAAAGAAAAAAAAAAAAAAAAGAAAAAAGAAAAACAAAAAAACAAGAAAGGACAAAAGAAAAAAAAAAAAAAGGGAAATAAAAAAAAAAAAATAAAAAAGGAAAAAAATAAAAAAAAGGGTAGGTAAAAAGAAGAGGAATAAAAAAAAAAAAAGAAAAAAAAAAAAAAAATAAAAAACAAAAAAAAAAAAAAAAAAAATAAAAAAAAAAAAACCAAAAAAAAATTAAAAGAAAAAAAAAAAAAAAAAAAAAGAAAAAAAAAAAAAGAAAGAAACAAAAAAAAAATAAAAAACAAAAAAAAAATAAAAACAAAAAAAAAAAACAAATAAAAAAAAAACGAGAAAAATAAAAAGGAAAAACACAAAAGGAAAAAGAAAAAAAACAGAGTGATCAACAAAAAATGAAAAGGGACAAATAAAAAAAAAAAAAATAAAAAAAAAAAGATACAGAAATAAAAGAAAAAACAAATAAAAAAATAAATAAAGGGAAAAAAAAAAAAAAAAACAAAAAAGAAAAAAAACAAAAGAAAAAAAAAAAAAAATAAAAACAAAAAAAAGAAAAAAAAAAATAAAAAAAAAAATAACAAAAAAACAAAAAAAAAAAAAAGAAACAAAAAATAAAGGAAAAATCAAAGGACTAAGAAAAAACAAAAAAAAAAAAAAAAAAAAAGAAAAGAAAAAAAAAAAAAAAAAAAAGAAATACAAGAAATAAAATAAAAAAGAAGCAATAGAAAGAGAAAAAAAAAAAAAAAAAAGAATAAAGAATTAAAGGAAAATAAAAAATAAAAAAGAAAAAGGGAAAGAAAAAAGGGTGAAAAGACCCAAGGGAAAAAAAGGATCAGAAAAAAAAAAGTAAAAAAAAAAAAAAAAAAAAAAAAAAAAAGAAAAGATAAAAGAAAAGAAAAATAAAAAAAAAAAAAAAGAAAAAAAAAAAAAAGCGGTGGTAAGGGGGGGTCGGGGGGGGGGGGGTGGACCGGTGGGTCGGGGGGTGGGGGGGTGAGAAGCGGTGGGCGGGGTGTGGGAAGGGTGGAAGGTGGGTCGGGGGGGTTGGAAAGGGTTGGAAGGGGGGTCGGCGGGGGGTGGTGCGTGTGGAAGGGGGTCGGGGGGGGGGGTGGGAAGTTGTGGGCGGGGGGGTCGGGGGAGGTGCGGAGGGGTGGGCGGGGGTTTCGTCTTCTTTTTCGTCGGGTGGTGGGGACGGCAGGGGCTAGTGGCGGGTGGGACGCGCTGGGTGGGAGGGTTGGGACAGCCGGTGGGGGTGGGTGGGGTGGCTCGGTGGGGTGGTCGGGGATGGTCGAGGGAGGGTGGGGGAGGGGGGTAGTGTGAGCGGCGCGGGGGGGGGGTTGAAGGTGATGGTGGGTTCGGCGTCCCTGTGGTGGGGCGGGGTTGGCGTGGGAGGGGTGGGCAAGGGTCGTGGAATTGGGGTGGGGAGTCTGGGGGGGTCAGCTTGGGGTGGTGCAGGAGGGGGGGTGGCGCGCGGGCACGGGACAGGGGTTGCGGTGGTGGTACTGCGGGTGGGGGGGGTGGGTGGTGGGGAGGGGCGGGTGGGGACGGGGTTGCCAGTGTGGGGCGCAAGCGGTGGGGTTGTGTGTCTGGGGGTAAAGGTTTTTTTTCTTGGGATGAGTTGCGGTTGCAGGGGGCCGCCCGTGGGGGGGGAAAGGGTGGGTCGGGGGGTCGGGGGGGGGGGAATGTGGGTCGGGGGTGGAAGTGTGGGCGGGGGGGTGGGGGGTGCAATAAGGGTGGGTCGGGGTATGGGAAGGCGTGGGTGGTAGGGGTGGGTCGGGGGGGTGGTGGGGGTGTGGGAAGGTGGGCGGGGGTGGTGGAAGGTGGTTCGCGGGGGTGGGGGTGGGGGGTGGGAAGGGGGTCGAGGGGCAGGGGCGGGGGGGGGGTGGAAGGGTGGCGAGGGGGTGGGGTGGGAGGGTGGAAGGGTGGGTCGAGGGGGGTGGGGGGGAGGGGGTGGAAGGGTTGGGTCGAGGGTTGGTGGGGGTGGGGTGGGAAGGTGGGTCGAGGGGGTGGGGTGGCGGGTGGAAAGGGGGTGGGTCGCGGGGGTGGGTCGGGGGAGTGTGGGGGTTGGGAAGGTGGGTTGTGGGGGTGGGAATGGTTTGGGTTCGGGGGTGGGAAGGTGGGTCGGGGGGGGTGGGGGGGTGGGAGGGTGGGGACGGGTTGGGTCGGGGGGGTGGGGGGGCGGGGGGTGGGGGGGTCGGGCGGTGGTGGGTCGGGGGGTGGGGGGGTGCGGGGTGGGTCGGGGGGGCGGGAGCTAAGGGGAGTGGGAAGGGTGGGTCGGGTGTGGGTCGGGGTGTGGGGTCGGAGGCGGGGGGGTGGTCGGGGGTGGGGCGGGAGGGTGGAGGGGGGATGGGGGTGTGTGAAGTTTTTTTTGTGGGCGCAGGGGGACGGCGGGAATTGGGGGGGGGGGGGGAGGGGGGGATGGCAGGCGATGGTGGAGGGTGGGGAGGGGGCGGGGGTCGAGGGTGTGGAGGGGGGGGAAGGGTGGGAAGTGCACCCTGTTCAATCTAAAATACTGGGGAGGCTGGGGGAAGAAATTGCCACAGGAACTCTTGGCAGTCACCTTGAAACTCCTATGGAAAACCAAGAGAAATGTTTTTTAACGGTCGCTGAAAGTAATAAATCGGAGACATGGGAAAAAGAAACTTGGAGAAGTTGAGTCTGTGGTTATTTCCTGTAAAACTAAATGCAGATAGCGAAATATATAGTCTAAATGTGGACAGCTCAGTCTGGTTAAACATTCAAGGGGGATATCTTTACCGGACTATGCTGTATTATTTGACTCAAGGTATTGTTCAGACACTTGTTTTCATTACTTTGTTATGGTAAGAGTCTTAATTGGTCACTGTGAATTTAAACAGTGTTTTCAGTTTCTATTCGGATTATAACAATCAGCTTCAAAAGAAACAGATTACCTGATCATTCTTACATGAATTTTTTGGGATCTTGATGTGCACACACTGGCTGTGATGTTTTTCGTATTACATCAGTGATCACAATGTGAAGAGGTTTTGGACAACTGGTGATTGTAAAAACCTCAATATAAAAGGAAGTCTCCACTTTTTGAAGCGGTAACAAAGAGAGAAGGATGGAGGGGATCTTGAGATAGATTTGAAAAGACAGAAAGCATCCAGACCCCAACACACACAGAACTGACCATTCCCAGTCCAGAGGATAATAACCAGCTCCCAACACACACACACACACTCAACAATAGCAAATCAGTAAAGAATCCTCAGACACGCTGCATCTCCCAGATAATTACATCTCACCTTCTCATATTCAGTAATGATCTATCAACAAAACTAAGCCTGTAAATCAGAAGGGAAATGCTTCCAATAAACACACTCAATATCCAACACAGCTCCAATCAAACAGCTCAGCACAAAGCCCCGAGTAAACAGGCCTTTCAGCTGGATCTTCTCACACAGCATAAGGGGCATTTCCACACTTCTTTCCCCACAGGATAGTCAGACTGCCTGAACGTTAGTGTGGATATTATGCAATGTAATTATTATAAATTCTGCTCCTTCACTCACCATCTCCTCACTTGGTTTTCAGTCCCTACAGGACGTGAAGCAGCTGTGAAAGAGGAAGAGGAGAGAATGGGCAGAGTGGGTGCGCTCTCTGATTGACGTCTCTCACAGCCAATCCAAATATTTCTGGAGTAATAGGAGTTTCCTGAAGTTTGGGAAACTGACCGGTGAAACAGAGGCAAATTTAAGCAGCGGATCAGGTGGGGATTTAAACTACACAAATATTTCTAGCATTCAGGATTAACATTCTTCATCTTTGAAAGCTTTCAAACTGACAAATCAGTGTGTAGGCTCAGATGTGTTAGACAGCAAATGTGAAAAGGAAGACCCACAGCATCCGAGGCAGCGATGACATGCAATGGTAAGATCAGCTAACTACTCCGATCCCTATATCTCTTCCAGTCTTCTTTGTGCCCCCTGTACAGCAGAACCAGCTTTGGTGCCATGGACTTGGATTGATATGGGAAACGCTGCCACAGCCATCAATTATCAGAACTGAATACTGGTTGGACAGTGACATACTCTCAGGGACTCCTACACTACCTGTCTTCCCGTCACTTCCTGATGTCACTATGAAAACCCGAGCCCAAATTTTAATACTGTGCTCTGTGTGCTGGTAAAGTGAGCCAGCTCTCAGGAATGGGTGTGGAATCAAATCTGACCTTGCTTTGGTTGATGCTATGAATTATAAACAGATCCATTTCAGTTGATGGGTGTCCATTGGGTAGCGTTAGTATTTCCTGTCAGAGAGGACTACTATCCTGAATATGGTGAGAGAATGGGAGGGAGTTAAGGAATAGAAAGGGGGCAATTACTATGCTTGGGGTGTATTATAGGGCACCCAACAGCCCACGGGTAGTTGAAGAAGGCATATGTAAAGACATTTTGGATAGGTGCAGAAAGAACAGAGTCGTTATAGTGGGAGATTTTAATCTCCCTAGGGTGGATTGGAAAGTACTTAGAGCTGGGGGTTTGGATAGGCAGGAATTTGTAAAATGTGTACTGGAAGGATCGTTGGAACAGTATGTGGCTAGCCCAACTAGAGAAGGGGCTATATTGAATTTAGTTCTGAGTAATGAGCCAGGGCAGGTGGTTGATGTTGTAGTGGGGGAACATGTGGCTAACAGTAACCACAATTCTGTCTACTTTAGGATACGATGGAAAAGGATGCTTGTTGCCCTAGGGGCAGGGTGCTGAATTGGGGGAAGGCTAACTACGGTCAAATTTGGCAGGAACTTAAGGAAACTGATTGGGAACGATTGTTTGAGGGTAAGTCCACGCTAGGCATGTGGGACTCTTTCAAGGGAATACTGAAAATGTTGCAAGATAAGTACGTGCCGGCCAAGAGGAAAGATGGGAAAGGTAGGATTAGAGAGCCGTGGACTACTAGGGATATTGAGGACTTAGTTAGGAAGAAAAGAGAAGCGTTATGATAGTTCAAAGCAACTGGGAACCGAGACAGCATTGAAGGAATATAGAGAGAGTAGGAGGGAACTCAAACAGGGAGTTAGAAGGGCAAAAAGGGAGCATGAAATGATTTTGGCGGATAGGATTAAGGAAGACCCAAAGGCTTTTTACTCCTATGTTAGGAATAAAAGGGTGGTTAGAGGAAAAATCGGATCTCTTAGGCACAGAGGAGGGGAACTGTGCTTAGAGCCCGAGGGAATGGCGGAGATCCTGAATGAATACTTTGCGTCGGTATTCACGAAGGAGAGGGGCTTGTTGACAGCTCCTGTCTCTGAGGGAGCTGTGGACCAGTTGAGGGAAATATCCATACCGAGGGAGGAAGTGTTAGAGCTTCTAGGTAGCACCAAAACTGATAAATCTCCTGGGCCTGATGGCATTTATCCCAGACTGCTTAGGGAGGTGCGAGGTGAAATTGCTGGGCCTCTGACACAAATCTTTGTCTCTTCCTTGGACACAGGTGAGGTCCCAGAGGACTGGAGAATAGCTAATGTTGTACCGTTGTTTAAAAAGGGTAGTAGGGATAACCCCGGAAATTATAGGCCGGTGAGTTTGACGTCAGTGGTAGGGAAGCTGTTTGAGGGGATTCTTAGAGATAGGATGTATAGTCACTTAGAGCGTTGCAATCTGATTAGGGATACTCAGCATGGATTTGTTAACGGGAGGTCGTGCCTTACAAATCTGGTAGAATTTTTTGAGGAGGTGACGAAAACAGTGGACGAAGGGCGAGTCATTGATGTTGTCTATATGGATTTTAGTAAGGCGTTTGACAAAGACCCTCATGGGAGGTTAGTCGAGAAGGTCAAGGCAAATGGGATACAAGGACAGGTAGCTAGATGGATAAGCAACTGGCTTGGTAATAGGAGACAGATAGTAATAGTGGAAGGGTGTTTCTCTAGCTGGAGGTCGGTCACTAATGGTGTGCCGAAGGGCTCGGTACTGGGACCTCTTCTATTTGTAACATATATAAATGACTTGGAAGAGGGAGTAAGTGGAGTGATCAGCAAGTTTGCAGACAATACAAAGATGGCTGGACTTGCAGATAGTGAGGAGCATTGTCAGGCGATGCAGCAGGACATAGATAAGCTGGTAGCTTGGGCAGACAGATGGCAGATGGAATTCAATCCTGATAAATGTGAGGTGATGCATTTCGGGAGAAAAAAATGTAGGGGGGAGGTATATGATAAAGGGTAGACCTATTAAGAGTATAGAAACACAGAGTGACCTGGGGGTGCAGGTAAACAAGTCTCTGAAGGTGGCAGAGCAAGTGGAGATGGTTGTGAAGAAAGCATATAGTATGCTAGCCTTTGTAGGAAGGGGTATAGAGTACAAGAGCTGGCCTTTAATGTTGCAGTTGTATAAAACGCTGGTTAGACCTCATTTGGAATACTTGTCCAGTTCTGGTCATCTTACTACCGGAAGGACGTGGAGACTCTGGAAAGAGTGCAGAGGAGGTTTACCAGGATACTGCCTGGTATGGAAGGTTTCAGTTACGAGGAGAGGTTAGGCAAATTGGGGCTGTTTTTCCTTAGAAAGATGTAGACTGAGAGGAGATCTAATAGAGGTGTACAAGATTTTGAAGGGAATAGATAGAATAAACAGGGCTAAGCTTTTTCCTAGGATGGACTCAAATAGCACGAGGGATCACGGGCTTAGGGTGAGGGGGTAAGGTATAATTTGGATGCTAGAGGGAGTTTTTTCACACAGAGGGTGGTGGGGATATGGAATGCGCTACCAAGTAAAGTGGTGGAGGCAGGTACTCTGGAGATATTTAAGAAATACTTAGATGGGCACATGAACAGAATGGGAATGGAGGGGTATAGAAAACTGATTTAAAATAGGGATCATGAGCCTTGGGAGTCCCTGGGAAGTGTGTAAATAGATGATGCTATTGATGTACTTGTTTTTATCCTACAGGTGCTTTGGTCCACCTTGTTGTCTAACGAGGGGCATACATGCGATGGGTCGTGAGAGGACTGCTCTTGGACCTTTTTCGAGAGTATCCTACTGCTTCACATTGTTAGTGTATGCTTGACCTGGACCATCTGATGGGCAACACGACAGCGCAATGACTATAGCTGTGCTGTGCAGATACATGGATTTGGGCCTGTGTCTGTGGGAGTTTGCGCATTCTCCCCGTGCTTGCGTGGGTTTTCTCTGGGAGCTCCGGTTTCCTCCCACATCCCAAAGATGTGCTCTTAGGCTAATTGGCAAAACAAATTTTCCCTAAATTGTCTCAAATTTGGTTTTTAATCCATAGATCTATAAACATGGACAGGGATCATGTGTAGAAGTGGGAACATCGAGGTGGCGGAGTGGGCTCGTTGGGCTGAAGGGCCTGTTTCCCGTGCTGTTTTGTTCTTTGAGTCTCTACAGACCTGAGTTTCCTCAGCCCATCATACCCCAGTGTGATATGTTCACCGTACACTCTTCCATTATTCATTTCATGTTCTGAGAAATATCTTGCGTAAATTTCAAATCTCTGTTTTTTGGTTGATACAAAGTTCGGTATAAGTATCCAGTGGGGATTTCTTTATGGTAGTGGCCAAACTACTTAAAAACTTAAATTTATTTGAAAAGCTCACAAAGGCAAAGCGTCTGTTCAAAAAGGTATAACTAAAACTTATTTACAAGATAAAAAAATCATATAACACAACTAAACATTGAGACCTGTGGTCATGAGAACAGCGAATGCTTAGCTAGCTCTGGTTCAGCACTGCAAGATCTCTCCAAAGATCTGAGATGCTCAGGCAAATTACAGAACAATTATACCTTCTGTAAGTTTATCTAAGATAAACTTTTTAATTAGCTTAGATTCCATTTCATTCAGTGTTAACATGTCAGTCCAATACAAGCAAATTCCTTCAACCAATTATAATATGCTACTTGTAATACTCCATTTGTTCATTTTAAATACCAGACATCTTCTCTTTGGCTAAGCCCACTTCCTGATTGCTATGTTGTCAAAGTGTTTCATTCCAGGTGTAATTCCAGAGACCGACTAGTAAGTTTTTATTAAAACAAACTTTAGTTAACAACAGTTAAAACATAAGAAAGAGAATTAGCATAATTTTTACCTACTGAAATACTTAAACATGATAAAGTATAATTCTTAACAGCTAGCTATCGCTATACTTCCAATATAAGCATTAAACCCACAGACACAAATCCCTTTTCAGAATAAGTTAGCACAAAAACATATATACTCTAGTGGGTGCTACATTTCCAGCATTCTAACCCCTCTGGACAGACGCAGAAAAACACGTCTTTTGACTCCTGGACAGCAGCTTCCAAGGGGAAAGACTTATTTCCTGGCAGATACCAGACTTTACATCCAGAAGAGAAAGAGACACTTTCTTTTAAAGATCCCAAGCAGCAATTAAGCTTGCTTCTTTCTCTCAGCCGAGCCCTGTCCAGTCACATGCATTTTCTTGTTAATCAACTGAATTAAGCCCACTCTGAACGATTCCAGTGGAAGACACTAAAACAGATCTATATTTGCCCCAGGTGAAAATAAACATTCCAGCAATTCAGATTAACTATGCTTCTGCAGTATCAACATATAGGCTGCTAGCTCCAGACCACCTGTAACTGTAAGTAAAACTGAGTGTTACAAAAAATTCCTGCACAAGAAGCGTGACAAATACATTTCTTAAAAGGCACAGTATCGTCACACCTCCCCACTTTTTAAAAAGTGAACCATCAATATGCAAAGATGGCTTCATTATTCAAAACCTCCAGCTTCACAATATACACATATACATTTTAATAAATCTAAGCATAACAATAGTATGATCAATTTCAGTCCTTTATCTTCACTATTGAACATTGGCGATGGCATGATGGCACAGTAGTTGGTATTGTTGCCTCATGGCGCTAGGTTCAATTCCAGTGTCAGGTGACTGTGTGGAGTTCGCACATTCTCCCTATGAATCTCCGGGTGCATCGGTTTTCTCCCATTGTCCAAAGGTGTTCTGGTTAGGTTGAATGGCCATGATAAATTACTCCAGAAAGTAATTAGAGAGATTAGGAGGATAAATATGCGGGGTTGAGGGCATGAGACTTTGGTGAGATTGTTGTTGGTGCAGCCTCAATGGACCAGATGGTCTCTTTCTGCACTGCAGCTTCTATGATTTCCTTTTCTTTCATCCAGTTTTTTAATAAAGCATCAGTCATCACATTTTCTCTTTTCTTTTTCTCTACACATTGCTGTTGTTCAGCTGCTTACTTCTTGCCTTTTAAAAAGCCTCCTTTAATCTTTAATGTTGCTTTGACTCCAAGTCCAAGTTCAATTTCATCATTATGACAAAATATTTCCAATAATATCCCTAGAGAGCTAGACAGTATCAGGAAGGTAAAACTTTACATTAGATATAAACTGGCATAATCCACCTTGAACTTCTTTTCCTGAGTCCAAACAGTTATTTTGATTTTCAAAGTGCCAAAAAAACTGAAGCAAAATAATCTTCTTCCAGAAGATTGAACTATTTCACTGAGCATCCATGTCTGTGCAAACTGCACAAATTTGTTATTCCTGCAGTTCATTTTGAATGATGGTACAGCTTTATCCAATAATCTTACTTCATACTGTTGTCCTTTACTTTTGTCTGCAGTAATAAAATACTGCTGCTCCTCAATTTCCATTTGCAGATCACACTTGAATAATGAATCTACATTTCCCTTTGCACAAATGACAACCCTGTAATTTTTGTGCGGTAATTTCAACAACTCAGGAACAGGGTCCAATTCTGTCAACTTTTCTGGCATTTGTCTCCACTCATGCTCACTTGCATCATTGTCCAGAAAATGTTCTCCTTCTCCACCTGCATCAATTTTACATGGTTGACTGAGATTTTCAACTGCTGCATCTCAGACAGAGCAAACATCAGCTTTTCCTTCTAAACTTGTGCCAACTTGAGAGGATTAAGTCTATATGAATATTGCTTAGTGGGAACAGCATTTTATACTACTACCTCAGGCTTATTTACATATAGTTCAATGCAATTTCAGGTGAATTTGATTTTCCTCTGCAAGGTAACTCAATAATTTAGTACAATTTCTGTTTGCTTCCTCGTTGTCCTATTTAATTTGAGGAATGTCAAATTCAAAATCTAGATTTGGTTCTTCACTCTGAGTTGAAATGACTAACACATGCTTCTTTTTGCTTTCCTTCCCCATCAAAATACTGTTTGAGCATATTCACGTGATATACTATAAATTTTCCTTATCAAATATATGGCGTTCTTATCAAATAATCCACCTCACTCCATTTTCTTTCTGCTTTTTAGAAGGCACACTGTTAAAATTCAGGTCAAAACTCCAAAGTGTTTTATGAAGTCTGCCTGGATTGTAGGTTTTTCAATTTGAATTTGACTATGGTAAGCATGAGATGTTTCACTTCAGGTATGATTCACATGATCCAATAGGGAGCTTTTATCAAGCAAAGTTTATTTAAGAATATAATTAACACATGTAGAAAGGAAATTAGCAATAACTTTTACCAATTACAAACAAAGAAAACCATGATATTTTATAAAACTTAACAGTTAAATACCATTCCAACCAAACAAATCCCATAAACAAACTCCTTGCCACAAGTTTAGCACAAAAAATAATCATGCTCACCTGATGCTGGAACTTAATCCTTTGGTTGAATGTGGCAGTTGTCTTGATACACATACAGACAAACTTGAAGTCAGCACAGCTTCCCAAAACACCACAGAGAGAGAGAGAGAGAGAAAGAAGCTCTAGGTACTAGCTGGCAAACCAACAGCAGAATCTTTACTCCAGGAAAGCCAGGGGACCTGATTCCAGCTAGCCAGCAGAATTTACAAGACCAGGGAGAGACAGAGTGAGACACTGCTTTTCAGTCTGATGTCTAAATATATTCTAACTCTGAACCAAACTGAAAGTGACTCTTTAGAATCTTCTGGCAAGGAGCTCTGACTTGTTAATCAATCTTGCCCCTCACAATGCAGCATGTCATAAAATCCCAGACACTGCATAAAGCACAGAGTAAAACTAAATTCCCATTTAAACCATTGAAACAGCAATAAAACAACTACTAGCAGATAGCTCGGCAATAATGAAAAAACCCAAAGCTGCTTAACTGCAGAGAACATGATTTAAAAACACACACATTTCTTAAAGATATACTTGCATTACACCACTAAACCTTGCTTCTAAAGGTTCACCTACCACTGGTAGTGTACTGATTTTTTTTCACTTCATGTTTCATCACATGCTCTGCCACTTTTAAATGCTGCTTTGCTACCTGCAACACCTCCTTTCTATAACCCGCAGGCAATACAACTTGATGAATTTCTGTTCATTTTTCATCAGTCTGAATATGTATCTACTTCCTCATTAAGTCATCATTTTTCATGTACTAACACTCCGGCAGTCAGATTCTTCTTGTGTGTACGTTTTCTGACACATACAGCTTTATCTGCCAATGTTCCTGAACTAAAGATATCCATTTCATGCTCCAGCTCTTCTTTTCTCTCTCAACCATCTGATCAAAAATGGTTTCTGCTAATTGAACTTCAACTTGTCTTTATTCTTTGATTTCTCCTATTGTCACAACCTGTGACTTTGTGATCTTGTCAGGAGAAATCTCAGATTATGCTTCCTGCAACACCTCAATTGTTTTATTTTCTATGAGCTTTTCAATCGCAGTAGGCATCACTCTTGCTTGCAATGCAGCTACATCATAATCCAGGATCAACTGAATAAAGAATAGATCACTGAGGTTTAGAGGGTAAATGAAAATATCATTTCTCTATTACTCCTATCACGACTTCACCATTTTTTACTGGTCTCTTCAACCTCACCTTATACAATGAAGCACTACTCTTTTCATCCTGACTTCCACATACTACCAACTTTTCTGGCAATACTCCTTCTGAACTACATATCTATCTGTGGTAGCACGGTGGTTAACACTGCAAATTTACAATGCCAGGTACCCGGGTTCGATTCTCTGTGTGGAATTTGCATGTTCTCCTCATGTCTTCATGGCTTTCTTCCGGTGCTTTGGTTTCCTCCCACAGTATGAAAGATTTTCTGGTTAGATGCATTGGCCATGCTAAATTCTCCCTCAGTGTACCTCAACAGGTGCCAGTGTGTGACGACTGGAGGATTTTCACAGTAACTTCATTACAGTGTAAATGTAAACCTACTGGTGACTAATAGATAAACTTCAACTTTACATATATCATCACTTCTGACATTAAAGATTGACTTATCTTCTCACTCTTCTCTTAAAATCTTAACTTCTTTACCTAAACCTCCAGGAGCATGAGTAAAGCTTACCCACACAAGTAAATCTTTAAAGAGATCTCGCACTTTCTTATCAAACAACTCCTGTCTAGATTTTACATTCTTTTGCACCTCTTTAGCTTCCACTGTGGTTTCCTTTACCACTTTCACCACTGGTTTATCCTGTTTTACCATAACTGTCTTCCCAGTGCTCTTCTTAAGCCACTAACACCATTACTTTGTGTTTCCTACTTTATTACAATGAAAACATCTGGGGCTTTTTTATAATCCACACATTTGTGACCGAGAATTCAAAATATTTTGTGTCGGACTGATCAGCCTAATCTGACTGAAATTGACCTTATCAGAAATTTTAACTGTAAATTATGTGACGTGTGTATCGAACTTTTGTGATTTTTAATACTACTTCATTAATCATCACCCAAGAAGCTGGGACCAAAATTACCATGACGCCAGATGGGGATAGTGATAGTGGGTTTCTGCCGACTGCACCTGTCTGGGGCAGCTCTTCAAATTACATTCAGGATTTTTAGACACTCAGAAACCAAGTCAATCAGATATGAAGATGAGAACATTGAAAGAAACGAAATAGGAGCAGGAGGAGGCCATTCAACCCCAAGAGCCATTTCACTATTCAATTAGTCCATGTCTGATCTGCTACCTCAGCACCATTTTCCCACACTATCATCATATACCATGATATCTTCACTATCTAGAAGTCTATTGAACTCTGAACATTCTCATTGACTGACCCCCAACAGCCCTCTGAGGTAGAAGATTTCAAAGATTCACTACTCCCCAATGAAAAAATTCACCCTCTAAACCCCCAATGACTTTTTTCTTATTCTGAGGCTATTTACCCTGGTTCTAGGTATCCACCTCCACCCTCAAGCCAGAGAAAACATCCTCCTGCTTCTACCCTATCGAGTGCTGTGAGAATTTTGCATATTTGAATGGGATCTCTGATTGTTCTTAAGTCTAGCGAATACAAGCCCAGTCTCCTCAATACTTAAACATACCAAAGTATAATTCTTAACAGCTAGCTATCTCTATTGTTCCGATTTAGTGTATCCCCCCACAAACATGAATTTTTTTTTTAAAACGAGTTAGCCCAAGAACCAAAAATACTTATGTGGCCACTTGATTTCTTTCCTTTAATGCCTCTAGAGAGTAATCCACTCAGATACTTGTCTTCTAATTCTCATACAGCAACTTACAGAGAAAGCTTCAATCCAGATAGCAGAATCTGAGAGAAAAGGACTTACTTATTGACAGATTATAGTCTCCACTTCGAACAGAGCAAGAGATACAGAGAGAACAACCTCTCTGTAAAAATCCCAAAAAGTAGACTGTGTTGAGTTCTCCCTGAAAGTCTAGCTTCACCCTGTCATATAATTTTACCTGTCAATCAACTTAATCAAAACTCAACAGTATCTCAGGGAAAAACACAAAATAGCAGAACCCTGCATTTATTCAGATTAAAACAAACATAGCAATTAAGATCAATTATGCTGCTGTAGCAGAAACACAGTGCTGTATACAAATAGATCACCTCTGATAATAAAAATGAACTGCAATGATAGATCCTGCACAAAAAACATAGTAAGTACATTTCTTAAAGACATACTATCATCACAATAAAGATTCTAGCTTTTCTCTCCAACTGATGTGAGGCAAACAAGTCTGTGGTTCCCAGACTTTTTTGTTTTCTCTCTCCCTCTTTCTTTAATACCAGGGATATATTTACAATCTTCCAATTTGCAGGAACCATCACAAAGTCACATTCATGACTCCAGTTTACGTGCTGTGGCCAGCAATGATTTCAGCAAACTACAGGCCCATAAATAATAGTTTATTTCAATTGTGTCAAATAAACAAGAGAAATCATTTTTTTAATTTTTAATGAGCATCATTAATGATGCTCAAATCAGCTTCACAGGCAGAGGATGTAGTTAAGAAGGCGAATAGTATACTGGCCTTCATCATTCGAGGAACTGAGTGTCGGAGTCGGGAGATAATGCTGCTGCTGTATGAGACCCTGGTCAGCTCCCACTGTGCTCAGTTCTGGTTACCTCATTACATGAAGGATGTGGAAGCCATAGAAAACACAGGAGATTTACAAGGATGTTGCCTGGATTATGTGGCATGCCTTCTGAGGATAGATTGAGAGAGCTCAGTCTTTTCTCCTTGGAAAGAAGAAGGATGAGAGGTGACCTGATAGAGGTGTATAAGATGTTGAGAGGTATTGATTGAGTGGATTCTCAGAGGCTTTTTCTCAGGGCTGAAATGGCTGCCACAAGGGGACACAGGTTTAAGGTGCTGGGAAGTAGGTACAGAGGAGATGTCAGGGATACATTTTTCACTCAGAGGGTGGTTGGTGCGTGGAGTTGGCTGCCAGAAGTGGTGGTGGAGGCGGATTCGATAGGGTCTTTTAAGAGACTTTTGGATAAGTACATGGGACTTAGTAAGATAGAGGGTTATAGGTAAGCCTTGTAGGTAGGGACATGTTCAGCACCATTTGTGGGCCAAAGGGCCTGTTTGTGCTGTAGTTTTTCTATGTTCTAAAAAGTTTCAGAAACGATCAGCCTTCATTGCCTGACAGAATAGCCTAAGGTCACCACTCAAGAAGACAGAATTTCAACAGTTCTAGACTGACACTTAAAGGCAAATCCATAAGATAAAGGAAATGTGATGGGGAAATGAATCAAGTAATATTCTGATCATCATGACATGAAAACACCAGAGCCAACTATGGACTGAGGTCTATTGGGCAACTCCGCTTTGTTCACAAGATAGTGTTTCTCTTCTTAAGGATGACAATGCCATCTGTTAAAACTGGAAAGTACATTTTGAACAACTCCTCAACCATGAATCCACAGTGACAGCTGACACTCTCCAGTCTATCCCCAGTGCTTGTGGTAGAATCCATGGGTGAGTCACCATTGATGGGAGAGCTGCAACAAACAATCAAACAGATGAAAAACAACAAAGCCTGGTATTCCAGCTGACGGCTTCAAAGCTTCTGTTCACATCAACTCCATGAACTCATCCTATGGATTTGGGAGGAAAAGGAACTCCCCCTGACTTCAGGAATATGACAATTATAACTATCTTCAAGAAGGGAGATAAATCATGCTGTGGAAATTATTGAGACTTTTCCCTCATATCCAAAGCAGGGAAAACTGACAAGCATTCTCCTGAATCACCTACTTCCTGTGGCTGAGGAAATCGTCCCAGAGATACAGTGACATCCCCTCCTAAATTCTCCTTCTTATTCTGATGACAATTCTGTGAAACACTTTGGAATGTCTTGACTATATTAAAGCGCTCAATTAATACAAGCTGTTGTCTTCCCACATTCTCTCCACTCCTCAAGGTACTGACCTGGAGAACAGACTGTGGACATTGAATGGTCTTTAGTGCTTTGTTTAAGTGGCCATTCAGCATGTGTAGATCCAAACAGTGAATGTTGCTAGACAATGGAGACTGTCACAGCCAAGACATATCTTGCCCTCCCCCTAATTCCCAGCTGGGCTCACTGATGAGAAAAGGGTTTCCTGGCTAATTCTCCTCCACCAGAGGTGCTGAGGCTAACTGAAGTCCCTCCATTACTACTCCAGGAATGAGTGCTTGTGCTGGTAGATCAAAAGCTGAAGCCTTTCTGACCACCAGAGCCAGTGAGTGACTTGTACTTGATGCTGCACTGAAAGGATGCTGAGTTTATTCAGGAGCTTATACACATATTGATGTCTTATTTTGGTGATGTTTGGTAATCTAGTCAAAGGTTATATTGACCTTTTTGAAACGATCGGACTGATGGTGAGAAAGGTTGGAGACAGACACTGCTGAGGCAGACAGTATTTTGGAAGGACAGCTCCCCTGTGTGAGCACTGGAGGAGCAGTAGGTGATACAATCCTGGCTTCATTGATGTTCCAGGAAGTCCAACAACTGTGTGAAGGGTATATTACAGAACCCAGACTAACTTGGTTTCTCCCCCAGTGTGTTGATGAATCAGGAGATATACTGACTGTGTGAAAGCCTTGTCACCCACCTCATCCCAATGGGATTCTCCCCGATTGCGTTTGCTTGTGTTCCAGGAGGGATAAATACTTCAAGAAAATTTTATTCATTATTCTCACATATAGAATTATTCCCCTGTGTATCTCTGCTGATGACTGGGGATTGATGAGCTTGAGAAGTGTATATCATGATTTCCCTCTGATGTAAACGTTCTGTAATTCATTAAGCCCGATGAACACGTCACATATGTAACATTAGTGTACATTTGAGAAAGTTTTTTTTTAAATCATAATGTCTGGAGTTCTCACAGCTTATGTTTCTCATTGCCGAGCTGTCCATTATATATCCTTTTATTATTCCTTAAGCTGCTTAAACGTGTTTTTTTTATTTTTACTGGTACGTTTATGACTCTGCGCTGTTACAAGAAAAACTGGTTGACAGATCAAGTGACAGAAGCTCTTTCATTTTTCATTGGGAGCTTTTTAGACTAGTTTCAGAAGAGACAGCAAGCTGAAAAGTCTCTCTCTCTTTCCCTATTTTGGAAATTCTGCTGATCATCTGAGAGCACGGTCTTGCCTTTCTGAAGGGGGAAAATCTGCTGTTAGTGGCTTGCCAAGAATCCCTGGTGTTTTGGGAAGCTGTTCTGACTTCAAACTGTTCTGAATCTATCCAAAGAACTGCTGACTTCACCCAAAGAACTCAATTCCAGTATCACATGAGCATTAGTCTATGCTGTATTAAAGCTTTTTGAAGGGTCTTGTTTATAGTTTCTGGATTGACTGAGTCCGCTCCTATATTTGTTAAGAGTTATACATTATTGTGGTTGTTTTGGTTTGTTTGTAATTGATCAAAGCTATTGCTAATATTCTTAATATACGCGTTAACTATATTCTTAAATAAACTTTGTTTGATAAGAGCTCCTACTGGGTCATTTGAATCATATCCGAATTGAAACCAATCATGCTGACCCAAGCCAAATTCACGATGCAAAGCTTATAGTCCCAGACAGATTCTATAAAACAGTTTGGAGTTTCTGACCTGAACCATAACACACATCTCACATTTGAATGTTTTCTCTATTCCATGACATAAACCTTGTGAAGTCTTTGCCATATACCTCACACTTCAACATCTTTTCCTCAATGTGGATGTGTGTATTTCGTGAGTTTTGCTGACTGTATGAGAGTTAGTCACATACTTCACTTCTCAGTGGCTGCCCCACTGTATGAATGTGTCGGTGATTTAACAGGCCCGATAGTTGCGCAAATCTCTTTTTACACACCTCACACGTAAAAGGTTTCTCCCCTGTGTGAAGGCGGTGGTGTTCCAGGAGTGTTGATGACCGTGAGAATGATTTGTTGCACACTTCGCATGTGAATGGTTTCTCCCCAGTGTGAATGCGTTGGTGCACACGGAAGTGAGATAAGCGAGAAAATGATTTCTCACACACCTCACACTTGAATGGTTTCTCCCCAGTGTGAATGCGTCGGTGTTGCATAAGTGTCGATGACTGTGTGAAGGTTCGGTCACACACCTCACACTTAAAGGGTTTCTCCCCGGTGTGAATCCTCTGGTGTGTTAGGAGATCAGACGATTGGATGAAAGACAACTCACAAACCTCACACCTAAAGGGTTTCTCCCCGGTGTGGATGTTCTGATGTCTCAGGAGTTTTGTAGATGTCGCGAAAGATTTATTGCAAACATCACATTTGAATTCTTTCCTTCCTGTGTGGATTGTCTGATGAACCAGAAGGTTTGATAATTGCACAAAGGCTTTGTTGCACATCTCACATGTGAACAGATTCTCTCTGGTGTGAATGCGTTGATGTGCACGGAGGTTTGTTAAATGTGAGAATGATTTATCGCACACCTTGCATAGAAAAGGTTTCTCCCCTGTGTGAATGCGTTGGTGTGCACGCAGGTGTGATGATTGTGAGAATGATTTTTCGCATACATGACACAAAAAAGGTTTCTCCCCTGTGTGAATGCGTTGATGCACACGCAAATGAGAAGAACACGAGAAATATTTATCACACACCTCACACTTGAATGGTTTCTCCCCAGTGTGAATGCGATGATGTTGCACAAGTGTTGACAACTTTGTAAAGGTTTGGTTGCATACCTCACACTTAAATGGCTTCTCTTCCATGTAGCTGCCTGTATGTTAACAACTGTACCACAAATATACATTGTGTGTCGGGAGACCTTATGAAGCTGTGCAGACCTCGTCATACATCTCACACTAGAACAGCCTCTTACCTGTAGGAATGAGTCAGTGATTCATGAGGCTTGAGGAATGTTTGAAGCTTTCACCACACTTGGAGCCCAAACTTTTTCAGCTTCACCCTAACTGATCACCCATAGGCAAATCTATAGAAAGATTGGTTCTGATGGAAATTTTCACAATGCTGGTCCGTGTTATGATAATGACATGTTTAAGATATCCTAACCTGACGGATTTCCAGATAATGGTTTCGCTGATTGAACCTTCTCTCTGTTGAGTAATGCTGTACAGAGACTGGATATCTTCCCACAATAGTGCAGTTGTTGCTTGAGTGATGGTCTGGATCTATCTGTGGTGTCTATCCTCTCGCTGTATTCTCTGGTATAGTATTCTTCTGTAAAACAGAAAAAAGAAAAATGACTTCCTCCAACTCCCTCTCCTCCTTTCCTGAAGGAGCTGATTCCTCAGTTAGAGACTGTTCCACAGTGAATGCAAGTCTGCTATTCCCCTGTGTGAGGCGATCATAAACAAATCCTTTATTTTTCCTCATTTGACTGTCACACACCTTGTTTCTGGCACTTGACAGTGACCAGGAACAAATAACTTAGCTACTTTCTTTCCTTCACCCAGATCCCAGGCACTGTGAGGGCAATGGGAAAACAGTATGGTGGAGTATAAAATGGGCTATCAATTCATTTTGGACTGAAGTCATGCTGGTGAAGGCCAGTTGTATCCTTAAAAACTCTTAATAAATTTGCTAGAGATTTTGAATTTTTTTCCCTTTATTTTCCAAAATTATTTGAAGACAACACTCTTGGCAGGAAATGTGACAAAGTCCGGATTCAAAACGTCAGCTCTTTTCTCTCCTGAAAGATGTTGTTAGACCTCCTGAGATTTTTCAGCATTTTTTCTTTTGGTTTCAGATTCCAGCATCTGCAATAATTTGCTTTTATTCAACTAAGGCAAATTTTGCTTCAGTGTAGCTGTTTGAAGGGTTATGGTTTATTCTCAGAAATTTAATACACTGCACTCACTCAGACTGCACAGCCCAAATTCAAACACAGCACTGGGCAGAATTGACAAATCCAAGCCCAGGCTTTTGGGAAAGGCCGAGGCCTTCAGGTTAATTCTTTAAAGACATTAAAAGACATTTCATAAATGTGTCTCTGCCCCTCCCAGATAATTACATCTCACCTTCTCATATTCAGCAATGACCCATCAACAAAACTCAGCCTGTAAATCAGAAGGGAAATGCTTCCAATAAACACAGTCAATATCCAACACACAGCTCCAATCAAACAGCTCAGCGCTCTGATTGACAGCTGTCACAGCCAATCACATAATGCTAGAACGTGGGACTCCGCCTACAATGGATATGTCAACATTTGGCGCGGCTATGTTTTGTGCTCCGAGCAGCCGCTTTTCAGGCAGCCTCTCACTACATTACCCATACTTTCTGTGTCCTCGGGCCTGCGCAGTGAGGAGCGGCAATATGGAATCGGGGACGGAGGGCCAGCCCGTGATGCCTGATGGGAGTTGTAGTGTTGCCGCGCGCAGCGGCCGTTGGCTCCAGCGTTCGGCAGTTGGAATGTGAGGAAGCGCGAGCTTCGAGTGGCTGAACCGAATTGAAAAGCAGAGACTGAGCCTTGGTAGGAATCAGAGCGATGGCGGTGGGAAGATTCACCATTGCAGGAGATTCTCTGTGTACAACTGAAGAGGAGAAAGTTACACAAGTCGCAGTAGTTCCACTGACTGGACAACACCGAAGAGTTGCAGGAGGAGGATAGTGTGATTGGCCATGTTAAAGGCTGCAGAGGGCTTGCTTCACTCTCCACAGAGGTTTGCTGACCTGAAGATTTCCAGCATTTTCTGGATCTCTGTCAGATTTCCAGTATTTATAGGATTTTTGTCCCACTAGATTCCAAAAACTGGCTGTGTACACTTTACGGAGTGTAGATTGTGGGCTGATTTGATGGAGCTTTGAAAATAACAATAGTTGTCTTCGGGTGGACAAATTATTCCAATTGGAGGAGTTAGAGAAGGCCAAAAATCATATATACAAGTTGTGTAAGGGCAGAACTACAGATCATTAAAAGTAACAAGGCAGCTCAACAAAGATATTTTATCAAAAGTCAACCAATAACACTCCATTTTGGAGGAATATAATTTGAAAGTAGAGAAATGATGTTGAACTTGTTTAGAACATACTTGGAGAGCTGTGTACAGTTCAAATCAACATATTGAAAGAAACTAGAAATGGTGCAAAAGACATTGATAAGAATGTGTAAGAGAAATTTTGTAAAGTGTACTTGTTGAATGAGATTCAACCAATGCATAGATTGTGAAGGACAGCATATATTTAAAGAACAAAAAGGAATTTATTTGCTAATGCATGCATAGGAGAGTGACTGAGTCATTGAGGGTTGACTGTGCTCTCTGACCAAATATTTCCAGTAAAATTATATTATCCTTAACATTTCAAGATCCAGCACAGTCTCGTCAATCAGATTAGAGGGTCCAATCAATCAAATTCAACATTATTACCTTAGCCAATAACAGTACACCTGTTAACAGCAGTAGGAGCTTATTAGATTATTGTCCACGTAAGTTCCTTCCCTTTTACCAAGGAAACCTAACCTGCGTCATTATCAATAACCAATACCTGTGATTTTTAATTGGTGAAAGGAATCACTCTTTTACTGGAACCTGGTCCTCCTTTATCATCTTGAGAGACTGCTCCAGCCTTGCTTCCTATGAACGAATCCATTCCCTTGCACACCGGGCCTGTGATTAAACTTGCCTTTCACATATCCAAAAAACCGATAACATAAGTTGTTTTCCTGTGCTCCATTGTATTAACAGATGTTGGTCAGTCTACCATTGTGTTTCCCATCATGCTGTGTTCAGAACAAAGTTAGCCAAAGTGTACAATACAGGGTTGAAAATACAGTTTAAGTTTATAATACTTGGTTAATTTGTGAGTATACCGTTTATACCTTTGCAATTTATAATACCTCTATATATACTGTTCCAGGCATATTGCAAATTTTTACTATATATATAAGGCACTTTATAATTATCTTAACCTAGTCTACTTATTGCGATAAAACTAAAATGAAGGACTTGATATTAGAATTCTATACTACCCCTCAACAGCATGATGTTGAAATTGTTACAATCAGGAAAGACTGAACCGGCTAGCATTCTTTTTCTCTACAAAGGAGAGCATTGGGGGACATCATAGAAATCTTTAAAATGAAGAATTACTAAAAGAAAAATTTGCGGATAAATGAAAAAGATGCCCTCACTTGTTTGTGGGGGGATCTAGAACTAAGGGCTGGAAATATAAATGGTTATATTTAATAATGAATCCAGTGAGGATTTCAAGAGAAATTTCTTTCCCAGGAGAATGATCCAAATGTGAAATTTGCTCTCACTGGAAATGGTTGAGGCAAATAATATTGATGTGTAATCAAGAAAGCAGCACAGTGACACAGTGGTTAGCACAACTGCCTCACAATGCTAAGGACCCGGCTTCAATTCCCTGATTTCGTCACTGTTTATGTGGAGTTTGTACATTCTCCCACTGACTGCATGGGTTTCTTCCGGGTGCTCTAAAAGATTTGCAAGTTTGGTGAATTAGCCATGCTAAGTTCTCCCTTCGTGTATCCGAACAGGCGACGGACCAGGGGATTTTCACACTAACTTCATTGCAGTGTGAATGTAAGCCTACCTATAATAAATAAACAAACTTGAGAAACTAGATGTGGGAAAAAGGAATAGAAGGATCTGCTGCTGACAGGGTGAGATAAAATAGGTAGGAAGAAAGCTCATGTGCAGCATAAGCACTGGTTGATGGGCTGAATGGTCTGTTTCTTTGCATTTAAAACTAGAAATAAAACAAATGTTGGAAATTCTCAACCAATCACCTCCCTTACCCTCTACCTTATTAATATAAGTCACTTACATCTCCTTTTATTTCCTCAGGAGTTGGTCACTTTGGAGTCAATCTCTGAGGCAGTCACTCCTCAAGCAAGAGAAAGTTCCAAGCAGTTTCCATTCTGAACAGTGATTCACTCCCCAATTTTAGTCTTAGAACCTGAGATGCAGCGTAACTTCTGATTTCACGGAACCACTCCCCAATTTACAGTTTTAGTTCCTGTATCACAGCATTATTCCATAATGCCAAGAGCTACTCCCTAAGTAACAGGTTCACTCTCCAAGCATTAGTTCATGCTCCTTTCCAACGTCCTTCCCTGCTGCTCCTTAATGTCACAAGATATGGGCTTCACTGGTTAAGCCATTATCTATTGCACATCCCTAATTGCCCGAGAAGGTGAACTACCTTCTCAAATCATTGCAGTCCATGTGGTGCAAGTGTACTGTTAGGCAGAGATGATTTTGACCCAATAACAGTGATGGTTCAATGATTTTGACCCAATAACAGTGATGGAACGACAAGACCTTTCCAAGTCAAGGCGGTGAGCGACGTTGCGGAGAATGTGTAGATGATGATAATATTCCCATGTATCTGCTGCACTTGTCTAAGTGGTAGATATCATGGGCTTCAACAATCTATTGAAAGAGCCTTGATGAGTTAGAACAAAGAACAAAACAGCACAGGAAACAGGCCCATCGGCCCAACGAGCCCACGCTGCCACCTCAATGTTCCCAATTCTACCCATGATCCCTGTCTATGTTTATAGATCTATGGATTGAAACCAAATTTGAGATAATTTAGGGAGAATTTGTTCTGCCAGTCAGCCTAAGAGCACACCTTTGGGATGTGGGAGGAAACTGGAGCACCTGGAGAAAACCCATGCAAGCACGGGGAGAATGTGCAAACTCCCACAGACACAGGCCCAAATCCATGTATCTGCACAGCACAGCGATAGTCACTGAGCTGTCGTGTTGCCCATCAAATGGTCCAGGTCAAGCGTACACTAACAACGTGAAGCATTAGGATACTCTTGAAAAAAAATCCAAGATCAGCCTTCTCATGACCCATCGCGTGTATGCCCCTTGTTAGACAACAAAGTGGACCAGAGCACATGTAGGATAAAAACAAGTGCATCAATATCATCATCACTTCCCAGGGACTCTCCAGGCTCATGATCCGTATTTTAAATGTTTTCTATACCCCTCCATTCCCATTCTGTTCATGTGCCCATCTAAGTATTTCTTAAATAACTCCAGAGTATCTGCCTCCACCACTTGGCAGCGCCTTCCATACCCCCACCACCCTCTGTGTGAAAAAACTTCTAGCATCCAAATTATACCTTACCCCCCTCACCCTAAGCCCGTGACCCCTCGTGCTATTAGAGTTCATCCTAGGAAAAAGCTTAACCCTGTTTACTCTATCTATACCCCTCATAATCTTGTACACCTCTATTAGATCTCCTCTAAGTCTACGTCTTTCTAAGGAAAACAGTCCCAATTTGCCTAACCTCTCCTCGTAACTCAGACCTTCCATACCAGGCAGCATCCTGGTAAACCTCCTCTGCGCTCTCTCCAGAGTCTCCACATCCTTCTGGTAGTAAGGCAACCAGAACTGGACGCAGTATTCCAAATGAGATCTAACCAACATTTTATACAACTGCAACATTAAAGGCCAACTCTTGAATGTTAATTCAATGGAGATTTTGAAATTTTTCTCTTTGTTTACAAAATTATTTGAAGAAACACACTGGGCAGTGAAGCCAAGGAAAATACTGCCTCGGTGTAGCTGATTGAGCTCTGGTCCATCCTGGGAAACCAGACATACTACATTCACGCAGATTGCACAACCCAAATTCAGTGTGAGGATTAAGATCTCAGCTCACAGGTATATTTTTTCAATAAAATATACATATAGAAATATGCTCATTGCTATCTCAAAAGCCTTCAGATTAGACAAAGACTTAAAATGGTGAAACCATTTTTTCCATCTGAGATCCTGCATAAACCACAGAAAGGTCAAGGTGCAGAAAGAGGCCATTCAACCCATCGTGTTTGTGTTGGCAAAAAAAGAGAAAGTAAATAAATTATTCACTCATTTTAAACCCATTTTCCACACTTGGTCTTGGAGGTTTCAGAATATCAGATGCAGATCAGGTAGAGTTGAGCATTTCACCCTCAACCACCAATATAGGCCATGAATTCCAGATGCCCACCACCCTCTGGGTGAGAAGTTTTTCCTCAGATCCTCTCTAATCCTTCTACAAATCATCTTCACTCAATGACCCCCTGGTATTTGACCCCTCGGGCCAGGGAAACAGTGTTCCTATCATAAAATGAACTACCTGGCAGTGTTCAAGAAACTTTCACATCATTACCCTGAAGATCCACTTTGAAGCTATTGCCTTGAAGTTGGGACAAGTTGCCAACAATACTGTTACAGCCCTTACGGTGATCAGTGATTAATGATTGCAATAGCACTGTTGTGTTATGGAATCAAATGGACAGGTAGGGGTGGAAAATATGCTTTAATTGGATCAAGGTGTTGCACATATATACTAGTCACTTCAGAGAACATAACTAATTTGGCTACACATTTTTGGAACAAAGTCAAGAAACTTTTTCTCTGTGGAATTGAGCAACGGGCTGGATGGGTTCAATAGAGACAAATATATGCAAAGGAAAGTGATTTTCATGGTAGTCATTTTGATTTTCTTGCTGTACAAGCAATCAGATATTGCTGTTCTTTAGCAGCCAAGTATGTGGGAGGTTTAGTAACAGTTGCATTACTTTAAGTGGAAGAAGAGTTAAGTGCCCCTCCAGTGTATGAAAATACATACTGGCAATTATTTATTTGAGGAATAACACAGGATGAGACACAGCATTGTCAATAACAATCAAGAATAGAATATTTCTTTAGAAGCATTTATAGCTGGCTGAGTATTGGCCAGAAAGAGGGATATGAAACCAATAATTTTACATTTCTTTTAAGTTTTAGACAGCATTTAGACACTAGCAGAGCTAAGAATAAATAAAGAAATGATAACTCACACGTATGTGCAGTAAGAGAACTAAACAAGTAACTATAATTTTAAAACATAAACTGATATTCTAAATGTATTTCAAGTATATTACTGGGATTGTACCCTTTGGCTAATGCAACTTACTGAATGGTGTAATGGGAAAGAAAAAGTTTAGAGCCAAAGGTCTGGAAACCCGATAGCTACAAAACTCATATCTGGAAGTTTCTTATGAGGGTATACGTTTAGCAACAATAATGAATAAGTTCAGTCACTATCCAGACACAAAGTAGATATGCCCCTGGACACAAGAACATATGTCTATTTATGGATGAACGAAAGACCACCATGCTGGGAGGTACAATGCAGTTGACTGAGGTACTTGACAGAGAAGGTGTATTCTGAATGAAATTAATTGTAAATTAAGAAAGGATGGGGAATCTGTTAAAGAAAATGCATAAGCATTCTGTTTTTACTGATAACTTCAGAACTTGTTTGAGGGACCAGATATTCTGTATCTGTGACCATCAAGATAACTTCTCCCACTGATCGTTGGTTTTAAGTAGACGTTTTATATCTTTTGTACTGTGACATTGGTTTCCTGAGTGTAATTGCCACCTTGGTGAAAATCCTGCTAACAGCTGGAATGGACATCTTAATGGATTGTCTTCAATCAGTACTGCTGATTAACTATTCTGATTTCATTCACTAAGGAAAGTTCAATTGTTCAGGCAGTTCTAACAGTGTATCAAGAATAAAACTCAAGGAATAACCCACTCTTCGCAGGAAAACTCCATATTAGTTTTGGTCTTATTTTTGAGTTTGTTTTCAAATCTCTCCATGCCTGCCCCTCCTTATTTCTGTAATCTCTTCCACCCATCTGTACTATACTGGAGAGTCGACTAGGATTTTTTGTGCTCAAGTCCTGAAGTAGGACTTGAACCCACATCCCTCTGACTCAAAGAGCAAGGTTGTGGGTTCAAGTCCAAATCCTGATAGGTTGTTCCATGAATACCTGGTTATTCAAACCTAGTCAGCATGGTTTTATGAAAGCAAAATCATAACTGACAAATTTCTTCAAATTCTTTGAGAATGTAACAGAGAGAATAGATAGAGTGGAACCTGTAGATGTACTGTATTTAGATTTGCAAAAGGCATTTGACAAGGTGTCATATAATAGGCTGATGCATGAAGTAAAAACCCATGGAATTTGAGAAAGCATGGATTGAAAACTGGTTGTCAGATAGAGAACAGAGAATTGCAATAAATGGGTCCTGTTCAAAGTAGGAATATGTAACTAGTGGAGTACCACAGGGATCAGTTCATGGCCAGTAATTGTTCACTACTTACATTAATGACTTGGAGGATGCAACAGAATGTAAGGTTTCCAAATTTGCCGATGATATGAAGATAGATGGAAGGGCATGATGAGATTCTACAATGAGATAGATAGATTATGTGACTGTGTGAAAACTTGACAAATAGAACTTAACATGGGAAACTGTAATGTTATGCACTTTATATGAGAAGTCAAAAGACAGATTATTATCTAACTGGAGAGACACTGCAGGTGAGTGAAGTACAGAAGTATACTAAGTGTTCTAGTCCATGAATCACAAGAAGCTAGCAAATAGCACAACAAGTAGTTAAAAAGGCAATGGCATTTTGACCTTTATTGCAATGAGTTAGTGTTTAAATAGGGTGTTGGTGAGACCTTACCAATACTTTGAGACTTCAGTTGTAATTATCGATGTAGACTCAATGGGTCGGAGGGCCTTTTCTGCTGTATGACTCTATGACTACTTGTGGAGGAGAAGCCAATTTTTACACTAATATGTGGTGTTCTGAAATGCCTAGGAGTGAGCTTCCATTTATATTCTCTCCAGGTAGTTGAACAGTTGACAAGATACAACTCAGAACAAATTTCATTCCAGTCTTCAATAGTTATCCCTGTTGTATTTCAACCTCCAACTTCCTTTTAATATGTAAGGAATTGCTAGGAACCATGGAGAGCAATGTCTATTATAGGTAGAATATTACTTTTCCCACAGTGACACCTCTTTGAATATTTACAAACTATGACTCTGATAGAGATGGACATCTTACTTTGTTAATACCTTCATATTTTGGAAAAAATGGCTCACATGTAGGATCTAAAAAAGTTAGTATTTGGACCGCCAAATTCCCCTCTGATCTCAAATGCTTTTGGAGTATCCAGCTGAAATAGCTGATGGAAGAAAATGAGACCATATTTTGACATTTCTCAAAGTCTTTATCATGCATGGAGGACATGAAATTATTTATAGACCAAAAGTGATCACAGCTGAGATTTAACTGGATAAATCAAATAATTTCTGAATTTCTTTCCAAATACTGGTAGTCAATCTCATCCATTCACTCATTTTGCAGTCCTTATTTTCCATAAATGGCAATGCTATTAATGGAAATTAAGATGCAAGTTTCACTAGGTTCAGCCACCATATTTCCATTCTCTCTGTTAACCAAGCTGCCATAAATTTTAGCTGAGCTCTCCAAAAATAGAATTAAAACCTTCTTCCAATTTAGTGAGCTGTAATGTTTTAAATCACATTAGGGTGATTTCTTTTCCATATAAAACAGTCAGACGTTTCAGCGTATTGAATGTAAATTTTGGAATCTGAATAGCTTCTGAAACAGGTACAACAATGTGTAAAAGACATTCGTGCTAATAACTTCAATCCTACCTAACAGAGAGATAAGTAGGGTCACTAATCCAGATCACTCTTGACATGATTAATGATACTGGTGAAATTTGCTCCATTTTTTCTATAAATTGATGGTGGGATAAAAATACCGAGATATTCACTGCCCTACTGGGACATTTAAAGGCACTTTGTATCTGAATATGGTTGGGGATCTGTCTATTAATTTCCATCGCTTCAATTTTACCATCATTTCGTCACCATTAGCATTAACTTTGTAACCTGAGTTTTTAATACTCTCTTTTAGTGGGTCAAGGAGATGCAGCTCATTATGGGAGTCATGTACAATATTCCCACTATTTTTCAAATGGTAAAAGTAGTTAACAATGAAAATGTTTAATTGTTAAGGTACTATTTATATGATGCTACTGCTGCGAGTTATTCATAGAATCATAGAACCTACAGTGCAGAAAGAGACCCTTCAGCCCATCGAGTCTGCACCGAACACAATTCCACCCAGGTCCTACCCCCATATCCCTACATATTATTCCCACTAATCCCTCTAACCTACTCTTCCCTGGACACTAAGGGGCAATTTCTTAACATGGCCAATCAATATAACCTGCACATCTTTGGACATTATTGAATAAAAAGATTGTTATGTGTAATGCGGGATCAAGTTGAGCTCTTAAGTTACATTTCTATTTCACATGTTTTCAGAAAGAATATGGCTGTTTTAGGATCTGATGAGTAGAACATGGTGTCATCAGAATTTAATGGCAATTTGTGCTCTTCTCCAACAATGATATCACATTGATGCTTTTTAGAAATACAGGCATTAGAAGCCATGAACAAATTCCGATAGCAGTCTGCAAAAGCAGAAGTTTGCGCTAGTTTGATTAAAAAGTGGTAGGGTTTCTAGTGTTTAAGTTCCAGAACAATTGCTGTTTTTTTAATTGAAATATGAACAAGCAGCTCGCCTTGTTATTGTATTCATAATATCTTTGTTTTACAAATTGGAAACAGCTTTGACTTGTTCTGAAAGCAAAGTATCAAGAGCTCTGTGAGCCTGTGTGAGGGTGGCCATCAAAAGCTGATGAATGCTGCTTCTTGTGTTATTGTACTAAATTTTCAATTTTCCATTCTAATTCTATCAGTGATGATATGGTAGCACATGGCAATCACTGCTGCTTCACAGCGCCAGGGATCTGGATTCAATTCCCAGCTTGGGTCACTGTCTGTGTGGAGTTTGCACATTCTCCCCATATCTGCGTTGGTTTCCTCTGGGTGTTCTGGTTTCCTTCCAGATTCTGAAAGAGATGCTTGGTTAGGTGCATAGACCCAAGCTGGCACTGGACTGTGGCAGCTTGGGGAATTTCACAGGAACTTTATTGCAGTGTTGATGTAAGCCTTACTTGTGACTAATTAACTTTACTTTCATCTGTTTTGGAAAAGGCAAATGAGATGGCGCAACCTCTTAAATATACCATCACTCAGTCCAATAATATAAGGGGTGAGGGATCGTATGCTGCATTGAGTGCTTGATAGTGTTGAAATTAAATAGTCCAGCGCTTGGAGCTGGAACTGGACATAAACCCCCCGACCTCCCTCCACCCCCGTCCATTCACACTGGCCACTGCAACTGCTTTGTGACATCATTGCAGGTGGCTGGCTGCTTTGTGATGTCACCTAGAGACAGGTTTTCAGCCCTGGTTACAGCTCATCAGTTTGGGGTCACTCTGGGAGATTGGGTTTCAGTGCTGGTGTGATGCCAGGCACAGAGGATGCTGCCATTTGAGGCATGGCAGACATCATTTAAAATATGGATCTAATTCAATACGGACATTGGATAGAGAAACTGTTAAAATATTAGGTTTGAAAGAAAGTCACTGCATTCACAAAATTGCTTCTAATCATCAGGTGACACTACTGTATGGATTCCAGAACTCAGTCAGGGAACTGACTCACTGCCTCACAAAGTGAAAGAATTGTGACTGTTGGTGGTAGCAACCTGAGTGAAGCAGCAGATTCTAGAGAAATCTGAGCACATTAGTTTGAGGCTACTTATTGGTTTCATTAAAAATAATTAAAGTATCATTCTGACTTCAGTCAGGGAAGAGATCCAGACATGAAAAGAAGGAGCCACACATCCTGCCAACTACACCAGATATTAAAATGTTTTTTTGACCAAAGCCTCTGAAGCCTCAGAACACAGCAAGAAAAAGCCATCCATTTTGGTGACACACCAAGAAGCAGATGAATCTCTCCCTGAACATCAATCCAAACATGAACTGACTGTTCATCAATTGAAAAAATGACTAGAAACCAACTTCATCTCTTCAAGGGGATCCCAACAAACGTCTTTTTCCCCAGCTATCAAAATCCCTTCACTGATCCTTCACTAATGAAAATCTCTCATTACAACTGCAACTTCAATTGTCAGATTACATCAGAGAAGTTTTTTATGAACATTTCCTGGCTTACTCCTGCAACTTTTCTACAGTGAGTTATTGAGTGAATGTGAGACTGTGAAATAGCATGTTTTTCAATTATTTATCTTTTTGTTTAGTTTTTATTGTTTTTAATGCAACAATGGAAATAAGTAAATATGATCTGAGCCATTACAAGCTGCAGGATGATATAGATTGGGACCGGAATATTGAAGGGTACAAGATGTTTGGGAAGGGCAGGAAGTGAGGGAAAGGTGGAGACTAGCTCTATTAATTAATGATGACATTAACACAAGAGAGAGGGATGGACTAAGCTCAGGGAACCTGGGTGAAAAACAGTTTAGATAGAGATGAGAAATGATAAAGGGAAGAAATCTCTTGTAGGATTGACAGACCCCTTAACAGTAACCACAGGGGAAGATAGGGTACAAAAGCAAATGGGAATTTATCTGAAAGATTTGGCTATTAGCTTTTGGGATTTTAATTTAGATATAGACAAGATGGACAAAGATAGCCTTGATGAGGAATTCGTAAATATTTTCAGGGTAGTTTATTAGAACAACATGTTTTGTCACCTATGAGAGAGCAGACTATACGGGAACAAGGAAAGTATAACAAGACAGGTTTAATTAATGACTTCATGATGGAGGCACCCTGAGATAACAGTCATCATAATGTGATGGAATTTAAGATTCAGTTTAAGGGAGGGAAGCATGTGTCTCATATTCTAAACTAAAATAAGTTTAATATTTTAAGCTGAGGACGACTGGGAACACTCCACGGATGCTGTCCATACATCTGCATGCTTGATTTCTAAGTCTTCAGCCAGGGCTGAAATTATGCTCATGTTGTTTAGCTTGCCATATTGATTCTTTCCATAACATTGCTTTCTTGTGGCTGCCTCTTGGATCTGATGCGGAGCCTCATTTTGGAGACAATAAGCCTGTCCAGCAGTCAGCACCACACTTTGCTTTGGTCACTCTGACATCCTGTCTGTCTTTTCTCCTGACAATGATATAGTCGATAAGATGCTAATGCTTAGAGCAGGGATGTATCTAAGAAATCTTGTTACAGGTAGGCAGGCAGAAGGTTGTGTTGGTGATGAGGAGATTGTGTGCTGCACAGGTCTTCATTAAGAATAGGCCATTACTGTTACATTGCCCACTCCATACCTCCCAATGACTCCCTGCTAGATTGCAGAGTCACACCTTACTCTTGCATTAAATCGCCAAACAAGAGCAGCTTGTCAGTACTGCTGATAGTAGGGCATCTAGTTCTTGGTAGAATTTGTCTTTCATCTCATCCGTATTATTCATTGTGGGGGCATAGGCAATGATCAGGACGGCTTGATTTCTGTTCTGCAACGGAAGCTATATTGTCATAAGCTACTCATTCACACCCTTGGGTAGATTAGCAAATTTCCGAATAAGGTGACTCCTGATGGTGAATCCAACTCCAGCATCACGACGTTCATCGCTACCGCAACCACTCCAGAAAAAAGTGTATCCACCTCCAGTTTCAATCAACTGAACTATATTGGCAAGATGAGTTTTACTCAGGCTGCAATGTCAATGTTATATCTTGCAAGCTCTCTGGCAACTAAGGCTGTTCTTCTCTCTGGTCTGTCTGCTGTAGGATTGTGCAAAAGCGTGCACACGTTCCAAGTGCCAATGGTGAGCGGTGTCACCTTGTATTTTATTTTGTTTGTTGGACTGCAAGATGGGATCCCCGCCAGCCACAGTATACTGGCCAGGGTGTAGTAAAGCAGGCAATGTTTAGGGCACCTTTTCTAGCCCCTTCCTCATTCTACGGAGGTGAGCAGTGCGTTCCTGAAGAGGACTACTCAGTCGCCCAGGTAGACGCCGAGTTTCACTGCTGCTTCGATCAGCAGAAAACAACCATTAGATCTGAGCCATCTGTGTGCAGATCCGTGACTACAGCTCCCAGTGTATCCGCATCTGCTACTTCGTCACTTGCCCATCACCACAGGATTTCAAGGGTTGAACAGAACACTGATGATGATGGTGTCGAGACTAGACCTTGATTTGGATTAAAGTGAGGAAGAGTTGCACAGCATCAGCCTCACTCTTTCTTCCCAATTCCCATCTAGATCCAGTGGCAAGACAATAGACAAGACGGCTGGAGATGGGACTAGGCGCAGTGGATGACCAGGACGTTTTCTGTGTCTTGTCCTGCTCTTCGCGTTCTATGATGTTTGCAGAGACTGCCTTCCATCTGTTCACTCAATCACCGTCTTCACGTACTGGGATAAACATCTCCCTATCTCACCGAGGTTGAGACCCGTCACTACCCTCACCTGGTTTAGCCGGTTTGTCGAAGCCAATTCCCAGGGTGTGGCTGCTGTCGCATGCAAACAGCTACAGGCAGCCGCAGGTGAGAGCTGAGTGTCAGGTGGGGACAAAAGGTGGACGAACCGCACTGAAAAGGATGTGACATGTTCCCCCACCAGAGTACTCCTCCTCCCTAACACCCCATACACACTCTGAAATAGGCAGCACTGAGGTCGACAGGGAATGCTTCGAAGATGCTGTCCATTCATCTGCACTGAAGATACTCGGGCCCTTTACCCAGACGCAGCAGCATGACTGGTTTGATGAGAATGATAAGGAGATACAGGCTCTAGTTGTTGAAAAGCACTGTCTTCATTGGGCCTGTCAGAACAACCCATTATCAGCTGTCAAGAAAAATGCTTTTATCAGTGCCTGCAGGACAGTCCTGAATAAACTGCGTAAAATGCAGAATGCCTGGCTGAACATGAAGGCAGATGAAATCCTGGGATATGCTGACAGAAACAACTTGAAAAGTTCTGTGAAGCCCTCAACCCTCTGTACAGACCTCAATCTCTCAGCAGCTCCCCCCTCCTGAGTACAGATGGTACAACTCTCATTCTAGGGAGGGCTCAGATTCTGCAGAGATGGGCTGAGCGCTTTGAAACTGTCCTCAACCAACTTCAGCTATTAATGATAAGGCAATAGACAGAATTCCCCAGGTTGATATTAACAGTGCCATGGATGACCCACTGGGAGTAGCCGAAGCCACGAAAGCTGTCAACCAGCTATCCGGTGGCAAAGTCCCAGGGACAGATGCAATACTTGCAGAGATCTACAAAGCTGCTGTGAAGTTACTGTTTTATCCCCATCAGTTGACATATGGTTTTTACTACCTTCCCTGTGAAATGTGTGCTTCGATTGGAGTCTATTTGTAACGGTAACTCCCCCACCTTGGGATAACTTCCTCAGTTAATATTCTCACCATCGTAGTGGCTGAACAATTTTTAGTTGGGAATGCCTCTACCCATCTGATGAATTGGTCAATTATCACAAAGTAGTAGGTTCTCCTGTGTGACTAAAGAAGAGGTCCTGCAAAGTCATAAATGTTCCCAGAGATCCTTGGGGTGAAGCTGGTGCCCGATCCTGATTTTTACAGGCCTCCCTGGGTTATACTGGGCACAAGTTACATACCAATGACAATACCATGCAATATCCATCCTATTCCTTTCCACCACCACTCCTTCTCTATATTGGTTGTCATGGCATCTCTTCCCACATGTGACAGTCCATGATGTAACTGCATCAGAGTATGCTGGATACATTCTGGTGCTAGAACTTTATCATTTAATCTCCGTACATCCTTTTCATCAGGTGTAGCTCCTTGAGCTTTTCACCTCGCAAGCTCTTCTTCAGGTGTATCAGCATGTAGCTGTGAGATATCTGTTAGAGGTTCAACTGTAACTGAGGCAGCTGACTCGCTTGCAATTCTCCTGTTTCTAAGGCTAATTGTGTCACTTTGGCAGTATATTCATAAAATATGCCATTCAGAGTTTTGCTTATCTGGTTCTTTTTGGTGTGCCTTTACCTTCAATACTGCGGCTTCCAATGGGAGCTCGGTGGCATCCAATAAGGTTTCAATTATCTGTCCTTGCTTGACTGGGGTACCTCCCATTTTAACAAACCCCCTTCTTCCCCAAGCGGTCATATAGTCATGCACAATTCCAAATGCACATCTACTGTCAATGTAAATGTTGACCCTTCTCGCTGCTGCCTCAGTAAAAGTCTGGATCATGGCTACTAGTTCTGCCAGTTGTGCTATCATACCTCCCTCTATCCTTCCTGCTCAGACCATTTATAAGTCCACATTTATCACCACTCATCCCGTTCGTGGTGACCCATCCACATACTTCTGTGACCCATTCACAAACAGGGTCTCCTCCAGTACCTCCAAGCGCACATCCTTTATTCTATTTTCCTCTATCTCCTCATCGATGCTTCTGCATGTGTGTGGTTTCCCTTCACTGAATATTCCTTCAGCGGGGTTCTCTCTCATTGTCTCATACTTGATGTACTTAGAGAAGGGAAGAAGTACTGCCTCTCAATTCACCCTTCTCATATTTGAGACAGATCGTAATTTTCCTGTATTTAACATTTCCACCAAGGTATGTTTGCTGTGCAAGACTATATTTCCCGTCATTACAATGGGCTTGCTGCCTTTTACCACCCATGCCACGCAATCCAGCGTGGCTATACATCAGGGTAGTCCAATTACTATAGGGCCCTCAGCTGTAGAATAATATCCCACTGGTCGCTGTTTGTCCCCATGGGTTTGGGTTACAATTGCTGAATAGAACCCTCCTTCACTGTTGCAATAGATATGGAAATCCTTATTAGCATCTTGTAACCCATGTCCTGGGCATATTAACTTTAATTAGCCCAGTATCTAGTTTAGTTTTTGCCCATATCCCTGGGACAAATCCATTTTCCTCTAATCGTCAATCATGTCCTGTCACAGATGCAGCATGGATGATTCCCAAATAATTTTCACAGGCTCCCACTTTTTCCTTTTTTCCATTGGGACTGGACCAAATCAATTCACCCTTTCCACAATCTATTACAGTTTCATATTCCCCATTATTGTTCCTTCATTGTTCTTATACACATAAAATCACATCAGTATATACAAATTATTTAATTCTATCAGAGTGGTCTCACTTAGATAGGCTGGGGTTTTTGTCCGTTAATTCCTCTATCCTTCCTGCTCAGACCACTTATAAGTCCACATTTATCACACCACTCATTCTGCTCGCGGTGACCCATTTACATACTTTGCAACTTGTTTCTTTCACACACACACACACACACAGAGACTCCACTCTGCCTCTTTCATTCATACACACACACTGATTCCAGTCTCTCTCGCACACATGCAAACATACCAGCTCTCTCACACACGTACACCCTTCTCTTTCTGTCTCACATACATACACTCTCCTCTTTCTCTCGCGCTCACATATACACACAAAGACACACAATTGCCTCTCCATCGTACATTCACACACACACCACAAACATTTATGTACACGTACACTCCACACTATCTCTCAGTCACTCCACTCTATCTCACAAACACACACTCTCTTTTGCTGTTATACACTCATACACATACACATACACACACACAAACAGTAATCCCTCCAACATAGACACAAAGGCATACACATTGCTCTCCTGTTTCTCCCACATGCAAATTCACTCTCTATCTCACAGGCATACTCACAAGCACACTCCTCTTTCTCTCACTCATTTCTCTCTTGTACACACATGCCCGTTTATCTCTCTCACACAGACATATACATCTGTCTTACACACACACTTACTCATCTGTCTTCCATTTACACACACACAACAAACATTGACATACTATCTTACAGACACACATTCCTCTCTCTTTCACACACACACCCACACGTGCACATGCACACTTCTTGTTTAGTTCACACATACATGCTTACACACAGATTCCTCTCTCTCACATACAAACACAACACAACACTTATCTCTCACACACCATTCACTCCTCTTTCTCACTTTCACACACACATATACACACACACACACATACATTGTTCCCTCACTCAGTCTCTTCCTTGCTCACACACAAACAGGCATACACAAACATGCTGATCCAGTGCTCCCACCCAGATCTTATAACAGCCTTGGTTCGAACATGGATAAAAAGAGCAGAATTCTAGAGGTAGGTGACAGTGACTGCCCTTGATATTAAGGCAGCATTTTATTGTGTTTGACTTCTAGCAAAAGTGGAGTCAGTGGGAATCAGGGGGTTTTAGGATTGAAGTAAAAGTTTAGAATCTTATTGTCAACTAACTTCTCATGAGAATTATGGGAAAAGATCACACAGTTGTTTTTAAAAGGATTCTGTACTGGTTGGTGTCATACCTGGCACATAGGAAAGAAGGTTCTGGTTGTGAGGATCAGTTATCTCAGCTCCTAGACATCATTGCAGGAGTTCCTCAGGGTAGTGTCCCAGGTCCAGTTCCAGGTCCAACTATTACGCTTGCATCTAATTATAAACAATTAGAAGACCACCATTTAAGTCAGTATAATTAAAACAAGGAACAGTTTATTTAACGTTTTAATATTGCACTATCAGTCCAAAATAATCCCCCTTTAGCTTGTTCCCTGGACATCATACCTGCTGCTCTCTGAAAGGGACATAACACCTCAAACTATATATATAAAACACCATCTCCTTTTATTACAAAAACTCTTAATATTTAAAATTGTGTACATATGCTGTTATTATGCAGGCATTGAAGCCAACATGTATACATGGTAAAAACTGCTCATAGAAAACCATAGAAACACATGGAAAACAACCATCCCATCTTACGCATGATATCCATTCATTGGGGGACATCGACACAACTAAAACAAGGTCTCTTAACATCATAGAGCAGGATGGATGGGTGTTACTTGTTTCTTTAACTGTTCCTTTAACTTGTTTTAACTGTTTTAGCTAACCAGCCTGCCATCCATTACTCTGTCTACACTTCCTGCTGCCTTGGCAAAGCACTCAGCATAATTAAGGACCCCATACACCTTGGACATTCTCTCTTCCACTTTCTTCCGTCAGGAAGAAAATACAAAAGTCTAAGGTCATGTCCCAATCGATTCAAGGACAGTTTCTGTTAGACTTTTGAATGGATTTACCTTGCACTAAGTTGATCTTTCTCTAATACTAGCTACGACTGTAACACTACATTCTCTCATTTCTTTCTCTATGAATGGTATGCTTTGTCTGTATACTACGCAAGAAACAATATTTTTTACACTATGTTAATACATGTGACAATAATAAATCGAATCCAGCTCCAGATGAGTGACCAGATGATTTAGCAGGACTCTTGTGAGAGTTTTTCCTGTGATGGAGAGCAGCAAGATTCCTCAGTGGTTGTCGCATACTTACCAATTGCTCTTCCTCTTGTAGAGGTGTATGATGGAGGCATCTTTAAGTTTCTGAGGAATGGACCCTTGCTTCCAAAAGTACTGGAACAACTCGATGAGCTTCTCGATAAGTACAGGACCTACCTACCACCCTCAAAGTTTGAGAATGGTGGGACGTATGAATAGAATACTTAAGACCTCCTTGGTAAAGTCCAAGCAAGACTTGGGAAAAGATAGACTGAGGTGTTGCCCACTATATTAATGAAACTCAACTACTATAAATCAGACCACCAGGCTGTTAGCATATGAGCTAATGACTGGAAAAGCTATGCAACTGCCCAAGTCCATTATTACCAGTGGGGCAGATGTAGGCCCATTACAGGATAGGATTAGACAATATGTTTTAGAAGTAAGTGCCCAACTGAAAGATATGCGAAAAACAGTAAGGGAAAATCAAATAGTGAAGGATAAGCAAAATGAAGTAAAACAGGGCCCTAAAGTACCTCCCAGCAGGCAGCAAGATTATGATGAAGATATTATCTGGAAAGCCTGGGTTCACCCCGAAATGGAATGGCCTCTATGAGGGCATAATCAATGGTGCCTGTGTAGATATGCAAGGCAGGGGCACCTGGAAACATTGGACTCAGTTGAAAGAATATACCTGCGCCAATTGGAAAAGTATTAATGTACTCAACTCACAAATCTGAGATGACTGATCTCAAAGCAAGCCGAACAAGTGCGTGGAAAGTTGCCCACAGGCAATATAGCCTTTGGTCCATTGCATAATGGTCATGCGGCTTATAATTAAGTGATAGGATGATTCTCTTGCTGCTTGTCATGATCCTTGCCCTGCCAGCCATGGAGGGAAAATAGAGACGGAATTGTGTAGGCTTGGGGATAGAGCATCACAACCATGTCTATAACGATGACTCTGTCTATTGTAACCATCTGACACATGGAGTAGGCCCCTGGAACCTCTGCTCGGGATTCCTTAACTGTACCATGTTGCCAAATCTGTTGGAAGGGCTCGGTGATTGGGGTCTCCCATGCAATGTAACTTGGTGTAACTGGAATTTCTGGTGTTTAGCTGAGGGACCAGGATGGACCTGTGCCGATTAACAGCAGAGGGCTTGGGCAGGGGGTGGGGGATGGGGGGTGAGTACAGCAACAAGAGATTTAGCGAATCCAAGAGGTCATTGCACCAATTTGTTAAAATCGGTTCCATTCATGTGAACACTTCCATGTATGTATCTCACTTGTATGCATTACAGTCAAATTTGAGCAAGTACTGGGTCTGCTCACACATTTCCATGCACAGAGGAAAAGGGGAAATCCTTCATTCCCTATCCCTTTGTCAACTCTGGAAATGGTAGGATGGATTTTGAGTCAGAATGGAACCCAGGACGGGACAAGGAAAGTGACATTTAAAACCCCATCAAGTACCACTATGCAACGTACTTTTAGTGTCAGCGACAGCGATGCTGCTTTGGAATTAGGAGGCAGAGGGTACACTCTATCAGCCTTTAAGAACGATTACCAGCCTAGCTATAATAGATCAGACTGTCCTCCCCACTTAGTTATGAAAAATCAACAAAGGGGATCTATCTGCTTGGTACGAAATGGAAACATACTTGTTGGCTGTAGCTACTGCACTCAACACGTTAATGTCACCAGTGGTGCCTGGGCTTTGGTGCAACAGATTACAATCCATTGCCCCACAGCCAATGTCTCGATCAACCTCTCCTCTGCTTATGTGAGCAGTATAATTGCATATGATACCTATTTTGTTTGTGGAAGCAATGCCTATCCATGGCTTCCAAGGAATTGGGCAGGATCGTGTTATTTAGCATATATGGTGCCCTATATTCACCATTACACTGACCACCTCGAAATATACCTGCTCAGGGCTAAGTGAGCTATTAGTAAGACAGCTCTGTCTTCATGATAGCCTACCCACCTTATGAGATGGCAAAAGCAGCTCAGGAGCTGATGCATATGGCCTCAACCTTAAAGAGAATTGCAAATGAAACTAGAGATGAGTTTGAGGAGGTATCTCTGAGGTATCAGCAGAGGTTGTAGCTATCCGGACCATTGCTTTACAGAACAAGTTGGCACTAGATTATTTGCTAGCCTCCCAGGGAGGAACATGCACCACAATTGGATCCAAATACTGTATGTATATCCCAAATGATTCAGAAAATATAATTCATTTGGTAGGTCACATCAAACGAGTAACAAAGACAATACAAGATGAAGGGAGCCAATATCATAATTATAACCCTCCAGGATAGCTGGGGCAATGGTTCGGGTCGTGTGGACCATACCTGATGAGTGGGTTGATTGTATTCATTGTCATTGTTATCGCTTGTTGTGTTTGTATGGCATTGTTGAACGCTTGTTATAAAACGTTAACAACCTGGATTATGCCGGGTGCTAGTGTTCAGGCAGAAGGGGTAGACCTTCTGAAGATGGAGGTAGGCCCATTTACTGGTAACATTTGGCTCTGAATTGGTCATGGGGCCATGCTTGGACCTGGCCCTGACCAAAAGAAGGCATGCCGAAGAATGAAAAGGGTTAGTGAATTTTGTACCTGGAATTTGTGCAAGAGCATTGCAAATTTTATCTGTTGTGCGGGCTTGTGTGCTAATTAAACATAGCTAAACAGATGCAGATGCTGCAGCACAATAACGGCTGTTTGAAAGAAGGAATCATGCTGAGAACGGCTGTGATTACTGCGGTCTTGACTGGAGCTGGGAGCTGTGATTGTGACTGGGGCTAGGACTAGGATGAAGACTATACTGTATAAATATCCACACTCACTTATATTCGGGAAGACGTATGGCAGACTGCTTTTAGGAACCTGCTTCTGCCGAAAGCTTTTGTAATAAAGCCACTGTATTTTGACTCACTAACGGTCTCAGAGGTATTATTTTTACGTACAACAGGCTGTATATGTTTGTCTGAGAGATAAACAGGCATGTGAATGTCTGTGTATGTATTGAGAGAGAGAGAGAAAAGTGAAAGGAGGGAGGAGAATGTTTGTGTATGTCTATGAAATAGAGAGTGTGTCTGTGTGAGAGAGGAACAGGATCAGAATGTGTGCCTGTCTATCTTGGAGGGATTACAGTATGCATGTGTGTGAAAGAGTGTGTGTGAGATAGAGCGGAGTGAGTGAGTGAAAGAGGAGTGTGTACATTTGTGTGTGAGTAGTGGATAAATGTTTGGTGTGTATGTTTAAATATAAGGTAGAGAGGCGTGTGTGTGCATGTTTGTGTGAGAGAGAAAGAGGGGAGTGAATGTGTGTGAGAACTAGTATATTTACATGTGTGCGAGAGAGAGAAGTGAAACTGGAGTTAGTGTGTTTGTGTGTGAAAGAGAGAGGAGTATGTTTGTGTGTGTGAAAGATAGAAAGAGGAGTATGTGTGCCTGTGAAATAGAGCGGAACAAGTGAGTGTGTGAGAGAGAAACAGGAAATAAGAATGTCTGTGTCTATGTTGGAGGGATTACAGAGAATGTGTGTGTGTCTGTGTGTGTGCGTGAGAAAAGGTGGAGTTTGTATGTGTGTGAGACAGAGCAGAGGTGGTATGATCGTATATGAGAAAGTGAGGAGAGAAACTGGAGCCAGTGTGAACATGCGTGTCTGAAAGAAACAAGTTTTGTTTATTTGTGTGTTGTGTGTGAGAGACAGAAAGTATGTTTGCATTTGTATTTCTTTGGATGTGCAAATGTAAGAGTGTGTTTGTGTGTGTTTACATATGAGAAAGTTGGAAGTGTTTGTGAGTGAATTATAAGATTTTAGATAACTCTCAATCTGAGGGTTCTCATCCACCCTCATCATCACACACCAAAACACACTCACAACTGCTGATACTGGGAGTGAGCCGGCAGACACACACTCTCCCTTGAGTGGGCATCATTACTTATTACTTGTGTTTTAACATTATCAATTTATTGCTCCAAGATTGTTTGTTTATTGCTCAGCAAGATGTTTCTTTTCATATCTGAGGTTTATTTTTGAATTCATGTTTAATGTTGTGCCAATATTTTCTTTCCAACATCGGCTCATCGACCCCTTGAGTGAGAAAATTCTTGAAGCTTAACTCCACACAAGAAGGTCGGATAAGCCAGTAACCACTGGACCAGAGGAGGAGTTTGCAGATCTCTCGCCTTCTTTTCTCAGTCGGGCTGGAACACATAGATAATGAAGGCACAAAAACATATGCTGACCATCCACCAGAGGAGCTTTTAGACTTTTGCTGGCTCTTTGCTAACAGAGTTCATGAGAAGGAAGTTGTTGCAGTAACAAGTAATCCATTGGAAGAGGAGCTCCTGGTTCTTTGTCTCCACTGTCAATGCAGATGAAATCTCTCTGGTCTTGAGGAGTTTCCTTGAATTCCTGAAAAAGTTACTGAAGAGTTGAATTTGTCGACTTGTCCCATTGAACTCACTATGGAGATTTTTTTGTAAATCACTGGCTGACTACAGTGAGAAACATAGGGAGGAGATGTTTGAATTTAGGTTAAGTGACTGGATAAAATGCAGAGCTTGCCAATTGTACAAGAGTAAGCTGCAGTTCAGACTGGAATCCCAACAGCAAGTCCTACTTACACTCAAGTCATCCTTCAATTCAGAAGCTAAACTATCGAGTTTCTCCAGCTGGGAGAGTCTCAAATGAAAAATTTCATTTGGATCTAGCTCTGGAGGTTTTATCCATTGTTGAAGATGGTATAGTGTTACCTTCTTATGCTGACACCATCATCCCATTGTCTAGAGTGGAGCTGCCTCACACTGAAACATGCACTGAAATTACACCACTGCCTACAGAAGTTGCAAGTAGCACTCCAAGAGTCATAGAAAAGTTCTTTTTTCTTCCTATTCTGCAATGTCTCTAGGATGTTCATCATCCATTTTCCAGACTGATTTCAGTCTTAGATATTGAATACTTCTTCCATCGCCCATGTAGCGATGAATAATAGAGCTAGATCTGAAATCTGAAATAATAGAGCCAAATCTGAAAATGCTTCATTTTCTCAGGCCTTTCCGCTCTGCAAAGAAGCAGAACATCCCAAGCTGAATCTTTTGTTAATCTCTTTCTGTTTGAGAGAGGGTGTAATTGTCCACGTCCTAAGGTTTTCTCTCCTGAATCAGTTTTGAATGGGTTTCACAATCCTTACAGTCAAGTAATGGTAAAGATCATAGGCCAAATCAAGCTGTAGTCAGAAGCTGCTGTCCCACTCTACCAATGTGTTTGTGTCCCAGGAAAAAGAGAAGTGAACACACATGTCCACAGTGGACAGCAAATGAGCAAGAGCACTGTTGGAGATTGAAGACTCGAGGGATAGGGATAGAGAAGAGGAGTTTACAGAAACTGTACATAATACAGGGGAATGAGGGTTTACAGAGCCGAGGAAATGCAATATCAATAGTTTAAGAAAAGAATATAACGATTGAGATGATAATTGTGGAAATATTAGAGCAATGGGTTAATGGGGACGTTAATGAGATTATGATAATATTAATGATGCAACTGTGACATTATTTGTCAGATGACCAAGAGGCTTCAGGAGAGCTCGATGCCGAATAGTCTATGTCCTGAATATCAGGTGTTTAACTTGAGGTCTTTGTAAATAATTCTTAATTAAAAACTACCCGACTATCTCAAGTTTGTCACAGGGAAGCAAATCCTCATCGTGGCACAATAAGACCAGAAAGTATGGTAATAGTAAAACCTTATTAAAGATCAGCAATTAAATCAAACCAACTCCCTCTCCTCCTTTGGCGAAGGGGCTGACTCCTCAGTTACAGACTGTTCCACAGTGAGTGCCAGTCTGCTATTCCCCTGTGTGCAGATCAGATACAAGTCCTTTCTTTTTCCTCACTTGATTGGCACACTCCCTCTGTTTTCAGCAGGGACACTGGACAATGACTGTGGCAGACAACGTGGCTACTTTCTTTTCTCCACCCAGACCTCATCTTCCCAGACACCGTGAAGGAAATGAAAAGGACAGTCGGGTGGAACATAAAAGTGGCTATCAATTCACTATGAGCTTAACTCATAGAGACCAGTTAATCCTAAAGAAAGCATGAATGGACATTTCAATAAACATAGAACATAGAACAATACAGCACAGAACAGGCCCTTCGGCCTTCGATGTTGTGCCGACCAAAATAAAAAGCAAAGCCCCTCCAAACTAAACCATTCCCTTCTCTTCCATATACTTATCAACTAACCTCTTAAACGCCACCAAACTTGGCGCATCTACAACAGCTGCAGGCAGGGCATTCCACTCCCTAATCACTCTTTGAGTAAAGAACCTACCTCTGATATCCGTCCTATAACTCATACCCCTTAATTTAAAGCTGTGTCCCCTCGTGCTAGCTTTCTCCATCCTAGGAAAAAGGCTATCACTGTCCACCCTATCTAAACCTCTAATCATCTTATATGCTTCAATAAGATCCCCTCTTAGCCGCCTCCTTTCTAACGAAAACAACCTCAAATCCTTCAACCTCTCTTCATAGGACCTGCCCTCCATACCAGGCAACATCCTGGTAAACCTCCTCTGTACCCTCTCCAATGCCTCCACATCTTTCTTATAATGTGGGGACCAGAACTGCACACAATACTCCAAGTGCGGCCGCACTAGAGTTTTGTACAGTTGCAACATGACGTTGCGGCTCCTAAATTCAATCCCCCTACCAATAAAAGCTAAGACTCCATATGCCTTCTTAACAACTTTATCCACTTGACTGCCTACTTTCAGGGATCTATTGACACATACACCAAGATCCTTCTGTTCCTCAACACTATTAAGAGCCCTACCATTAGCCCTATACTCTACACATTTATTGTTCCTGCCAAAGTGCATTACATAGAACATAGAACATAGAACAATACAGCACAGAACAGGCCCTTCGGCCTTCGATGTTGTGCCGACCAAAATAAAAAGCAATGCCCCTCCTAACTAAACCATTCCCTTCTCATCCATATACTTATCAACTAACCTCTTAAACGCCACCAAACTTGGCGCATCTACAACAGCTGCAGGCAGGGCATTCACTCCCTAATCACTCTTTGAGTAAAGAACCTACCTCTGATATCCGTCCTATAACTCATACCCCTTAATTTAAAGCTGTGTCCCCTCGTGCTAGCTTTCTCCATCCTAGGAAAAAGGCTATCACTGTCCACCCTATCTAAACCTCTAATCATCTTATATGCTTCAATAAGATCCCCTCTTAGCCGCCTCCTTTCTAACGAAAACAACCTCAAATCCTTCAACCTCTCTTCATAGGACCTGCCCTCCATACCAGGCAACATCCTGGTAAACCTCCTCTGTACCCTCTCCAATGCCTCCACATCTTTCTTATAATGTGGGACCAGAACTGCACACAATACTCCAAGTGCGGCCGCACTAGAGTTTTGTACAGTTGCAACATGACGTTGCGGCTCCTAAATTCAATCCCCCTACCAATAAAAGCTAAGACTCCATATGCCTTCTTAACAACTTTATCCACTTGACTGCCTACTTTCAGGGATCTATTGACACATACACCAAGATCCTTCTGTTCCTCAACACTATTAAGAGCCCTACCATTAGCCCTATACTCTACACATTTATTGTTCCTGCCAAAGTGCATTACCTCACACTTTTCCACATTAAACTCCATTTGCCACCTCTCGGCCCAGCTCTGCAACTTGTCCAAGTCACTCTGTAAACTATAACACCCCTCTTCACTATCTACCACTCCACCGACTTTAGTGTCATCTGCAAATTTACTGATCCATCCCTCAATACCCTCATCCAGATCATTTATAAAAATTACAAACAGCAGGGGCCCCAAAACAGACCCCTGAGGCACACCACTTGTCACCGAACTCCACGATGAATATCTCCCATCAACCACCACCCTCTGTCTTCTATCTGCCAGCCAATTCCTAATCCAATTAGCTAAATCACCCTTTATTCCACACATCTGCATTTTCTGTAGAAGTCTTCCATGGGCCACCTTATCAAACGCCTTACTAAAGTCCATATATACTACATCAACCGCCTTACCCCCATCCACCTCTTTGGTCACTTTCTCAAAAAACTCAATGAGGTTAGTAAGGCATGACCTACCCTTCACGAAACCATGCTGACTATCCCCAATCAATTCATTTCTCTCTAAATAACTATAAATCCTATCCCTAATAATTCTCTCCAATACCTTGCCCACAACAGAAGTAAGACTCACTGGCCTATAATTCCCTGGAAGGTCTCTCTTCCCCTTCTTAAACAATGGGACCACATTCGCTATCCTCCAGTCCTCCGGAACCACACCCGTAACCAACGAGGACCTGAAGATCAGAGCCAGAGGCTCTGCAATCTCCTCTCTTGCCTCCCAGAGAATCCTAGGGTAAATCCCGTCCGGCCCAGGGGACTTATCTAACTTCAAACCCTCGAGAATTTCTAGCACATCCTCCCTATCTACTACAATACTTCCCAATTTGCAACCCTGTACCTCAGTGTTCTCCATAGCTACATTTCAGCACTCTGCGTGAATACCGAAGAGAAATATTTATTCAGTGCCTCACCAATCTCTTCAGGCTCCACGCACAACTTCCCACTGCTGTCTATGACTGGCCCTAATCTTGCCCTAACCAATCTTCTATTCTTAACATATCGAAAGAAAGCTTTAGGATTCTCCTTAATCCTATCAGCCAACATCTTCTCGTGTCCCCTCTTAGCTCTCCTCAATTCACTTTTTGAGCTCCTTCCTGGCTAATCTATAGCTATCCATTGCACTAACTGAGCCTTCAAGCCTCATCCTGACATAAGCCTCCTTTTTCTTCTTAACCAGCAAATCAACTTTTTTCGTACACCAAGGCTCTCTTACTCGACCATTTCCTCCTTGCCTGACAGGGACATACTTATCAAGGACTCGCAGCAGCTGCTCCTTGAATAAGCCCCACATTCCAGATGTTCCCAGTCCCTGTAGTTTCCTAGTCCAATCTATGCACCCTAATTCTCTCCTGATGGCCTCATAATTACCCTTCCCCCAGCTATTACAATGAGAACTGACAATTCACAGTCCATAAGATACTAAAATGCTCCCAACACACACACACAACTCAATAATAAGAAATCAGTAAGAATCCTCAGACACTCTGCCCCTCCCAGATAATTACACCTCACCTTCTCATATTCAGTAATGACCCATCAACAAAACGCAAGCCTGTAAATCAGAAGGGAAATGCTTCCAACAAACACGCTCAATATCCAACACACAGCTCCAATCAAACATCTCAGCACAAAGCACCGAGTAAACAGGTCTCTCAGCTGGATCTTCTCACACAGCATTTCCACACCTGATTCCCCTCAGGATAGTCAGACTGCCTGAACATTAGTGTGGATACTATACAATGTAATTATTATAAATTCTGCTCCTTCACTCATCATCTCCTCACTTGGTTTTCAGTCCCTACAGGAAGTGAAGCAGCTGTGAAAGAGAAAGGAGAATGGATTTATTATTGTCACATGTATTAATATACAGTGAAATATACATACAAAGCATAATGTTCATAAAGCAGTGTGTAGATGTAGTGTCATAGTCATAGCTAGGTTGCAGAGAAAGATCAATTTAATGTGAGGTAGGTCCATTCAAAAATCTGACGGCAGCAGGGAAGAAGCTGTTCTGGAGTCTGTTGGTATGTGACCTTAGATTTTTGTATCTTTTCCCCGACGGAAGAAGTTGGAAGAGAGAATGTCAAGGGTGCGTGAGGTCCTTAACTATGCCGGCTACTTTTCCACTCTCTGATTTACGTCTCCCACAGCCAATCCAAATATTTCCGGAGTAACATTAATTTCCTGAAGCTTGGGAAATTGACCGGTGAAATGGAGGTGACTTTGAGCAGCAGATCAGGTGGGGATTTAAAATTGTCATTGTCCCATCTGAATAAAATCTCACTTGTTGCAGTTTCAGTTTCCTTGGTAATTGAAGGAGAGAAGAAGTGAGTTACTGCTTTAGAAAGCTTTTTAGCAATTTTATTAATTGTGCAGAAAATGCTTTTTAATTAATGTTTTATTAAAGTCCTTACTCATCGAGGACAAAGCAGCACACTTGATTGTCACTCAATCCACCATCTTAAACATTCACTCCCTCCAACAGTGATATATAATGACAGCAGTGTAGACTATCTGCGAGATACACTGCAAGAACTCACCAATGCTGTTTTGATAGCACCTTCCAAATCTGCAGCCTCTCCAACCTACAAGAACAAGGACACTAGATGTGTTGGAAAACCACCCTTCAAGTTTCCCTCTAAGCAACACACCATCCAGACTCACCATCCCTTCATTATTATAGGGTCAAAATCATGGAACTTCTCCCTAACAACTCTGTGGTTGTATCTACACTACACGGATTGAGGAGGATCAAGAAGGCAGCCCACTCCGACTTACTCAAGGGCAATTAGCGATGGGCTATAAATGTTGGCCTAGCTAGCAATACCTACACGTTTGGGAGTATCAATAAAACTTTAAAGAGATGAAGTAGGAGGTGAATGCCAGAAATGTTACAGTGCAGAAAGAGGCCATTCAGCCCATCATGACTACCAAAAAGGGAGAAAAAAACAAACTATTACCCATTTTAATCATACTTTCCAGGCTTGCAGATTACAGCACTTCCAATGTAGATCCAGGTGCTTTTTGAATGTATTGTGCGTATCAGCCTCAATCACCAAACATGGAAGTGAATTCTAGACATAGTTGAAAATATTTTTCGTCACATTCCCTAAAGTCACCTATCAATCATGTTAAATCTATGCTCCCTGATAATTGACTCCATGTCAATTATCATTTCTTTTCTATCTACCTTCTCCACCCCTTATAATTTTGTACACCTCAATTAGGTCACCCACACCTTCCTCTTTTCTAAAGAAAACTACGTAGCCTATCTAATCTCTCTTCGTAGCTGCAATTTTTAAGCCTTGGCAAAATTCTTGTAATTTGTTCTGCTCTCTCTCCAGATCAATTATGTCCTTTCTGTAATGTATGACCAGAACTGTACACAAAACTCCAGCTGTGGCCTAATCTGTGTTTTATACAATTCCATCATGACATATTCAATATCTCGCCTAATAAAGAAAAGTACGCCACATATATTTTTCATCACCTTGTCTACCTGTCCTTTCATATTCAGGGGCCTCCATGCACTCCAAGATCTCTCATTTCTTCAACCACACTCAGTATCTTCCCATTTATTGAATATTCTCTTGCTTTCTTTGCTCTCCCTAAATGCATTATATCACATTTTTCTGGACTGAATTTCATTTGCCATTTCTCTGCCCACTCAACCGAAGCATTAATCTCATTCTGCAGTTGTTAGCTATTTTCACAGTAACTGCACAGCCAATTTTTCCATCATCTGCAAATTTTCCAATTCCACCCACATTTAAATCCAAGTCATTAATATGTAGAATAAACAGCAAGGGTTCTGACACTGAGTCCTGTGGAAAATGTTTTCCATTCGCAAGAATATCCATCAACCATTGCCATTTGTTTCCTGTCAGTGAATTAATTTTGAATCCAACCTGCCGCATTTCCCTATGTTGCACAAGGTCTCACTTTTCTGACCACTCTGCCATGTGGGATTTTGTCAGATGCCTCACTGACATCCATGTAGACAATATTTTGCTTTACTACCCTCATCAATCTTCCTTGTTACTTTCCCAAAATAGCCTATTGTTTTCTGACCAATCCTTCCAGACCTTCAAACCTCTGGTGTATCTAGTGAGGAACCCTTATTTAGTGAGGATTGGAAAATAATCCTTGACTTTCTTCAACAGCCTGAGATACAATCCATATGTCCTAGTGATTTATCCACTTTCAGGATTCCAGTTCCTCCCAGTACTTATTCTCTCAGTGTGCTTATGTATCCGATATTTTACAACCTCCTCTTTAATTAAAATGTCTGAATCATCCCTCCCCTGAGTGAAAACAGAGACAAAGTACTCACTGAGAATTCTGCCCACATTTCCTGAATCAATCCATAAACTACTATGTACAATTCTGATAGACCTCATTTATTCTCTTGCTCTTAATGTATTGGTAAAATCACATTTCTTTTCCCTGTTTTATGGAAAGATTACACCATATTACACCATAGAATAGGGTGGATAGACACCACAAATAGATGCTGACCATCATTCAGGGTACAACTCAAAACACAGAAAGTTGGGCAGTAAAACCATCATCTGGAAATTTGTCGGCTCAGGAAAGCTTTGACATATCATCAGATCTGAAACTCGTCAGTGGTGTGGAACCTTCCATCAGAACCAACCTTTCCGAAGGTTTGGCTGTGAGCAGTTGGTCAGGGTGAGGGTGGGAAGAAATGTGAGTGGACTCCAAGTGTGGTGAGAGCTTCAGTCATTCATTGATCCTCATGAACTGCTGCCTCATTCCTACAGGCGAGAAGAGGTTCAGGTGTGAGTTGTGCAAAGAGAGCTTCACAGCTTCATAGGATCTCTGAAAATACACTGCGCATCTATTGTACAACAGTAACAGAAGAACAGCCATATGGCAGAGAAGCCATTTAAATGTAGGACATGTGATCAAGTCATAGAATCATAGACTCCCTACAGTGCAGGAGGCCTTTCAGCCCATCAAACCTGTACCAACACAATCTCACCGAGACCCCATCCCCGCATCCCATATATTTACCCTATTAATCCCCTGACATATTACGTTCAATATAGTATGGCCAATAAACCTAACCCACACATCCTTGGAGTGTGTCCACACATCCATCAAAATTGGAGATTCACATGCACAGCCAACTGATGAAAAGCCTTTTGAATGTGAGGTGTGTAACAAGGGCTTTGTACAAGAAGCAAACCTGATGAATCACTGGTAAATCCATACTAGGGAGGAGCCATTCATGTGTGAGGTGTGTGACAAATCATTCTCATCGTCATCCAATCTGTGCAAACACCAATACATTCGCACAGCCATTAAAAACATTCATGTGTGAGGTGTGTGACATCATTTTCTCATTATCAGGAAACCTCTGCAAACACCAACGCAGGAGAGAAACCATTCACATGCGAGGTCTGCAACAAATCATTCTTTATATTCTCGAAACTTCTGATGCATCAGAGGAGTCACAGAAGAGAGGGTCTGGGATCATTATCCCTAGAGAGATGAGAAAAGAAATGCTGAAACACACCCACACAAACTATCAAGGAATCGAGTCTTGTCTGAGGAAGGAAAGAGAAATGTTCAACTGGTTAAAGATGGGCAATGAGATTAAGGACTATATCAACCAGTGCAGTGTTTGGAATGCACATCAAACTAAACAAGATAAAGTGCTGCTCATGACTCCTGACATCACAGGCAGATCATAGCTGGACATTGGAGTAGATCTCTTCATTCTCACTGGAACTGATTATTTCATCACCCTTAACTAGTATTCAGACCACTGGGAGTTAGGCAGCTGATGTCAATTACTACCACTGTGATCATAGAATGCCTAAAAGCACACTTCAGTCGCCATTGCATTCCTGACATTGTGATGAGGGACAATTGCCCAATTCCAGGGTGAACAATTTAGGCACTTGATCAATGATTGAGAAATTCAATGTGACACATCATCTCCAAACTATCATCAGTCAAATGAAAGGTTGAGGCTGCAGTGAAAATGATCAAAGGGGTCATCAAAATAATCGACTCCATCCAGCACAGATGTGTTTCATGTTCAGGGAACGATCTTAAGTCATTCTCAAATGTTTTATTATTTTGATTGGTTCAAAATTTGATGTAAGCTGAATATTATATATTTTTGTTTGTCTGCTGTTTTATCAATCTTTCAGCAATAATGCAGGAAACATGGCAACCAATATGTACACAGCAAGCTTCCACAAACAGCAGTATGATAATGACCAGACAATTTATTTTGGTGATGTTGGTTCCAAGATCCATATTGATTGGGACATCAGGAATAACTCCCCTGCTCTTCAGGCAGCGTCAGGGAAGTATTTACATTCATCTGAGAGCAGACAGGGCCTCAGTTTAATGCATCAGAAAGATAAAATCATAGAATCCCTGCAGTGCACAAAGAGGCCATTCAGCCTATAGAGGCTGCACCAACAACAGTCCCACCCAGACCCCATCACCACATATTCACCCTGCTAATCCCCCTGAAACCAAGGGACAATTTAGCATGGCCAATCCATCTAACCTGCACATCTTTGGATCAAGGGAGGAAACCAGAGCACCTGCAGGAAACCCATGCAGACATGGAGAGAACATGTGAACTCTACACACACAGTCAACCAAGGCTGGAATCAGGTCCCTGGCACTGTTAATCAGCATGCTAACCACTGTGCCACCATGTGCTCAAGATAGTATTTCTGACAGTATAGTATTCCCTAGTATGGGCACGGTGACACAGTGGTTAATATTGCTGCCTGACAGTGCCAGGAACCCAGGTTCAATTCCTGGCTTGTGTCACTGTCTATGGAGAGTTTGCATGTTCTTCCCGTGTGTGCGTGAGTCTCCTTGGGTGCTCCAGCTTTCTCCATAGTCCTAAAAGCATGCTGGTTTGGTGCATTAGCCATGGTAAATTCTCCCTCAGTGACCCAAACATGCATTGCAATGTGGCGACCAGGGGATTTTCACAATAACTTCATTGCAGTGCGAATGTAAGGCTACTTGTGACTAATAAAATTTTTCAAAATCTACCGCATTGGAAAGACAATCTCAGTGTTCAAGTTACTGGAGTAAGACTTGAGCCCAAAACTCAAGACACATGAGTGCTAACTAAGATGCGGCTGACAATTTATAATTTTTCCATTGTATCAGATTCATTTTCTAAGGAACTAAGTTCCAGGGCTGTGTACAGAAAGCTTTGCAGCCTGAAAGTTTGATTTGATTTACAGTAACTAGTTTGAGCCGCAGGTGTCAGTGTTGTCTTTGTGTCTGGGTTCCTGAAGTTGTGAAAGGTGGTAAAGTCAGCTGGTACGCATATCTTAAAGGATTATCTCCAATCAGTACTGCTGATTAACAATTATGCTTTCATTCACTCATGAAAGTTCTATTGTTTAGACAAAGATCTAACAATCTGTCAGGAATAATACTGGAGGAATAACCCACTCTTCCCAGGAAAGCTCCGTATTTGTTTTAGTAAAGTTTTTAAGCTTGTTCTCAAATCCCCCCATGGCCTCTCCCATCCCTATTTCTAAGAAAAAGCCAAGATCCCTGTTAAGACCGTCCTCATGTGTGCGGAGCTTGGCTATCAGTCTCTGCTCAGCGACTCTGCAATGTTAATTGCAATGGGATTCCAGTTCAATTTCCAATTTGGGTCACTGCCTGTCAAGTTTGCATGCTGTTGCCGTGTCTGTTAGGTTTCCTCAGGTGCTCCAGTTTCCTCCCGCAATCCAAAACACGTTTGGTTAGGTGCATTGGCATGCTAAATTTTCCTTCAGTATACCCGAACACAGAGACAGAAAGAGGAAACATGTGGAAGAGAGCTACTTGTGACACTAACAAAATAAACTTAAATTTAAAACTCACGATATACCTTATCTATCCTCAGCGCTCTCTTTAGGTCACCGCTACACTTTCATTGTTTCAATCTCCCATCCCTTTTGCTTTTTCTTAGAAATAGGGATGGGAGAGGCCATGGGGGGATTTGAGAACAAGCTTAAAAACTTTACTAAAACAAATACTGAGCTTTCCTGGGAAGAGTGGGTTATTCCTCCAGTATTATTCCTGACAGATTGTTAGATCTTTGTCTAAACAATAGAACTTTCATGAGTGAATGAAAGCATAATTGTTAATCAGCAGTACTGATTGGAGATAATCCTTTAAGATATGCGTACCAGCTGACTTTACCACCTTTCACAACTTCAGGAACCCAGACACAAAGACAACACTGACACCTGCGGCTCAAACTAGTTACTGTAAATCAAATCAAACTTTCAGGCTGCAAAGCTTTCTGTACACAGCCCTGGAACTTAGTTCCTTAGAAAATGAATCTGATACAATGGAAAAATTATAAATTGTCAGCCGCATCTTAGTTAGCACTCATGTGTCTTGAGTTTTGGGCTCAAGTCTTACTCCAGTAACTTGAACACTGAGATTGTCTTTCCAATGCGGTAGATTTTGAAAAATTTTATTAGTCACAAGTAGCCTTACATTCGCACTGCAATGAAGTTATTGTGAAAATCCCCTGGTCGCCACATTGCAATGCATGTTTGGGTCACTGAGGGAGAATTTACCATGGCTAATGCACCAAACCAGCATGCTTTTAGGACTATGGAGAAAGCTGGAGCACCCAAGGAGACTCACGCACACACGGGAAGAACATGCAAACTCTCCATAGACAGTGACACAAGCCAGGAATTGAACCTGGGTTCCTGGCACTGTCAGGCAGCAATATTAACCACTGTGTCACCGTGCCCATACTAGGGAATACTATACTGTCAGAAATACTATCTTGAGCACATGGTGGCACAGTGGTTAGCATGCTGATTAACAGTGCCAGGGACCTGATTCCAGCCTTGGTTGACTGTGTGTGTAGAGTTCACATGTTCTCTCCATGTCTGCATGGGTTTCCTGCAGGTGCTCTGGTTTCCTCCCTTGATCCAAAGATGTGCAGGTTAGATGGATTGGCCATGCTAAATTGTCCCTTGGTTTCAGGGGGATTAGCAGGGTGAATATGTGGTGATGGGGTCTGGGTGGGACTGTTGTTGGTGCAGCCTCTATAGGCTGAATGGCCTCTTTGTGCACTGCAGGGATTCTATGATTTTATCTTTCTGATGCATTAAACTGAGGCCCTGTCTGCTCTCAGATGAATGTAAATACTTCCCTGACGCTGCCTGAAGAGCAGGGGAGTTATTCCTGATGTCCCAATCAATATGGATCTTGGAACCAACATCACCAAAATAAATTGTCTGGTCATTATCATACTGCTGTTTGTGGAAGCTTGCTGTGTACATATTGGTTGCCATGTTTCCTGCATTATTGCTGAAAGATTGATAAAACAGCAGACAAACAAAAATATATAATATTCAGCTTACATCAAATTTTGAACCAATCAAAATAATAAAACATTTGAGAATGACTTAAGATCGTTCCCTGAACATGAAACACATCTGTGCTGGATGGAGTCGATTATTTTGATGACCCCTTTGATCATTTTCACTGCAGCCTCAACCTTTCATTTGACTGATGATAGTTTGGAGATGATGTGTCACATTGAATTTCTCAATCATTGATCAAGTGCCTAAATTGTTCACCCTGGAATTGGGCAATTGTCCCTCATCACAATGTCAGGAATGCAATGGCGACTGAAGTGTGCTTTTAGGCATTCTATGATCACAGTGGTAGTAATTGACATCAGCTGCCTAACTCCCAGTGGTCTGAATACTAGTTAAGGGTGATGAAATAATCAGTTCCAGTGAGAATGAAGAGATCTACTCCAATGTCCAGCTATGATCTGCCTGTGATGTCAGGAGTCATGAGCAGCACTTTATCTTGTTTAGTTTGATGTGCATTCCAAACACTGCACTGGTTGATATAGTCCTTAATCTCATTGCCCATCTTTAACCAGTTGAACATTTCTCTTTCCTTCCTCAGACAAGACTCGATTCCTTGATAGTTTGTGTGGGTGTGTTTCAGCATTTCTTTTCTCATCTCTCTAGGGATATTGATCCCAGACCCTCTCTTCTGTGACTCCTCTGATGCATCAGAAGTTTCGAGAATATAAAGAATGATTTGTTGCAGACCTCGCATGTGAATGGTTTCTCTCCTGCGTTGGTGTTTGCAGAGGTTTCCTGATAATGAGAAAATGATGTCACACACCTCACACATGAATGTTTTTAATGGCTGTGCGAATGTATTGGTGTTTGCACAGATTGGATGACGATGAGAATGATTTGTCACACACCTCACACATGAATGGCTCCTCCCTAGTATGGATTTACCAGTGATTCATCAGGTTTGCTTCTTGTACAAAGCCCTTGTTACACACCTCACATTCAAAAGGCTTTTCATCAGTTGGCTGTGCATGTGAATCTCCAATTTTGATGGATGTGTGGACACACTCCAAGGATGTGTGGGTTAGGTTTATTGGCCATACTATATTGAACGTAATATGTCAGGGGATTAATAGGGTAAATATATGGGATGCGGGGATGGGGTCTCGGTGAGATTGTGTTGGTACAGGTTTGATGGGCTGAAAGGCCTCCTGCACTGTAGGGAGTCTATGATTCTATGACTTGATCACATGTCCTACATTTAAATGGCTTCTCTGCCATATGGCTGTTCTTCTGTTACTGTTGTACAATAGATGCGCAGTGTATTTTCAGAGATCCTATGAAGCTGTGAAGCTCTCTTTGCACAACTCACACCTGAACCTCTTCTCGCCTGTAGGAATGAGGCAGCAGTTCATGAGGATCAATGAATGACTGAAGCTCTCACCACACTTGGAGTCCACTCACATTTCTTCCCACCCTCACCCTGACCAACTGCTCACAGCCAAACCTTCGGAAAGGTTGGTTCTGATGGAAGGTTCCACACCACTGACGAGTTTCAGATCTGATGATATGTCAAAGCTTTCCTGAGCCGACAAATTTCCAGATGATGGTTTTACTGCCCAACTTTCTGTGTTTTGAGTTGTACCCTGAATGATGGTCAGCATCTATTTGTGGTGTCTATCCACCCTATTCTATGGTGTAATATGGTGTAATCTTTCCATAAAACAGGGAAAAGAAATGTGATTTTACCAATACATTAAGAGCAAGAGAATAAATGAGGTCTATCAGAATTGTACATAGTAGTTTATGGATTGATTCAGGAAATGTGGGCAGAATTCTCAGTGAGTACTTTGTCTCTGTTTTCACTCAGGGGAGGGATGATTCAGACATTTTAATTAAAGAGGAGGTTGTAAAATATCGGATACATAAGCACACTGAGAGAATAAGTACTGGGAGGAACTGGAATCCTGAAAGTGGATAAATCACTAGGACATATGGATTGTATCTCAGGCTGTTGAAGAAAGTCAAGGATTATTTTCCAATCCTCACTAAATAAGGGTTCCTCACTAGATACACCAGAGGTTTGAAGGTCTGGAAGGATTGGTCAGAAAACAATAGGCTATTTTGGGAAAGTAACAAGGAAGATTGATGAGGGTAGTAAAGCAAAATATTGTCTACATGGATGTCAGTGAGGCATCTGACAAAATCCCACATGGCAGAGTGGTCAGAAAAGTGAGACCTTGTGCAACATAGGGAAATGCGGCAGGTTGGATTCAAAATTAATTCACTGACAGGAAACAAATGGCAATGGTTGATGGATATTCTTGCGAATGGAAAACATTTTCCACAGGACTCAGTGTCAGAACCCTTGCTGTTTATTCTACATATTAATGACTTGGATTTAAATGTGGGTGGAATTGGAAAATTTGCAGATGATGGAAAAATTGGCTGTGCAGTTACTGTGAAAATAGCTAACAACTGCAGAATGAGAATAAAGTGTTATTCCAGAAATATTTGGATTGGCTGTGAGAGACGTCAATCAGAGAGCCTACCCACTCTGTCCATTCCCTCCTCTTCCTCTTTCACAGCTTCTTCACTTCCTGTAGGGACTGAAAACCAAGTGAGGAGATGGTGAGTGAAGGAGCAGAATTTATAATAATTACATTGCATAATATCCACACTAATGTTCAGGCAGTCTGACTATCCTGTGGGGAATCAGGTGTGGAAATGTCCCTTATTCTGTGTGAGAAGATCCAGCTGAGAGACCTGTTTACTCGGTGCTTTGTGCTGAGCTGTTTGATTGGAACTGTGTGTTGGATATTGAGTGTGTTTATTGGAAGCATTTCCCTTCTGATTTACAGGCTGAGTTTTGTTGATGGGTCATTGCTGAATATGAGAAGATGAGGTGTAATTATCTGGGAGGTGCAGAGTGTCTGAGGATTCTTACTGACTGTGTTTTGGGAGCTGGTTGTTAACTTATGAATGGTCAGTTCTGTGTGTTAGGATCTGGGTGTTTCATGTACTTCAAATCACCATGTGAAGATACCAGCATTGGACTGGGGTAAGCACAGTAAGAAGTCTCACAAACCAGGTTGAAGTCCAACAGGTTTATTTGACAGCATTAACTTTCGGAGCCTCAAGCTCCTTCATGAGGTGAGTGAGGACTTGTGTTCACAAACAGGGCATATAAAGACACAAACTCAATTTACAAGATAATGGTTGGAATGCAAGTCTTTACAGGTAATCAAGTCTTGAAGTACAGATAATGTGAGTGGAGAGAGGGCCAAGCACAAGTTAATGAGGTGTATATTATCTCCAGCCAATACAGTTAATGAGATTTTGCAAGCCCAGCAAAGTTGTCAGGTTTACAAATAGTGTGACATGAACCCAAGATCCCAGTTGAGACTGTCCTCGTGTGCAGAATTTGGCTATCAGTTTTTGCCTAATGATTCTGCATTGTTGTGTTTCGTGAAGGCCACCTTGGAGAACACTAACCCGAAGATCAGAGGCTGAATGCCTGTGACTGGTGGTGTTCCCCAATAGGAAGGGAATATTCCTGCCTAATGATTTGTTGTTCATTCATTGTCGTAGTGTCTGCATGGTCTTCCCAATGTACCGTGCTTCAGGATATCCTTCCCTGCAGTGTATCAGGTAGACAACATTAGCCGAGTCGCAAGAGTACGTACCATGTACTTGATGGATGGTGTTCTCACATCAAATGTCAGCATCCGTGTCGATGATCCAGCATGTCTTGCAGAGGTTGCTGCGGCAGGGTTGTGTGGTGTCGCAATCACTGTTCTCCTGCAGGCTGGGTAGTTTGCTGCAGATTATGGTCTGTTTGAGATTGTGCAGTTGTTTAAAGGCAAGAAGTGGAGGTGTGGGGATGGTCTTGGCAAGATGCCCATTTTCACCAATGACATGTTGAATGCTCCAGAGAAGATGTAGTAGCTCCTCTGCTCGTGGGATACTGGACAACGAAGGGTTCTCTGGCCACCGTGTCCTATGTTTGTTTTATGAGGACATCATGCAGTTTTTCGCTGTGGCATGTTGGAACTGTCAATTGATAGGTTGAGCACCACATTTTGTCCTTATGAGGGCATCTTTCAGCGCTTGGAGGTGTCTGTTGCGATCCTCCTCATCTGAGTAGATTCTGTGTATGAGGAGAACTTGTCCATAAGGGATGGCTTCTTTAGTGTGTTTAGGGTGGAAGCTGGAGAAGTGGAGCATGGTGAGATTATCCGTGGGCTTGTGGTATAGTGAAGTGCTGAGGTGACCGTCCTTAATGGAGGTGCATGTGTCCTGGAATGCAACCGACTCTGGAGAGTAGTCCATAGTGAGTCTGATAGTGGGATGGAACTTGTTGATGTCATCATATAGTTGTTTCAGCGATTGTTTGCCATGAATCCAAAACCAGCTTCAAACCTGGACTCTAAGGTATACCCCATTGCTACTCCTGACATGTCTCTCTACTGGTTTGCTGACAGTCATGGAATGAGGACTGTGCTGAGCTGTGAGATTGTGGTGAATACAATCTTGCTGATGCTGATGGCTCACTAGTGGATACCCAGTTTTGGGATCTGTTCTTAATCTCCTTTACTAGTGACAATTAACATGATGAAATGGGTGGCACGGTGGCTCAGTGGTTAGCATTGCTACCTCATGGCGCCAGGGACCCAGATTTGATTCCTAGTTTGCATCACTGACTGTATGGAGTCTGCATATTCTCCCTGTATCTGCATGGGCTTCCTCCGAGTGCTACAGTTTCCTCCCGTGGTCTGAAAGATTTGCTGGTTAGGTGTATTGGCCATGCTAAATTCTCCTTCAGTGTACCCGAATTGGTGTCAGAGTGTGACAACTAGGGGTTTTTCCACAGTAATTTCATTATTATAAGCCTACTTGTGACACTAATAAATGAACTTTAAATGCTCATTCACCAGCTTAGAGGGGAGTGGTAATTTTCCTTGAGCTTGTTTGACCTGAAGCCGTGAGACTGTCTGGAGTCAATATTGCAGTGGGATGGGACATTCCCAGGGATGGTGAGATAGGAGTCTGGAATCTTTTCAGATTGAAGTGATTAAGTGCCTTCAGTTCATAGTTAATCAAAATCACATTCTATATTCCATCTGACTGTTCTTTCCATTGTTCTGATGGTAACTGGGAAGATAGGCATCTGGGTGGAGGAAGGAAAACAACCACGTTGTCTGTCCTGGTCACTATCCAGTGACCTCACTGCAAACAGAGGGTGTGAAACAGTTAGGCGAGGAAAAAGAAGGGATTTGCATCTGATCCCCACACAGAGGAATAGCAAACTGGCACTCACTGTGAAACAGTCTCTGACTGACAGTCAGCCCCTTTAGGAAAGGGGGACAGAGAGTTGAAGGAAATCATGTTTCCTTTTCCTGTTTTACAGAAGGATTGCACCATATTACACCAGAGAATACAGAGAGGATAGACACCACAGATAGATCCTGATCATCACTCAAGGATGAACAGCAAAACTGTGGGAAGATATCCAGTCCCTTCACAGTATTTCTCAACACAGAAAGTTGGGCAGTGAAACCATCATCTGGAAACTAGTCGGGTCAGGGGAGCTTTGACATATCATCAGATCTGAACTAGCCAGTAGTGTGGAACCTTACATCGGAACCAATTTCTGAAGGTTTGACTGTGGATGATGGGTCAGGGTGAGGCTGGGAAGAAGCTCTTAAATGTGGTGAGAGCTTCAATCATTCATTGACACTCTTGAACCAATTCATTCTCACAGGTGAGAAGCTGATTAAGTGTTGTGTGTGTGAGGAGATTCACACGTAGTCCTAACACATAAGGTCCATCAGTTATACAACTGTTAACACAAGGATAGCTTCATGGAACAGAAACCATTCAAGTGTCAGGTGTGTGACAAATCATTCTCATGTTCATCTCACTTCCTTGTACACCAACGCACTCACACAGGAGAGAAACCATTTACCTGTGATGTGTGCAACAAATCATTCTCGCAGTCAGTGACCCTTCGTGTACATCAGCGCATTCACACAGGGGAGAAACCATTCACATGTAAGATATGTGGCAAATCTTTCACACAGTTATCAAGCCTCCAAGTCCATCAGACAATCCACACAGGGGAGAATCCCTTCAAGTGTGAGTTTTGTGATAAAGCTTTTCCGACATCTACGAGGCTGCTAGAACACCAGAGCATTCATACAGGAGAGAAACCCTTCACGTGCAAAGTGTGTGAGAAATCATTCTCACGCTCAACTCACTTTCGTGTTCACCAACGCACTCACACTGGGGAGAAACCATTCACCTGCGAAGTGTGTAAGAAATCATTCACTCAGTCATCGACCCTTCGTGAACATCAACGCCTTCACACTGGGGAAAAGCCATTTAAGTGTGAGGTGTGTAACAAGGGCTTTGCACAGTTTCCAGGCCTGGTGAGTCACCGGCGAATCCACACAGGGGAGAAGAAAACATTCACATGTGAGGTGTGTAATAAGGAGTTTGAACAATTATGGGGCATGTTGGATCACCGTCGCGTTCACACAGCAGAAAAACCAAGTGAGGCCTGTGACTGAGCCTCATGCAGTCAACAACGCTCATGAAACACTGACACATCCACACTGAGGAAAAAATATTTCAGCGTAAGATCTCTGACAAAGACTTCACACAGTCAACATGGATGAGGATTTCAACAGCAGATTTACTAATGTGTGTGTAATTTGGAGTGTTGGAAATGGATGATGTGACGGAGAGAGATTGGATCGGAAGCTCAGCTGGAAGGTGAAGGGATGACACTTACCAGTTGTTATTGGAGATGAGACTGGAGAGGACAGTCAAGAGGAATGTAAGGAATATAGGAGCTGGAGTCATCCCTTGAGTCTGTGACGTTATTCAGTTACATCATGGCTGATCCGCTTCTTAACTCTGTCTATCTGACTTAGCTCTATAATCCTCAATCCCCTTGTCTAACAATAAACTTATCAATCTCAGTTTTGAAATATTTAATTGACTCACAACATCAACAGATTTATGTGGGAAGAGAGTTCCAGGTTTCTAATTCACTTTTGGTGAAAGAGTATTTGCTGACATCACCCTTGAAAAGCCTCACTCTAATTTTAATGCTCTGTCCCCTTGCTCTAGCCTCTCCCACCAGAGGACTAGTTTTTCTCTAATTACTCTACCAACTTGTTTAATCATCTTAAACACATTAATGAAATTACCCCTTAATTTGTTACCCTCAAGGGAATGCAAGCTCGGTCTGTACAACCTGTCCTCATAATTTAGCAGTTCTAGCCCCAGGAACATTCTGGTGAATCTATGCCACACTCCTTCCAAGGGCAATATATCCTTCCTGAGGTGCAGTGCCCAGAATTGAACACAGCCCTTCAAGTAGGGTCTAAACAGAGCTCTGTACATTTGGAACACAACTTCTACAAGGATACAGTTGGTTTTGGAAAGGGTGGAGTAGTTGTGAAATATCTTTACTTCAACACCATCCTGAAGAGAAATGAGCAGTTTTGATAGAGGAAAGCAGGATCACTACTTCTTAATAAAAGCAAGTTGCTGTGGATGCTGGAATCTGAAACCAAAAGAGAAAATGCTGGAAAATCTCAGCAGGTCTGGCAGCATCTGTAAGGAGAGAAAAGAGCTGACGTTTTGCATCCAAGATGACTTTTGACAAAGCCTTGTCTGGACTTTAAACATCAGCTCTTTTTCTCTTACAGATGCTGCCAGACCTGATGAGATTTTCCCGCATTTTCTCTTTTGGCCACTAATGCTTGACATGGCCCCATCAGATCTGGCAATAGATGGCTAAACTGGTTGTATGCCAAATCTTTGCCCCTTGGACTTGAAAAATAAAGATCGACCAGGGAGGTAGTAAAGATAATTCTGAAAAAACATGAAGAAGTGGTTGAATCAGATTGAAGCATGGTAGTGAATAAAGGGCAGAGAGTTGGGAATTAGAAAGAGCTGACCAACTAATCTGGTAGAAGAATGTCTTCCAGGAATGGAAACTGAGTGGTCTATGTGACCATAGATTTCTAATGATTAATGGATTTGTATGACAGTAGTAATGTGGCTGAACGGTTTAAGTCGCTGAATTTAGGCTCCAGCCTCTGTGTTTAGGGTTCTAATCTGCCACAATTTCATCTTTAGGGGTTTGATTAGCTCAGTTGGCTGGATGGTTGATTCATGATGCAGACTGACACCAACAGCATGAATTTTTTTTTATTCATTTGTGAGAATGGGCATCACCATCTGGCCAACATTTATTGCCCATCCCTAATTGAGGGCAATTGAGAGTCAACCAGATTGCTGTGGATTTGGAGTCAGAAGTAGGCCAAACCAGGTAAGGATGGCAGATTTTCTTCCCTAAAGGACACTAGTGAACCAGATGGGATTTTTCCATGGGTTCATGGTCATCAGTGATTCTTAATTACAGATTATTTTTATTGAATTCAAATTGCACCATCTGCCGTGATGGGATTCGGACTCAGATCCCCAGAAACTTTAGTTGAATTTCTGGATTAATAGTCTAGCGAAAATACCAAGAGACCTTCTTGAAGGTCAGCCCTTGGAAAGTGACTGATCTGGATGGGGTACCTGGACAAAAGATTCAGATCTTGCAAGGACCAGCTGGTAGGAGGTATTCACAGACATCTTCAACCTCTTTTTACAACAATCTGAGGTCCCTACCTACTTCAAGCAGATGACCATCATCCCGGTACCAAAGAAAAGCCAGGCAGTGTGCCTTAATAACTATTGGCTAGTAGCTCTGACATCCATCATTATGAAGTGCTTTGAAAGTTTAGTCATGAGATGAATCAATTCTGGCCCACAGATTGCCTGAATCCACTACAGTTTCCCTACCACCAGAACAGGTCCGCTGCAAACATCATCTCCCTGGCCCTGCACTCAACCCTGGAATACCTAGATAACAAAGAAACCTATGTCAGACTTCTATTTATCAACTAAAGCTCAGCCTTCAACAAGATTGTTTCTATGAAACTCATCTCCAAACTCCGTGGCCTGGGCTCGGCTCTTTCCTCTATAGCTGGATCCTGAATTTCTTAACCCACAGACTGTAATCAGTAAGGAAAGGTAAAAATGCCTCCGCCATGATCATTCTCAACACTGGTGCCCCACAAGGCTGTGTTTTCAGCCCCCTGCTATATCTTTATGCACCTATGACTATGGGGCAAATTCCCTTCCAACGCAATTTTCAAATTGCTGATGATACCACCATAGTAGGTCAGACCTCAAACAACAGAGTATAGGAAAGAGATAAAGAATCTGATTAACTAGTATGATGACAATAATCTCCCCCGCAATGTCAACAAAATGAAGGAGATAGTCATCGACTTCAGGAAACACAGTGGAGGACACACCTATGTCTACATCAATGGGGACGAGGTAGGAGTGGTCGAGAGCTTCAGTTTTTTAGATATCAGATTACCAACAGCCTGTCCTGGTCCCTCCATGTCTATTCTAGAACATAGAACATTACAGCACAGATCAGGCCCTTCGGCCTTCGATGTTGCACCGACCAATTAAAAAAAAGCAATGACCCTCTAACCTAAACCATTCCCTTTTCATCCAATATTCTGTATTTGAGAAAGCCCACCAACGACTTTACTTTCTCAGGAGACTAAGGAAATTTGCATGTCTGCTGTGATTCTCACCAGCTTTTACAGATGCACCATAGAAAGCTTGGTATGGCTCCTAGTCTATCCAAGACTGTAAGAAATGACAAAGGATCATGAAAGAAGCCCAGTCCATCACTCAAACCAGCACCCATCCATTGATTCTGTCTACACTTCCTGCTGCCTCGGAAAACCAGTTAGCATAATTAAGGACCAATGCACTCTTTTGAATGGACCTATCTTGCATTAAGTTGGTCTTTCTCTACACCTTAGCTATGATGTTACACTACATTCTGCCTTCTCTCCTTTGCTTTTGTATGTATGATATGCTTTGTCTGTGTAGCACAAGAAACAATACTTTTCACTCTATATTAATACATGTGACAATAATCAATCAAATCAGGCCATCACCTCCCCATAAATTCCCATACCACTTGAGGATATTCAACCTTGCTCTCCATCTGAGATGTGGGGATCCTCAGATTAAATCACTACCCATTAACTCTCTCCCTCAAAGGGGAGAGCAGCTGATGGCATTTGGACTATGTGACTTTTACCTGTATGATGGATGTGAGCTCCAGCCTGGTGTCATTATCTGATTAACGGAATTAGGAGCCAGACTAAAGCACAGGATTTTAAGGAAACTTCTGCTTGTAGTATTCTGAGAGTTTCCCTGATGTATGTAAATGTATATTCATAAAGTGAGCCGGCTCTCAGGAATGGATATGTGGTAGAATCAGATCCTGCTTTACTCGATGATGTGAACTATAGACAGATCTCAAGGTGACAGGTATTTGACTACTACCATGGGTAATGTTTGTACTCTCCTGTCTGGGAGGATTACTATACTGATATGATGAGGAGTGGGGATGAGTCTCCACAGACCTGAGTTCCCTCAGTCCATTATAGTTCAATGTAATAAGTGTGATATGTTCACCTTACGTTCTTCCAAGATTCATTTCAAGTTCTTGCGAAAAATCTTGAGACATGTTTAAAAGCTTTGTTATTTTGCTTGATTCAAAGTTTGGTAAAAGCTGAATATTGCATTGTTTGTCTGCTGTTTTATCAATTTTCTGTATCAATTTATGACAGACAATAAATTCATATTCTTAAATTTAACACAAACTAGCTGATGCATCAGGTGTGATATTCCTAGTCACTGAAATAATCAGAATCCTACAGTAAAAGTCCTGTAATAGTATATTGGTCAATATCACTGTATAATGGATTTATGACTACCAGTTTACAGAAACATACCATTTCAATAAAAAAGACTTGCATTTATCAACTTTTAGAAATTCAGGGCATCCAAAAGCACATCTCAGTCAATGACCTGCATTTTGAAATGCAGACACAATAGTAATATCAGAAATGTGGCAGTCAAATTGTTCACAGCAAGCCTTCACAAACCCTAAGGTGATGATAATCTGTTTCCATGACATTGATTGTGGGATCCATATTGATCAGGACATCAGGGTTAATTTCCCTGCCCTTCTACAACTTAGTGTCATGGAATTTTTTATTCATCTGAAATACATCTGAAAGATGGAGCCTGTAGTGGGGAATTTCTTTTAAAAAGGTGGCCAATTCTAAAAACTTCAACTCTAAGAAAAAATTCACAAAAGCTAGAGTCTCTCTTCAAGAAATCCCAACCCAAAAAAAGAAAAATCAGAATGGATAAAAAATACATTAATGTACGGCCGTCTCTGAACGATTAGACAGCTCAGGTACTCCAACGGTCTAAGGCAGTCAGCCAAAATATAGAATGATTATACCTTTTGTTATCTAAGTTACATCTCTTCATTTGCTTAAAATCAATTTCATGTAATGTTTACATGTTAGTCCTGGTTTTTGACAAAGTATCTCAGTCAATTGCAATATGCCACTTAGTACAATGATATTTCATTCATCCAAGTTCAATCCAGACATCCTCCCATTTTGGTTCAACCCAGTTCCTTATTGCATTGCAATGCAATTATGGAAGCTTCGTATAGATGAATCTTTCCTGCTGGCACATTGCCAACACAGAGAGACATGTGATTTCTGGGCCCTAGAATGCACTATGTCTGGACAATATATGCCATTATAATGTTACATTTGTCCCAAAAACTTGAAACTTCTAATGCTTACTTTTGCTGCCTAATGGATTCCCAGTTCTAGCCTTACCATTATACTTTTGCATCATCTGCTCTTTTGACTGTGACGAGCAATACATTTCATAGATTAAAATACATTCATTACTTTCATATATATATGAAAGTATATATACTTTCTAACTATTCAGTCACTAAAAGGACTACATCTGTCTGAATCTTCCTAGCTGATTTAAATTCCCTCTACAGTGCCTCTGACAGTGCAACACTCCCTCATTCTGCACTGGAGTGTCAGCCTCAGTGCTCAAGACTCTGGAGTGAGACTTGAACCCATACTTTCTGACTCAGAGATGAGAGTGCTAACTTAGTTATGGCTGACAACTTATAATAATTCTGTATTAGATTCAGTTTATAAGAAGTTAGGAGCCAAGGCTGTGTATAGGCTTTAAATATACATCAGTGATTTAGTATTACAAATGGTTTTAATTCACACATAAGGTTTCCAAATTCAACTCTCTCCCACCAAAACGTAATTTTCCAAAATAGTAGTCACGCATTAAACTTTTTTTTAAGAGTTTTACATTTCTGAAAACATTTAGGAAAAGCATGTAGCAGTTTGGCTGATTGATTAGTAATTACATTGCAATACAGAATTGATGAGTAAAATTGTAACATAATCTCAAATCCTAGCTAGAACTAGAATGCTTTTCCCCCTGTAAACTGGCAGCTGAAAGTTGATTTGAATGAAAGTGGTAACGAGTTGGAGCAGCGTCCAGTATTGTCATTGTGTCTGGGTTCCTGAAAGGTGGTAAAGCTCCTGGTCTCAGTTGGAATTAGCCATCTGAAGAGAGTGTCTTCAACCAGTACTGCTGATTAATCATTCTGCTTTAATTCATCATGAAAGTTCTATTGTTTAGGCACAGTTTTAACAGTCTGTCAGGAATAAAACTTGAGGAATAACCCAGTCCCAGGAAGAACCTCCGTGTTAGTTTTAGTAAGGTTTTTAAACTTGTTTTCAAATCCCTACATGGCCTCTCTCCTCCCTATCTCTGTAATCTCTTCAACCTCTCAGTACTGAACTGGAGTGTCACAGGATTTTTTAGTGCTCGAGTCCTGGAGTGGGATTTGAAGCTACAACCGTCTGAGTCAGAAAACAAAGTTGTGGGCTCAAGTCCAATTCTAGATGAATTATTTCGTGAACATGGATTAAAGTTGTTGTCAGGGTCACACAAATAATTCCTCAGATATTGGGCTCCCTGTTCAAACTCCACCCACCATTTATTGAAACACCAACATTGTAAAATGAGTGAAGAAATTATCCTGCCTCACAGTGCCAGAGACCCGGGTTCAATTCCAGCCTCGGGTCTCTGTGTAGACTTTGCACGTTTTTCCCATGTCTACGTGGATTTACTCCCACAATCCAAAAAATGTGTGGATTAGATGGATTGACTATGCTAAATGGACCTTAGTGTCAGGGGGATTAGCAGAATAAATGTGTGGAAATGGGCCCTGGGTGGGATTGTGGTCAGTACAGCTTCAGCAGATTGAATGGTCACCTCCTGTACTGTTGGGATTCTGTGATTCTGCGTTTACACACTGCATTGCTCATCAAGCTAATCAGATCACAATGTACCATCCTTTAATAAAACTGCTTCAATTGGTCATACACAATTTTAAAAAAATATTTGCTTCAGTGAAAGTCTTTGACAAATGTGCAACAACCACAAATACACAGGTTGTAATTAAGAGTTTACACTAGTTTGTATTTGTTTTACCAGCATATTCCAGCTGAAATTGATCATGTCAGGAATTTTAAATATAAGTTAGATATAAAGTGTCATTTCAACCTTTTGCAACCTTTAATGCTGGTTTATTAAACATCACCCAGGAAGTTGAAATCATTCACAGAAATGACCATGGAACAATGAGAGAGTTAACTTTTGTCGATTGCACCTGTTTGTGGCTCTTCAAATTACACTCAGGGTTTTCAGGCACCAACTGCCTGGAATTGTGAGATACTAAAAGAGGAAAATCAACTGGAGACATCACAGAAGAGGAACTGGAAGGGCTGAATAAACCTCAGAAATTGGAAATCAGGGAAGCTAAATCTCCATAACATGTGACCCTGGATAGGGTGGGGCTTCAAGATATCAAACCATGGGGCATCTTCACAATGGTAAAATTCTGGCCAATGAGCCCCAGCACACTCCCTAAGTTACCAAGTCACTCTCCCAGAAATAGAGACACTCCCCGATCACTGGGTCAATCTTCCTTTGTAAGAAGTCTGCGGTGTCGATGGTCTGCACATCAATCTTCCCTTTCCAGATCTCTCTCTCTCTTGCTTCTGTGCATGTGCTGATCACATCGCTGCCTCCTCTTCAGATCTGCTGTCAAACACATCCGAAACTACACATTCCATATTGATGTCAGTTTAAAAGCCTCCGAGAATGAAGAATGTTATTCCCACACTAGAAATCTCTGTGAAATATTTACCAGGGGAACTGAGACAGCAGCTGCACTAAATGAGGTTTTATTCAGATGGGACAATGACAAGTTTAAATCTCCACCTGATCTGCTGCTCAAAGTTTCCTCTGTTTCACCGATCAGTTTCCCAAACTTCAGGAAACTCCTGTTACTCCAGAAATATTAGGATTGGCTGTGAGAGACGTCAATCAGAGAGCCCACCCACTCTGCCCATTCCCTCCTCTTCCTCTTTCACAGCTGCTTCACTTCCTGTAGGGACTGAAAACCAAGTGAGGAGATGGTGAGTGAAGGAGCAGAATTTATAATAATTACATTGCATAATATCCACACTAATGTTCAGGTAGTCTGACTATCCTGTGGGGAATCAGGTGTGGAAATGTCCCTTATTCTGTGTGAGAAGATCCAGCTGAGAGACCTGTTTACTCGGTGTTTTGTGCTGAGCTGTTTGATTGGAGCTGTGTGTTGGATATTGAGTGTGTTTATTGGAAGCATTTCCCTTCTGATTTACAGGCTGAGTTTTGTTGATGGGTCATTACTGAATACGAGAAGGTGAGATGCAATGATCTGGGAGGGACAGAGACGCATTTATTGAAATATCTTTTAATGTCTTTAAAGATTTTACCTGAAAGCCTCGACCTTTCCTGGAAGCCTGGACTTGGTTAGATAGTTTTGCCGAGTGCTGTGTCTGTTAGTAGAATTTGGAATGTGCAGCCTGATTGAGTGCAGAATGTCTAGTTTTCCAGGATAAACCAGAATCCTTCAATCTGAAGCAACATTTTCCTTAGCTTCCAGCATTTCCTGAAGTATGTTTTCTTCAAATAATTTTGAAAAATAAGGTGAGATTTTTCAAAATCTCCTTTAAATTAACATTTTTCCTGTGTTTTTTTTAATATTAAACATATTGTCTAAGGTTAATACTGGTCTTCACCAGGACAACTCAAGCTCATAGTGTTATATATTCTGCTTGATAGTTTTTCAATGCCCTCATGGTGTCTGGGAAGTTTGGGGGCCTGGACAGAGGAAAGAAAGTAGTCAGGTTGTCTGCTCCTGGTCACTATCCAGTCTTCCTGCTGGAAACAGTTGCATGACAGTCATGAGATAAATAAAAAGGACATGTATCTGATCCCACATACGGGAATAGCAGACTGGCACTCGTATGGAACAGACTCTGACTGGGAAGTGATAGTCCATGTTATCACTGAACCAATAATATCAGAAACCTCATTAGGCTGAGTCATGTGTTCAGATTGCCTCACAGCAGCTGGTGGTATTACATTTCACTTTATAATCTGGTCTTAAAAGCTAGCCTCAGTCATGTCAATTGACCATTGTCAGTAGTGATCAAAACCTACATGGTTTATTAATATCCTTTTAAGGAAGGAAATCAGGCCTAAATGTGATTCCAGATCCCTAGCAGTGTTGTTCACTCTTAAATACCTTCTAAAATTAATTTAGCAATTCACTCAATTGTACCAAGTGACTATTCACAGCACAATGAGATCAGATTAAACATCACTTAAAATGACAATGGTAAACTCAGCCCTGTCGACCCTGCAGAGTTCTCCATGCTTGTTGCAAGGTTGGGAGAGCTGTCTCACAGACTAGTCGAGCAACAACCTGACAGAGTCATACTCACTAAATTGTATCCAGAGCACCATCTTCATTGTCCCTGAGTATTCCACCGTCCATGGTCACAGACACAAAAGGGTGCAGTCAGGGAGTTATGTGGGAGTTTTCAACGTTGACTCTGAATTTGTGAAGTTTGATAGCATCAGATTAAATATGGACAAGGAAACCTCCCGCACTGTCCCAGCCTTCAGTTGATCAATCAGTGCTTCGTCCATGTTGATGACCAGTTGACCATTTGCACGAAGCAGTGATGATACCAAGGGCACAGAATGTACTCTGGGTGGGAACGTCAGCATCTATCACTAAGAGGGGGCTCAGTACCACAACTACTAACTGGTTGGCTAACTCCTGACGGATGAAGCTGCTAGACTGTGCCTGGGGTAGGTCATGAAAGAACAAACAAGAGGAAGAAAGCTACATGACCTCGTCCTCACCAATCTACCCCTCACAAATGTATTGTCTGCATATTGTCAGTGTTAATAGTAACAGCTACACACTCCTGTTTTCAGATTAAGGACACTTGCCGTCATTGTTGTATGGCACTACCACTGTGCTAAATGAATAAGTTTCAAACAGATCCAACAACATAAAACTGGAGTTTTGGAGTGTTATTTTTAAAAGATTTTTACAGAATGTGATTGTCGCTGACTAGGCATCATTTATTGCCTCTCCATTTCAGAGGCCATTTGAGAGACAACTGTATTGCTGTGGATCTGGAATAATGTGTAGATTAAACTGATAAGAACAGATTTCCTTCTCTAAAGGATGTGAATGAATCAGATGGCTTTTTACAACAATCAACAATGGGTTCATGATCATCATTAGACTTTTATTTTCAGATTTTTATTGTTTATTTATTCGTGTCACATGTAGGCTTATATTAACACTACAATTAAGTTACTGTGAAAATCCCTGAAGGGTAATTTAGCATGGCCAATGCACCTAACCTGCACGTCTTTCAGACTGTGGGAATAAACTGGAGAAAACCCATGCATACACGGGGAGAACTTTGCATAGACAGTGACCCAGGCCGGAATCAAACACAGGTCCCTGGCACTGAGACTCTGCCACCATTCTGCCATTGAATTCAAATTTTACCGTCTCCAGTGGCATGATTTGAACAATGGTTCCCTGATCTTGCTCTGTGTCTGTGGATTGCTAGTCCAATGACATTTTGGAGCACAAGTCTTCAGAATTATTACAGGAATGTTGTTAGGGACCACAGTCTTTCCACTAATTAGTGCCTTCAGCCATTTTTTTGATACGTAAAATCATAGAATATTGACAGTGCAGTAGAAGGCCATTTGGCCCATTGAGCCTGCACCAACTCTGTCAGAATGTCTAACTCAGACTCTCTCCCTGCCCTAACCCCATAACCCCACACATTTATCATGGCTAATGCATCTAACTTACATATTTTGGGACACTAAGAGGCAAGTTACCATGACCAATCCACCTAACCTATACATATTTGGACAGTGGAGCAATATCACGTGGAGTGAAGCAATTTGGCTGACAACTAACATTTTTAATGCTGTGGACCTCTGAGGAGGCTGAGTTGGATCATCCACGCAGCATTTCTGCTGAAGATACTGACAAATGCTTCAATATTGTCCCTTGAACTGAAATGCTGGACTCTCCCATCATTGAGAATGGAGGTATTTTGCAGTGTCTCCTCCAGTTAGTTGTTTAATTGCCATCACCATTCACAAATGGGTGGCAGGACTGCAGAACTTAGCAATCCCACAACCAGCAGATCAAGTCTAATTTCCCCACTATCAACATCCTCATGGTCACCACTGATCAAAAGCTGGACTGGACCAGTCATGTCAAAACTGTGAAGACTGGTCAGTTTTGGAATCCAGTAATGAGTAACTCATCTCCTGTTTCCTGAAAGCTTATCCACCAACTACAAAGCACAAGTCAGGAGCGTAATGGATGAGTGTTGCTCCAACAGCACTCAAGAAGCTGAACACCATCCAGGGCAAAATAGCCTGATTGACACCTCATTCATCATCTTAAACATTCAATGCCTGCACCACTGACACAGTAGCAGTGATGTGTACCAACTACAAATGCACGTCAGAAACTCGACAAGTGCCTTTGGAAAGCAACTTTGAAACCAATGCACTCTGCCACCTGGAAAAATGTGAGAACACCACCACTTATTAGTTTCCCTGCAAGCCTCACACCATCCTGACTTGGAACCGTATCGCCATTCTTTCACTGTTGCTGGGGAAACATTATATAACTTGCTCATTAAGAGCACTGTGAATGTACTTAATACTACATAAACTGCATGTGTGAAAGAAAGCAGCTCGTCATCATCTCTCAAGGGCAGATAGGGATGGTCAACAAATGCTGTCTTACTTAACGACACCCACATCTTGAGAAAATTTGAATGAAAATGAGTCAGTCCCTTCAGCAAAGGAGAAAAGGGATTTGGAGGAAATAATTTTTCCTTTTCCTGATTTACAGAAGGATTGTACTGTACTACATGAATACAGAGAAGATAGACACTGCAGATAGATCCTGACCATCACCTAAGGAACAACTGTACAAATGTGGGAAGACCTCCTTTTCTCAGCATTGCTCAATACAGAGAAGGTTGGCAGTAAAACCATCTTCTGGAAATCAGTTGGGTAAGGGGAACTTTGACGTACCATCAGATCTGAAACAGGACAGTTGTATGGAACCTTCCATCAGAATCAATCTTTCTGAAGATTTGGCTTTGTGTGTTTGTGTGAAGAAGTGCAAGTGGCTCCAAGTATGGTGAGAGCTTCTATCATTCATCAAGCTTCATGAACCATGGACTCATTCCGACAATGAGAGACTGTTGAACTGTAGATTTTTGTTTGTGGAGCTCCGCAGGCTCAGAGTGTCTTCTAACACACAAAGTGTTTCTGCTACAAGGGCAGTCACGTGGAGGGGAAACAATTAAAGTATGAGGTTTCTAGGACATCCATGAGCCTGCATGTGCAAGGTGTGTGACAGATCATTCACAACTTTATTGACCTTCCATGTACACCAACGTACTCATACAGGGGAGAAGAAACTGTTCAATATTGACTTGGAGAAGCTTTTCCAAAATTCCTCCAATCTTCCGTCATACCAACACCTTCGTTTGGGAGAAACTCTTACCATACAAGGTATGTAACAAATTATTCTTGGACTCAGATATGATCTCCCTTTGAGAAAACCACACTGACTCAGTCCTATTTTATTGTGCACTCTCAAGTAGTCTGCGATCTCATCTTCGATAACGCACTCTAAAATCTTGCCAATGACTGAAGTCAGACTAATCGGCCTATAATTTCATGTTTGCTGCCTTGCTCCCTTAAACAATGGTGTTACACTCACTACTTTCCAATTCTCTGGTACTCTCCCTGTCTCCATTGTTTCCTGAAAGATCACCACCAATGCCTCATAATTTCCTCAACTGTTTCTTCTAAAATCTTGGGATGTAGTCCATCTGGTCCAGGTGATTTTTCCACCTTCAGACCTTTCATTTTCCCCAGAACCTTCTTAGTAATGGCCACTACACTCACCTGTGCTCCCCGACTCTCCCTGGAGTCCTGGCATCCCACCAGTGTCTTCCATCATGAAGATTGATGCAAAGTAACTATTCAGTTCCTCTGCTATTGCTTTGTATCCTATTATTACTTGTCCAGCCTAATTTTCCAGTGGTCCAATGGCTATTTTTGCCTCATTCATACCTTTTTATATATTGAAAAAAAATCTCTTCTTAGTTTTTATATTACTAGCTAGCTTACATTTATATTTCATCATCTCTCCTCACTTACTTTTTTAGTTGTCCTCTATTAGCTTTTGAAGGCTTCCTAATCCTTGCCACTTTGGATGCTTGCTTTTGCTTTTATGCTGTTCTTGACTTCCTTCATCAGCAATGGATGCCTCATCCTCCCTTTAGCATGTTTCCTCCTCCTCAGATGAATTTTTGTTCCAAAAAATAAAAGCAAATTACTGTGGATGCTGGAATCTGAAACCAAAAGACAAAATGCTCTAAAATCTCGGCAGGTCTGGCAGCATCTGTGGAGAGAGTTGGGAACTGAAGTTTCGAGTCCAGTCATTTCCTTGAAAGTTTTGATAAGGGGTCGTCTGGACTCAAAGCATCAGCCCTTTTCTCTCCTTGTAGCTGCTGCCAGACCTCCTGAGATTTTCCGGCATTTTCTCTTTTAAATTTCTGTTGTGCCTCCCAAATAACTCTCAAAAGCTCCTGCCTTTGCTCTTTCACTGCCTTCCCTGTGAGGTTCCGTTTCTAATCAACTCTAGTCAGCTCCTCCCTCGTTTTTGAAGTTATCTTTATTTAATTGTAATACCGTTGTATCTGATTCCAGCTTCTCCCTCTCAAACTGCAGGGTAAATTCTATCATGTTGGGGTCACTGCTCCCTTAGGGTTCCTTTGCCTTAAGTTCCCTAATCAAATCTGCCTCATTACACATCACCAAATCCAGAATTGCCTATTCCCTAGTAGGCTTTGTCACAAGCTACTCCAAAAAAAATCTCTTAGACATTCCACAGATTCTTCTTCTTGGGATCCTGCATACTGAAGTCTCCCATGATTATTCTAATATTACTTTTTTTATACGCCTTTTCTATCTCCTGATTTATTTTCTGCCCCATATCCTGACTACTGCTAGGGGGCCTGTACACAACTCCCATCAGAGTCTTTTTTCTTTGCAATTCCTCAACTCAGCGCAGAGATTCTATGCGTTTTGATCCTATCTCATTTTTTGCTGTCAGTTTAACAATGCAACCTTGCCCCCTTTGCCCATCTGCCTGTCCTTCTGATAGGCGACATATCCTTGGATATTTAGATCCCAATCCTGATCCCCTCGCAGCCACATTTCTGTGATGCCCACAACATCTTAGTGGCTAATTTCAATTTGCACAACAAGCTCATTTATCTTGTTCCGCATAGTGCAGTTAGGTACCTTGAAAGAGGACAACCCTCAGTCCTGCATTGACCATTTCCTTTCTCATACTTGTCACCTTTTTTCTCTATATGTCCCACTTTAAACACTTCCTCACCACTTGTCTTGCCATCTATTAAATTTAAGTAGTATCACAGTATAATTGTTGAGCTGTTTCTCTGTAACCTCAGAACTGTTCTGGCCATTCCATGTTGGATGTAGAGAGTTCTCCTTGTGCACAAGTAATTAAAGACTTTTCATTGGGTGCATGGTATCCAGCACTGTTTTGTATGAAAAAATCGATCGAGTGCCTTTAGACTGCTGTTACCTAAGAGAACTCTAACAGTATAGTTGTTAGTACTGCTGCTTCACAGCCAAGGGACCCAAATTCTGGGGACTGTCCGTGTAGAGTCTGTATGTTCATACCGCATCTGCATGTGTTTTGTCTGGGTGCTCCCTTTTCCTCGCACAGTCCAAAAGATTAGATGCATTGGCCATGCTAAACTACTCTTCAGTGTATCCAACAGGCACTAGAGTGTGGCAACTAGAGGATTTTGACGGTAACTTCATTCCAGTGTGAATGTAATAAATAACTTCAAACTTTAATTGTTATCTTCTTCCTTGACAGATACACTTGTCCATGGACACACCAAGCAGTGATGAGGAGAGTTAGCAACAGTGTCTGAGATTCCTGAAAAGGTTGAAGAGGAAGGACAGAAATGAATACCTCTCAGCAATGTGGCATGACAGTTGCAGTGAAGGAGGGAGAGGATTGTTAGGAGGGAAAACATGTCTATTTGGACTGTAGTGTTGATGAGTTAAATATTGCAGTTGTGAAGGAAGAGCCCTTTTGGCTGCTGTGGTGGAGGAACGGAGCACAGAACCTTAGTAGGTGAAGAACCTTTGGCTTTGGGAGCAGAAATTTCGCACTCTCCATGAGCACACGGGCAACATCAGGCTCATGCTGCAGGTGAAGAACATGAAGACGATCTGAAACTTTTTGCATGTTTACATCTGGGACAGGTTCAAAGAACAGAGTGTTATCAGGCCACTTCTCGCTTGTTTCAGCAAATTTTGACTGAATATAAGACAGCTGTTAGCCAGGAGCTACAAAGGAACAACGAGATTCTTTAGCAGCAAAATGAGATTCTTTGTGAGTTTCTGCAAAGAAGCAATGAAACTTTGAATGAAATGAGGCAGATCCTGTCTCAAGATTGTAGCATCTGCACCTTCTGGCAGCAGCAGCGTGGAGACATCTGTTGCTTGACATACCTCTGACTCAAGAGAGGTCATCTCCCAAGGACGGCAACGACGCAGCAAAAATTAGAATCCTTCCATCCAACATTACATCCTCTACCTCACTATCCTTATTCCTCCTTTATGATGAGGAATATTTGCCTGTCTTTTTGGTCAGAAAACCTCTCCATCTTCAGGACAATGATGGGAGAAACCCAAATCCGGATGTTCCCTGATCCCACCCCATCCTCCAATCACAGCATCTTCCAATTTCATGGAATCAGGAATAGGCCGAGTCAGGATTTGCACATTTCAGTAAAGCATGTGTCTATGGAAATTAACAGCTGCATCTACTCATGTAGTTTTGACCGAGATCTGCCTGAAACCTAACGTGCCAAAATGACTCAGTAGGAACATGCCTGAACCCATGGATTTATTTGGATAGTTAAGATATCCTTTTATAGACAATATGGTTCCTAGACACCTTTATGGAAGGTAAGCTGCTCTTTGAGATTATGAAAGTGCATGAAAAGTACATAAACTCATTGCAAGTGAGAGCTCAAGGCACTGTTAAAAACAACTGTCAGAAGTGTCAAGATGAACTGTTAAAGGGAGCTATCAAGCTATCCAGGCATTTAAACCTAGCTTCTGAAGAAAGTGGAGTGTTAAAAATTGTTGTCTTTCATTCTTTCGACATAAGCCTCAGGAATTGACCAGATTAATGTTGCATATTATATTTCACAACCACCCATTAGGTTGGGTGCCAGCCAAATAATTTAATTGATACCTACAAGTGGTTACTGACACTTGAAATAGGACTGTGAATATCAATGTTTGCTTTTTTTGACAGACTGATGCAATTGAATAATTTGTTTGTTATAATGAATATAAATGTACTAATTGGGATTTCTTAAGTAAATAAATGGTTTAAAAAAATGAAGTCTGCAACAGACACTTGGACTCTTAAATAGACATTTAACCTCAGCATTGGACATGTAGTTTGGCCATTGTGAATACTGAATGAGCTGGTATCCGTAGTGAAAGGGTAATTGGTGGGGGTGGGTAGGGGAGCACGGGCTGACTTGAATTAATACAAAGTTGGCATAGAGGTTAGAATCATAGAACTCTGCAGTGCAGAAAGAGGCCCTTTGGCCCATAGAGTCCACACACAACACAATCCCACCCAGGCCCTATCCTCATATCCTTACATATTATACCGCCTGATCCCTCTAACCTATGCATCTAGACACTAAGGGGAAATTTCTTAGCTTGGTCAATCAACCTAACCCACACATCTTTGGACTGTGGGAGGAAACCAGAGTACCTGGAGGAAACCACGCAGACAGGAGAAGAATGTGCAAACTCCACACAGACAGTGACCCGAGTTGAGAATCGAACCCAGGAGCCCGGAGCTGTGAAGCAGCAGTGCTAACGACTGTGCTATCATGCCATCCAAATTATTTGGAAAACAAATAATTCAAAACACTTTTCTGTTTATAGACAGATAAAGGAAAAATTAATACTGTTTGAACAGTATTCTTTCCTACCTGTAACATAAGCATTTCACATTACTGTTCCTTTGCACCAACCAAGTGACCAGACATCATCTTACATCATTGCAAAATAGGACTTAGTTCAGACAGTGTTTCTATATTAAAAAGGAAAGGCAATTCATTTGAAATTGAGTCTTGAACTGATGGTTTGGTGGCCTAAACAATTAACTTACAGACTTCTGGCTCTTCTGCAAGCAAAAACCTGAGAAGGGACAAAACACAAAGTCTTGACCAAGAAGTTCTGAAACAGCATAACTTGACATAGTCGTGTACCAGTACCAAATTATGGCCATAGAAACTTTTAATTCAACCTGCAGATGCAGTAGAGATACAACTGTTCCCTTTCTCAACTTTACTGCCTCCATCCATTTCTGGAGGTAGGTTATCAATTCATATTCACTGCAAATCCATGGATTTCCTACAGCTACTCTGACTACATTGTCTCATACCCTACTACCTGTGAGAATTCTGTTCCATTTTCCCAGTTTTCCCATTTCTCTTGCATCAGTTCTGATGCAATCTTTATAAAGGTACAGGTAGACTTGGGGAGGTGGTGTTCAAATATTGGCATGCAAGTTATTCAGAGCCATCGGAGTGGTTGGATGCGCAAGGTGGCATGGAGGAGTGAAAGTCAAGATTTGATTTTTCACAGGACAATCAAGACTGCCTGCATATTACTGTGGATATTATGGGAAATAATTCATAGGAACTGTGATCTGTCACTCACTGAATATGCATTCCTGAACGAGTGTGGATATTACTGCATGCCACCTATAAAACTGCTCCTTCGCTGGTAAATGTTTGACAGAGATTTCCAGTGTGGGGATTAAATTCTTAAGCATTGGAGGCTTTCAAACTGACAATAGCAGTGTAGGACGTGTTGTCACAAGGTGGCTTACACCACTGCAGTTACTGTGAAATTCCGTAGTCACCACATTCTGGCACCTGTATGGGTACACAGGGAAAATTTTTCATGGCCAGTGTGCCTAACCAGCATGTCTTTCAGCCTGTGGAAGGAAATCGGAGCACTCAGAGGAAACCCATGCGGACACAGAAGAACATGCAAACTCCACACAGTCACCCAAGCTGGATCTGTGAGACAGCTGTGCGAACCACTGTGCCACCATGCCAGGGTTCACAGTGGGTCAGTAAGCATGGAAATGATTTGTTGCAAGTTATATTTTGAATAGCGTGTCTCCTATGTGAAGGCATCGGTGGATGTGCAAATTTGATGACTACCAGAATGATTTATTACACACCTCACACTGGAATGGTTTACCACCTATGAGAATTCTCTAGTGTGTCAGATGTTTGAAAAATTCAATAAGATACATCAAAAACCTCATCTGGAAGAATTCTCTCCTGTGTGAATTCGCTGCTGCATTATCAACTTTCACCATATCTGCAAAGCTTACCACAAAGAATTTCTCTCCTGTATGGAGTCTCCGATGGGCCAGGGGGCTCACTAACTGTGAAAGCCTTGTCACAATTCTTGCACATAAACCTCTTTTCTCCCCAGGGTGAATGCGTAAATGAAGATTTTATGATTCTGAGAATGTTTTCTGGCAAACCTTGCATGTGAATGGCTTCTCTTTTGTGTGAATGTGTTGGTATGAGCGGAGGTTTGATGAGTGGACAAGAATTTATGACAGACTTCACATGTGAACAGTTTCTTCCCTATTGAATGCACAGATGTTTCAGGAGAGTCCATGACTATGGGAATGATTTCTCACACACTTTGCACATAAGGTCGATGGGTATAGAAAAGTATAATTGCACATTTCACACCTGAATGACTTCTCCACTGTGTGGATCCATGGGTATGAGCAGGATCTGACAATGATTCTCACATAGGTCACACTTGACAAGCTTCTCTCAGTGTTGATCTAGATGTGCAGTTGTTCCTTGGGTGATGGTCAGGACCTCTCTTCCTCTATTCTCTGCAATTCTTTTGCAAAACAGCAAAGGAAACATGATTTCCTCAAACTTCCTTTCCTCCTTTGCTGAACAGTTAAAGACTGTTCCACAGTGTGACCAAGTATGATATGTTAACTGATGAGATTTTAAAATTTTTCATCTTGTTTTCCAAATCATTTGGAGTAAATATACTGAGCAGGAAGTGCTAGAAGCTAAGGAAAATATTGCTTCAGCGTAGCTGACTGGGAAATTTATTCTGGGAAATTAGATACACTACACTCATTCAGACTGCAAATCCCAAATTCAGTTATCAGACACAGCACTGGGCAAAATTATCAAATCCAAGCACAGGCTTTTGTGAAAGACTGAGACCTTCAGATAAAATCTTTAAAAAAGGCCATAAGGTCATAACAGATTGTCACAGAATTAGGCTACTTGGCTCATCCGAATTTGCTCTGCCATTCAATCATGACTGACTGATTGTTTCTCATCCCCATTCTCCTGCCTTTTTCCCATAACCCTTGATTCCCTTATCAATGAAGAACCTATCTATCTCTATCTTAAAGACATTCAATGACCTGGCCTGCACAGTTTTCTGCTGCGAAGAGTGCCACAGATTCACCACTTTGGCTGAAGAAATTCCTCCTCATCTCTTGTTTTAAAGGATTGTCCCTTTAGCCTGATGATGTGCTCTCTGGATTTAGTTTTTCCTACTAGTGGAAACATCCTCTCCACATTCACTCTATCCAGGCCTCTCAGTATCCTGCAGGTTTCAATAAGATCCCCCCCTCATCCTTCTAAATTCCAATGAGTACAAACCCAGAGTCCTGAACTGTTCCTCATACAACAAGCTCTTCATTCCAGGAGTCATTCTTGTGAACCTCCTCTGGACACTTTCCAAGGCCAGCACACCCTTCCTTGGATATGGGGCCCAAAACTGCTCACAATACTCCAAATGGTGTCTGATCAGAGTCTTATACAGCCTGAGAAGTACATCCCTGTTCATGTTTTCTAGCCCTAATGACATAAATGTTAACATTGCATTTGCTTTCCTTACTGCTGACTCAACTTGCAGTTAACCTTAAAAAATCGTATTTATTTGTGAAAGAAGGCACCTGCATAGAAGGTACAGGGAACATTTAAATGGGAAGGGCACAAATATCTTAGCTGGGAGGTTAGCTGGAGTATTTCGGCAGGGTTTAAACTAATATGGAGGGGGGATGAGATGGGATCGATAGCACGGTAGGTTGTGAGATAGAGTAAGCTTGGATGAAAGGAAATACACCAGGGAGAAGGAGGTTCCGAGTCGGTTTGGAGGTTTCAATGCGAGGAGCATAACAGGAAAAACAGATGAACTTAGGGCCTTAACGTTAGCAAGGAGCTTAGATGTGGTTGCAGTGACGGAGACGTGGTTAAAGGAAGGGGAGCACTGGCAGCTGAATATTCCTGGGTATAAGTGTTTCAGGCGTGACAGAGGAGGGTCCAGAGGAGGTGGGGGAGTGGCATTGTTAGTTTGGGAGCACATCACAGCGGTGCAGAGGGAGGACAATGTAGAGGAGTTAGGAGTTGAGTTGCTGTGGGTGGAGCCGAGGAATAGGAAGGGGACAATTACTATGCTAGGGGTGTATTATATGACACCCAACAGCCCGCGGGCAGTGGAAGAAAGCATATATAAAGCAGAAAGAACAGAGTTGTGGGAGATTTTAATCTCCCTGGGGTGGATTGGAAAGTACCTAGAGCTGTGGGTTTGGATGGGAAGGAATTTGTAAAATGTGTTCTGGAAGGACCATTGGAGCAGTATGTAGCTAGTCCGACTAGAGAGGGGGCTATATTGGATATAGTTCTGAGTAATGAGCCAGGGCAGGTGGTTTAGTTGCAGTAGGGGAACATATGGCTAACAGTGACCACAATTCTGTCTACTTTAGGATACAGATGGAAAAGGATGCTTGTTACCCTACAGGAGGGTGCTGAATTGGGAGAAGGCTAACTACAGTCGGATTAGGCAGGAACTTATGGAAACGGATTGGGAAAGGTTGTTCAAGGGAAAGTCCATGTTCAGCATATGGAATTCTTTCAAGGGAATAATGAAAAGGTTGCAGGAAAGATATGTGCCGGCTAAGAGGAAGGATGGGAACGATAGGATTAGAGAGCCGTGTATTACTAGGGATATTGAGGACTTGGTTAGGAAGAAAAGAGAGGTGTATGTTAGGTCAAAGCATCTGGGAACGGAGAGAGCGTTGGACGAATATAGAGTAGGAGGGAGCTCAAACGGGGAGCTCTAAGGGAATTCTTAGAGATAGGATGTATAGGCACTTAGAGCGTTGCGATCTGATTAGGGATATGCAGCATGTCTTTAAGGGGAGATCATGCCTTACAAATCTGGTAGAATTTTTTGAGGAGATGGCAAAAACAATCGACGAAGGGCGAGCCGTTGATGTCATCTATATGGATTTCAGTAAGGCGTTTGACAAAGACCCTCATGGGAGGTGAGTTGAAAAGGTCAAGGCTAATGGAGTACAAGTATCTAGATGGATAAGTAACTGGCTTGGTAATAGGAGATAGAGAGTAATAGCGGAAGGATGTTTTTCCAGCTGGAGGTCAGTCACTAGTGGTGTGCCGCAGAGCTCAGTACTGGGACCTCTTCTATTTGTAATATATATAAATGATTTGCAAGAGGGAGTAAGTGGAGTGATCAGCAAGTTTGCAGACGATACAAAGATGGCTGGACTTGTGGATAGTGAGGAGCATTGTCAGGCAATACAGCAGGATATAGATAGGCTGGTAGCTTGGGCAGATAGATGGCAGATGGAATTCAATCCTGATAAATGCAAGGTGATGCATTTTGGGAGAAGGAATGTAGAGGGGAGGTATATGATAAAGGGTAGACCTATTAAGAGTATAGAAATGCAGAGGGACTTGGGGGTGCAGGTGCACAAGTCTCTGAAGGTGGCAGAGCAGGTGGAGAAGGTTGTGAAGAAAGCATATGGTATGCTAGCCTTTATAGAAAGAGGTATAGAGTACAAGAGCTGGCCTTTAATGTTGTAGTTGTATAGAACGTTGGTTAGACCTCATTTGGAATATTACATCCAGTTCTGGTCGCCTTACTACCGGAAGGACGTGGAGACTCTGGAGAGAGTGCAGAGGAGGTTTACCAGAATGCTGCCTGGTACAGAAGGTCTGAGTTATGAGTAGAGGTTAGGCAAATTGGGGCTGTTTTCTTTAGAAAAACGTAGACTGAGAGGAGATCTAATAGAGGTGTACAAGATTATGAGGGGTATGGATAGAATAAACAGTGGTAAGCTTTTTCCTAGGTTGTAATCAAATATAACGAGGGGTCACAGGCTTAGGGTGGGAGGGGTAATGTATAATTTGGATGCTAGAGGGAGTTTTTTCACACAAAGGGTTGTGGAAGTATGGAACGCACTGCCAAGTAAGGTAGTGGAGGCAGGCATCCTGGAGTTATTTAAGAGATACTTAGATGGGCACATGAACAGAACGGGAATGGAGGGATATAGAAGACTAGTTTAAAATAGGGATCATAAGCCTTGGGAATTCCCTGGGAATTGTGTAAATCATGAATGATATTGATGTATTTCTGTTTTATTCTACAGGTACTTCGGTCCACCTTGTTGTCCAACAAGGGGCATACACACGGTGGGTCATGAGAGAATTTTTCTTGGATTTTTCGAGAGTATCCAAGTGCTTCACGTCGTTAGTGTACGCTTGAACTGGACCAGTTGATGGGCAACACAACAGCTCAGTGACTATCATTGTGCTGTGCAGATACATGGATTTGGGCCTTTGTCTGTGGGAGTTTGCGCATTCTTCCCATGTTGGTGTGGGTTTTCTCTGGGTGCTCTGGTTTCCTCCACATCCCAAAGATGTACTCTTAGGCTGATTGGCAAAACAAATTCTCCCTAAATTGTCTCGCAAATTTGGTTCCAATGCAGATTTCTGTAACCATAGAGTGGGTCATGGGTGGGAGTGGGAACGTCGAGATGGCAGTGCGGGCTCGAAGGGCCTGTTTCCCATGCTGTTTTGTTCTTTGAGAATCATGAACACTGAATCTCAAGTCCCTTTGTGCTTCTGATTTCCTAAGCATTTTCCCATTTAGAAAATAGTCCAACCCTCCATTTCTCCTTCCAAAGTGTATAACCTCACACTTTGCCACATTGTATTTCATTCTTTGCTCACTCTCTTAGCCTGTCAAGTCCTTCTGCAGCCCTCTTGCTCCCTCAATACTACCTGTTTTTCTACTTATTTTTGTACCATTGCAAACTTAGCAACAGTTCCTTCACTTCCATCCCTCAAATCATTAATGTAAATCGTGAAAAGTTGTGGTCCCAACACTGACCCAAGGCACACCACTAGCAACCTGCTGCCACAACAAAACTCAGCCTGTAAATCAGAAGGGAAATGCTCCCAATAAACACACACAACATCCAACTCACAGCTCCAATCAAACAGCTCAGCGCTCTGATTGATGGATCTCTTAGCCAGTCACAGACAGAATCAACAGTATTCCCGCCTAATCACTTTGGCCAATAGTATGGGAAGTTCTGCGCAGCCTCATTCCGGACGGTCTATCATCCGTTCGGAACTACAATATCCATGCAGGCCGTGCTCCCGAGCCTGCGCAGTGAGGAGCGGCAGTATGGACTTTCGCCAACGCGCGGTGCCTGATGGGAGTTGTAGTTCTGTCGCGCGCAGCGGCGGTTGGCTCCCAGCGTTCGGGAGTTGGAATGTGAGGAAGCGCGAGCCCCGAGCGGCTGAACCGAATTGAAAAGCAGAGACTGAGCCTTGGTAGGAACCAGAGTGATGGCGGTGGGAAGATTCACCATTGCAGGAGATTCTCTGTGTACAACTGAAGAAGGTAAAGTACAAAGAACACGGTAGTCTCACCGACTGGACAGCACTGAAGAGTTGCAGGAAGAGGACAGTGTGGTCGGTCATATCAAGGCTGCGGAGAGATTGCTTCTCTCTCCACAGGAATATAAGAATTTGCTGCTGATAGGGTGAGATATAATAGGGAGAAAGCTCAATGTGGAGCATGAGCATTAGTAGAAAACAGATGGACCAAATGGTCTTTGTGCTTTCAACATTCGAATAAAACAAAAATGCTGGAAATACTCAGCAGGTGTGCTGACATCTGGGGAGGGAAACAGTCAGTTCAGCTTGAGTTGACATTTCTCAGAAACAAGGTTGGATGTTGGGGGTTTGTTCATTTTGTTCAAACTCTCAGCAGAACTGTTCCCTGCTAGCTCCCATTCATCTCCCTCTCCTCTCATTCTGACTGCTGCACACTCACACCAACATGTGTAGGCCAGGTTCTGGTTCCTTAGAGTTAGTCACCTTAGAGTCAATTTCCAAGTCACAGTCACTCCCTAAGTCACAATCTTACTGTCTGAGCACATAGTCAATCTCAAAGCATGGAATCACACTCAAAGTCATTCGCCAAGCACAGCTCAATCTCTTCCCCATTCTTTTTTCTTTTCCTTCTGCTAGTACTGCATTTTCTTTCGTTGGCCCATTCTTTCTTTTGTGCCCACACTCCTGTGTCCCACTATCTCTCCTGTTTGTAACACCACTCCATATGATGAATGCTTTGGTTACTGTGGGTTTCCCTCTTCTGATCTGATGTCAAACACATAAAATGCTGTACATCCCACACTGAAATAGTTTGAAAGCCTCTGAGGATGAAGAATGCTATTCCCACACGAGAAATCTCTTATGGTATGGAAAATATGGCCAATGTATGCACAGCAAGATTTTACACACAGTGATATAATAATGACCAGATATATAATAATGACCAGATAATCTGCTTTTTAGTGGTGTTAATTGGGAGATTGTTATCCCTGCAGAAACCAATAGCTTTTTAAAATGTATTTCAATTCCCATAGCAGAGTTTTATGTTCCTTTCTCAGCAGGTTTGTAGGTGTTGGAGTGGGAGGGTGTTGGATGGAAACAGTAAAATTTCTTGGCTGATCTTCCCTCCAGGTTTCTGCCCACCACAAGCTGTTCAATTTTATGCGTGAGAGGTCTTGCCTGGGTCCTTGCTTCGAATGAGGCCTTTAATGGCTAATTATTGAGCAATTTAGGGCTGCTTCCCACCCACCCTCAGTTTACAGGCTGGCCAAAGAGTTCAGGAGTGGGGAGTTGTCTAGAAATGAGCAGTGGCTGTGTCTCCATCAGCTACCCAATTTTAATATCGGGCACCAATACCCCATTCCTCTCATTGGCCAACAGACGTTCCGGTCACTGGAGGTTCTCCATCTTCCACTGGCCTTTCCACTAATATCCATGCTCCAGCACCCCCACCCACCTTCACCCCCCAGCCCCACCCATCTTCACCTCTTATTATTGGACTTTGTTGTGATTGTTTCTCATTATTTGCTGGGTCACTTAAGAGGACGGTTTGGTGTCAACCATGTTGTGGTGGGACTGAAATCACGTGGCTTATTAGGCAGTTTTAGCAAATTCCCTTTCCTGAAGGACAATACTTTGGGCTATAGGACAATCTGAAAGTCTTCATGTTTGTATTTTGAGTCTATTTCACAAATTCCAAAATGTATTAAATTCAGTTTCACAAAACAGAGTAATTAAGGTGAAGAACATTGATTTCTTTAAGAGAAAACTAGATAGGTACACAAGAAAGAAGGGAACATTAAGATATGCTAATGGGGTAAGATGAAGAGAAATGAGAAGAATATCTTGTGAAGCATAAACAAGAGCATGGATCAGTTGGATCGAATGGCCTGTTGCTGCATTGTAATTCCATGTATGTAACATTCTCTCAATCTCTAGTTTGTCAATCCAGCATCATTGCAATTCAGCCGTGATACTCGAGACACATTTGTTAAAGTCTTTTAACATCTTCTTCAAATAATTTACCTGAAGGCTTAGGCTTTTCCAAAAAGCCTCCATTTGGATTTGTTTTGCCCAGTAGTGTCTGATAGCTAAATTTGGGATGTGCAGTGTATCTAATTTCCCAGGATAAACCACAACCCTTCAATCACATTGAAGCAATATTTCCCTTAGCCTCCAGCACTTCCAGCCCAGTGTGTTTTCTTCAAATAATTTTGGAAAAGGGAGAAATTTCAAAATCTTAATTGAATTAATACTACTTATGAGTTTATTTGACATTGAACACACTCTAAGGAAAAAACTGGTCTTTGCCAGCACAACATGAGCTCAGTGGATTGTTAACCCATTTTACACTCCACCCAACTGTCTTTTCCATTTTTCTCATGGTGTCCAGGAAGTTGGGGATCTGAGTGAATGAAAGTAGCCACATTGTCTGTTCCTGGTTAATATCCAGTTTGCCTGTTGGGAAGAGAGGGTGCCTCACAGCCAAGTGAGGAAGAAAGGATTTTCCCACACAGTGGGATAGCAGACTGGCACTTATAACGAAACAGTCTATAACTAGGAATCAGCCAATTCAGCAAAAGAGGAAAGTTGGGGGAAATCCTGTTTTACAGAAGGATTGCACTGTACAATACCAGCGGATGCAAAGAGGACAGACCCAAAGATAGATCCTTACCATGACCGAAGAAACAACTGTACAATTGCAGGAAGATATCCAGTCCCTTCACAACATTGCTCAACACAGAGAAAGTTGGACAGTAAAACTATCATCTGGAAATCGGTCAGCAGGTTCACACTTGGAAAAACCATTCACGTGTGAAGTACATGAGAAATCGTTCCCAGACTCATTGTCCTTTTGTGCACACCAACACATTGACGCCAGACAGAAATCTTTTCCAGGCGAGGTGTATGCCAAATCTTACAGTGGAAAAAACAATGCCCTAAATGCAAGAGGCTGAACCACTTTGCACACCTCATCAGATCAAAGAAGAAATTTTAAATATCATTTATGGAACAACCAGAAAGGATTTTAATCAAAGAAAGAATAAATTGTGCACAGGGAAAAAAGCCGTTTTGCAGTCTCTCAAAAAGAGAATTTAAAATGTTTAAGTCTAAAAGATGAACTTAGAAACATGGCTATGCCGACAGCTAAAGGAGAAAATGTCCGGGTGCTCCGGTTTCCTCCCACATCCCAAAGATGTGCTCTTAGGCTAATTGGCAAAACAAATTCTCCCTAAATTGTCTCAAATTTGGTTTTTAATCCATAGATCTATAAACGTGCACAGGGATCGCGGGTAGAGGTGGGAACATCGGGGTGGCAGCGCAGGCTCGTTGGGCCGAAGGGCCTGTTTCCCATACTGTTTTGTTCTTTGTAATTCTGGATTTAACTGAGACATTCTTTGTAGAGTTAAGATGAGAGCTACAGACATGGAGACCAGTGAAGTTCAAAAACTGAAATCAGCACTGACTGTTTTAAAGAGCGAGTTTGAAAATTCACCTGTGAATAAGAATGAAGAATCTCCTTCATAGATGTAAATTTGCACTATTAGTATTGTGAGAAGAAAACTCTCAAAAAAAATCACAAAGTAATATTTTACAACTTAAAATTGACATGAAATTCAGCTGGGTTGTTGAACTTGTGAAGTTGATTGGACAATGGGAAGATTATTATATGTGTTGTATGTGGTAAGATAATTGTTAAGATCTATAATTGCAAGGTGTAATACTCTACACAGTTTAAATTAAAACAATTCCTTAACACATATTTATTTTCTTCTGGTTGAGCAGTGTTATGAACACTAAATTCGTGGTTCCTGTGTTTGGAATACTTTTAGTTTTAGGAATGTAATTTCTAGTTTAGTTTAAAAAGGTCAGGATACAGGAAGCTATAAATCAGCAGATATGCTTACTTAACTAAGACATAGGCCGGGATCTTACCATCGCATTGCGCCAGTTTTTGGTGTGATGCAGTTGTAAAGTAGGATGTAAAGTGATTAGCGCCGGTTTTCACAACCTTTTATAACAACAGAATTTTCAGTGCAGTCAGCTTCTGGCCAAAAATGGGCAAGAGACAGGTTAATTTACTGAAATTTATTTAAGTAAGTATTTTAATGACATTAGCAAGCCCAGCGATCAATCATCTGGGCTTGCCTGTCTTTATGACCTCGACAGGAGGGAGGAAGTGTTAGAACTTCTAGGTAGCATTAAAACTGATAAATCTCCAGGGCCTGATGGCATTTATCCCAGGCTGCTTAGGGAGGCACAAGGTGAAATTGCTGGGCCTCTGACGATAATCTTTGTCTCTTCTTTGGATACAGGTGAGGTCCCAGAGGACTAGAGAATAGCTAATGTTGTACCGTTGTTTAAAAAGGTTAGTAGGGATAATCCTGAAGTTATAGGCCAGTGAATTTGACGTCAGTGGTAGAGAAGCTGTTGGAGAGGATTCTTAGAGATAGGATGTATAGGCACTTAGAGCGTTGCCATCTCATTAGGGATACGTAGCATGGCTTTGTTAAAGGGAGGTCGTGCCTTACAAATCTGGTAGAATGTTTTCGTCACCTCCTCAAAAAAATCAACGAAGGGCAAGCCATTGATGCCCTCTATATGGATTTCAGTAAGGCGTTTGACAAAGTTCCTCATGGGATGTTAGTTGAAAAGGTCAAGGCTAATGGAATACCAGGACAAGTATCTAGATGGATAAGTAACTGGCTTGGTAATAGGAGACAGAGTAATAGTGAAAGGGTGTTTTTCTAGCTGGAGGTCAGTCACTAGTGGTGTGCCGCAGGCCTCAGTACTGGGACCTCTTCTATTTGTAATACATATAAATGACTTGGAAGAGGGAGTAAATGGAGCGATCAGCAAGTTTGCAGATGGTACAAAGATGGCTGGACTTGCGGATAGTGAGGAGCATTGTCAGGCAATACAGGCTAGTAGCTTGGTCAGATGGATGGCAGATGGAATTCAATCCTGATAAATGCGAGGTGATGCATTTTGGGAGAAGGAATGTGGGGGGAGGTATACGATAAAGGGTAGACCTATTAAGAGTATAGAAACGCAGAGGGACCTGGGGGTGCAGGTGAACAAGTCTCTGAAGGTGGCAGAGCAGGTGGAGAAGGTTGTGAAGAAAGCATATGGTATGCTAGCCTTTATAGGATGGGGTATAGAGTACAAGAGCTGGCCTTTAATGTTGTAGTTGTATAAAACGTTGGTTAGACCTCATTTGGAATACTGCGTCCAGTTCTGGTCGCCTTATTACCAGAAGGACGTGGAGACTCTGGAGAGAGTGCAGAGGAGGTTTACCAGAATGCTGCCTGGTATGGAAGGTTTGAGTTACGAGGAGAGGTTAGGCAAATTGGGGCTGTTTTTCCTTAGAAAGATGTAGACTGAGAGGAGATCTAATAGAGGTGTACAAGATTATGAGGGGTATAGATAAACAGGGTTAAGCTTTTTCCGAGGATGAACTCAAATAGCACAAGGAGTCACGGGCTTAGGGTGAGGGGGGCCAGGTATAATTTGAATGCTAGAAGGAATTTTTTCACAGAGGGTGGTAGGGGTATGGAACGTGCTGCTAAGTAAAGTGGTGGAGGCAGGCACCCTGGAGTTATTTAAGAGATACTTAGATGGGCACATGAGCAGAATGGGAATGGAGGGATATAGAAAACTGAATTAAAATAGGCATCATGAGTCATGGGAGTTCCCTGGGAAGTGTGTAAATTGTCGATCAAAATGATGTATTTGTTTTATCCTACAGGTACTTTCCGCCTTGTCTAACAAGGGGCATACACGCAATGGGTCATGAAAGGGCTGCTGTTGGATTTTTGGAGAGTAGCCTAATGCTTCACGTCATTAGTGTGCGCTTGACCTGCACCAGTTGATGGGCAATACGATAGCTCAGTGACTGTTGCTGTGCTGTGCAGATACATGGATTTGGGCCGGTATCTGTGGGAGTTTGCGCATTCTCCCCGTGTTTGCATGGGTTTTCTCCAAGTGCTCCGGTTTCCTCCCACATCCCAAAGATGTGCTCTTAGGCTGATTGGCAGAACAAATTCTCCCTAAATTGTCTCAAATTTGGTTCTAATGCATAGATGTGTAAACATAGACAGGGATGACAGGGATCATGGGTAGAAGTGGTAACATCGAGGTGGCGGTGCTCGTTGGGCCAAAGGGCCTATTTCCCGTGTTGTTTTGTTCTTTGAAAGGTTCTCGTCAGCGAAGAATACACATTCTCCCCAATTAATGGACAGCTATCAACTTGGCTTCGCCAGCAGAACAGGAGGCCATTGAGGCCCTCCAGAGAGGCTGAGGGCAAGGGAGTGCCCCTTGGAAAGTGCCAGACTGGCACCTGGAAAATGCTCACTGGACACTGCCAGGGAATGCAGCCAATGCAGAAGGCCCAGTGGAGGCAGGCCCTGCTGCCAGTCTGCCGTGATCGATGGGAGAGGGAGCGGGTCCGTGATGGGTCTGGATAGTGGGGGGGATTGGCAGGGATGGCATCTATGGCCACAGTTGTGGGGTTGAGGGGGGGAGGGTGGATGCCGCTTCACGTTGCCTGCAGTAGAAGGCACCTGACAGTTCTCTCAGTCCCCTGCTACTGCTAATTCACATGTGCAGCATCAGAGACCTGCATAGCGCACTACCTCCCTCTGCAGGCTTTCGGGTGCATTAAGCTCTGCCCACAGACTCCTGCAGCAAGGAACAGGCTCACTCAGAAGTTTGCAGCCAAAGAGTGCATTGTGGGCGGCTCAAAACACACCCAAAAATGGGTCTGGAACTCTTCCAGTTCCACATCTGCCTGGCAGTTATACCAAAAAATGGTAAAATACTATCTATGATATTTAAATTCCTTGCAGTAAAGACAGTCCAAAGAAATTGTTCTCCAAACAAAACAAACAACTAAGTTAATGCAAAAGCATTCGGTGAACCATGAAAGGCTGTAAAACCCATTTACTTCATCAGAGCAAAGAGTATATAAGTAAATTTCTTACAAGAAAGAATTAATTTAAAAGTCAGTTGGAGCTAGCCCAGTGCAGGCTGTGGATGGAGATTAGGAAGGTCCTTGGGTTAAAATTTATTTGAGCGTTTGCTGGAAGAGATTTTAGTTTTAGTTTGAGTTGTTTACATAGCTCCCTGTGAAGTTAGGCAAAATAAATCACCATTAAACAGACTTGCACAGTAAGTCGAGTAAAGGACTAGCTTTGTCATTCACCACTTGGAACGGGATGCAGCTTAATTTCAGTTTTGAATGTTGTGATGGAGAGGTGGTAGCTAGGGGTAGAATCTGTAGAGGCCTCACAGTGTCTTATTGCCAAAAAAAAAAGTACCAGTAGATTAGTTTAGAATAGGGAAAAAAATAATCAATAAAGTAATTGAGGCTTTCACAGTCAAAAGAAGGGAAATGAAAGTTAGACCTCTTAAGACAATCCAGCTCCCCACTACCTTCTGAAGGACTGGTGGTTCCTATAGAAATGAATGACTTTCAGGTGTCTTGTAGGAGAATTTTATGGGGCAGTAGCAAATAAACTGAGTGCAAAGTGAGACTCAAAGGGCTGAATGGCCTACTCTCCTTGTTCATATGTATGTGCATTCATTTGACTGTAATGGGGAGGATAGTATTGGGTACCTTATTGATGACACAATGAGGTGGCACAATTAGTAATGTGGATGGGAGTGGAAAGTTGCAGAGATATTATATATACACTGAAAAATCAGTTTAAGATAAAACGTGAATTTATTGTGCTTTATAAGTCTATACAGAAAATTGATAAAACAGCAGATGCTTACACCACACTTTGAATCAACCAACATTACAAATCATTTTAAAATGATTCAAGATTTTTAACTGCAGAAACGGCTGTTTCCTCTAACCATAATTCTAAGAAATCATAGATCCCACCATTTAACCATAAATTCTAAATGAAGTTTTCCAATTCAGCATCCATTAACTTGCTTTCCAGATTCATAATATCGCAACAAATTAGTAATCAGCATCCAATAATCCTTTCTCCAAGTTTTGAAAATCCACAAGAAAATCCACATTTCTGTTACAATTCCAGTCAATTTTATAACTGGATGGGAAGATCCCAGAATGGAATCCTGGCTCAAAAGATTTACTTTATTAAAATCAAGTGCAGAGAAATAGAGTCACAGGAATGCTAATTAGTTTTAACAACACGAAAAATACACTTACTAAACATGAAAACTGGATTATAATGCAAAATTATTTTGTTAGCAATCATACACAGGTTTTAAGATTAATTTGGATGATGAAGTATATTTGAAGCTACAATAGTTTCATTAACACACAAAGTTAGTGTCTGCAGATTTCTCCTCAAAATCCCCCCAAATGATTATGATATGAGTTTCCAAACTCCACACCCAAAATATGCTTCCAAATCTTTTCTGCCAGTAATACTTTCACTTAATGGTTTGTATTCTGGAATTCAGTCCAGATTTTGCAAACATTTTTTCACAAAGCTTCTGATCCATTTTTAACACTGAGCCCATTCTAGCATTTTGTACCAAATCCTTTTAGGACTTCTTTGCCTTGACTATTACACTATTGGACAAATTCTGATATTCAGCCAGTACTTTCTTTGCAATAACTTTAAAATTTGTTTCCCAGATGGTAGTAAGATATCCCAGGCATTAGGATTATCTGAGAAATCTTTCTCTAGCATTCTTACCAACCAATTCGTTCTTAGTTCTAAGTTAAAATGAACAGTGTCCTGTTATGCTCCAAAATTATTTTGTTCCTTTATCTTCAAAGCACGTGGAAACTTTTTCTTCATTTTTCTAGTTTTCTTAACTAGCTGCTCTTTAGATTTACGGCACTGGCTCGACAAACAATTCTTTAGTTGTATATTTTTTCTCATAGCAAGGCTGAAAGAGAGATGTTCTCTCCCCAGCTGCCTTTTCACCAATTGTCTCCGGCCTCCAGCATAAACCAAAGAACAAACAAATCCCTCCCTCTCTCTCTCTGTAAAGGCCTCTAGTTGCTAAGCAACTATATTTATTCTTCATACCGTAGTTCACTGAACACGATATAATCCCAGCTGGAATTGAAAATAACCCCCACAGATACAAACACTTTTTTTCCAGCATAAAACCCAACTCCCTTTCTAGGCACAAAAACTTAAGTCAGAAGCATGTCTGGATGTTGGTAAACTGAGCTAAATTGAACCACCTAAAACTAGAGCTTATTTCAAATATCTATCCATATAAATATGAACTTTAGAACTTAGAACTTTGTTTTCCTAACACATGTGTACGCACACACACAAGTGAAGGCAGCTGCAGATTATGTACAGTTGCCTTTATGAAATGTTCAAACCTCAACCCAGCCCATTCTTGACCCCAGCAAAGTGGAAGATGTAATAATGAGGGAGTGGGTGGGACAAGGTGGCACTTCTGGAATTGAACGCTTCCTGCTACTTTCATCATGATGTAGAGACTCTCTGTCAAAACTCCACACCAGAAAGACAGAAAAATATCCCTCATAATAAAACAGGAAGGTGGAGAATGAGATAGAGGTAACAGTATTGGAGGAAGGCACCTCAATTCCTTTTGTTTCTCCTTTATTCCTGTGACGTGACCTCTCCTGAGTTGGAAGCATGTCCAGATGTCTCTACACTGCGCTACTGCTGGCCAGAAGGTATAGGTACTACAATCTGAGACAGAATCTGCTTCATTTCATTCAAAGTTTCGTTGCTTCTTTGCAGAAGCTGACAAAGAACCTCATTCTGCTGTTGAAGAATCTCATTGTTTCTTTGTAGATGCTGCTGAATAATCTCATTGTTTCTTTGCAGATTCTGGCTAAGATCTATCTTAAATTCAGTCAAAGTTTGCTGAAGCAATTTAGAAGTGGCCTGATAACTCTCCGTACTTTGAACCTGTTCGTGATATGAGCACTGATGAAGCTTAAGATCATTTTCATTTTCTTCACCAGTAACATGGGCCTGATGTTGTCCATGTTCCTGTGGAGATGGCAGAGCTTCTGGTCTCAAAGCCACAAGTTCCTCATCTCTGAAAAGTTCTGAGTGCTCTCCCTCCACAGCAGCCAGAGCATCATAAGTTTCCTCCTTCACACAAGCCACAATATTTAACTTTAACTCATCAACACCACCCCTCAAATCAGATATCTTACCCTCCTGACACTCCTCTCCCTCCTCTGCAGCTGCCATGCCACACTGCTCTGAGGTATTCACCTCAGTTCTTTCATCATCAGCTCTTTCAGGAACTTCAGATGCTGCTGCCAACTCTCCTCCATCACCATCTGATGTGACCGTGGACACTTGTGTATCTGTCAGAGGAAGAAAATCAATATTATCTTTTGTCACATAAATTAAATTTCATCCTGATAGTTTAAACACTCAGCTGCTGACATCACCTTCGCTTATCCCCATATCTGATCTGCTATTAGTTATCGGGGAAGTGGAGAGGCCAAATAGCTTCCTTGTGAACTCCTCCAATTTTGTCAGCTCCTTGCTGTACATGCCTCCAGTAAACGAGCACTCCTCGGTATTATGGGCCAGCTTTATCTAAAGGAAGAAATGAAAATGAAAAGGAAATCATTGTCCAGACTTTGCTGTGCTGTCTTGTGACACATTTTCTGAGTGTTGGAAACAGCTTTCAGCCTGCATCCAGGGGGACTTCTGATTAGAGATCAATCTTCTGACAAAATCAGAGCCATCTCCAAGACAACTGCATTTCCCAGCACCATATAAAATTGATAAAGAAACATTGCAGGAAAACTTATGTATGAGCAACAGCTTCTTTACAAATTGATGTTTTCTTCTGGTGATCTGGTCAAAGGTTAATTTGACCTTTATGAAACAATTGGACTGATGGTGGGAGAGTTTGGATACTGATGGTGCTTTGGAACAACAGCTTCCCTGCATGAGCGCTGGAAGGTAAACAACACAGAGAACTCTCAGTATAACAGAAGGTGAGTAGCTGTGTGAATGCACCGATGTCTCTGGAGGTCTGATGACCATGAGAATGATTTGTCTCACACCTTTCATATGAATGGTTTCTCATAAGTGTGTGCAGAGGACTGATTAGTCCGAGAATGATTTATTACATGCCATACATGTGAATAGTTTGTCTTCTGAATGGCTGTGTTGCTGTATGAAGAGCAAAGGTAACTCAGGAAATGATTTGTCAAATATATACGTGAACATGCCAGTGTACACAAAAAGCCAATGAATGTATAAATAATTAGTCACATACCTTGCACGGAAAGGGTTTCTGTCCTGTGTGAACGCGTTGGTGCTTACGGAGGGTTGATGACTTTGAGAATGATTTGTCACACAATTCACATGAAAATGGTTTCTCCCCTGTGTGAGTGCGTCGGTGTGTGTGGAGGTGTGATAACTGTGAGAATGATTTGTCACACACCTCGCACGAGAAGGGTTTCTCTCCTGTGTGAGTGCGTCGGTGACTGTGGAGGCTCGATAACTGCGAGAATGATCGGTCACACATTTCGCACTGGAAGGGTTTCTCTCCAGTGTGCGTACGTCTATGAGTGTGAAGGCTTGAAAGCTGTGAGAATGATCTGTCACACATCTCGCATGTGAATGGTTTCTCCCCTGTGTGAGAACGTTGGTGACTACGTAGGCTTGATGACATAGCGAATGATTTGTCACACACCTCACACGTGAACGGTTTCTCCCCTGTGTGAATGCGTTGGTGTCTGCACAGAGTGGATGAGTCAGAGAATGATTTTTCACACACATCACACTTAAATGGTTTCTCCCCTCTATGATTCCTCTGGTGCAGTAGAAGTTGGCAGGAAAGAGTGAAAGCCTTCTCACAAATATCACATTTGAATGCTTTCTCTCCTGTGTGAATCATCTGGTGCCTCAGGAGCGTTGTAGATGTCACAAAACGTTTGTCACAAACATCACATCTGAATCGTTTTCTTTCCATGTGGCTGCCTTTGTGGTGACGGTAGTAGAAGCAAATACACCTTTGAAGATCTACTGAGTGTGTCCCTGACGGATCACACAGACTTGAACAACCTCTCACTTGTAGGAATCAGTCACTGGTTCATGACACTCGATGAATGATCAAAACTCTCACCACACTTGGAGGAACTCATACTTCCTCTCAGCCTCACCTTGACTGATTACCCACAACTGAACCTTCAGAAAGGTTGGTTCTGATGGAAGATTCCACACCACTGACCAGTTTCAGATTTGATGATATCTCAAAGCTGCCCTGAACTGAATGATTTCCAAATGATAGTTTCACTGCCAAAACTCCTCTGTGTTCAGCAATGCTGTGAATGACTGGATTCTTCCCACAGTTGTACAGTTGTTCCTTGGGTGATGATCAGGATCAATATCTGCAATGTCTATCCTCTGTGTGAATGCGTTGGTGCTTACGGTACAGTGCAATCCTTCTGTAAAACAGCACAAGGAAAAATAATTTCCTGCAAGTTCCTCTCCTCTCTTGCATAACCATAGAATCCCTACAGTGCAGAAAGAGGCCATTGAACCACTGACTCTGCATGGTCTCTCTGAAAGAGCATCTTACCTACCCCCATCTTATCTCCACAGTCATCATATCTTTGATTACTAAGGGGCAATTTAGCATAGTAAATCACATAACCCACTGTGGGAAGAAACCAGAGCGACAGGAGAAAACCCATGCAGAAACGGGGAGAATGTGCAAACTCCACATAGTTCAATTTCGGCTTTGGGAAATTGACTGAGTCTCTGGCACTGTGAGGCAGCTCTGCAAACCATAGTGCCACCCAGTGAAAGATTTGAATCCTCAGAATCTGTTCCGCAGTGGGTGCCAGTCTTCAATTCCTTTTGGAGCTTTCAGACATAAACCCTATCTTTTTCCTCACTTGATTGTTACGCGTCTTGTGTTTCTAGCAGGGACACTGGATAGTGATCAAGAGCAGACAACATGGCTACTTTCTTCCTGCCTCTTAGACCTTCATCTTCACAGGCACCATGAGGGCAATGGAAAAGACAGGTGGAGAATAAAACAGGCAATCAATATACTATGAGCTTTGTTGTGATGGCAAAGATGAGTTTTACTAATATGTGTTTAATAGAAAAACACACCGGAGAAATATTAATTCAGTGGAGATTCAGAAATTTCTCCATTGTTTTCTAAAATTATTTGAAGAAAATGCACTGCGCAGGATGTGCTGGAAGCTAAGGAAAATATTGCTTTAGTGTACTACTGACGGATTCTGGTTTATCCTGGGAAATTAGATACACTGCACAAACTCAGATGGCATATTACAAATTCAGCTATCAGACACAGCACTGGGCAAAATTGTCAAATCCAAATGCAGGCTTTTGGAAAATATCTTCGGGTAAAATCTTTAAAGAAGACACTAAAACTCATTTCCTTAAGTGTATCTCTTGCCCCTGCTAGATAATTGCACTTCATCTTCTCATTTTCAGCATTGATATATCAACAAAACTCAGTCTGTAAATCAGAAGGAAAATGCTTCCAATAAACAAACTCAATATCCAACACACAGTTCCAATCAAACAGCTCAGCACAAAGCACCGAGTAAACAGATCTCTCAACTGGATCTTCTCATACAGCATAAGGGACATTTCCACACCCGATTTCCCCACAGGATAGTCGGACTGCCTGAACATTAGTGTAGATATTATGCAATGTAATTATTATAAATTCTGCTCCTTCACTCACCATCTCCTCACTTGGTTTTCAGTCCCTACAGGAAGTGAAGCAGCTGTGAAAGAGGAAGAGGAGGGAATGGGCAGAGTGGGTGGGCTCTCTGATTGACGTCTCTCACAGCCAATCCTAATATTTCTGGAATAACAGGAGTTTCCTAAAGCTTGGGAAACTGACCGGTAAAACGGAGGCGACTTTAAGCAGCAGATCAGGTGGGAATTTAAATTTGTCATTGCCCTATCTGAATAAAATCTCAATTATTGCAGCTACTGTCTCAGTTTCCCTGGTAAATGTTGGGCAGAGATTTCTAGTGTGTGAATAACATTCCTCAGCCCCGGAGGCATCGAAACTGACAACATCAATGTGGGATGTATAGCTTGAGATGTGTTTGACAGCAGCTCAGAAGTGGAAGACCCACAACATCCAAGCAATGATGATGTGCAGTGATGGGATTAGCACATGTGCAGAAGAGAGCGATGCACGATGAAGAGCAGGACAGGACGGAAATGGACCCAGAAATACAGGAACACCGAAGAGAGAGGCAAAGAAGACATGGTCACAGGAGAAATTGAACATCTAGGAGGGATAGAAAAGCTTGTCCGAGTATTTGTAGAGATTCCCTCAGAGAGACATGGACATCAATAAACAAAACCTTCTCCTCAGTGTGTTGAAGATAAAATGGTACCATCAGCCACCAAAGAAAAGGATGAATCTTGTTCCTAATCAGCTGACCATCAGATCACCCATCTTCCCCAAATATGATTAAGATGTCCAAGTTTCTGACAATGAAAGCATTGTGGGGTGATCCAGTATGGGTGAGATTCACATGGAGTATTTTCAGAGAGTCATTACACATTGCATGAAGGAAGGAATTATTTTCTGATCGGAAGCTGTGTGAGTCTCCTCAGGTGACCTTCAATGCCAAGTGAGTGTTATCAATCACTGCCAGTACCTTGGGGACAGCTATTACATAAAACTCCAGGGATCTCTGATGCTGCTCTCCAAGTGCTGAATTCAATTTAATGAAGTAATTTACACTCCTCCTATATCAATGCTTCTTCCGATCCCTCCCCTCTCCTATCTCTCCATTGACCTCTCCTCTCTCTCAATTCTATCTAATTTTGCTTCTGCTTTTCTCCTTGATAGCTGAACTCTCACCCGTTCTCCTACTTCTCTCTCCTCCTCTCTGTCATTCCTTTTTGGGTGAATCCAGAACTAGGGAGTCACTGTTTAAAAATAAGGGCTGCAATTCTCTGATCATTCAGGCTGATGGAATTCTCCAGCCCAGCCAGTAGTGCACCCTTATTCAATGGTTACTGGTATGGGGTAACATCAATGGGAATTCCCATTGAAAGCAACGGGACCAAAGAATCACGCCACTAGCAAACAAGGCACTATCTCCCATCAGAGGAAAAGGAGGCTGGAGAATCTCACCAAGGTATCTCCCATTTCAGACTTCTCTGGAATTCTTTTCTTCAGAGAGTAGTGGGGGATGGGGTGGGGCCAGGAATTGTATTTCTGGCTGAATTGGACAGATTTCTTATCAACAAGAGAATCAATGGTAATAGAGGGCAAACAGAAAAGTGGACTTCAGGCCATAGTCCTGTGGCGGAATAGGCTTAATGGGCTGAATGGCTGACTCCAACTTTGATTCATTATGGTCAGTCTCTCTTTTTAATAACTTCTGTCTCTCCTCTGCTCTCTCACTCTGTAGTAATGCAGACGCTACATGAAAGTTAAACACCAAGAGCAGCAGGTAATAAACAGATTAAATAGCCCAACAACCAACAGGTCAGAGAATGCTCTGTAGGCCTCCAAAATCTTGTTTGACTTGTGGACCAGCAGGAATACTTCCATTCTCATGTTGGGGCTCAGCACAGGAACGTCAGGTACAATATTAAAGTGTCTTCAGTCAGAAATGCTGAGTGGATGATCAAACACGGCATCCTACTGTGGTGCTGAGAGAACTGACATCAGATCCCCCACACAGGGCAGAGCAGACTGACATTCACTGTGGAATAATCTCTAACTGAGGAGTGAATCCCTTCAATAAAGAAGGAGAGGGAGTTGCAGGAAATCATGTTTCCTTTTCCTGTTTTAGAGAAGGATTGCACTATACATCAGAGAATACAAAGAAGATAGACACCACAGATCAATCCTGACCATCACCAAGGAACAACTGCACAATTGTGTGGAAGACATGCAGTTCCTTCACAGCGTTGCTCAACATAGAGAAGGTTGGGCAGTGAAACCATCATCTGGAAATCCATCAGAACTAATCTTCCACAAAGTTCATTGATTAGTAAGGGTGAGAGTGTACAGGCATGTGAATGGATGCCAAATGTGGTGAGAGCTTCAATCATTCATTGAGCCTCATGAACCACTGACTAATTCTGACAGGTGAGAGGCTGGTCAAATGTGAGGTATATGAGGAGGGCTGCACAGGATCATATCACCTGCTAACATGCAAGGTAGATTTGTTTTACAGCTGTTAACAGAAGGAGTGCTCAATGTAATAGAAAAGGTTCAAGTGTGAGGTGTGTGATTGAGCCTTCAGTAATCATCTACACTCATGAATCACAAACGCATGCATACTGGACAGAAACCTTCCAAGTGTGAGAAATGTAATAAACACTTTGCCCAAGTCTCATAATTCACCAATGTGCCCACACAGGGGAGAAGCCATTTATGTGCAAGGTGTGTGGTAAGTCGTCTTCACAGCCACTGAAACTCCTTATACACAAATGCATACACACAGGAGAGAAATCATTCATGTGTGATGTTTACAACAAATTATTCTCAAACTCACCGTTCACTTGCAAACACTAGCACATTCAAACACATGAGAAGCTGTTAACATATGAGGTGTGCAATAAATCAGTCTCCAAGAACATCGATGCATACTCACTGGGCAGAAAGCATTCATGTGCAAAGTGTGCGATAAATTACTCCCACATTCATTATCCCTCCATTTTCACCAATACATTCATGCTGGGGTGAAACCAACAAAATGTGAGGTGTGTGAAAAAGCCTTTATACAGATAGGGAACTTCCTGGTCCATCAGAAAATCCACATAGGGGAAAAACCCTTCAAGTGTGATGTTTGTGATAAAATTTTATTATGTCTTTGAGCCTGCTGACACACCAGAGGATTCACATGGGAGAAACCATTCAGGTTTTCATACCTGAATGGTTTCATCCAAAGCTCCGAACTTGTGATGCACCGAAAAATTCACACGAATAGGGATGGTGGGGGAACCTTTCAAGTATGAGGTATGAGACCAATAATTCAGTCATCAAACCTCCGTGCACATCAATGTGTTCACACTGGGGACAAGCTATTTACTTGCAAGATGAGCAACAAATTACAATCAGCCAAATTGATTCTCTGCGCTCATCAATACATTCACATGGAGGAAAACCATTCAAATGTGAGGTGGGCAATAAATCTTTCTGATGGTCATCCAACTCTTGCTCCATCAGAGAGGAGTAACTCTTCAGCTTTAAGGTTTGCTATAAAGCCTTCCTAATTTCTTTGAGCCTCCTGGGTCATCAGACAATCCACACAGGGAAAATGCTTCAGGTGCAACATTTGCAACAATCCTTTCACCAAAACCTTTGTTCTCTTAAGACATCATCAGATCCATGCTGCAGCTTAAGAGAACATGCTGAGTCTAAAACATCATAATGCAGAGTGTATATTTGTTTGAAATTAAAAGAGGCTGGAAGATTTGCCTAGTTTGGAACTAGAGTAAGGAATAAATAGTGTAACCCTCATAGTGAAAGGTAGTTCTGGAATTAGAGGTTACCTAGCTGAGAAAGTCAAATGTAACTTTGGAAGCTGGGAACAATCATGAATCATTTATTATAAAAACTGTAACTCCCTGGAAAGTGCAATATGTGGTACATAAAATATTTCTGAAGTTTCCTATATTTGTTGCCAGCAAAATATAGTGTTTTAGTCAATACTGTTTTTATATGGGCATTTGACACAGTAAGAGTTTTAAAACATGAAGAATTGACCTGTCATCTTTTCAGCTATTAACATTGTTAAAATCTTCAAAATGATGAATTTTAAAATGATTTGGGATAAATGGAGAGGAGATGTATCCACTTGTGTAGGCAAATCTAAATGTAGGAGCCGGGAATATAAGATGGTCAATAATAAATCCAATGAGGAATTCAGTAGAAACTTATTTTCCAAGAGAATGATTAAAATGTGGAATTTGTTCCCATTGGGAATTGTTGTGGCAAAGAGGTTTGATTTATTTGAAGTAAATGCGGGGGAATAGAATAAAAGAATCTGTTGATCCAGTGAGATACAGTAGCTTTGCTGAAAGCTCATGCAGAACATAAGCACTGGTAGAAAGAAGATGAATGGTTTTTTTCTGTGCTATTAGAGCTAGAATAAAACAAAAAATCCTGGAAATACACAGCAGAGGAAAACAAAGTTAATGTTTCAGCTTGAGATGGACTTTCATCAGGAACTAGGTTAGATGTTGCAGCTTTCATTATTTTCTTTGAAAAGAACTCATGTTCTCACCAGAACTGTGCCCCCTCCCCTCCATTCCCACATCCTGCTTCTCAACTTCCCATCCTTCCTATTCTGACACCGTGCACTCACACTAACATGTCCAGGCTGAGTTACATCAATTTTTGATGGAGAATGGAGTCAAGAGTTATGGGGGGGGCAGATAGGAAAGCCATAATCTTATCAAAAGATAGGGTGGATTGAAAGGGCCAGATGGCTCCTCACTCCTATTGTCCTGTAATTTATTAATTACATAACTCAATCAAAGCTTATTCAAGGCTTTCAATTCAGCTTAATATAGTGAGAACCAACTGTCAAAAGTGGGTCAAAAGCTTGACCCATTAATACAGTGAGAAGTCACTGTCAAAAGTGGGTCAAGAATTTGATCCATTAGTACAGTGAGAAGTCACTGTCAAAATGTCAAAGACTTGTGTCGTTAACTCAGTCCAGAATGTTGGCTTCCATTGATTTCTTTTTAAACAAAATCAAACTACCTCAGAATTACCTATAGGACCAGAGGAGAGCTGGGATTACATTCGCTGGAGTTTAGGTGAATGATGGGGCTGGGAAGGAGATCTTATAGAAACCTAAAAAATTCTAACATGACTAGATAAGGTAGATGCAGGAAGGATGCCCCCTATGGTGGGATATTCGGAACTAGAGGTCAGAATCTAACAATATGGAGTAAACCTTTTAAAACTGATGTGAGGGAATCCTGTAGAATTCACTACCATTGAAAGTAATTGAGGCCAAAACATTGTATGTTTTCAAGAAGGAACTAGATAAAACTTTTAGAGCAAAGGGGATTGAATGATATGGGGGGAGGCAGTATCAGGCCATTGATTTGGATGATAAGCAATGATCATGATGAATGGCAGAGCAGCCACAAAGAGTTGAATGGTCTACCCCTGCTTCTATTTTCTATTTTTCTATAAAATAAAAGATATAGTTTTAAAGAACACGAAGCAGCTGCAGTACACAAATCACTGAAGGTGGCAGGGTAGGTTGAGAGCGTGGTGAATGAAGTATACAGCATCCTGGGCTTTATCAATAGGAGAATGAAATACAAAAACAAGGAACTGATATTAAACCAGTATGTTGTTGTTGTTCATGCATCATCATCAATGAGGACCTCAACAACATTAGTCATTTTGAGGCTGGTTGCGGTGTGTCTGAAGATGACTGATCAGGCCAATTCAGGCACGGAATGTCCTGGCATATATTAGACAGACTTATACAGACACTGTAGTTGTTGCGCTGATGGCTGTGGACTTGCGCAGCTCACACTTAAGTTGTGCTTCAGCAATACACCTTGCTTCATGAGCTTGACAGCCTTTGTGGATGAGGCAGCACCAAGTATGCTGGTTTTGTTCCAGTGTTTCCCAGGTGGTCATGTCTATGTCAAGTGACTTCAGGGGGGCCTTAAGTGTGTCTTTGAAACGTTTCTTCTGCCCTCCATGCAAGCATCTTCCAGCTGTGAGTTTCCCAAAAAGGAGCTGCTTGGGTATGCACTTGTTTGATCTATGGATGACATGACTTGCCCAACAGGTCTGTGCTTTCATCAGCAGTGTGTAGACTGATGGTAGACTTGCTCTAGAGAGAGTGTCTGGTCCTTTGTCTTGCTAACAGATGCGTAATATTCTGCAAAGACAAGTCATATGAAATGATTGAGCTATCTTGCATGTCTCTGATACACAGTCCACATTTCACAGGCATACAGGAGGGTAGTGAGTACTGCAGGGCTGTAGATCTTCAGTTTTGTTGCTGGGCTGATTCCTCAACGTTCCCATACAGTGGAGTGCAATAGACAAAAGCCTTTTCTATTTTGCAGTTAACTTCTGTGTCAATAGTCACTGCTTGGAAGAAGGTGCTGCCAAGATAAGTGAACAGGTCTACTGCCTGTAGTTTCTGCTGTTTGATTGTGATTATGGTTCTGTGTATGGTGCATGAGGAGCAGGCTGGTGCATGACTTTGGTCTGTTTAATGTTGATGGTGAATCCAAAGTTGTCACAAGCCATGGAAAATTTGTCCATACTAATAGTATCTCTGGCTCTGGATCAGCATACAGGGTGCAGTCATCAGCAAAGAGGAAATCTGTCAGAACAGTCTCTTTCACTTTAGTAATAGCTTGAAGTCTCCTCAAATTGAAGAGCTTCCCATCCACTCTGTACTTGAGGCTGATTCTAGCAACACATCCTGGAAGGCATCATTCAGCATGGCAGTAATCATCATGTTGAACAGTGTGAATGCGAGCATACAGCCCTGTTTGATGCCATTGGTGACTGGGAATGCCTCAAAGGATTCTCCGCCATTCAGTACTGTGGCCATCATGCCATCATGGAACTGGTGTACCATTTGAATGAATTTGGGAGGGCAGCCGAACTTTGACGTGAATCTCCATAGGCCTTGTCAGCTTACAGTGTCAAAGGCTTTCGTGAAGTTAACAAAGGTTGTGTAGAGTTCGCGATTCTGCTCCTGACACCTCTCCTGAAATTGGCGCGCAGCAAAAATCATGTCAGTAGTCACACGACCTTTGGGGAAGCCACACTGTGACTCTGGAAGCAGGCCCAGCTCCAGATGAGTGAGCAGATGATTTAGCAGGACTCTTGCAAGGGGTTTACCTGTGATGGAGAGCAGCGAGATGCCTCAGTGGTTGTTGCATACCCTTCCACTTGTAGAGGTGTGCGATGGCAGCATCTTTTAAGTTCCTGAGGAATAGATCCTTGCTTCCAAAAGGACTGGAACAACTAGGTGAGCTTCTCGATAAGTGCAAGATCAGCAGCTTTATAGATCTCTGCAGGTATGGCATCTGCCTCTGAGGTTTTGCTACTGAATAGCTGGCTGACAGTTTCTGTGACTTCGGCTACTATCGGTGGATCATCCATGGAGCTGTTAATATCAACCTGGGGAATCTTATCTATTGCCTTATTGTTAATAGATGACAGTCGGTTGAGGACGGCTTCAAAATGTTCAGCCCATCTCTGCAGAATCTGAGCCTTCTCTGCAATGAGAGTTGTACTATCTGTACTCAGGAGGGTGGAACTCCCAAAAGATTGAGGTCCTTAGAGAGTGTTGAGGGCTTCATAGAACCATTTCAAGTTGTTTCTGCCAAAGTATCCCTGTATTTCATCTGCCTTGGCACTCAGCCAGGCATCCTGCATTTCATGCAGTTTATTCTGGACTGTCCTACAAGCACTAGTAAAAACATTTTTTTCAGCAATTGAAGATGGGTCATTCTGACTGGCCCAATGAAGACAATGCTTTGCAACAAGTAGAGCCTGTCTCTCCTCATCATTCTCATCAAACCAATCATGCTGTTTGCGGGTAGAGGGCCCGAGCATCTTCAGCGCAGATGTATGGATAGCATCCCTGAAGTGTTCCCAGCCCTGCATGCAAGGTGTAGGTCAACAAGCTTGATTTCTAAGTCTTCAGCCAGTGCTGAAGCTATGCTGGGGTTGTTTAGCTTGGCCGTATTGATTCTTTTCATAAACTTGCTTCCTTGTGGTCGCCACTTAGGTCTGATGCGGAACCTCATTTTGGAGACAATGAGCCTATGATCTGTCTAGCAGTCAGCACCACACATGGCCTTGGTTACTCTGACATCCTGTGCCTATCTTTTCTCCTGACAATGACATAGTCGATAAGATGCCAATGCTTAGAGTAGGGGTGCATCCAGGAGGTCTTGTTACAGGTAGGCAGACGGAAGGTTGTGTTGGTGATGAGGAGGTCGTGTGCTACACAGGTCTTCAGTAAGAGTAGGTTATTACTGTTACACTTGCCCACTCCATGCCTCTCAATGATTCCCTGCTAGATTGCAGAGTCACACCCCACTCTTGCACTGAAATCGTTAAGTAAGATCAGCTTGTCAATACTGTTCACTGCTGATAGTAGGGAGTCTAGTTCTTTGTAGAACTTGTCTTTCAGCTTGTCCAGGTTGTTCATTGCGGGGGCATAGGCGCTGATCAGGGTGGCTTGACTTCTGTTCTGTAGTGAAAGCTGTAATGTCATAAGCCAGTCGTTCACACCCTTGGATAGACTACCAAGTTTCCGAACAAGCTGACTCCTGATGGCGAATCCAATTCCAGCATCACGACTCTGATTGCTGCCACAACTGCTCCAGAAAAAAGTGAATCCACCTCCAGTTTCAGTCAACTGACCTACATTGACAAGACGAGTTTCGCTCAGGACTGCAATGTCAATGTTGTACATTGCAAGATCTCTGGCAACTAAGGTTGTTCTTCTCTCTGGTCTGTCTGCTGTAGGATTGTCCAAAAAGCATGCACACGTTCTAAGTATCAATGGTGAGTGGTGTCACCTTGTGTTTTATTTTGTTTGTTCGACTGCAAGATGGGATCCCCGCCAGCTACAATAAACTGGCCAGGGTGTAGTGAAGCAGGCAATGTTTACGGCACCTTTTCTAGCCCCTTCCTCACTCTAGGAAGGTGAGCAGTGCGTTCCTGAAGAGAATTGCTCAGTTGCCATTGCTGCTTAGGTCAGCGAAAAATGACCATTAGACCTGAGCCGCCTGCATGTGTGTCCGTGACTACAGCTCTCAGTGTATCCATACCTGCTGCTTCATCACTCGTCCATTGCTGCAGGATTTCAAGGATTGAACAGGACACATGATGATGATGGTGTCAAAAAAACACTTCATTTGGCTTAAAATGAGCAAGAGTTGCACAGCATCAGCCTCACTCTCTCTTCCCAATTCCCATCTAGATCCAGTGGCAAGACAAGAGTCAAGACAGCTGGAGGTGGGACTAGGCGCAGTGGATGACCAGGACATCTTCTATGTCTTGTCCTATTTTCACGTTCCATGACGCTTGCAGAGAGACCACCTTTTTCACTATTGGACCTTCCATTGATCTCGTCCGCTCAATCCGCCTGACTCTGTGTTCACATGCTGGGATAGATAACTTCCTATCTCACCAAGGGTTGAGACCCATCGGCTACCCTCACCTGGCTTAACCAGCTTGTCGAGGCTGTTACCCAGGGTGTGGCCGCTGTCGCATGCAAACAGCTACGGGGAACTACAGATAAGAGCTGAATGCCAGGTGGGGACAAAAGATGGACAAACTGCCCTGAAAAGATACAACATGTTCCCCCACCAAAGATACTATCCCTCCCTGACATCCCATACACACCAATGTATAAATACTGGTTCAGACTAATGGTCTATTTGGGCGTATGAGTTGCGCAGGCTTGGAGGGCCGAAGGGCCTGTTCTTGTGCTGCACTGTTCTTTGTTCTTTGTTCAAACCCAAGTAGACTATTGTGTCCAATCTTGGACACTACACTTTTGGAAAGATGTGAAGGCATTAGAAAGAATGCAGAAAAGATTCACAAAAATGGTTTCAGGGAAGAGGCACTCAGTTACGTAGATAGATTGGAGAATTTGGGAATTGGAGAAGACAAGGTTGAAGTTTGATTTGATTGAGATTTTCAAAATCATCAAGGCTCTGGACAGGATAGACTTGGAGAAACAGTTTCCAATAGTGGAAAAATAAAGAACCAGACGGTTCAGATTTAAAATAATTGGAAAAAGAAGCATGAGGAAAAACTTCACATAGGAAGTAATTAAGATCTGGAGTGGACTATCTGAGAGAATGATGCAGACAGATTCACATAGCAAGTGGCAGATTTAAAACAGGTGAGGAAAAATTACTTCTCTCAAAGGGTCACGTGGAATGTAGAATTCGCTACACCAGAGTGCAGTGCATGCTATGGTTTTGAATAAATTTCAGGAAGAGGGCAGAGTTTTAATTAGCAAGAGCTTGGTGAATAGGCAGGAAAGTGGGGTTGAGGCCAAGATGAGATCAGCCATGATTGTATTAAATGGCACAGCAGGTGCAAGGGCTAAATTGCTCACTCCTACCTTTCAGGATTATTAGAGAATGGAGTCAAAAGTTATGAGTAGCAGACAGGAAAGATATGATCTTGTCAAAAGACAGAGCAGATTGAGAGGGCCAGATGGCTTATTCCTGCTCTTCACTCCTATTTTCCTGTAACTTATTAATTACATAACTACAACAGGACTGCACCTTATTACAGCAGAGAATACAGAGAGGATAGACACAGACAGATCCTGACATTCACAACAGCATTCAGGAGCAATTGCACAACATCCAGTTCTTTCACAGCATTTCTCAACATAGAGAAGATTGGACAGAGGAACCATCATCCAGAAATCGGTCACGTCGGGAGAACATATCATCAGATCTGAAACTGGTCAGTGGTTTGGAACCTCTCATCGGAAGCAACGTTTTCAAAGGTTCAGATGTGGACGAGCCCAGGAAAAAATATGAGTGGACTCCAAATGTGGTGACAGCTTCAATCATTCGTCTAGCCTCATAAACCATTGACTCATTCCGATTGTGAGAAAGGTTGTTCAAATATGAGATGTTTGGGAAGGGCTCACAAGATCTCCTAACACACAAAGTCCTTCTGTTCACCCACCTGCAACACACAGATACCCGCATAGAAGAGAAGTCATTCTCGAATGAAATGATCAAGCAATGTTATCAAAACTTGTGAAACATTGACACATCCACTCGGGAGAGCCATTCAAGTGTGAAGTGTGTAACAAGGGGATGGTGCTGTGATTAGCACTACTGCCTTGCAGCTTCAGGGATATCGGTTCAATTTTGGCCTTGGGTGACTTTGTGAGGAGTTTGCACATTTTCTCTGTGTCTGCATGGGTTTCCGCCAGGTTCTCTGGCTTCCTCTTTTAGACCAAAAGATGTGTGGATTAGGTTGATTGGCATGCTAAATTGCACTTTAGTGTTAGAGAGATTTGCAGGGGTTTTGGGAATAGGGCCTTGTTGGAATTATTGTCAGTGCAGCATCAATAACCCCTTTCTGCACTGTGGGGATTCTATGATTCTATGACGTAAAGGCTTTGCAGAATCACCTGCCCTATTGACACATTGGCATGTTCACACTGGACAGAAGCCATTCATGTGTGAGATGTGCAACAAATCATTGTCACAGTCATTCCCTGTACATGTACATCAATGCATTCATACAAAGAGAAAGCATTCACATACAAAGAGAGAGACAAATTTCACAGTCATCCTCAAACCTTCTCAAACACTGACACATTCACAAAGACGAGAAACCATTCAAATGCGAGGTGTGCAAGAAATAGCTTTCAAGTTCATCAAACCACCATGTACATCAACACATTCGCACAGGGAACAATTCGTTCACCTGTGAGGTGTGTGGAAAATCATGCTTTTGATCATCAGACCTCTGTCCACACCAATGGGTTCACACAGAAAAGAAACTGTTCGTATGCAATGTGTGTGATAAATTATTTGTACCGTTGCTGAACCTCCCTTTGCACCAACGCATTCACACAAAGGGGAAACCATTCACATGCAAGGTGTGAAATAAATCGTTCTCATGCTCATCAACTCTCTGACTGCATCAACAGATTCAATACAGAAGAGATGTTCACGTGAGGTATGCAATGAATTATTGTCGTACTCTTTGAAGCTCTGCCTACACCATTATGTGTATTAACAGTTAAGTGTGAGATATATGACAAATAATTCTCGAGGTCATTGTACTTCCTGTTTTATCAGAAGATCGACACTAGGAATGAATGTTCAGGGATGAAGTTTATGAAAAGCTTTCACAATTTTTCTAATTCTCATGGGACACCAGGGGACTTACATGGCGAGAAACCATGACAGTTCTCCCTCAGTACTGCACTGGAGTGTCAGCCTCAATAATCAAGATTCTGGAGTAAAACTTATACCTGATTCTGATTTGGAGAAAACAGTGCTATGTAAGCCACTGTTGACAATAGTTTATAATATGTTGTGTGAGATTCAGTTTCTAAGGGGTTAAGTCCCAAGACTGTGTACAGTATGAAAGGGGAGGGATAGGAAGAAGCGGTAATATAGGAGAATGACTTCATTAAATTGAATACTACACTCAGACAGCACCAGCAGATGTCACTGGAGTTTTATGGAATAGCTGCTTTCCAAGTGTAGAATAGGAAACAATGAGCCTCAAAACACTCCCTGAATCACCAAGTCAATCTCCCAGGAATAGAGACACTCCCCGATCACTGGCTCAATTTCCCCTCTCTGGATCTTCCCCCCCCCACCTCCCCCCCCCCAAACTTTGCCCCCCCCCCCCCCCCAAATCCCCGTGTCCCTTTCTCCTGTCCATGCGCTGATCCTGCCTCTGCTCATCATCACTGCCTTGGGTGTTATAGGTCTTCCTCTTCTTGTCTGCTGTCAAACACATCCCACCTGATGTTGTCATTTTGAAAGCTTCCGAGAGCGAAGAATGTTATTCACACTTGAAATCTCTGTCAAACATTTACCAGGGAAACTGAGACAGCAGCTGCAGCACGTGAGGTCTTATTCAGATGGGACAATGACAAGTTTAAATCCCAACCTGATCTGCTGCTCAAAGTTGCCTCCGTTTGTCTGGTCTGTTTCCCAAGCTTCTGGAACCCCATATTATTCCAGAAATATTAGGATTGGCTGTGAGAGACGTCAATCAGAGAGCCCACCCACTCTGCCCATTCCCTCCTCTTCCTCTTTCACAGCTGCTTCACTTCCTGTAGGGACTGAAAACCAAGTGAGGAGATGGTGAGTGAAGGAGTAGAATTTATAATAATTACATTGCATTATATCCACATTAATATTCGGGCAGTTTCACTATCCTGTGGTAATCAAGTGTAGAAAATGCCCCTTGTGCTGTGTGAGAAGATCCAACTGAGAAATTTGTTTACTCGGTGCTTTGTGCTGAGCTGTTTGGGGCTGTGTGTTGGATATTGTTTATTGGAAGCGTTTTCCCCCGATTTACAGGCTGAATTTTTTTGATGGGTCATTGCTGAATATGAAAAGTAAGGTGTAATTATCTGGGAGGCGCTAAGATACGTTTATCGAAATGACTTTTAATGTCTTTGGTAAAGATTTTGCCTGAAGGCCTCGGCCTTTCCCAAAAGCCTGGGCTTGGATTTGATTGTTTTACCCAGTGTTGTGTCTGATAGCTATGCTTGAGATATATAGCCTGAGTAAGTACAGTTTATTCCAGAATAAACTAGAACCGTTCAATCAGCTATACTGAAACAATATTGACCTGCTAGAAGCACTTCCAGCCCAGTTTGATTTCTTTGAATAGATTGGGAAAATAAGGGAGGAACTTCAAAATTTGGACTAAATTTCTGTTGAGTCTTTTTATGTTAAACATGCACTCAAATGGTAAAACTGGTCTTTGTCAACACAACTTGAGGTCATAGTGAATTGATAGCCTGTTTTACACTTGGCCAGACTTGCCCTCCTGATGCCTGGGAAAATGAAAAAAAGTAGCCATGTTGTCAGAACCTGGTCACACTCCAGTGTCCCTACTGGAAACAGTGGGTGTGTGACAGTCAAATGAAGAAAAAATAATGGACTTGTACCTGATCTTCCACACAGGAACAACAGATTAGCACTCACCATGGAACTGAATCTAACTAAGATGTCAGCCCTTTCAGCAGAGGAGTGAGATTTGGAGGAAATCATTTTTTTTCCCTATTTTACAGAAGGATTGCATTGTACTACACCAGAGAATACAGAGAGGATAGACACCACAGACATTCTGACAAGGAATAACTGCACAACTGTGGGAAGACATCCAGTTCCTTCACAGCATTGTTCAACATCAAGAAGGTTGGGTAGTGAAACCATTATCTGGAACTCGGTTGGGTCAGGGGAGCTTTGACATATCTTCAGATTTGAAACTGGTCAGCGGTCTGGAATCTTCCATTAGAACCAAACTTTCTGAAGGTTTTATTGTTATTGATTGGTCAGGCTGAGGCTGGGAAGAAGTGTGAGTGTACACCAAGTGTGGTGAGAGCTTCAAACATTCACAAATCTCATGAACCACTGACTCATTCCTAAAGGTGAGAGGCTGTCCAAAGAGGGAAGTGTGTGAGGAAGGAACCACACCAGTTGTTCAGTTGTACCAACTGTAACCACAGGACTACCACATGGAAAAGAAACTGTTCAAGTGTGAGTTATGTGACAAATCATTCTTGCGCTCACCCCACTTTCGTAACCACCAACGCACTCATACTGGAGAGAAACCATTTACGTGTGAGGTTTGCAACAAATCATTCTCACAGTCATCACAACTCCACAGACACAAACGCATTCACACAGGAGAGAAGCCATTCCGCTGTGATGTATGTGAGAAAGCTTTTACACAGTTATCGACCCTCCAGGTCCATCAGACAATCCACACAGGTGAGAAACCCTTCAAGTGTGAGTTTTGTGATAAAGCTTTCCCAATATCAACAGACTTCCTAATACACCAGAGCATTCACACAGGGGAGAATCCATTCAAGTGTGAGATTTGTGACCGACCCTTTACACGTTCATCAGCACTTGCACAACATCGACGCATTCACACTGGGGAGAAACCATTCACCTGTGAAGTGTGTAAAAAATCATTCACCCAGTCATCAGCCCTCCGTGAACATCAACGTATTCACACTGGAGAGAAACCATTCTCCTGTAAAGTGTGTAAGAAATCATTCTCCCGGTCATCTCATCTCCGTGAACATCAACGCATTCACACTGGGGAGAAGCCGTTCAAGTGTGAGGTGTGTAATAAGAACTTTACAGGGTTATCCGGCCTGGTGAAGCACTGGCGCATTCACACAGGGGAGAAGAAAACATTCACATGTGATGTGTGTAATAAGGAGTTCGAACAATTATGGAGCATGTTGGATCACCGTCGCATTCATACAGCAGGAAAGCCAAGTGAGGTGTGATAGTCTCACAGACAGTAACAGGTTGTATGGTGACACAGTGGTTAGCACTGCTGCCTCACAGTACCAAGGACCTGGGTTCGATTCCAGCTTTAGGTGACATGCAGACTTCACACAGACATCCTCCCCATTGTCTACCTGGGTTTCCTCTGGGTGCTCTAATTTCCTTCCACAGTCCAAAGATGTGCAAATTAAGTGAATTGGCTATGTTAAATTACCCTTAGTGTCCAAAGATATGTAGGTTTGGTAGATTAACCATGATGGATGCACTGGGATATGGGAATAGGTGGTGCACACTTGATGAGCTGAATAGTCTCCTTCTTCACTGTAGGGATTTTATGAACCTTGCTTATGAAACACTAACACATCTATACTGAGGAAAAGATGTTTCAGTGTGAGGTCTCTGACGAAGACATCAGTCAGGATTAGGATTTTTACAACAGATAGACTAATGAGGGCATGTTGAAATGGGCAATTTTACAGAGAGGAACGTGAATATCTTTATGATGGAAAGGGTATGGGATGAGAAGCTCAGCTGGCGGTTGAAGAGGATAACACTGGTCAATTATTAGAGATAAGAATGGAGAGAACAATCGACAGGAATTTAAGAAAAGAAAGAATTGGAGTCACCCCTTGAGCCTGAATAAATACCATTCATTTAGATCATGATTGATCCGTATCTCAACTCTATCTACCTGCCTTCACTCTGTAACCATTAATCCCTTTGTCTAACAATAAAACTTCAATCTGTTCAAAATTTAAATTTTAACCCCCAGATTCAAATGCTTTTTGTGGGGAGTTCCAGATTTCTAATCCCTTTGGTAAAGAAGTGTTTGCTGACATCATTCTGAATAGTCTAGCTTTAATTTTAATGCTGTGTTGTCTTGTTCTGGACTCTCCCACTACAGCAGTAGTTTCTCTCCAACTACTCTCATCAACTCGTTTAATGATCTTCAACATCTCAATTAGATTAATCCTTCATTTTCTGCAGTCAAGGGAATGAAAGCTTAGTCTGTTCAACTGTCCCCATAATTTACCTCTTTTAGCTCCTGGAATATTTTGGTGAATCTATGTCAAACCCCCTCCCTCACAGTGCCAGAGGACCCGGGTTTGATTCCCAGCTTGGGATACTATCTGTGTGGAGTCTGTACATTCTCCCCATATCTGCGTGCGTTTCCTCCCACAGTCTGAAAGACGTGTTAAATTTTCCCTCAGTGTACCTGAACAGACGCGTTGAGCATGATGACTAGAAGATTTTCACAGTAACTTCATTGCAGTGTTAATGTAAGCCTATTTGTGACACTAATAAATAAACAGTAACTTAAACCAAGGCTAGTATATCCTTCCTGAGGTGTGGTGGTGAGAACTGAACAGTTCTCCAGAAATGGTCAAACAGAGCTCTGTACAGTTGGAACATAATTTCCACAAGGATACAGTTGGTTTTGGGATGGAGAAGTTGTGGGTTATCTTTTCTCTTCAGGATGGTCCTGGGATAATGAACAGTTTTGACAGAGGAAAACAGGATATGATCCAGTCAGATCTGGCAATGGATGGCTGAACTTGTTCTGTACCAGATGTATTCAAATCTTCACCTCTTGGACTTGCGTGACAGGGAAATCAACCACAAAGGAAGTAAAGGTATTTTGGGAACAAGGTGGAGAAGGGAATTATTAAATCAGATTGACAACTACAGAAGCACTATGATGGAGGGTCAAAGGGCAGAGAGTTGGGAATTAGAAAACATGGCTAACTCACCCTGGAGGTGACTTCTAGGAAGGGAAACTGGCCCATGGACCCACATGACCACTGGAACTCTATCCATTGGTGGGTTTGTACGAAGGAAACAAGCTCCATCCTGTCACTAAAGTTTGGTATCATATCTGATCAGCGGAATTTGGAACCAGACTAAAGCGGAGGGATTTTAAAGAAACTTTTGTCTGCAATATTCTCAGAGTTTCCCCTGATGTGGCTGTGTGTTAGTAAAGTGAGCCAGTTCTCAGGAATGGGTATCGAGTAGAATCAGACCCTGCTTTAGTTAGTGATGTGAATTACAGACAGATTTTGAAGTGATGGGTGTTTGAATAATGCCATGGATAATGTTTGTACTGTCCTGTCTGGGAGGACTACTATCCGAACTATGGTGAGTGGGTCGGGGTGAGTATGTACAGCCCTGAGTTCCCTCAGTCACTCAGACTTTGAAATAGTAACAATGTAGTGTGTTCACTATACACACTTCCAAGCTTCAGATAATGTTCTGTAAAGATCTTAAATCATTTTCAAATGCTTTTTCACTTTGCTTGATTCCATGTTTGATGTATACTGAATGTTATATTGTGTTATGTCTGTTGTTTTATCAATTTTCTGTGCAGATTTATAACTCTCAATAAATTCATGTGTTTCAGCTTAACTCAAAGTACCTGATTTGTAAGCATGATGTGATCTTATTCAATGAAACATTCAGGAGCTTATAATGTATTCAGTGCACAATACATTGGCAAATGTCACTCTGGACTAGTATATTGTCTCTATGAATGGGTTTATAATTTCCAGTTCACAGGAAGTAGAATGTTTCCTTAGATAAGAAAGATTTGAACTTATATGTTCACTTTCATGAACACAAGGAGTCAGCATCTTACAGCGAATGTAATGAATTTTGAAGTGTAACCTGTGTTGCAATATAAGAAACATGGGCAGCCAATCTGTGCACAGTGGATCATCCTGTTAACTTTTGTAAAGAAAATTGAATACCCAATTATTAATCAACAGATTTTATGTTTTTCATGAAACTTTATTGTACACCAAAGTATTAATCAAAGCAAGCACTATGAATTTTATATCAGTTTATCTTTTTATTTATGCCATTAACTGAGTTCTGTTTCTTATTCCCCCAAAGAGTTATCTTGTACATAACAAGAAACTTGAAGATTTGTTCACTTATTTTAGCACCCAGCTAAAGGCATGCCACAATCCTCAGAAAATCTCCTCAGTGTTTCAACTAATCTCTTCCTTGGCTGTTGAGCAACACTACAAGAAATCTAGTAAGATATCTGAGCTCCATGTTTGGGTTTTTGGAAGAAAACTAGCTGCATGTGCACAGCTTCTCAGCTAACTGTTCATTGCTTTCTATCACAAGGTTCTGTGTGGACCACTGTAGATTTGTTATAGTAGCTTTGAACTCAGCAAATCTTCCAGCTGCTTTCCTGAAACAAAATCTCAACTTGTGCTCATGCCAGGCTCAAATTCCACATGGTGAACAATAAGGTTAGTATTTTGTTTGTTTAAAGCGCAAGCTTGATGAACAATCATCTCTCTCTTTGACACACTCAATCCAGTGGGATGCTCTCTGTACCAAAGCAAAAGCACAACTGCCTTCTGTGAACAAACATGCAGCTAAATTAAACAAACAAACCTTCTACCCAACTCTTTGATTCTGTAACCCATCTGAATAATTAACCCTAACATCAGAAATACCTTCCTCTCTCCAACATAGTGTTATGGGATCTTTTATGTCCAACTCCAGGTGGATTATTCCAGGAATGTGGGTTAAAGTTGTTATCAAGGCTGCACTAAGACTTCTGGAGGCTCTGGGCTTCCTGTACAAACATTCCATCCTCTCTCACTATCACCATTTATCGAACCAGTTGCAATATTGGAGAATGAGTGCAGAATTCTCTATGTTCACACACTGCATGAACATGAAACAAATCAGATCACAATCCTCAGATAAAGCTTTCAATTGGTCACAGCCTAATAAAAACATTTTCTTAAGTAAAATTCCTTGTGCTTTAATCAGCATAATCTGGTTTAATTTGACCTAACAGGTATTTTAAATGCAAATTATATTACAGTAAAAATAAACCTTTGTACTGTTTAATACTGGTTTATCAAATGTCATGATGTAGAGATGCCGGAGTTGCACTGGGGAAAACATAGTAAGAAATCTCACAACACCAGGTTAAAGTCCAACAAGTTTATTTGGTAGCAAACGCCATTAGCTTTTGAGGCTTTGCCCCTTTGTCAAGTGAGTGGGGAGTTCTGATCACAAACAGAACATATAAAAGCACACGCTCAGTTTACAGAATACTAATTAGCTGTAAAATTTGCTTTCTAATCAAGTCTTAAAGATGCAGACAATGTGAGTGGAGATAGCATTTAGCAGAGGTTAAAGAGCTGTGTATTGTCTCTACATAGGACAGTATGTGAGATGTTGCATATAACAATACACAGTTTACAGAATACTGACTACTTGAATAGCAGGTTAGCTGTAAAGACTCGCATTCTAACAGTGTATGCTGTTATATGCTCTGTCAGACCAGAGCTCTCCACTCACCTGGCGAAGGGACAAACTCTGAAAGCTTGTGGGTTTACTATTTCATGAACCTGTTGGACTTTAACCTCGTGTTCTTACTGCCGAAACTATTAAACCCAAGCCCAAGCATCTGGGAAAAGCTGAGGATTTCAGGTAAAATCTTTAAAGAAGACATTTCAATAAATGTATTTCTGTCCCTCCCAGATAATTACATCTCACCTTCTCATATTCAGTAATGACCCATCAACAAAACTCAGCCTGTAAATCAGAATGGAAATACTTCCAATGAACACAGACAATATCCAACGCAGCTCCAATCAAACAGCTCAGCGCTCTGATTGGCTAGCAAAACTGTCAATCGGAACATAGGTTACGTTACAATCCTGCCCACAGCCGCCGGTTCAGTCTCTCACGTCTGGTTCTGCGCAAATGCTGTGAGGATGTAGAGATGTTCACCTCATTCACCTGACGAAGAGCAGAGCCTCGAAAGCTTATGTGAGTTTACTATCAAACAAACTGGTTGGACTTAAACCTGGTGTTGTCAGACTTTCAACGCTGTGAGGACATACTGATCAATGTGTCCCCGGGCCTGCGCAGTGAGGAGCAGCAGTGAGTGCCAGCCCGCGGTGCCTGATGGGAGTTGTAGTTCTGCCGCGCGCAGCGGCGGTTGGCTCCCAGCGTTCGGAAGTTGGAATGTGAGGAAGCGCGAGCACCGAGCGGCTGAACCGAATTGAAAAGCAGAGACTGAGCCTTGGTAGGAACCAGAGCGATGGCGGTGGGAAGATTCACCATTGCAAGAGATTCTCTGTGTACAACTGAAGAGGGTAAAGTCACACAAGTCACAGTCAACTAACTGGACAACACAGAAGTATTTGAAGACAGAGGAGGAGGGGAAAACAGATTGGGGAAGGGATGGGGGCAAAGGGAAAGGAGGCAGGTGTGGGAAGGGAAATTAAGTGATTGAGGGGGTGGGATGGGTGAGAGGGGAAAACGAGAGATGGTGCAGGATTGAGGCAAGGCTTTTTCAATTAAGTATCATGAAGGAATGCTGGATGAGATGGAGCTGGATACCATACCATGAGAGATGACACCACTAGAGGTTTTTTCAAATAAAGCTTTATTCAGCCTAACAAAATAGGATTAAGTTGTTTCATCTTTCTATTGACAACTTTCAATACAGAAAATTGTGTCAAACATATTTTAAGTAAGTGTGAGGAAAGCAGAAATAGTGAGCACTTGACATGAAAAATTAAACCTTTTTGGCAAAACGTGAAAACGTGTGGCTTTTATCCAGTTTTATTTTGCTTATAGCATATTTATACCTATATACTAAGGTTAGGTGTTAATGAAGTTGGATTCCAGTTTCACTAAGCTATTATATTTGTTCAGTCCAGTAGTCAGTATTTTTACTAGGCATATATTGTTTTGAAGAAGGTAGAATAACGTGAATTGTCTGCAATTGTACTATCATCTGTCCCAGATCAGTTATTTCAGTGATTAAAGATTAACGTTATTGAAACCATACCTTGATGGCAGTACGTGACTCAAAAACAGAAGGCAATAATTCCTCTTTGCTTTGCACATTGAGATTGACTTACCAGTTTGGTTAGTCATTGCCTGCCTAATGCAATCTTAGTGTACCAGCAGTGTTGTTGTTTCAGTATTTTGAGGTGATGAATTATGCTACAAGTATTGGTAGGGAAACTACTGGGGTTGACCAGTTTTGTTTATTTTTAGGCTCTCAGCTACAGTAACATAGTCTTATTAAGGGTACTTTTATTATTTAAATGTTTCAGCCATTGGTGTTCAGACTTCCACGTTTTAATGTGCCTGGCAAAATTCACTACTTTTGTTGGCATTCTCTGGTATCCTTCTGCAAATAAGAGTTTACAATCCTGGAGACCTTGATGCATTATTTTAGCCTGAAATTCAGGAATTACAAACTGGCAGGTTTTTTAATGTTCACACAGTTGCTTCTGGAGAACCTTGCAGACTGAGCTGTTGCCAATGCTTAGCAGTGAAATAAGTTGAGAGCATGGTCACATCACAGATGATTGAGAAAATGATCCATAAATGAAGAGGATAGTGGATAAAGGGCAAAAAAAAGCTCCCAGTTCTCTATCATCTCTGTGATGTTTTTTGCTTTGTTTTTTCTACAGTAAATCTCAGATTCTGACCATGTTTTGTGCCCACAGCACAGATCCATACACTCCTAAAACCTTTCTCTGCTCAGTGCTATACTAAAAGTTCCACTGTTGCAAATACCACAAATGAGGGAATAATTAAAAAGAACTGTAGTTATCAAGTTGCTCTACCCTTCTACTTCATCCACTTCTGAAGGTTTTGAGTGAAGCTGAAGTATGTTTTCATGGATGTTGGCTGCTCCTCCCGCATTTTATCCAAGTTCTAATTTTTTGTGTGTGCAGTAACTGTAGGTAGGCATTTCCTCAATGATTCTCACACGCATCTGTTTTCTTTTGGAATACTGCATCCAGTTCTGGTCACCTTACTACCGGAAGGACGTGGAGACTCTGGAGAGAGTGCAGAGGACGTTTACCAGGATGCTGCCTGATATGGAAGATCTGAGTTACGAGGAGAGGTTAGGCAAATTGGGACTGTTTTCCTTAGAAAGACGTAGACTTAGAAGAGATCTAATAGAGGTGTACAAAATTGAGGGGCATACACGCAATGGGTCGTGAGAGGGCTGCTGTTGGATCTTTTTCAAGAGTATCCTAGTGCTTCACGTCGTTAGTGTACACTTGACCTGGACGATTTGACGGGCAACACGACAGCTCAGTGACTATCGCTGTGCTGTGCAGATACATGGATTTGGGCCTGTTTCTGTGGGAGTTTGCGCATTCTCCCCGTCCTTGCGTGGGTTTTCTCTGGGCGCTCCGGTTTCCTCCCACATCCCAAAGATGTGCTCTTAGGCTAATTGGCAAAACAAATTCTCCCTAAATTGTCTCAAATTTGGTTTTTAATCCATAGATCTATAAACATGCACAGGGATTGCGGGTAGAGGTGGGAACATCGGGGTGGCAGCACGGGCTCGTTGGGCCGAAGGGCCTGTTTCCTGTGCTGTTTTGTTCTTTGTTGAACAGGGTTAAGCTTTTTCCTAGGATGGACTCAAATAGCACGAGGGGTCACGGGCTTACGGTGAGGGGCGTAAGGTATAATTTGGATGCTAGAGGGAGTTTTTTCATACAGAGGGTGGTAGAGGTATGGAATGCGCTGCCAAGTAAAGTGGTGGGGGCATGCACTCTGGAGTTATTTAAGAAATACTTAGATGGGCACATGAACAGAATGGGAATGGAGGGGTATAGAAAACTGATTTAAAATAGGGATCATGAGCCTTGGGAGTCCCTGGGAAGTGTGTAAATAGATGATGATATTGATGTACTTGTTTTTATCCTACAGGTGCTTTGGTCCACCTTGTTGTCTAACAAGGGGCATACACGCGATGGGTCGTGAGAGGGCTGCTCTTGGATTTTCTTTTCAAGAGTATCCTAGTACTTCATGTCGTTAGTGTACACTTGACCTGGACCATTTGATGGGCAACACGACAGCTCAGTGACTATCACTGTGCTGTGCAGATACATGGATTTGGGCCTGTGTCTGTGGAAGTTTGCGCATTCTCCCCGTGCTTGCGTGGGTTTTCTCCGGGTGCTCCGGTTTCCTCCCACATCCCAAAGATGTGCTCTTATGCTAATTGGCAAAACAAATTCTCCCTAAATTGTCTCAAATTTGGTTTTTAATCCATAGATCTATAAACATAGACAGGGATCATGGGTAGAGGTGGGAACATCGGGGTGGCGGCGTGGGCTCGTTGGGCAAAGGGCCTGTTTCCCGTGCTGTTTTGTTCTTTGTTCTAGTTGCAGAAGAATAGTGCAATTGGCCATGTCAAAGATTGTAGAGAGGTTGCTTCTGTCTCTCCCAATAATTGTTTCCTGTCCTGAATATTTCCAGCATTTTCTGAGTCTCTGTTTTTGTCCTATTGCATTCCAAGATCTATCTGTGTGCACTTTTAGGGAAGTGTAGACTATGGGCTGATTTGATGGAGTTTTGAAAATAACAACAGTTTATCTTCATGACTTAATATGGACAAATTATTTCGTTGACGAGATTACGGAGGACCAAAGATCATATTTACAAGTTGTGCAAGAGCAGAACTGCAGATTCACCGATCATTGAAAGTAACAAGGCAGTTCAACAATGGTATTTTATGTATTTTTTAAAAAAATTACACAATAACACTGAGGTCCATTTCTGGAGAAATACGATTGATACTTGTCAAGAACCTTGGTCAGACCACACTTGGGGAGTTGTGCAGAGTGCAGATTAACATATTGAAAAAGGACAAAAAAAACTGGAGAAGATGCAAAAGAAATTTGGTAAGGATGACAGTTAGAATTGAGAAGTAATAACTGTTAAGAAAGACTGAACAGGCTAGCACTCTTTTACCTAGGAAATGAAGGCTGGGTGGGGAGCACATAATCGAAAATTTTAAAATGATGAATTGTAAAATGAAGAATTTGGGGTAAATGGAGACAAGATGTACCCACTTGTATGAGTACAAATAGGTGCCAGAAAATTAAAATGATCAGTCATAAATCCAATGAAGATTTCAAGAGAAACTTTTCCTGCAATAGAAGGATTAGAATGTGGAACCTGCTCCCATAGGGAATAGTTGAGGTAAATAGTTTTGATGTATTTGATGCGAACCCAGGTACAGTGCCCGGGTTACATTCAGCCTTGGGTAACTGTCTTTGTGGTGTTTGCATGTTCTATCTGTCTGTGTGGGTTTCGTCGGAGCACTCCAATTTCTCCCACAGTCCAAATGTTAGGTGAACTGGCCATAGTAAATTGCCCCTTAGCGTCCCAAGATGCGTAGATTAGATGTATTAGATAGATGGTACGGTTACAGGGATCGGATGGGGGAAAAGACCTCAGTAAGATACTCTGTCAGAGAGTCTGTTGATGGGCTGAAAGATCTCCTTTATCACTGTAGAGATTCTATTTCATAAGTATACGAAGAGATTGGAATAGAAAGAGCTGCTGATAGGGTGAGATTAAATTTGAAGGGACAAAGCACATTTAGCAAAAGTACTGGGCCAAACGGTGCTGATGGGGCGAGATAAAAGACTGTTTCGACAGCAGCCAGCAACAAAGATGGTGCAGCTCAAATAATTACAGTTATGTTTCAAGTGACATTGTTTAATTCCTAATTGAAGTTGAAAAGGGAGTCAGGTATTTGTTTATCAGAAATGGGATTTTATGAATGTGTGAGAGAGAGATTGTTCAGCACAAAAGATTCATATTGATTCAAACTGTGAAAATGCCTCTTAAAACATCAAGTTTCTAACCTGTGCCCTGACTGTAACTTCAATATGACAAGAATTGTGGCAGAATAATTGACATATTGATCCTTCATTGCTGCTTCTTTCAGTCTAATGTGTTCTACTGTAACTCTCACTTCATTCAGTCTATTGATCTCCAGCAATTCCAGTATCTATTACTCAGAGTAGTCCTGTAAAAATTTCACTTCTTCCTTCAGAATGTTTACAATCAAATCAATCCCAGATGCTCTAATTCAGACTTCCTTTGTCTTGACTGTGAGCAACAAAAGTGCAGTTTGCGGAAGTGGAGGATGCCTCTTGAGAAATGGAACTTGCCCCCTCAATAAATGCTGAGCTACTTCTCCTCCTACACCTAGTAGTGCCAAAGACAAACATTCATCTGTTCCCAGAATAAAATTTTTCCAGGAATAGGTCACTCCTCTGTCACCTGAGGCTTATAGCTGGAGGAGCGTCACTCCACACAAAGCATGGCTGACCAGGAGTCTTTCCCACTCTTACTGCCAGCTATTTCATTGTCACTCAACCTGTTTTGGCCACGTTATGAATACACCTTCCTTGGCAATGAATTCCTGAGGTGCAACTTCAATCCAGAGTTTCTGGTCAGAGGCAACAGTGCCCCACAAGATCACCTTAAAGGGGGCTTCGTAGGTTACACCTATCATTAATGACTTTACAATGCTTCCAAGACTATGTATGTGAACTGCCTCTTTCCTGTCTCATTTTAAAAGCAGTAAATGCTACACCATCAATCCATGACAAATTAAAGCAACATATTTATTAATATGTAAGATTTTAGACAGAAGCAGAAAAACCACTGCCAGAAGCTAATTGTACTAAATATAGAAAATAGGTGCAGAAGTAAGCCATTTGGCCCTTTGAGTCTGCACCATCGTTCAATATGGTCATGGCTGATCATGCACTTTCAACATCCCACTCCTGTTTTCTCTCCATACCCCTTGATCCCTTTAGCTGCAGGGTCCACATCCAGCTCCCTCTTTAACATATCAAATAGACTGACCCCCAACAGATTTCTGTGGTAGAGAATTCCACAGGTTCACAACACTGAGTGAAGAAGTTCTTCCTCATAGTCCTGAATGGTGTATCCATTATTCTTAGGATCTGATCCTAGTTCTGCATTTCTCAACACCATGAAGATTTTTCCTGCATCTAACCAGGCCTGTCCCTCTCACTCTTCTATACTCCAGTGAATACAGTGCACAACGGTTAGCATTGCTGCCTCACAGGTTCAATTTTGGCCTCAGGTCACTATCTGTATGGAGTTTGCATTTCTTGTTCCGTGTGGGTGTCCTCCGGGTGCTCCAGTTTCTCTCACAGTCCAAAGATGCTTGGGATAGGTCAAATGTCCATGGTAAATTGACCTATGGTGTCAAAGGGATTAGCAGGGTAAATGTGTGGGGTTATGGTAATAGGACCTGGGTGGGATTGTGGTTGGTGCGGACTCAATGGGGCTCAATGGCCTCCCTCTGTATTGTGGTGATTTTATGAAACAAGCCCATTCAATCCAGTCTCTTTTCATATGTCAGTTTGCCATTCCAGGAATCAGTCTGGTGAACATTCGCCGGACTCCCTCAATAGGAAGAATGTATTCCTTCAGATTAGGAGACTAAATTGCACACAATATTCAAGGTGTGGCATCACCAAGGCCCTATATAACTGCAGAAAGATATCCTTACTCCTGTATTCAAATCCTCTTGTTATGAAGGCCAGCAAGCCATTAGCTTTTTCACTGTTTTCTGTAACTGCATTGCCAACCTTCAGCCACTCTTCCACCATGACACCAGGTCACATTGCACTTCCCCTTTTCCTAAATTGCCACATTCAGGTAATCTTCCTTCCTGTTTTTGCCACCAAAGTGAATAATTCACATTATATTGCATTTGCTACTCAGCCAGTCTGTCCAAGTCACTCTGCAGCCTCTTAGCAATCTCTTCACAGCACACACTGCCACCCAGTTTAGTGTCATCCACAAATTTGTAGATATTGCATTCAATTCCTTCATCCAAATCATTAATGTACACTGTGAATAGCTGGGGTCCCAGCACTGAACCCTGCAGTACTTCACTAGTCACTGCCTGCCATGTTTATTTCCATTCTCTGCTTTCTGTCTGCCAATCAGTTCTCTACCCACCTCAATAAATTTCCCCAATATCATGAGCTTTAATTTCACTTACTAATATATTGTGTGGGACCTTGTCAAAAGCCTTTTGAAACTCCAGAAACACAACACTCACTAGTTCAATCTTGTCCACTCTATTAGTCATGTCCTCAAAAAATTCCAAAAGATTTGACAAGCATGATTTCTCTTTAGTGAATCCATGCTGACAGATTCTGTCACCGCTTTCCAAATGCTCAGCTATTACACCCTTATTAATTGACACCAGCATTTTCCCCACCATCAATGTCAGACTAACTGGTCTATAATTCCCTGTTTATTTTCCTTTTTTAAAACTGTGGTAATATTATCTACTTCCAATCCACTGGGAACGCTTCCAGAGTCTATGGAATGCTGAAAAATGATCACTAGTCTGGCCACTATTTCTAGGTCCACTTCCTTGAGTACTCTGGGATGCAGAGCATCAGGCCCTGGGGATTTATTGGTTTTTAATCCCAGCAATTTCCCCAACACAATTTCTTGACTAATAAGAATTTTCTTCTGTTCCTTTTTCATGCTAAACCCTCTGTCGCCTATTATTTTTAAAAATTTGTTCATGGGATATGGGTGGCGCTGGCTGGGCAGCATTTATTGTCCATCCCTAATTGCCCTTGAACTGAATGGCTTGCTAGACCATTTCAGAGGACCTTTAAGTGTCAGCCACATTGTTGAGGGTCTGGAGTGACATATAGCCCAGACCAGGTAAGGATGGCAGAGTTCCTTTCCTAAAGGATATTAGTGAACATTTCTGGTAGGTTATTTGTATCCTCCTTAGTGAAAACAGATCCAAAGTATTTGTACAGCTGGTCTGCCATCTTTTAATTGCTCATTATCAATTCCCTTAATCTAATTGTAAGGGACCTATATTTGTCTTCACCAGTCTTTTTCTCTTCACATTGCAAAATCTTCTGTAGCTATCAGTTTTTATATTTCCTGCAAGCCTACTCTCATACTATATTTTTCCCTTCCAAATTAAACCCTTTGTTCTCCTCTGCTGGATTTTAACTTTCTCACTGTCTTCAGGTTTGCTGCTTTTTTTTTGCCAATTTATATGCCTCCTCTTTGGTTTTAACAGAGTATTTAAAACACAGAATCTGAAAGGTGATGTCTGTGCGTGGTGATATAGTTGACACATGTGCATGGAGTACTGGCAGGCTGGACAGCGTGGAGTGACATCATTGGATTTCTGCGCATTTGCAGACCTGTGGTGTGAGCAGATATGGGTATCAGTAACCAGCTTGTATTGGCAAGAAATATGGTGTAGAGAAAATAGGTAGGAAGAAAGCTCATGTAGAACATAAGCAAAATAAAAAGCAGATGGGCCAAAAGAATTGTTTCTGTGCCTTAAAAACTAGAATCAAAACAAAAAATGCTGGAAATATTCAGTAGGTCAGGCTGTAAAGTGGTGAACTCCCTCACCACTTGACAGCCCTGTCTCTATTGCCCCCTATCCCACCTCTACATAGCATCCTTGCTGAGATCTCACAATCTAATGTCCTTTATTATTTCCTTAGAGTTGGCCACTTTTGATTCAATCTTTGACTCTGTCACCTCCCAAGTAAGAGGAACTTCCTGAGTCCTGGTATTTCTCCGCATGTCCCAGAGCAACAGTCACTTCCCAAGCACTGGTTCATTCTCCTCTCTGCTTCTCCCTCCCATTGCTCTCTCTCTCTCTCTCTTCTGTGCATGTGTTGATATTACCACTGCATATCATCATTGAAAATTCACCACATCCAAACCAATCATAGCTGCAGCTGAACACCCCACAATGATGTCAGTTTGAAAGCCTCCAAGGATGAAGAATTCTATTCCCAAACTAGAAGTCTGTCTCAAACTTTTACCAAGTAAGGAGCAGTTTGTTAGAAATGGTACCTGTCATATCCACACTTATTCAGGAATGAATATTTAGTGAGTGATGGATCAAGATTCCTATGAATTACATCCATAATATCTACACTAATATTCACACAGTCCTGTGGGGAATCAGGTGTGGAAATGTCCCATATATTGATTGGGAAGATCTTTGTGCTGAGCTCTTTGACTGAATAAAACCCAACACGGGAGAAAGGGCCTGGAAGTTGGGGTATTCGTTCCAGGGTTGAGGAGAACCCTGGGAATAAGGCCAGATGACCCTGTCATGAATGTAGATTCAATACAGGGTGAAGAGACACACTGGTGGAAGGCCTGTCTCAGAGAACTGGCACTATATCCAAGTTTAAAAAAGAGAAACATAAAAAAGGCCATCGCCCCTCACACAATCCCCACTTCCCACCAATGCCCTAATCGCTCTGCCACACGGCCCCTTGTACCGTCTGTTTTCCAATGTGGCCCAACCGTGACCACCCCCTCCAAACCTTCCATGCTAATTTATGCAAATTATTCCCATATACCCTCATACTTTCCATGCCAATCTTTGTCCCCTACCCAGTCCACATGGCCCTTTACATCATCTATGCCAAATTTTTGCTAATTCAACTGACCCAGCCCTCCACCTATTGCCCTTACACCACCTGTACCAGCTCACCCAGTAACCACAATGGCCAGTCCTCAAGATCCAGGCCGAGATTAAATAAAATGAAGTTAAGTGTCTGCAACGTACTTTATTTTTTAAACCCAGTAAAAAAAAACTAATTACTACATTTATATTCCTTTTAACAAACATATCATTCAATTGTGTAATCCTGTCTATAAAAAAATTGAGGTTTACAGTCCCACTTCAAGTATCCATAACCACATGTAGCTGTCAATCAAAATGATAGGGCATGCATCCTATTGTGATAAAGGATGTTATGAAATCTGTCATGCAACATTAATCCAGTCAATCCCTGAGGTTTATGTCAACAGACAGAGCAAACATGTAATAATTTTCAACACTGCAGTTCTTTCAGAGTTAAAGGCAGGAGGTTTAAATGCCTGGATAGCTTGACCGTTCATCATGACACTTCTGACAATTGTTTTCAACAGTTCCTTGCGCTCTCAGTTCCAATGTGTTTATCTACTTTTCATTCATATTCATTTCTACTTTTAGTAATCTCAAAGGGGAGCTTACCTCCCACAAAAATATCTGGGGAACATATCCTCAACAAAATGATATACTAGCTGTCCAAACAAATCTGAGGAATTCAGACCTGTTCATAGTGGACCTAATCTGCACAAGCTGGATTTTAGATACCTTTCACCCAAAACTACACAAGTGGAAATAGCCGATGATTTCTATGCGCATGCAAATCCGATCCTGCCCCTTCCTAATTCCACAAAAGTGAGGTGCAATGATTGTGGCGAGCGAGGCAGGATTCAGGCTTGTTTACTATCATCCTCCTGATAGAGAGGCTCTCAACATGACAAAAATTCTTCAGGATGGTGCAATAATGGGTTTCAGGAAGTAGTGTTGAAATGAAGGACTCTTAATTTCTTCTGTGTCTCCCCCAGTCCTTTAACATGACCTCTCCTGTGTCAGAGGAATGTCCAGTAGTAGCTTCTGCACTGGGCTGCTGCTGGCCAGAAGTTGCAGGTGCTACAATCTGAGACAAAATCTGCCTCATTTCATTCAAAGTTTCATTGCTTCTTTGTAGAATCTGACAAAGAATCTCATTCTGCTGCAGAAGAACCTTGTTGTTTCTTTGTAGATGCTGGTTTTGAATCTCATTCTGCTGTCTCAGAACCTCATTCTGCTGCTGAAGAATCTCATTGTTTCTTTGTAGATGATGCTGAAGAATCTCATTGTTTCTTTGCAGATTCTGGCTAACATCTGTCTTAAATTCAGTCAAAGTTTGCTGTAGCAAATTACAAGTGGACTGATAATTTTCCGTACTTTGAACACGTTCTTGATGTAAGCAGTGAAGCGGTTTCAGATCATCATCTTTCTCTTCTCCAGCCGCATGGACCTCATGTCCTTGTGCTCGTGTAGACGACAGAGCTCCTGCGCCCAAAGCCGCAGGTTCCTCACCTCCAGTAGGTCCTGAGTGCCCTCTCTCTACCACAGCAGTCAGGTCATCACAGGCCTCCTCCTTCACACAAACCACAATATTTAACCTTGACTCATCAACACCACACTCCAAATCAGACATCTTACACTCCTGACTCTTCTCTCCTTTCTCCAATGCAGTTGCCAGGCCACATTGCTGCGAGATGTACACGTCTGTCCCTTCCTCATTGGGCATTTCAAGAATTTTGGATGCTGCTGTCAATTCTCCTCCATCATTGTTTGATGTGTCTACAGACACCTGTATATCTGTCAGAGGAAGAAAATCACAATTATTATCTTTTGTCAAATAAATTAACTTGTTTCCTAATGGTTTAAACACTCAGTTGCTGACGTCACCTTCATTCATCCCCATATCTGATTGGCCATTGGTTATCGTGGGGCTGGAGACACTAAACAGCTTCCTTGTGAAATCCTGCTGTTCTGGCAGCTCCTTGCTGTTCGGAAACCATCCTTCAATGAATAAGCACTCCTGGGTGTTATGGGCCAGCTTTACCTAAAGGAAGAAATGAAAATGAAAAATAAATCGTGGTCCAGACTTTGCTATGCTGTCTTGTGACACATTTTCTCAGTGCTGGAAATAGCTTTCAGCCTTCAGAATCTCCAAGAAAGAGACTTATATCCTGGCAGATTCTACTCTCCAACTTCAGAGAAGGGAAAAGTATTCCTCTCTCAACTCAAAAGCAGTATCTAAGCTTGAATATTCTGTGTAAGCATAGTTGTACAGTCACTTGACCATATCTGTCAATTATCCAAATTAAGCCTCAATCTGAAAAGTCTCAGGGGAACCAAAAACAGCATTAGTTCAGATTAAGCAATTATCTCCTGCAGCAACAATAATACAGGATGCTGATTGTAGACGGAATGGCTCTAATAAAATGGAAGGGATTGCTAGAAACATCCTGCACAGAAACATAACTAATACATTTCTCAAAGGCATAGTATTATTTAACAAGACACTTTAACTATACCAAAAGTGAACTAGCATAGCTTTTACCAATTGAAATATATAATTATAACAAGGTATAATTCGTAACTGCGAACTATCTCTAATAGTTTCAATTTAAGCAATGTTCCTCATAGATGTAAACTCTACTCCAGAATCAATTAGCAAAACACACAACCTTACACAAGTTGTTAGTCCTCAAGCCTTTCAACACTTCTGGACAGAGATACAGAGAGACAGCTGTCTTCTGATTCTCAGACAGCAGTCCAGAGAAAGACCTGTCTTCAAACAACAGGACTCCAAAGAGAAAGAGAGAAAAATCACCCCTTACCATTTGCAGACCTCTGGAGAAGGAGCTCTGTTCCTTTCAAATTCAAGCAGAAACTGCCTGCTTTTCTCTCTGTAAGTCTATCTCCATACACTCAACTGACTCTCTCTTATAAACCTAATCAAAGCCTACTTAAACACAAAGTGAAAATCCTGATAACAGAAAATTGCATTAACTCAGATTAAAACACACATCTCAGTAACTAGGAGCAAATATCCTACTGCATGCTCAGCATTTGGGTTGCCAGATGCAAACAAATTGGCACCACTGAAATAGAGTTGAATCTTAATATCTATTTCACAAGAAACTTGACACAAATATATTTGTTAAAGGCACAGTATTGTCCCAGCAAATTGACAAATATCACCAAAAGATCTCAATATACAAAGAAGCTCCTGCTTATGCATATGTTTCCTTATTTTGGACAAGATAGCAAATTTGAATACTAAATATATATGTTAAATTTTGAAATTTTAAGTCTTGGTTTCTGAGAATAGAAAAATAACGCAAATTTTTAAAACTAATTTTATAAGATATTGTAAAATGCAGTTGTCTGGGAGATGGTTCTGACTTTGTTATAAGATTGATCTTGAATCAGAAATCCCCCTGGATGCATGCTGAAAGCTGTTCCAACACTCAGAAAATGTGTTACAAGACAGGAAAGTCTGGACCATGATTTATTTTTCAGATCTGGAGGATCTGAGAGTTGCTGTTTTGGAAGCTACAGAGAAGTATCTCTTTCTGTTTCTACACTCTAGAAGCTGGGAGCTGCCACAGACTAGGTTTACTTCTCTGAAGTTTTGCCGTTTTGAGGGTATATCCTTGTCTGAAAACTGATCTTTGGATCTCTGTCCAGAAGTATTAAAAACCTGGAAATCTTTCATGACGCAAGCAACTTTGGTTTCTGTGCTAACTGGTTCTACAGAAAGTATTTGCTTATGGGGTATTGCTTTAAATTGGAAGAACAGAGATAGCTAGCTGTTAAGGAATAGTATTTTGATTGGTAAAGGTTATACTAATCATATTTGTTATATTCAAATTGTGTTTTTAAATAAAATTTGTTTTGATAAAAATTTCTAAGTGGATCACTTGAATCATATTTGGTGTGAAGCACCTTACGCTCATCCTAATGCCAAAATCAAATGCAAAATTTGGAGTCTCGGCTAACTGCATAACATATCTTGGAGTTTGTGGTCTGGTCTTTAACATTGTTAAGATACTTTGGAGTTCATAAACTGGTCCCTAATATGGATCAAAGGTTAAACTGATCTTCGAGAAACCATTGGACTGATGGTGACAGAGGTTGGAGACAGATAGTGGTTTGGAAGGACAGCTCTCCTCTGTGAGCACTGAAGGGTAAACAACACAGAAAACTCTCAATATAACGGAAGCAGGTGAGCCACTGTGTGAATGCACTGGTGTCTCTGGAGATCTGATAATAATGAGAATGATTTGTCGCACAGCTCGTATATGAACGGTTTCTCACCAGTGTACAGAGGGCTGATTAGTCCGAGAACAATTTGTTACATACCATACATGTGAACGATTTGTCTCCTGTATGAATGTGTTGTTGTCTGCAGAGGGAAGGTAACTCGGGGATTGATTTAACACAGTGTATGTAAGAAGCCAATGAGTCCAAGGATAATTTGTCACATACCTTAAAGGGTAAGGGTTTCTCCCCTGTGTGAACGCGCTGGTGCCTGTGAAGGTTCAATGGCCGTGAGAATGATTTGTTACACACCTCGCATGTGAAGGGTTTCTCTCCTGTGTGAATCCTCTGGTGTGATAGAAGATGGGAGGATTGGTAAAAAGCTTTCTTACAAAAATCACATTTGAAGGGTTTCTCCCCTGTATGAACGCGTTGATGCTGAAGAAGGGTCGATGACTTTGAGAATGATTTGTCACACACCTCACACGTGAAGGGTTTCTCCCCTGTGTGAACGCGTCGGTGATGACGGAGAGTTGATGACTTTGAAAATGATTTGTCACACATTTTGCATGTGAAGGGTTTCTCCCCTGTGTGAAGATGTTTGTGTTCACTGAGGCTTGATGAGCGTGTGAATGATTTGTCACACACCTCACATGTGAAGGGTTTCTCACCTGTGTGAACACGTTGGTGTATATGAAGGTACGATGACCGTGAGAATGATTTATCACACACTTTGCACGTTAAGGGTTTCTCCACTGTGTGAGTGTGTTGATTTTTACGGTAGCCTATTGACCAGGAGAATGATCTGTTACGCACCTCACATGCAGATTTCTCTCCTGTGTGATTCCTCTGGTGTGATAGAAGATTGGAAGATTGGTTGAAAGCTTTCTGACAAAAATCACATTTGAAGGGTTTCTCCCCTGTGTGAATGCGTTGATGTTGACGGAGAGTCGATGACTTTGAGAATGATTTGTCACACACCTCGCACGTGAAGGGTTTTTCCCCTGTGTGAAGACGTTTGTGTTCACTCAGGCTTGATGACCGTGTGAATGATTTGTTACACACCTCACATGTAAAGGGTTTCTCGCCTGTGTGAATGAGTTGGTGTCGTTGAAGGATCGATGATTGTGAGAAGGATTTCTCACAAAAATCACACCTGAATGGCTTTTCCCCTGTGTGAATCATCTGGTGCCTCAGAAGCTTTGCAGAATTCACAAAAGCTTTATCACAAACATCACACCTGTATCGTTTCCATTCCATGTGGCTGCCCTTGTGGTAACAGAATTTGTAACAAATGCTCCTTGGAAGATCTTATGAACCTGTGAGTCTTCCTAACATAACACACACTAGAACAGCCTCTCACCTGTAGGAATAAGTCAGTGGTTTGTGAAGCTTGATGAATGACTTAAATCCACACCACACTTGGAGTTCACTCTTTCCCAGCCTCACCGTGACTGATCACCCACAGGCGAATCTTCAGAAAAGTTGGTTCTGATGAAGGGTTCCACACCATTGACCAGTTTCAGGTCTGACACGTCAAAGCTCCCTGAATGGACCAATTTCCAGATGATGGTTTCACTGTCCAACCTTTACTGAGTATAAGCAATGCTGTGAGGGTCTGGATGTCTTGCACATTTATGCAATTGTTCCTTGGGTAATAGTCAGGTCTATCTGCAGTGTCTGTTCTTTCTATATTCTCTGGTTTAGAACAGTGCAATTCTTCTGTAAAACAGTAAAAAAACAAACATGATTTTCTACAACTGCCTCTCCATGTTTGCTGAAGGGGCTGACTACTTAGTTAAAGACTGTTCCACAGTGAGTGCCAGTCTGCTATTCCCCTGTGTGGAGATCAGATTTCCTCATTTGTCTGTCACAAATGTTCTGCTTCCAGCAAAGACACTGGATGATGACCAGGAGCAGACAATATGGCCACTTTCTTTCCTCTGCCCAGATCCCATCATCCCAGATGCCATAAGGCCAATAGAAAAGATGTGTGTAAAATATGGTGTGTAAAATGGGCTATATCAGTTCATTGAGCTCGACTTGTGCTGGCGAAGATCAGCTTTACCTTTAGAGTATGTGTTTAAAATAAAAAAAACACAGGGGAAATGTTAATTCAGTTTTGATTTTGAAATATCTGTCCTTGTTTTCCCAAATTATTTGAAAAAAACATACTGGGCAGGAAGTGCTGAAAGCCAGGGAAGTGTAGCTGACCGAAAGATTCTGGTTTATCCTGGGAAATTAGATGCACTGCACAAACACAGCCTGTACATCCCAAATTCAGCTATCAGATACAGCACTGGGCAAAACTATCAAATCCAAGCCCAAGCTTTTGGGAAATGTCAAGGCCTTCAGGTAAAAATTTTTAAGAAGGCATTAAAAGATATTTCAATAAATGTATCTCTGCTCTTCCCTCTAATTACACGTCACCTTCTCATATTCACTAACGATTCATCAATAAAATTCAGCCTGTAAATCAGAAGGGAAATGCTTCCAATAAACACACTCGATATCCAACACACAGCTCCAATCAAACAGCTCAGCACAAAGCACCGAGTAAACAGGTCTCTCAGCTGGATCTTCTCACACAGAATAAGAGACATTTCCACACCTGATTCCCCACAGGATAGTCAGACTGCCTGAACATTAGTGTGGATATTATGCAATGTAATTATTATAAATTCTGCTCCTTCACTCACCATCTCCTCACTTGGTTTTCAGTCCCTACAGGAAGTGAAGCAGCTGTGAAAGAGGAAGAGGAGGGAATGGGCAGAGTGGGTGGGCTCTCTGATTGACGTCTCTCACAGCAAATCCTAATATTTCTGGAGTAACAGGAGTTTCCTGAAGTTTGGGAAACTGACCGGTGAAACGGAGAAGACTTTGAGCAGCAGATCAGGTGGGGATTTAAACTTGTCATTGTCCCATCTGAATAAAACCTCACTTGTTGCAGCTACCGACTCAGCTCCCCCGGTAAATATTTGACAGATTTCTGGTGTGGAAATAACATTCTTTATCTTTGGAGGCTTTCAAACTGACATCATCAGTGTGAGATGTGTAGCCTCGGATGTGTTTGATAGCAGCTTGGAAGAGGAAGATCCACAGTATCCAAGGCAGTGATGATGTGCAGTGGTGGGATTAGCACCTGGATAGCGGTGGTGTAAGGAGACACGGATATAGGAGATTTTGAGGTGGTTTGGGGAGAAACATGGATACGGGAGAGAAAAGGCTAAGCAGGATGGAATTCAAAAGATAATGGGTGAGGAGTTTAAGTTTGGCATATGTTATGATGATCACGGATCATCAATAAATCTACCCGCGGGTTTTGTGGAGTACGAGCTGCCTTATTGAGTGAGCAGAACCTCATCCAATGGAAAGCAGCCAGCTGTGATTTTTAGGTCGTAAATTTACTCGGATTGCTTTATCGATTCTGAGGTGAACACTACCAGACTGTAAGCTGCGAGAGTGGCCTTTTCCTTTGATGCACATTAAAGGGATGGGAAACTGATGTTTGGCTGAATTACTGCACTAATGATGAGGAAAAAAGTTGTTTTTATTCTGCATCTTTCCCTCCAGACAATCTCCAAATGTCAAGATTTTCTCCATTAAGAAAATTCCATTATGCCTTTCTTGAGGAAACCTGAGCTGGAGGAGACCTTGGGAAGACTGGGCCCAATACACCAGGCATATGCGCTACACCTATGCTGACAATGTTGAAGGAGATGAAAAGCAAAAAATGATATTGCTAACAACATGTGGATCCCTGACTTTCTTTATAAGAAATCTGACCAATTAGATGCCCTGATTTGAAAAATTTTAATGAACTGTTAGACCTTGTAAAAAAAGCTTTTACTACTAGGTAGATAAATCCCTGAGACTTGATGAAGTGTATCCCAGGACACTGTGAATTGCTAGGGAGGAAATTGCAGGTCCCTTAGCAGAGATATTTCAATCATCGATAGTCACAGGTGAGATGCTTGAAGATTGGAGGGTGGCAAATATTGTGACTTTGTTAAGAAAGGCTGCAGGGAAAAGCCTGGGAACTACAGGCCAATGAGCCTCACATGTGTAGGGGGTAAGTTGTTAGAAGATATTTTGAGAGACAGGATCTACAGGCATTTAGAGATGCAAGAACTGATTAGAAACAGTCAGCATGGCTTTGTGAGTGGAAAATCATGTCTCACAAATTTGTTTGAATTTTTTGAAGGGATAACCAAGACGGTAAATGAGTTAGTTCAGTTGATGTTGTCTACATGGACTTTAGCAAAACATTTGATAAACTACCACATGGTAGGTTGTTGCATAAGGTTAAATCTCAAGGAATCTAGGATGAGGTAGCTAAATGTATACAAAATTAGATTGATGACAGGAGACAGAGAGTGGTTGTAGAGGATTGTTTTTCAAACTGGAGGCTGTGACCAGCAGTGTGCCTCAGGGATCCACTGTTATTTATTATTTATATCAGTGATTTAGATGAGAATTTAGTAGGCATGGTTAGTAAGTTTGTAGATGACACCGAGATTGGTGGCATAGTGGACAGTGAAGAAGGTTATCTAGGATTGCAATGGGATCTTGATCAATTGGACCAGTGGGCTGATGAATGGCAGATGGAATTTTATTAAGATAAGTGCAAGGTGATGCATTTTGGTCAATCAAATCAGGGTAGGACTTACTCAGTTAATGATAGGTTTTGATTATAAATCAAAAGGATCTAGGAGTACAGGTTCATAGCTCCTTGAAACTGGAGTCACAGGTGGACAGAGGTGAAGAAGGCATTCGGCATGCTTTGTTTCATTAGTCAGAACATTGAATACAGGAGTTGGGATGTCTTGTTGAAGTTGTACAAGACATTGGTAAGGCCACACTAGTAATACTGTGTACAGTCTGGTCGCCCTATTATAGAAAGGATACTGTCAAACTAGAAAGAGTGGATACCAGGACTTGATGGTTTGAGTTATAAGGAGAGACTGGATAGACTGAGATTTTTTTCTCTGAAGCATAGGAAGCTTGGGGTGATCTTAGAAGTCTATGAAATAATAAAGAGCATAGATCAGCTAGATAGTGAATATTTTTTCCCAAAGGTAAGGGAGTCTAAAACTAGACAGCATAAGTTTAAGGTGAAGAAGAGAGATACAAAAGGGTCCAGAAGGGCAACTGTTTCACATAGAGGGTGGTGAGTGGCTGGAACAAACTGCCAGAGGTAGAAGCAGATAGAGGATTGTTTTTTCAAAAAGCATTTAGACAGTTATATGGGTAAGATGGGTATAGAGGGATTATGGGCCACACACAGGCAATTGGGACTAGCTTAGTAGTTAAAAAAAGGGGTGACACTGACAAGTTGTGCCGAAGAGCTTGTTTCCATGCTGTAAAGCTCTATGACCTGAAGCTCACGGTAATTCTCTGGTGCTTTTGCTTCAACATGGCCGGAAGAACCCTTGGGGAACCTGTCATATATTTCTTGGCTAGGAGACGAAAATTATTTGAACCCTGCAAATTTGGACCTCTGAATGAACTATTGTTGGATAGACTGGTAAATGGCATAAATCATTTTGCCATCAAAAACAAGCAGTTGGTGAAGTCAATTTAGACTTTTAAAAAGCCATTGAGACACATGCATGGTTGCATAGTGGTTAGCACAGCACCAAGGACCTGGGTTCAATTCCGGTTCAGGTCATTGTCTGTGGGTCGTATGCACATTCTCCCCCTATCTGTGTGGGTTTCCTTCAGGTACTCCAGTTTTCTCCCATAGTCCAAAGATGTGCGGGTTAGGTTGATTGGCCATGCTAAATTCTCCTAGTATCAGAGGATTAGCAGAGTTATTGGAATAGGGCTTGGGTGAGGTTGTGGTTAGTGCAGACTTAATGGGCCAAATGGTCTCCTTCTGCATTGTAGGGACTCTATGATTCTAGGGGAGAAAGGGCCAAGGCAGGGTGTCGAAAAATGAGCTCAGGAGCTTGTAAGGCATTGGGCAGCTATGTCTTCCATCTAAGAGAAGGGAGGCTCATGAAACCAGTCCTCAATGGAGAACACTTGTGTCAATCAAGTAGCAGTGCTGATTCCAAGAATATTATAGAATATACATCAGATAGTTGTAAATGACAGATTATTTTAATGTTTATATCCAATCCAATCAAGTGAGATATTTCAGAGTCAAGTTGATAAGACAGGCATTCCACCTCAGTCTTGGGCTTGATCTATGTGATCCAAACTGCTTGGAATAGGCATTGCACCTCCTCCAAAGCTTGATCTCATTTGCATCTTAGCCAAAAGGCCGAGATGCTGCATTAAAAAATTGCTCAAATGAAACCTCAGTGTAACCTCATGACTTCAACCAAGTGCAGGATGCCAAAACTACTCTTGATCTTAGCCAAAAGGCCAAGGTGTAGTTGACGGATTACTGCAGACATTGTCAAAGGACACGGCCACGGCAATGTTTCAGGAACAAGGAAAACACATGCTACCAAGTGTGGGAAGCCGTTGTTTTATTTTACCTTTCTTTAGGTCTAACAATGGTATAATATTTTCTCTAGTATATTTTTATTAACACTTTCACGCAAGGATAAATCCTAATGAAGCTTCAGGTTTCTCACAAGATAAACCCTGTAAGTTTCATTTGTACTGTATCATAATGCAATATTTCTCCTTATGTTCCCAAATGAAATTCTAAGGTAGATGTGAATCAGCTACCTTAGCAGACCCTCACTTTGTGAATGCATGATTGGAAGTTAGAACCAGTTAGATGTGTTTAATCAATCAATGAATATAAATGGCCATTCTCTAGAGTAATGAATAATAATACTGTGCAAGAGCAATAGAAAGGCAGAAATGCGAAGAGGAAGATTGGCAACATCATGACTGTAAGACAGAGAGAGAGAGGGCGAACAAAATTGAAAATCTGGTGTATATTATGAATGAACTCCTAATAAACTCTTAGTATTTTCCATGAGGTATCAGTGAATTCTTGAACTTAACACTAGAAACCTGAGCATAAAATGCAGGTATCTCCTCTTCCAGAGACACAGACACTACAACTGAATCGTATTGTTAAATAAAGATTTCCCCAATTATTGTGGAATTACTGATAAATGGCTTTCCCTTAAATATGGAGGTGGACTTTGGAGCCACAATCTGTGTTAGAAGATAGATCATAGGTAGATCATAAAACTACAGCACAAACAGGCCCTTCAGCCCACAAGATACACTGATGATATCCATACCTACTAAGCTTACCTATAACCCTATAACCTCAATTCTATTAAGTTCCATATACTCATCTAGAAGTCTCTTGAAAAACCCTGTCAAATTTGCCTCCACTATCACCAACGGCAGCCGATTCCACTCACTCACCACCCTTTGTGTGAAAAACTTACCCCTGATATCTCCTCTGTACCTACTTCTCAGCACCTTAAACCTGTGTCCTCTTGTAGCAACCATTCCAGCCTTTGGAAAAAGCCTCTGAGAATCCACTTGATCGATACCTCTCAGCATCTTATGCACTTCTATCAGGTTACCTCTCATCCTGCGTCTTTCTAAGGAAAAAAGACCAAGCTTCCTCAACCTATCCTCATAAGGCATGCCACCCAATCCAGGCAAGATCCTTGTAAATCTCCTCTGCACCCTTTCAATAGCTTCCGCATCCTTCCTGGAATGAGATGACCAGAACTGAGCACAGTACCCCAAGAGAGGTCTGACTAGGGTCTTATAAAGCTGCAACATTATCTCCCGACTCCTAAACTCAATCCCTCGATTGATGAAGGCAGTACACCATATGCCTTCTTGACCACATCTTCTACCTGTGAGACTGATTTAAGAGTCCTATGGACCTGGACCCCAAGGTCCTTCTGATCCTCTACACTGCTAAGAGTCTTTGATATCCTTGATATTATACTCCTTCATCCCATTTGACTGCCAAAATGGATCACTACACATTTATCTGGGTTGAAGTCCATCTGCCACTTCTCTGCCCAGCCTTGTATCGTATCTATGTCACACTGCAACCTCTGACATCCCTCCAAACTATCCACAACACCATTGGGTATTCAACTCCTGATGTTGGAAGATACGAAGGTCAGGCTAGTTGCTTACAAAGGGAACCTTTGCAAATACAAAATACCCAGGGACATAGAGACAACAATCAGATCATCTCCCACTTATTATATGACATCACAACCGAACCTTATGGGAAAAGATTGGTTCCAGCAGATTCAGCTCAATGATTGGAGATCTTCAGGATTGTACAAAGTTATCAGTAAATAATCTGGAGATTTTCAGGGGGGTCTGGGGAAAATAGAAGGAACCAAGGCTACATTGACCCTAATACTACACCTAGATATTTCAAAGCCAGGCCGGTTACTTATTCCATACTGGAAAAGATAGAAACTGAATTAAGGTGCCTTGAAAATGTGGTGCCTTGAAAAGCCTGTGCAGTTTGGAGAATGGACCACACCTTTGATCCCTGCTCTTAAGCCTGACAAATCAATTTGTCTTTGTGGGGACAATAAATTTATGGTGAATCAAGTCTCAAACTCAATAGATATGCTGTGCCCTGCATCAAAGGTCTGTCTATCAATTTCCCAGATGGCAAGATGAGCCATATCTATCCTCAATTCAAAATGGATAAGTTTTGCAAACATGTGACAATCAACATACATAAGGGTCTCTACGAGAATATCCATTTATCTGCCAGGGTCTCATCAGTGTGTGCTATCTTTTAAAGAATTATGGAATAAATCCTTCAAGGGTTATCCAAGTAGCAGTATACTTAGATGATGTCTTTGTTATAGGGGTTTCAGAATAGGAACACTTGTCCAATCTGCAAGAACTGTTGCAGCAGATGTTCAGAGCGAGAGTTTGCTTGAAGAGGGAGTGTTTTCTAAGTGGTCAAAGGTTACTTAGGCTACTGAGTAGATGGCAAGGTGTTACATTCAGTCGAGGATAAAGGTCTTCAAGAAGCACCAGCCTCAAAGAACACCACAGAGTTAAAATCTTTCCTGGATTAATCAATTATTACCTAAAATGTATCCTGAATTTGGCTTCTATGCTATCCCATTTGCACGCCACACTATGAAAATATCACAATGATCTTGGGAAGCTCCGTAGGCAAAGGTTTTTCTAAAGTTAAACATCAGTTACTATCATCCAACTTACTGCCCCATTTTGACCCTAAGAAAGAGCTTATTTTGACTTGTGATCCTTCCCCATTTAGAATCGGTGCAATGCTGTCACATCACTGGAAAGATGGGATGGAAAAGCGCATTGGGTGCGCCTTCAGGAACCTTTTGGATGCAGAGGAAAGATAATCTCAAATTGAGAAGGAAGGATTGGCAGTTGTATTTAGTATGAAGTACTTCCATCAATAAGTCTACGGTTGACTTTATTTTATAGTTACCAACCATAAGCCCTTACTGGGCCTCTTCAAAGAGGATAAAGCAATGTCCCTATCAGCTCCACTCAGATACTAGACCAGGCCTTGATACCGACAACCTACAATTATATCTTGGAATACTACCCTGAGGTCTGGATATTAATCTGGACACACAGAATTTCCTTTCTTTAGGTTGTGATGACCCTGAACTTTTTTTGAGACTTTGCCAGTGTTGACAAGGAGGATTGAAATCTGGACCCAAAAAGGTCCAACCTTATCCACCATAAAACATACAATCTTATATGGTGGATTCCAAGAACAACCCTCCAAAGAAATGAAATCCTAGCTCATTAAGAAAGCAGAACTTAGTATTGAGAATGGAATCAGTCTTTGGGGGTTCTGAGTCATTGTTCCATTCTAGGACGACATCCAAAATTAATGGAATTACATAATGTCCACCCAGGAGTATCATAAATGAAGATGCTGGTCAGTAGTTACATCTCGTGGCCCAATCTTGATTCCAACCTCACAGACTTGGCAGAACTATGTGATCTGTGCCATGAAAATTAAAAACTCACACCCTCAGCCTCCCTATACTCGTGGGTGCACATACTTGTGGCCTTAACATGTCCCTTTATGTATTGCATTTTTTAATCACGGTGGATATACACTCCAAGTGGCTGGAGGTACATTCCTGGGCTCCACCATGATCGAGAAATCACAGCAAGGCTTCAGCATACACTGAATTCTGGAAGTCCTGGTTTCCGATAACAGCATGGCATTCACCAGTGGTGATTTCCAGAACTTTCTGCTTTCCAATGGTATTCAATGTGTCTGGACTGCACCTTATCACCCGTTGTGAAATGAACTGGCAGAATGGGTGATTCAACTCTTTGAAAATGATATGAAGAAATCAGCAGCATCATTGACACTAAACTGACATGATTTTTGTTTGAATACAGCGCCACACTGTACATAACAAGGTGTTGCTTCAGCAGAGCTATTGGGTGGGACGACGGCTTTGTACCAGATTGAGTCTATCATTCCCGTACTTGGCGGGGAAGGTGAAGTCCCAGCAGGAAAACCAAAAAAAGAAACTTTGATTACATAAAGACAGAAAAACTTTTGCAACAGATGATTTGGTTCATGAAAGGAATTCTGGGGAAGGTCCCACATGAGTCCCTGGGATCATTATGGACAAACAAGACCAGTATCTTAGAAAGTTAAACCTTGGGGTAAAACCCTAAAGAAGCACTTAGACCACCTCAGGCCTAGAGAGTCCTTGCCCGAGTTGCTCCTGACACCAACCATAGAAATAGCTGCTGCCAGCCCTCAACTTGAAGCTGATTCCACATTGGCCCCTTTGGAGAGCAGGGGCATGGATTTGAAGATGGAGGCTGGAGAAGTGAGCCTCCAAGCTGAAGTGGAACAGAAGGAGAAATCTGCAATGCTCATTCCAAATGAGAAGGTCCCATGTTCCAACACCTAATACAGCCATGCCTTCGACAAACCACTGCTAAGTGTCAAGTGACAGAAAGGACTTCCTCACAGTGGGGTACTGAAACAGCCTCAGACCTAAAAAGGGAAGATGTTACAATGACCACAATTGCCACAAGGGATCATCAGTAGATCTACCAAAGGTTTCAAGGAGTATGAGTTATCTTATTGAGTGGGCGGAGGCTTACCCAATGTGAAGCAGACAGCAGGTGTTTTGAAGCCTGTAGTTGTGGGTCCTGGGTGAAAACTATCTGATGATAAGCGGTCCTTTCCTTTGGTGAATAATGAATGGTGTTGGTGACAGGAAATTGTGTTTGGCTGAGTTACTACAGGGAGTAACTCTGTTACAAAGGGAGTGATTCTGGGACTTCTGGGATTACGCTTTGACTCGATGTAAACTGTGCTAGAACATAGAACATAGAACAATACAGCACAAACAGGCCCTTCGGCGCACGAGTTCCGCCGATCACATCTACCAATCCACAGACCTATCTATAACCCCCTATCCTATTAGTTTCCATATACTCATCCAGAAGTCTTTTAAAAGACCCCTGCGAGTTTGCCTCAACAACCTCTGACAGCAGCCGATTCCATTCACTCACCACCCTCTGAGTGAAAAACTTATCCCTAACATCTCCTCTGTATTTGTTCCTGCACCTTAAATCTGTGTCCTCTCATAGTGACCATTTCAGCTCAGGGAAATAGTCTCTGAGAGTTCACCCTATCTATTCCTCTCAACATTTTATAAACCTCTATCAGGTCGCCTCTCAACCTACATCTCTCCAGTGAGAAGAGTCCCAGCTCCCTCAATCTATCTTCATAAGGCCTGCTTCCCAATCCAGGCAGCATCCTTGTAAATCTCCTCTGAACCCTCTCAATAGCCTCTACATCCTTCCTATGATGAGGCGACCAGAACTGCGCACAATACTCCAACTGGGGTCTGACAAGAGTCTTATAAAGCTGCATCATTACCTCCTGACTCCTAAACTCTATTCCTCGATTAATGAAGGCCAGTACACCATACGCCTTCTTGACCACTTCCTCCACCTGTGAGGTCGATTTAAGAGTCCTATGGACCCGGACCCCAAGATCCTTCTGCTCTACAACACAGCTAAGACTCCTACCCTTTATATTGTACTCCTTCATCCCATTATTCCTGCCAAAATGAACCACTACACATTTATCTGCGTTGAAGTCCATCTGCCACTTCTCCGCCCAGTCTTGCATCCTGTCTATGTCCCGCTGCAACTTTTGACATCCCTCCAGACCATCCACAACACCACCAACCTTTGTAACTTCGGCGAACTTACTAACCCATCCCTCCACTTCCTCATCCAGGTCATTTATGAAAATGACAAACAACAGGGGTCCCAGAACAGATCCCTGGGGCACTTCATTGGTTACTGACCTCCATGCAGAACAAGACCCATCCACAACCACTCTCTGCCTTCTGCCGGCAAGAATTTAGCAACACCAATTTTAAATCCAACCGATTTATTTGATAGTAAATTTGCGAGCTTTTGACACTCTGTGTGTTTGTCAGGCAAAATTCAATTTAGGATCTAGAGCAACAACTAGAGTCACTATGGAGCATCCACACGAGATCTTCATGGATAATGAGGTGGGCGCACCTGTAGGAGGTGTACACTCCCATTTGTCCTTACTGTCGGTTCTTGACTTTGTGATTTTATAAGGGACAAGCTTATACAAATACAGAGGTTTAGATTCAACCAGAACTATGTTTATTAAAAAAAAACACCCCAATGCCCCAATATGAGAATTCTAAACTAGAGTAATGATGTCACATGACATTTAAAATTTTGGTATGTTAGTAAGATCCTTCACTGTAAAACCACTGATCAAACCACACATTTCTGCTCAAGCCTTAACCAGTTCAAATCAAACACCCTCAGGATTTAGTTGCTACTCTTAAACCTCAGCCACACTCTCCCCCACATCTGGCCATTACTTACAACTCCCAATGTGGCTGTTTGTTCTGGTGTGAGCTGTAAGTCCACGAATCACATTGACCTTTTCTGATTCTCTTTGGTGATAAACCCTAAGGTTTTATTTAAGGTAGCCTTTTTATTACAAAACATTATTTGAAAATATCAAAGCATCTTTCTGGAGACTTGGACAGTAAGTGCTTAGCACCTTTTTAGTCCCTTTAACCTGGCTCCTGCCTTGGTCCAGACAAACCCATTCATCACAATGTTGTTTTCACAACTGAAACAATAGACCCCATTCACTGATACGTTGATATGTCTGTGATAAAGTCCATGTCACCTTAGCTATTGTCAGTGTTATTTATGTAATGACTAACATTTGGGGTCATTAGCTCTGATGGTCTCCCTGTTTCCTTAATGGGATTGTCTAATGGCCATTGTTTTGTTTCTTGGGGATAATAATATCCTGGTGTCTTTTCACAGTATCAACTTGGTTTTGGTTTTGACATGCTTTGTCGATTATCAGCTGACTGTACAGCATCTGTGTGCAGAGGATTGGTCTCTTAGTTTGCCAAATTTATGTCCATAAAGTTTTCTAGGTTTTATATTTAGTAAAAGTCCAGGTAAAGGGAATTCCAATCTAACAAATCCCCTTTTTTTGTTTGCACTTTACACCTCATAAACAGTCCAGAAAGAAAATGATCGCACTTCAACAAAAACTCTTTTTTTCCAGTTTGTTGCTATTTTGTTTGTCTCTACATATACATTTTAAAGTGTGCAGGTCTTCACTTCCAAGTGATCGCTCTGCAAATGAAGTCACATCCTTTGTAAATACTTTGGAGCACTTAGAAATAATTTGAGAAATATGCTTTGAAGTCAGACTCTACCATCACTTTCTCTCTCCCAAACAGGTTGAAATGCTCACAAGCAAAGAATATCCAGGCACTCTTTCTTACTCTGTTCATAGCATCATTCAGTTTAATAGTAGGGAGGAATATTATTTAAATGGTGAAAAGTTGCACATGCTACTGTGCAGAGGGGCCTGAGGGTACTTGTGCATGAATCGCAAAAACTCAGTCTGCAGGTGCAGCAGGTGATCAAGAAAATGAATGGAATATTGGCCAAGGGGGATAGAATATAAAAACAGGGAGGTCTTGCTGCAACTGTACAAGACACTGGTGAGGCTGCAATTGGAGTACTGTTTGCAGTTTTGGTCCCCTTATTTGCAAAAGGTTATATTGGCCTTGGAGGTAATACAGAGAAGGTTCACCAGGCTAATATCGGAGATGAGGGGGTTAGTTTATGAGGAGAGATTGAATAGGCTGGGCTTGTTGGAGTTTAGAAGGCTGAGGGGAATCTTATAGAGACTTACAAGATGATGAACGGGCTAGATAGGGTGGAGGTGGAGAGATTCTTTCCTCTTAGAAAGGAAACCAGAACTAGAGGGCACAACCTCAAAATAAGGAGAGGGCAGTTTAGAACAGAGTTGAGGAGGAATTTCTTTACTCAAAGGATGGTGAATCTCTGGAATTCTCTGCCCATTGAAGTGGTGGAGGCTATCTCGTTTAATATTTCTAAGTCATGGGTAGATAGACTTCTGATAGACAAGGAAATTAAGGGTTATGGAAGCAGGCAGGAAAGTGGAACTGGTCCACGAGATCAGCCATGATCTTATTGAATGGCGGGGCAAGCTCGAAGGTCTAGATGGCATACTTTTGCTCCTATTTCTTATGTTCTTATGTTTATTTTAATACTCTGGTTACAAACATAATTGGTTGTCCTTGCTACACAAATGTTGCTCCAAGTTCTGTTTCACTGGGATCTCACTGCAGGATGATTTCATCGTTGACATCATAGTATTTCAACACTGGCTTTGTTGTCACTAGTTGCTGTTGTGAGTAAAAGCTGTTTCTTGTTTTGTGTCCCAGTGCCACTGAACTTCCTCTGCAGTGAACTTGTGTAGAGAATTACACACTGATGGTAGAATGGTAGCCCACATATGGATTCCAGGAGGTCTAAAGTTATGAAGACTTGTTTACAGAACTCACACCAATATGATTTCTTCTGTGTGAATGCATTGATGGACCAGGAGATAAATACCTCATACCAGAATGATTTCTCACCAGTGAGACTCAACTGGTGCTTCAGAAACATCAGAGGATTTGGTGAAATCTCACATGAACATCGCATCTGTGGAGTATTTCCCTGTGTGAATCCTTTGCTGTTTCAGGAGACATCATCAAAACATTATCAGAAACCTCTCACTTAAATAGTTTCTCCCCGATGTGGATCCACTGATGGAGCTGGAGAGTTGATAACCTTAAAAATGCTTTGTATACTTCACATGCTTTTCTCCTGATGAAAGCTTTAGTGCACACGGATGCTTGATAATGCAGGAAATGATTCATCACACATCACACATTTAAATGGTTTCTCTCCTGTGTGAATGCATCGCTGTGTGCAGAAGTTCAATGACTGCGAGAATGATTTCATGCACACCTTGCACGTAAATGGTTTCTCCCCAGTGTGAATATGTTGGTGTGTGCGGAGATGCAGTGATCTCATAAATGCTTTGAGACAGACCACACATATAAATGGTTTCTCCCGTGTAAATGCATTGGTGTACAAGGAGGCCCGATGATAGCATGAATGATTTGCTGCACACCGCACATGTGAATGGCTTCTCTTCTGTGTTGATATGTTGGTGTGCACGGAGGTGTGATGAAACTCTGAACGACTCGTTGCACACCTCACATATAAATGGATTTTCCCTTCTATGACAGTGTTGGTGTGCACGGAGAGTCGATGACTCTGAGAATGATTTGTCACCCATTTTATAGGTGAATGGATTTTCCTCTTTGTGAATATGTTGGTGTTTACAGAGAGTAGACAAATCTGAGAATGATTTGTCACATATTTTGTACATGAATGATCTCTCTCCCATATAAATGCTTTGATGCACATGGAGACTCAATGACAACAAAAATGATTTGTCACACGTTTTGCATGTGAATGGTTTTACTCCTGTGTGAATGTGTTGTGTTTGCGGAGATTTCCTGATAATGGGAATGATTTGTCACACACCTCACACATAAATGGCTTTTCCGCGTGTGAGTGCGTTAGTGTATACAGATAACAATTTTTCTCGATAACAATGAGAAAGATTTGCCACAAGCCTGATACATGAATTAGTTTTACCCCTGTGCGACTGTGTTGATATCTGTGGAGATTTGATGGATTTGTGAATGATTTGATGCATACCTCACATGCAAATTGTTTTACTCCTATGTGGGTGTGTTGGTGTGTGTGGAGGTTTGATAACCATGAAAATAATTTGTTACACTCCTCACATGTGAATGCTTTAATCCCTCTGTGAATCTGTTAGTGTTAGTGGAGGTTTGATGGATTTGTGAAAGATTTGTTGCACATCTTGCGTGTGAATGGTTTTCCTCCTACGGGAATGGGCCAGTGATTTATCAGGTTTGATAACTATGCAAAACTCTGGTCACAAACTCATGTGTGAATGGTTTTTCCTCTGTATGAATGTGTTCATATTTGTGGAGGTTTGATGGATTTTCTCATGATTTTTCACACATCTCGCATGTGAATGGTTTTTCTCCTGTGTGAAGGTTAGTGATCTTCCAGGCCAGATGACTGTGCAAAGCCCTTGTTATACACACCACATTTGAACAGCTTCTCCCAACTGTGACTGCATCAGTGAACCATGAGTTTTTTTTGGTGTGTGAAGGTTTGGTCACACTTTAACTGTTTCTCCTCCATGAAGCTAGTATTAATGGTTGTGCATGAGCTCGTGGGGCCCTCCTCACACACGTACAGTCTCTTACCTATAAAAATGAGACTCAGTGAATGTCTGAAGCTCTCATCACACTCGAAGCCCAATCACATTTCTTCCCAGTCTCACCCTGACCAACCACCTACAGCTAAACCTTCAGAAAGGTTGGTTCTGATGGCAGGTTCCACAACACTGACCAGTTTCAGATCTGATGATATGTCAAAGCTCTCACTGATTTCCAGATGACGGTTTCACTGCCAACCTTTTCTGCGTTGAGCAATGCTGTGAAGGAACTGAATGTCTTCCCACGTTTGTGCAGTTGTTTCTTGGTGATGGTCCAGATCTATCTGCAGTGTTTATCCTCTCTCTATTCTCTGGTGTAGTATGGTGCAATCCTTCTGTAAAACAGGAAAAGGAAACATGATTTCCTTCAGCTCCCTCTCTTCCTGTGCAGAAGTGGCTGACTCCTCAGTTTTTTAATTGATAATTTGATGGGATATGGGTCTTGCTGGCTAATAGAACATAGAACATTACAGTGCAGAACAGGCCCTTCAGCCTTCAATGTTGCGCCGACCAATTAAAAAAAAAACAATGACCTTCTAACCTAAACCATTCCCTTTTCATCCATAAGCTTATCTACTAACCTCTTAAACGCCACCAAACTTGGTGCATCTACAACTGCAGCAGGCAGGGCATTCCATACTCTTACCACCCTCTGGGTAAAGAACCTACCTCTGATATCCGTCCTATAACTATCACCCCTTAATTTAAAGCTGTGTCCCCTCGTGCTAGCTTTCTCCATCCTAGGAAAAGGCTATCACTGTCCACCCTATCTAAACCTCTAATCATCTTATATGTTTCAATAAGGTCTCCTCTTAGCCACCTCCTCTCTAACGAAAACAACCTCAAATCCCTCAGCCTCTCTTCATAAGACCTGCCCTCCATACCAGGCAACATCCTGGTAAACCTCCTTTGTATCCTCTCCAATGCCTCCACATCTTTCTTATAATGCGGGGACCAGGACTGTACACAATACTCCAAGTGCAACCGCACTAGAGTTTTGTACAGTTGCAACATGATGTTGCGGTTCCGAAATTCGATCCCCCTACCAATAAAAGCTAAGACTCCGTATGCCTTCTTAACAACCTTATTGACTGGATTGCCAACTTTCAGGGATCTATGCACATATACACCAAGATCCCTCTGTTCATCAACACTATTAAGAGTTCTACCATTAGCCCTATACTCTACACATTTGTTATTCCTCATTGTTATCGAGAAAAATGTTGGCTAGGCCAACATTTATTGCCTTAAGAAAATGCTGATCAACCACTTTCCTAAAACACTGAGCTCCATAAGGTACAGGTACATGGTGTTGTTATGCACGGAGTTTCAGGATTTTGACCCAACAACAGTGAAGAAATGCAGTGCAGAAAGGCTTGGAGGGGAACTTGCATGTGCTTGGATTATAATGCCTCCACAGCCCTTGTCCTTCTAGATGGTAGGGATTGTGGGTTGAATGTTGAAGTTGGATGGGATGCCAATCAAGTAGGCGGTTTTGTCCTGGGTGGTGTTGGGCTTCATAACAGTTGTTGGAGCTGGAAGTGGAGAGTATGCCTCACAGTGCCTTATAGTAGATAGTTTTGGGAGTTGGAAAGCAAGTTACTCATTGCAGGATTCTCAGCTTCTGACTTGCTATTGTGGTTTCTAGTCAATTATAACCCCAGGATATTGACAGTGGGGGATTCTTACAATTAACAGATCAGATCCAAGCTCTACAGATCCGAGAGAGTCATTAGTGGAGGCAACTAAACAATTAACTGGAGGATATGGCTCGACAAATGTCACCATCTGTGCAAAAGAAATATTTGCAGCAATTTTAGTCAGAGTAATGCCAAGAAGATGATCTAATTCGCCCTCGAACTGAGAGCCAGATGCTAGTCTTCAGCCAATGTTATCAAGAAATGGCTGAAGATACTGCAAAGGCTGTGGGGTCCTGTCAACATTCCACTCTACTGAAAACTTGTGCTCCAGAATTGTGCTCAAAATTCCAGTTTAAAGTTGCTAAATCTGTTTGAAATCTATCCCATTTAGCACGATGATTGTATCACACAACAGAATGGACAGTATCCTCAACATGAAAACAGGACTTTGTTTCCACAAAGGCTGTGATAGTTACTACCAGTACTAACGTAGACAATGCATTTGCAACAGATAGACTGGTGCAGATGAGGTTATGTAGCTTTTTTCCCTCTTTTTGGTTCCCTCATGATCTTCTCCAAGTCCCAGTCTAGCAGCAATGTCCTTCAGCACACGCCAGTCAGTTAACAACGTGGTTGACCGCTAAATATCCTCTAAAATGAATTTTGTTATCCACTCCATTGTATGAAATGACTACTTACAGCACAATGAAATCAGACTAAACACTGCATTACCTTGCATTAAGTTGATCTTTCACTACAACCTGACTATGGCTTTAACACTACAAGCGGCCGTATGGTCTATTGTTGTTCCGATATTTTATGGACCATTGACACTAGCCTTTAATTACAGATTATCAACGGAATTTAAATTCCACCAGCTGTTGTCAGGCAATTTGAACACATCCCTCCAGAGAATGAGCTCCTGGTATTATTGCTTCAGTGACAATACCATCGCAACCTCTTCAGTGACTGCTGGTCTGCTATTCCTCTGTGTGGGATAACAGATACAAGTCCTTTCTTCTTCATGGCTTGACTGTCACACACCTTCTGTTTTCAGCAGGGTGTTTGGATAGTGACCAGGAGCATACAATGTGGCCACTTTCTTTTCTCAAACCAGGCCTCCATCTTCCGAGGCACTGTGAGGGCAATGGAAAAGACAGTTGGGCAGAGTGTAATATGAGCTATCAATTCACCAACAGTTTGAGTCTAGTTGGTGAAGATCAGTTTTTATCTTAGTGTTTGTGTTTAATATAACACCCAGGAGAAAGGTTAATTCAATGGAAATTTTGAAACTTCTTCCCTTGTTTTCACAATTTGAAGGAAATACACTGAGCAGAAACTCTTCACGATATTACTAAGTTAATAATGTCATAATAACTATATTAAACTACATTTAGCTATTTCTCCTGTTTATATGAAACAAATGAAGTAAACTCTTTTCTGTACACTTGTAGTCTGCTAAAGTAATTGCTGGTCACAGCATGTTGACTGGGATCATGAATATGCCCAAACACCCAAAAACTTCAATATAATTTGAAGACCCACTTTAAGCTAGACACCATCATTGCAAATTCCCTTCCAAGTCACATACCATCCTGGCTTTGAAATAAAACGGCCATTTATTCCTGGGACTTTCTCCCCAACAGCATTATGGATATACGTACACCTCATAAAGATAGGAACAGGAGGTGGCCATTTGGCCGTTCGATTCTGCTCCACCATTCATTATGATCATAGCTGATCATCCAACTCGATAGCCTAATCCTGCTTTTTCCCCCACAACGTTTGATCCGATTCACCTTAAGTGCTATATCCAGCCACCTCTTTAATACATTCAATGTTTTGGCATCGATTACTTTCCGCGGTAATAAATTCCACAGACTCATCACTCTTTGGGTGAAGAAATGTCTCCTCATGTCCGTCCTAAATGGTCTACCAGTCAGTCCTCAGACTGTGGTCCCTGGTTCTGGGCTCCTCCATCATTGGAAATATCCTCCTTGCATCTAGCCTGTCTAGTCCTTTTAGAATTTTATAAGCCTCTATGAGATTCCCCCCTCATTTGTCTGAACTCCGGTAAAATCAATCCTAACGTAATCAATTTCTCTGCATACATGAGTCCAGCCATCCTCAGAATCAGCCATCCTTTGCTACATTCCTTTGAGAGCAAGAACATCCTTCCTCAGAAAAGAAGACCAGAACTGCACACAATATTCTAGGTATAGCCTCACCAAGGCCCTGTATAATTGCAATAACACATCCCTGCTCCTGTACTCGAAACCTCTCACAATGCCATTTGCCTTCTTTACCACCTGCTGCACCTGTATACTTACCTTTAGTGACTGGTGCACAAGAACACCCAGGTCCCGCTGCACACTCCCCTCTCCCAATTTACAGCCATTCAAGTAGTAACCTGCCTTGTTCGGTTTGCAAAGCAAATAACCTTACATTTATCCAATATATTGCATCTGACATTGATTTGCCCACTCACCCAATCTGTCAAGCTCATTCTGAAGGATCTCTATATCCTTATCACAGTTCATCTTCCCACCAACTTGGTATTATCTGCAAACTTCGAGATGTTACATTTTGTTCTTTCATCCAAATCATTAATATATATTGTGAATAGGTGGGGTCCCAGCACCGATCCTGGGTGACACCCCACTAGTTACTGCATGCCAATTTGTAAAGCACCCATTAATTCCTGTTCTTTGTTTCACCTCTGCCAACCAATATTCCAGCCATCTCAATATACTTCTCCAATCCCATGTGCTTTAATCTTGCATGATAATCTCTTATTTGGGACTTTGTTAAACGCTTTCTGAAAGTCCAAATATGTTACATCAACTGGCTCCCCTTTGTCAACTCAAATACTTACATCTTCAAAGAATTTCAAAAAGATTTGTCAAGCATGATTTCCCTTTCATAGATCCATGTTGACTCCATCTAATCCTGCCACTGCTTTTTAAATGCTCTGCTATAAAGTCCCTGATAATGGTTTTGAGAATTCTCTCCACTACCGATGTTAAGGTCTTCAGTGGGGTCAACAAGGTGGCTCACTATCACTTTCTCAAGAACAAATGAGGATGGCTAATAAGTGCTGGTCTAATCAGTGATACCCACATGCCATGAACAATTTATTTAAAAAATCTGAAGAAAACAGTAGCATAGATCAAAACCAAAAAAAAATCTCTACTGACAAAACTTGCTGGATTTATGTTGGGAAGCTGCTGCCGCAACACTCGGGATCTCAGCACTTGCCCTACCAGACACCACATCAGAGTTCTGAGCACTTGGTAAAGGACGTCTCACACTTATCTTGCTGAGACTCAACTGAACACAACAACGTGCATCATAACTGCAACCCTCTTCTTCTCTCCCCTGGCTTCACAAACATCACTCCCCCTCACATTCCCTGACTGACCATAATGTACAAGCTGTTTGAAATCTTCTATATTGCCCCTCACTTTCCCACTCCATGATGATCTATTCAACCTCAGAATCTTGTGTCAGGAAATAGATTTGGTTTATGTAATTTATGTCTGTTTATATGTTGGGTATAACTTAAGTTTAAGCTTAGTTTATATTTCAGAAGTTGTGTTGAGGAAACTTCAGTTTTAGTTTCACTTTAAAAGATTCTAATGAAGTTTTACAGCTCTAAAAGAAACACGGTATTAACAAAGGTTAAATTGACTTTCTTGAAACAATTGGACGGATGGTGAGAGAGATTGGAGAGATACTGCTGAGACTGACCAGTGCTTTGGAAGGACAGCTCCCCTGTGTGAACGCTGGAGGATAAACAACACAGACAACTCTCAGTGTAAGGGTGAGTCAGCTCCAAACCTTGTTGAGATGCCAGTGTTTTGGCAAGAGAGGAGTGGGTGAAATAATTCTGGCACACATCACATTGGAAGGGTTTGTCCCTCATGTGGATTCACTCATGTCCCAGGAGCTCTGACAACCGTGAAGGCTTTATTACAGAACTCACACTGATAGGATTTCTTCCAATACTATAAGTTACTCTTAGCCATGGTTTAGTTAGCACTCCTGTGTCTAAGTCAGAAGGCTGGAGGTTCAAGTTTCATTCCAAAGACTTGAGCACTGAGGCTAACACTCCAGTGCAGTTTTGAAGGAGTGCTGCACTGTCAGGGGTACTATCTTTCAGATGAGTTAAACCAAAGCCCCATTTTCATCTCCTCAGATGAATGTAACAATGACACTATTGCAAAAGAGCAAGAGAGATATTTTTGACCAATATGGATCCTGCAATCAACATCTCCAAAACAGATTATCTGGTTAATAATGCATTGCTGTTTGTGGAAACTTGCTGTGCACAAATTGACTGCCATGTTTTCTATATTGCACGAGTGACTCCACTTCAAAAAGCAGATTATTGGCTGTAATGTACTATCAGATGTCCTTAGTTTGTGAAATTGGATATAAAAATACCAAATACTAGTCTTCCTATCTTAGAGAAGCCTTCTAGTTCCTGTGAACTGGAAATTCTAAATCCACTGATGGAGAAAGTATACCAGCCCACATTGACATTGATCAATATATTGTGTACAGGACTCTTACTGTAGGTTCCTAAGGGTTTTAGTGAATAGGAAGATATCAGGCTGAGAAATCAGGAAATATATTAAGCTTTTAAAATGTGAATTTATTGTGAGTTTGTAAATTTATACAGAAAACTGATAAAACAGGAAACAACACAATATTTAGCTTACTTGAGCAAACTTTGACTCGAGCAAAATAATAAAGCAAGATCTTTACCAGAACATGAACATCAAGGTACGATGGACTGAAGGAACTCAGGTCTGTGGAGACTCACCCTCCTCGCCACTCCCTCACCATAGTGAGGATAGTAGCTTTCCCAGACAAGACAGTACAAACCCTACCGATTGTGTTAGTCAAACATCCATCACCTGAAGAGGATCTATTATTCACATCACTAATTAAAGCAAGATCGAACTCTACCCCATATCCACTCCACGATCTCACTTCACTAACACACACACACACACACACACCTCCCAGAGGTATCTCTCTCAGAATACAACAGGTAGAAGTAACAAAATCCTTTTAAAGTTGCCTGTGAACAATTTATTTGTTTGAGAGTCTACTTTTTATCCTTGGAGTGAGAAAGTCAATTCACAATAACACAGCAACAAAGCTTTTGTACTTGAAAAGTAAAGGTTGGTTTATTTCAACATTGTTCTAAAAGTTAGACCTAGAAAATTATATCATTCTCACAGACATAAAAAGATTAATTGCAGATTGAGGTCAACCATACCGATAAAAAATTGATGAGTTCAGTCCATATTGGAGAAGGCCCAATAGGTTTTGAAGTTGAGATATTGCATTGTCTGAAGTGAGGTTTCTGAAGTTATAGAAGTGTCTCTGCAGCTGTGATGGCTTCCATTTGTTGAATTGCCCAAGGTTGCTTAAATAGGTGAGCTTAGTCGAAGGAAACACATTCACAGGAAGGAGAGGAGGTTCCTTACCCCTGTCCTGCTGGTGTGGCACATTTAGCTGCCAAGTTATTTTACAGCAGACCAGGCTCTTTCTTAGATTCCTCTCTGTTTCTCCTGAGCTGAAGCTTCTTCAAGATGGTTCTGCCTTTTATCTCTAATGCTTTTTGCAGGTAAGGCAAGGTGGCCACTATTATAATGAGACCTATATAAGAAAGCCCAGTCCCTTTCCTTTTAAGGGAAGTGGCAATTCCATTAGTTTTCTGAAGTCCCGTTATACACCCTCTCCACTTATTTTCCACTGTGTAAGTGTGTTGATGGAACTGGTGATATGCTGAATGTAAATGTCTTGTCACTCAGTTTACATTTGAATGGTTTCTCCCGTGTGAATTCTCTGATGCAGCAAGAGCTTTGATGAGCTCGAGAAGGATTTGCTGCACACATCACAAGTGAATGGTTTCTCCCCGGTGTGAATGCGTTGGTGTACACGGAAGGTTGAAGACCTTGAGAATGATTTGTTGCACACCTCACAAGTGAATGGTTTCTCCCCAGTGTGAATTCGCCAGTGACTTACCAGAGTCGATGATTGTGCAAAGCCCCTGTTACAAACCTCACACTTGAATGGCTTCTCCCCAGTGTGCATCCGTTGGTGTACACGGAGGTTCCCTGACTTCAAGAAGGCTTGGTCACACACCTCACACTTGAATGGTTTCTCCCCAGTGTGGATGCGTTGGTGCTTCAGGAGTGTTGACGACTGTGCAAAGGCTCGATCACACACGTCACATTTAAAAGGTTTCTCCCCTGTGTGAATCCGCTGGTGTATCAGGAGATCAGAGGAACAGGTAAAAGCTTTCACACATACCTCACACTTGAAGGGTTTCTCCCCTGTGTGAATTCTCTGGTGTATAAGGAGGCTTGTAGACTTTACAAATGCCTTACTGCAAACCTCACACTTGAATGCTCTCTCCCCAGCGTGAATGCGTTGATGTGTGCGGAGATTGGATGATACTGAGAATGATTTGTTACACACCTCACACATGAAGGGTTTCTCTCCTGTGTGAATGCGTCGGTGTTTCACTAGGGCTGAAGATTGTGCAAATCCTCTGTTACATACCTCACACGTGAACGGTTTTTCCCCAGTGTGAACATGTCGGTGAATCACGAGCGTTGATGACTGGGCGAAAGTTCGGTCACACACCTCACACTTGAATGGTTTCTCTGCCATGTGACTGTCCTTGTTACAGCAGAGGCACCTGGTATGTTAGGAGATGTTATGAACCTTTGGAGTCCTCAACACAAACCTCATACTTAACCAATCTCCTCCCTATAGGAATGAATCACTGGGTCATGAGACTCAATGAATGATTGAAGCTCTTACCACACTTGGAGATCACTCACATTTCTTCTCAACCTCAACCTGACCGACCACCCACAGACAAATCTTTGGAAAGGTTGGTTCTGATGGAAGAATCTGCACCACTGACCAGTTTCAAATCTGATGATATGTCAAAGCTCCCTCGACCTGACTGATTTCCATATGATGATTTCACTGCCCAACCTTCTCTGTGTTCTGCAATGATGTTAAGGGACTGGATGCCTTCCCAAAGTTGTGCAGTTGTTCTTTGGATGATGGTCAGGATCTATCTGCGGTGTCTATCCTCTGGTGTAGTACAGTGCAATCCTTCTGTAAAACAGGAAATGTAAACATGATTTTCTCCAAATCCTCCTTTGCTGAAGAGACTGACTCCTCAGTTTTTAATACTTTCGAGGGATGTAGGCATGACTGACTAGGCCAACATTTATTGCTCATGTGTAATGCAATTTGAGAAGGTGACAGTGAGCTGCCCTCTTGAACTGCTGTAACTCATGTCATGTGGAGACACTCACAATGCCATTAGGAAGGGATTTCCAGGGTTTTGACTTCACAACAGTGAAGGAACAACGATACATTTCCAAGTCAGGCTGGTGAGTGACTTGGAGAGGAAGTTTCTGGTGGTGTTATTCCCAGATATCTGCAGCCTTTGACCTTCTAGACAATAATGATCAAGGCTTTGAAATGTGCTGTCTAAAGAGCCTTGGTGAGTTGCTGCATTGGGTACACACTGCAACTACACATTGATGGAAGAGGGAGTAAATATTTGTGGATAGGGTGCCAATCAAGTGGGCTGCTTTGTCCTGGATAGTGTCAAGTTTCTTGAACATTTTGCAGTTGCACTCATCCAGGCCAGTGGAGAGGATTCCATCACACTTCTGACTGTAGATGGTGGACAGGCTTTGGGGAGTCAGGAGGTAAATTACTCACACAGAATTCCTAGCTTCTGAACAGCTGTTGTAGCCACAGTGTGGCTAATTCAGTTCAGATTCTGGTCCATTGTAATCTCCAGGATGCAGCGACGATTATGCCACTGAACTGCAAGGGGAGATGGCTGGATTCTCTCTCTTTGAGTTGGTCATTGCCTGGCATTTGTATGGCCTGAATATTACTTGCCACTTGCAACCCAAGTTGAATTTACTGCATACGGCTATGGACTGCTTCAATATCTGAGGAGTTTTGAATCTTGTCGAACATTATGCACAGTAAGAAGTTTCAAAACACCAGCTTAAAGTTCAACAGGTTTATTTGGTAGCAAAAGCCACTAGCTTTTGGAGCACTGCTCCTTCATCAAATAAGTGGAAGTTCTGTTCACAAACAAGTCATATAAATTTCCAATCATTATTTTGTAAATTGAGTTTGTGTCTTTATATGCCCTGCTTGTGAACAGAACTCCCACTTACCTGATGAAGGGGCAGTGCTCCTAAAGCTAGTGGCTTTTGCTAACAAATAAACCTGATGGACTTTAACCTGGTGTTATGAAAGTTCTTATTGTGTTTATCCCAGTCCAACGCCACCATCTCTACATCAGAACATTATGCAATCAGTGATCTCATACATTCAGATTCAATGGTAAGGACTGGCAGGATAGCTCCAATCTGACTGTATACACCTGTGAACCCATTTCTAGTGGCTCTATCCTGCTGGTAGAAAAGGCCATGCCTGCAGAGTGTGATGGTGGTGCCTAGGACATAGTCATACTCAGAACATCATACCTTACAAACTATGTCAGCTGATGCTTACATACTTTACAGGACATTTCTCAATTTTGCATAAGTCCCCAGATGTTAGTAAGGATGACTTTGTAGGGTCGACACAGCTATGTTAGCCATTGTTATTTCCACTGCCTTCATTGTTGCAAGCAGTCTGCCTAGTTTCAGTGCACTGTGACTTTTTCATGGTTTGATACAAGGGAGTCCCCGCTCAGCTATTTCAGAGGACAGCTGAGGGTCAACCACAATGCTGTGGATCTGAAATTACAGGTAGATCAGATCAGGTAAAAATGGCAGATTTCCTTCCCTAAAGTGAACCAGATGGAATTTTTTATGAAAATCAACAATGGATTTGTGATCACCATTAACCATATTATCAAGCAGCACCTGCTCAGTAATAACCTGCTCAGTGACACCCAGTTTGTGTTTTACCAGGGTCACTCAGCTGCTGACCTCATTACAGCCTTGGTTCAAACATGGACCAAAGAACTGAATTCCAGAGGGAAGGTGAGAGTGACAGCCCTTGACATCCAAGTCAAGGTCATTTGACCAAGTGTGGCATCAAGGTGTCTTAGTGAAATTGGGATTAATAGGCATCAGGGGACAAACTTTCTGCTGGTATGTACCTGTATGTAAGTCATGCCTGGTACATAGGAAGATGGTTGTGGAGGGTCAGTCATCTCAGCTCCATCTCTGCAAAAGTTCCTCATGGTAATGTCCTAGACCTAATGATCTTCAGCTATTTCATCAATAACCTTCCTTCTGTCATAAAGTTTCGCTAACGATTATATCAACGTTCAACACGATTCACGATGCCTCAGATACTGAAGCAGTACATGTTGAAATGCAATTAGATCTGAACGACATCTAGGCGTGGGCTGACAAGTGGCAAGTAACATTCACACCACACAAATGCCAGGCGATGACCATCACCAGTAAGAGACACTCTAACCACCGTCGTTTGACATTCAATGGTATAACCATCACTGAATCTCTTGCTGTCAACATCCTTGAGTTACCATTGACCAGAAACTCGACTGGACTTGCCACATAAACACAGTGGCTACAAGAGCAGGTCAGAGACCAGGAGTATTGTGGTGAGTAACTCATCTCCTGACTCCTCGATACTCGATCACAATCACCTCCATCTAGGACAGATAAATGCGAAGATCACCACCTGCAAGTTCCTCTCCAAGCTATTCACCTTCCTGACTTGGCACTTCCTTCACAGTTGCTAGGTCAAAATCCTGAAATTTCCTTCCTAACAGCATTGTGTGTCAACTCTCAGGACATGGACAGCTCACTAACACCTTAAAAGGCAACTAGGGATAGCAATAAATGCTGGTCAGGCAGTGACACCCATGTCCCATGAATGAATAAAAAAAATTGCTCTTGTTAATTCAACTTAAATTCCACGAGTTGCAGAAGGAGGAGCTTGAACACATGCGCAGAGCTTTATTCTGGGCTTCTGGTTTCCTTGTTCAGAGATGAAACTACTGTCATCTCCCAGTTAGAGACTGTTCCACATTGAGCGCCAGTCTGTTATTCCCCTGCATGGGGGGTCAGATGCAAATACTTTCCTTTGCCTCACTTGACTGTGACACATACTCTTTTTTTAATTAATTTGTGGGATGTGGGTTTCATTGTCGACGCCAATATTTATTGCCTGTCCTTAATTGCCCTTGAGAAGGTGATGAGCTGCTTTCATGAAATACTGTGGTCCTTGGGGTAAAGGTATATCCACAGTGATGTTAGAGAGGGAGTTCCAGCTCATTGACAGTGCGGAATGGTGAGTGAATTGGAGGGGATTCAAGGTGTTTTTCCAGGTATCTGTTACTCTTGTTCTTCTAAATGGTAATGGTGTGGGTTTGGAAGATGTTGCCTAAAGACACTTGATGAATTCCTGCAATGCATCCTGTAGATGGTACACATGGCTGCCATTGTTCATTGGTGGTGGAGAGATTGAATTTTGTGGAAGGGGTAGCAATCAAATGGGATGCTTTATTTTGGATGGTGTCGAGCTTCTCCAGCGTTGTTGGAGGTGTACTCATTCAGAATTCCATTACTGCTGAGTTCTGCCTTTATGATTAGGCCTTGTAGAGTTAGGAAGTGAGTTACCTGCAGCTTTTGACCTACTCTAATCATCATATTTATATGGCTACATCAGTTCAATTTCTGGTTAATGTAACACTCAGGATTTGATGTGTGGGGAATTCAGCGATGGTAATGCCATTGAATGTCATGGGGTGATAGTTATACCCCCTCTTGTTAAAGATAGTCATTGCTGGCACTTGTGTTGCATGTTACCTGCCACTTGTTGAACCAAACCTGGATAGTCCAGGTCTTGCTGCATTTGAACATACGCTGTTTCAGTATCTGAGCAGTCACAAATGAACACTGTGCAGTCATCATCGAACACTCCCACTTCTGACCTTATGATGAAAGGAAAATCATTGATGAAGCAGCTGAAGATTGTTGCCCCAGGACATTAAACTGAGAAACTCCTGCAGTGATGCCCTGGAATGGAGATGATTGACCTCTAACTACCACAAGTATCTTCCATTGTGCCAGATATGACTCCAATCAGCTGAGGATTCTCCTCCTGATTTTCACTGTTTCCGGTTTGTTAGGGCTCCTTGATGCCACACTCAGTCAAATGCTGCCTTGACGACAAGGACAGTTGCTTTCACCTCACCTCTGGCATTCAGCTCTTTGTCCACATTTGAACTAAGATTGTAACGAGATCAGGAGCTGAGTGACCCAGGCAGATTCCAAACTGAGTGTTCATGAGTACTGAGTAACGCCACTTGGTGGTATCATTGATGACCGCTTCCATCACTTTTCTGATGATCGAGAAGAAAGAAAAGGTGGTATTTGACCGGGTTGGATTTGTCCTGCATTTTTTATACAGGACATACCCGAGTAATTGCCATGTAAATGCCAGTGTTGTAGCTGCACTGAAACAGCTTGGTTAGAGTTCTGAAGTACAACCTTCAGTACTATTGATGGAATATTGTCAGGGTCCTTAGCATTTGCAGTATCTAGTGCCTTCAGCCATTTCTTGATATCATGTGTGGTGTGAACTGAATGAAGACTGGCATCTGTGATTCTAGGGACCTCCAAAGGAGGCCAAGATGGATCGTTCACTCAGCACTTCTGGCCAAAGATTATTGCAAATATTTCAGCCTTACCCTGTGCACTGATGTGCTGGGCTCATCCATCATTGAGTGCGGGAATGTTTTGTTTAATTATCCAGCACCATCATGGCTGGATGTTTTCAGCAGGGACTGGACAGTGACTAGGAGCAACATGGCTATTTTCTTTTCTCTACCCAGGCTCCCACTTTCCCAAGCACTGTGAGGGCAACCGAAAAATAGTTAGACAGAGTGTAAAATGGGCTATCAATTCACAATGAGCTTGTGTTGTGCTCAGGTTTAACCTTAGAGTACATTTTTAACATAAAAAAAAGTACCATGGACAAATGTTAATTCAATTGAAAATTTGAAACTTCTCTCCTTGTTTTGCAAAATTATTGAAGGAAAAACCACTGGGAGTGAACAGCAGCAACAAGACAAACTTAAGTATATTCCAACTCCACAATGCCAGCACCAAGAGGAAACTGAACATCTCAAAGAACAAAGAACAAAAACAGCACGGGAAACAGGCCTTAGGCCCAACGAGCCCGCACTGCCACCTCGATGTTCCCACTTCTACCCGTGATCCCTGTCTTTGTTTATAGATCTATGGATTGAAACCAAATTTGAGACAATTTAGGGAGAATTTGTTCTGCCAATTAGCCTAAGAGCACATCTTTGGGACGTGGGAGGAAACCGGAGCACCTGGAGAAAACCCACGCAAGCACAGGGAGAATGCGCAAACTCCCACAGACACAGGCCCAAATCCATGTATCTGCACAGCACAGCGATAGTCACTGAGCTATCGTGTTGCTCATCAAATGGTTCAGGTCAAGCGTACACTAATGACGTGAAGCACTAGGATACTCTCGAAAAATCCAAGAGCAGCCCTCTCACGACCCATCGCCTGTATGCCCCTTGTTAGACAACAAGGCGGACTAAAACACCTGTAGGATAAAAACAAATACATCAAAATCACCGTCTATTTACACACTTCCCAGGGATGCCCAAGGCTCATGATCCCTATTTTAAATCAGTTTTCTATACCCCTCCATTCCCATTCTGTACATATGCGCATCTAAGTATCTCTTTAACTCCAGAGTGCCTGCATCCACCACTTTACTAGGCAGTGTGTTCCATGCCCCCACCACCCTCTGTGTGAAAAATCTCCCTCTAGCATCCAAATTATACCTTAGCCCCCTTGCTCTAAGTGCTATTCGAGTCCATCCTAGGAAAAAGCTTAACCCTGTTTACTCTAGCTATACCCTTCATAATCTTGTACACCTCTATTAGATCTCCTCTCAGACTACGTCTTTCTAAAGAAAACAGCTCCAATTTGCCTAACCTCTCCTCGTTACTCAGACCTTCCATACCAGACAGCATCCTGGTAAACCTCCTACATAGAACATAGAACATAACAGCGCACTACAGGCCCTTCGGCCCTCGATGTTGCGCCGGCCAGTGAACCCTCTAACCTAAACTATTCCAATATCATCCATATGCCTATCCACTGACCATTTGAATGCCCCCAAAGTAGGCGAGTCCACAACTGCTGCAGGCAGGGCATTCCACGCCCTCACCACCCTCTGTGTAAAGAACCTGCCTCTGACATCCGTCCTATAACTACCACCTCTTAATTTAAAGTTATGTCCCCTCGTGTTGGTCATCACCATCCGAGGAAAAAGGCTCTCACTATCCACCCTATCCAATCCCTTGATCATCTTATACGCCTCAATTAGGTCACCGCGTAACCTTCTTCTCTCTAATGAAAATAACCTCAGGTCCCTCAGCCTTTCCTCATAAGGCCTTCCCACCATACCAGGCAACATCCTGGTAAACCTCCTCTGCACCCTTTCCAATGCTTCCACATCTTTCTTATAATGCGGTGACCAGAACTGTACGCAATACTCCAAGTGCGGCCGCACCAGAGTTTTGTACAGTTGTAACATAACCTCACGGCTCCTAAATTCAATCCCTCTACCAATAAAAGCTAACACACTGTACGCCTTCTTAACAACTTTATCAACCTGGGTGCCAACTTTCAAAGAGCTATGTACTTGTACCCCAAGATCCCTCTGCTCGACAACACTATTAAGGGTCCTTCCATTAGCCCTATATTTCATATGCCTGTTATTCCTACCAAAGTGAATCACCTCACATTTATCCGTATTCGGCAATCAATCAAGTCGATAAGGTTGTTAAGAAGGCAATATGGAGTCTTAGCTTTTATTGGTAGGGGGACTGAATTTCGGAGCCGCAGCGTCATGTTGCAACTGTAGAAAACTCTAGTGTGGCCGCACTTGGAGTATTGTGTGCAGTTCTGGTCCCCGCATTATAAGAAAGATGTGGAGGCATTGGAGAGGGTACAGAGGAGGTTTACCAGGACGTTGCCTGGTATGGAAGGCAGGTCTTATGAAGAGAGGCTGAGAGATTTGAGGTTGTTTTCGTTAGAACGAAGGCGGCTAAGAGGAGACCTTATTGAAACATAAAAGATGATTAGAGGTTTAGATAGGGTGGACAGTGATAGCCTTTTTCCTAGGATGGAGAAAGCTAGCACGAGGGGACATAGCTTTAAATTAAGGGGTGGTGGTTATAGGACGGATGTCAGAGGTAAGTTCTTTACCCAGAGGGTGGTAAGGGTATGGAATGCCCTGCCTGCGGCAGTTGTAGATGCGCCAAGTTTGGTGGCATTTAAGAGGTTAATAGATAAGTTTATGGACGAAAAGAGAATGGTTTAGGTTAGAGGGTCATTGCTTTTTCCTAATTGATCGGCGCAACATCGAAGGCCGAAGGGCCCGTTCTGCGCTGTAATGTTCTATGTTCTATGTATTGAATTCCATTTGCCACCTCACGGCCCAGCTCTGCAACCTATCTATGTCCCTCTGCAAACTGTAACATCCATCCTTGCTGTCTACAACTCCCCCCACTTTGGTATCGTCAGCAAATTTACTAATCCAACCCTCTACACCCTCATCTAGGTCATTTATAAAAATGACAAACAGCAATGGCCCTAAAACAGATCCTTGAGGTACACCACTTGTAACTGCACTCCAGGTTGAATATTTCCCATCAACCACCACCCTCTATCTTCTATCAGCTAGCCAATTCCTAATCCAAACTGCTAAATCACCTTCAATCCCATGCATCTGCACTTTCTGCAGTAGCCTACCACAGGGAACCTTATCAAACGCTTTGCTAAAATCCATATACACTACATCAACTGCCTTACCCTTATCTACCTCTTTGGTCACCTCCTCAAAAAACTCAATAAGGTTTGTGAGGCACGACCTACCCTTCACAAAACCGTGCTGACTATCCCTAATCAATTTATTTCTCTCTAGATGCTTATAAATCCTATCCCTTATAATTCTTTCCAAGACCTTGCCCACAACAGAAGTCAGGCTCACCGGTCTATAATTTCCAGGATGGTCCGTACTCCCCTTTTTGAACAAAGGGACAACATTTGCCATCCTCCAGTCTTCTGGCACTATACCTGTAGCCAACGACGACATGAAGATCAAAGCCAAAGGCTGTGCAATCTCTTCTCTAGCCTCCCAGAGAATCCTAGGGTAAATTCCATCTGGCCCAGGGGACTTATCAATTTTCATACCCTCAAGATTCGCTAACACCTCCTCCTTACGAGCCTCAATCCTGCCCAGTCTATAACCTGGTATGGCAGTATTCTCCCCGACAACATTGTCTTTCTCCTGCGTGAATACTGACGAAAAATACTCATTCAGTGTCTCTCCTATCTCCTCAGGCTCCACGCACAACTTCCCACTGCTATCTCTGACTGGCCCTAATCTTGCCCTAACCAATCTTTTATTATTTATATACCTGTAAAAAGCTTTAGGATTCTCCTTAATCCTATCCGCCAAAGTCTTCTCGTGTCTTCTTCTAGCTCTTCTCAACTCCCTCTTTAGCTCCTTCCTGGCTAATTTATAGCTCTCCAGTGCCCTAACTGAGCCTTCACGTCTCATCATTGTATATGCCTCCTTCTTCCTCTTCACCAGAGATTCAACTTCCCTAGTACACCATGGTTCCCTTACTCGACCACTTTCCTCCCTGCCTGGCAGGTACATATTTATTACGGACATGCAGAAGCTGTTCCTTAAATATGCTCCACATTTCAGATGTCCCCAGCCCCTGCAATATCCTGCTCCAACCTATGCATCCTAAATCTCTCCTAATAGCCTCATAATTACCTTTCCCCCAGCTATAAGTACTGTTATTCGGTATGTACCCATCCCTTTCCATCACTAAGGTAAACGTAACCGAATTGTGGTCACTATCACCAAAGTGCTCACCCACCTCCAAGTCTAACACCTGGTCTGGTTCATTACCCAGTACCAAATCCAATATAGCCTCACCTCTTGTTGGCCTATCTACATACTGAGTCATGAAACCTTCCTGCACACACTGAACAAAAACTGACCCCTCTAACGTACTTGAACTATAGCTTTTCCAATCGATATTAGAAAAGTTAAAGTCCCCCATTACAACTACCCTGTTACTTTCACACCTATCCAGGATCAACTTTGCAATCCCTTCCTCTACTTCTCTGGAACTTTTTGGAGGCCTATAAAAAATCCCAACAGTGTGACCTCTCCTTTCTTGTTTCTAATCTCAGCCCACACTACCTCAGCAGACAAGTCCACATCAAACGTCTTTTCTGCCACCGTAATGCTGTCCTTAACTAACAATGCCACTCCTCCCCCTCTTCTACCACCACCCCTGCTCTGACTGAAACATCTGAACCCCGGAACCTGCAACAACCATTCCTGCCCCTGTTCTATCCACGTCTCTGAAATGGCCACAACATCGAAGTCCCAAGCACCAATCCAGGCTGCAAGTTCATCCACCTTATTGCGTAGGCTCCTCGCATTAAAGTATACACACTTCAAACCACCCTCCCGTTTGCCACTATACTGCTGCGACCTAGAAACCTTATCCGCGACCTCCCTATTCACATCCTCCTGTATACTGGCACAACAATTCAGGTTCCCATCCCCCCACCCGAATCAGTTTAATCCTCTGCACCCTCTCCAGAGTCTCCACGTCCTTCCGGTAGTAAGGCAACCAGAACTGAACGCAGTATTCCAAAGGAGGTCTAATCAACGTTTTATACAACTGCAACATTAAAAGCCAGCTCTTGTACTCTATACTTCTTCCTATAAAGGCTAGCATACTATATGCTTTCTTCACAACCTTCTCTATCTGCTCTGCCACCTTCAGAGACTTGTTCACCTGCACCCCCAGGTCCCTTTGCATTTCTGTACTCTTAATAGGTCTACCCTTTATCATATACCTCCCCCCTACATTCTTTCTCCCGAAATGCATCACCTCGCATTTATCAGGATTGAATTCCATCTGCCATCTATCTCCTTGAATGGTAAGACTAAATCACAAACAATATCCCGTTTATATTGGTGTTACCCTTGACTGAACACTTATGGACAAAAACATCTGGCAAGGTGCCAGCACAAATCAAAATGTGAAACAACTTCTGCAAACTTGCAGATGTCATCAATAGACCCAGGTAGCAGGCGATTGACGGGGTTGTCCATCCCAACCGTCTGCCCCTCTACCGCGGTTACATTCATGGCCAGTGTCCCTGAGAGGGACCATGGGTGCAGTTGACGCCTTCTGTGCTCGGATTATAGACCCGACAATAACATTTTGATTTAATGCTTTAATTTCCTTTCAACTTTGTTTTTTGTTCGGGCCATCCCCCCTTCCTTTTTGGGGGGTTTCCCCTTTTAATTTGTCCCTAAGTTAATTTGAGTTTGTTTACTTGTTTGGCATGCAAAAGAGCACCTCTGCAAACTTACCGGTTCTTCATAGAGTGCAGGTTAGGAAACTCAGCTCTTGCCACCATTTATTCAACTGCAGAGTACTGTGCAGCAGTTTGATGTAACTCATCTCACACTGGTCTCGAAGATATGCTCTCATGGGTAATCCTCCAAATAAGTCAACTGTCCTGGCTCCCAGTAAGTACTGATCAACATCTTGCTCCCTCACACAAGTAGTGAACATTGCAACAAGAAGCTCCTGAAAAAAGGTCTACCTCAAATCAAACTGCCGCTGCACAAGGATGTTACCAATCCACCTGCTATTCACCTCCCAGCACATCAGCCTGTATCATTCAGGCCATCATGCCAAGAAATAACAGCAGAAACCCAATGAGGGTAGGCATGGAACCAACACAACATGAAAAACAGTTTCTGATCACTGATGCTTCAACTAGAGGCTGGCAGGACGATTACTGCATATGCTAAAATAAATTTTGGCAGGAACTACTATACACTAAGGAAAACATTTGTTCAGCATAGCTGATTAGATCATTCTGGCTTATCCTGGGAAGTTAGATGTATTGCACTCCGGCTGTACATCCCAACTTCAGCTATCAGACACGGCATGGGGCAAAACTCAAATCCAAGCCCAGGCTTTTGGGGAAGGCCAAGGCCTTCAGATAAAATTTTTAAAGGCATTAAAATACATTTTAATAAATATGTTTCTGCACCTCTCAGAGCACCTCCCCTACTCAAATTCAGTGACGACCCATCAACAAAACTTAGCCCGCAAATCAGAAGGGAAATGCTTCCAATAAACACAATATCAAACAGCTCAGCACAAGGCACCAAGTAAACAGGTCTCTCAGCTGGATCTTCTCACACAGCATAAGGGGCATTTCCACACCTGATTCCCTGTAGGATAGTCAGACTGCCTGAACATTAGTGTGGATATTATGCAATGTAATTATTATAAATTCTACTCCTTCACTCACCATCTCCTCACTTGGTTTTCAGTTCCTACGGGAAGTGAAGCAGCTGTGAAAGAGGAAGAGGAGGGAATGGACAGAGTGGGTGGGCTCTCTGATTGACGTCTCTCACAGCCAATCCTAATATTTCTGGACTAACAGGAGTTTCCGGAAGCTTGGGAAACTGACCAGGAAAACGGAGGAGACTTTGAGCAGCAGATCAGATGGGGATTTAAACTTGTCATTGTCCCATCTGAATAAAACCTCACTTATTGCAGCTGCTGTCTCAGTTTATAAGAACAAATTACTGCATATGCTGGAATCTGAAACCAAAAGACAAAACGCTGGAAAATCTCAGCAGGTCTGGCAGCATCTGTAAGGAGAGAAAAGAGCTGCAGGGGACGCGTAGCTACACCAGCAAGAAACATGATGTTGGAAATTCTCACTTCAAAACGATGTGTAGCTAAGTGTCTTGAATGGCAAAGACTGTTCTTTAGCCTCCATCCCTTGCTAGTGTAGCCATGTGCCCCCTGCTGGCCCACGCCGTACCTCTCCCTGCGATTATGGAGAACTCAGCTCGCCTGTGGAAAGATTTGCCGAGGTTGGTAGCCTTGACGCCCAGGTCCTATCGTGATGCTTTTTCAGCTTTAGCCCCGATATCACTGTCCCACAGCTGAATTTGTGAGGAGGATTGTGGAAGATCTACTGGGCTATTTGCCCACTATTCAGTTTGGATTGTGTCTCTCTCTCATGGTACACTTACTGTCGGGGGCAATTTGTATGTTTATAACGATGTTGCACACATCGTTACACATAGCACATTGGCTAAAATGTAATTAATGCTATGGTATGTTGATACCAATATATAAACTAAGTCGTTTGACAGCACTGTAATTATCTCATACCTTCAGTAAGAGATTGAGCCGATGCTTGGGGGGAGTGACTGTGCATATTGCAAAGTGACTTTGAGTGTCACTTTGGACTATTGTTGTAAAATGGACTATTATTGTAATGGTAAAAAATTAGTGTGCTGCTGTGCAGAAGGACCTGGGTGTCCTTGTACATGAATCACAAAGTTGGTTTACAGGTGCAGCAGGTAATTAAGAAGACAAATTAAATTTTGTCCTTCATTGCTAGAAGGATGGAGTTTAAAAACAGTGAGGTTATGTTGCAGCTGTATAAGGTGCTTGTGAGGCCACATCTAGAGTACTGTGTACAGTTGTGGTCTCCTTACTTGAGAAAAAATAAACTGACACAGGAGGAATACAGAGGAGATTCACTAGGTTGATTCCAGAGTTGAGAGGATTGGCTTATGAGGAGAGAGTGAGTAGATTGGGGTTATACTCATTGGAATTCAGAAGAATGAGGAGAGAACTTACAGAAATATATAAGATTATGAAGGAAATAAATAAGATAGAAGAAGGGAAGTTGTTTCCACTAAGTGAAACTAGAGCTAGGGTGCACAGCCTCAAAATAAGGGGGAGCAGGTTTAGGACCGAATTGAGAAGAAACCTTTTTAGCCAAAGAGTTATGAATCATGGAATTCCCTGCCCAGTGAAGCAGCTGAGGCTATCTCATTGAATATTTTTAATAGTAGGATAGATAAATTTTTGAACAGTAAAGGAATTAAGGATTATTGAGAGGCTGATGAGTGGAGATGAGTCCACAAAAAGCTCAGTCACAATTTTATTGAATAGCATTGTAGACCTGAGGGGTCAGATGGCCTATCCTGCTCTTAGTTTTTATATTCTTATGATGATGTGGAGCTGCTGGTATTGGACTGAAGTAGGCACAGTAAGTAGTCTCACAACACCAGTTTAAAATCCAACAAGTTTATTTGGAAAGCTTGTGCTGGTGTTGTGAGACTACTTACTATTCTTATGGTGGTGTGTATGCAGCAGTCAGAATTAGGAGGTGAGGGAGATGAGGAACAGCAGAAGGCAGGAGGGCACAGTGCTGGTGAGAGTAATTCTGATTAAATGTCACCCTGAGGTGAAATGTTAATTTTGTTTCTCTCTAGATGCTTGCCTGAACTGCTGGATATTTCCAGCACTATTTCTTTTGATTCCAGATTTTAAAGGATCAGAAACAGACCATTTGGTCTATCTGCTTTCTGTCACTGCTTATGCTCCATAACAACTTTCTTCCTACCTATTTTATCTCACTCCATTGATCCTTCTATTCCTTTCTAACTTCATCTATTATCTGGATATCCATCAAATATATCAAAGCTATTTGCCTCAATCATTCCCTGTGGGTGCAAGTTCTACATTCTAATCATTCTCTTGGGAAATAAGTTTCTCCTGAATTCTTCATGGGATCTATTATTGACCATCTTATATTTCTGGTCCCTAGTTTTAGACACCCCATAAGTGGGAACATCACCATTGAACCCCAAAGGCTTAGTGAAAATTTCTATGATGCTCACACCCCAACGCCCTCCCCCCCTCCCCGCCCCAACCCAGCCACAGCTCCACTTTTCTACTGAAAAGTGTGCTAGCCTACTCAGTCTTCCCTGAGAGTTACAATTTGTCCATTCTCAATGTCATCCTTAGTATTTTTTCAGCCCATACAAGCCCATTTTTAACATGTTGATCTGAACTATGTACAGCTCTCCTAAAGTTCGAGACAAGTTCAACATCACTTCATTGCTTTTCAATCCCATTCCTCAAAACGGACCCAGTGTTATGTTACATTTTTTAAAAATAAAATATCCTCTTTGAGCTGCCTTGTTATTCTTAATAATTAATTCTGTCCTTGCACAGCTTGTAAATAAGGCCTTTGATCCTCCTTAATCTCTAGTTAACATAATTTGTCTACATGCAGTCATGAAGACAAACTGTTGTTATTTTCAAAGCTCCATCAAATCAGCCTCTGGTCTACACTTCCCTAAAGTGCACACAGACAGATCTTGGAATCCAGTGGGACAAAATCCTGTGAATGCTGGAAATCTTCAGGTCAGGAAACATCTGTGGAAAGAGAAGCAACCTCTCTGCAGCCTTTGACATGCCCGACCACACTCTCCTCCTGTATGTCTGTGTTGTCCAGTCAGTGGGACTACTGTGACTTTACTCTCAAGTTGTACACAGAGAATCTCCTGCAATGGTGAATCTTCCCACCGCCATCGCTCTGGTTCCTACCAAGGCTCAGTCTCTGCTTTTCAATTCGGTTCAGCCGCTCGGAGCTCGCGCTTCCTCACATTCCAACTGCCGAACGCTGGGAGCCAACGGCCGCTGAGCGGGAACTACAATTCCCATCAGGCACCGCGGGCTGGCTCTTCCAACAGCCCCTCTGATTCCGCACACTGCGCAAGCCCAGGACAAAGACAGTGTGGATAATGTAGTTCCCCACCGATTAAGAGTCTCAAAAGCGGCTGCGCAGAACTGGGCGGAACATCTTGCTATATGATTGGTTGCGCCGAATGATTGACATATCTATTGATGGCACGTCTGCTGGTCAGTCCCCCATAGCTAGCTCTGATTGGCTGCGATAACCGTCAATCAGAGCGCTGAGCTGTTTGATTGGAGCTGTGTGTTGGATATTGAGTGTGTTTATTGGAAGCATTTCCCTTCTGATTTACAGGCTGAGTTGCTGAGTTTTGTTGATCGATCATTACTGAATATGAAAAGGTGAGGTGTAATTATCTGGCAGGGACAGAGACACATTTATTTATTGAAATGTCTTTTAATGCCTTCTTTAAGTATTTTTCGTGAAGGCCTCGACTTTCCCAAAAGCCTGAGCTTGGATTTGATAGTTTTGCCCAGTGCTGTGTCTGATAGCTGAATTTGGGATGTGCTGTCTGAGTGAGTGTAATGTATCTAATTTCCCAGGATAAACCAGAACCTGTCAATCAGCTACACTGAAGTAATATTTCTCTGAGCTTCCAGCATTTCCCGCCCAGTGGGTTTTCTTTAAATAATTGAAAATCAAGGGGAGCAATTTCAAAATCTCCATTGAATTGACATTCCTCCTGAGTTTTTTTATATATTAAACACATACTCTGAATATCAAATTGGTGTTCACCAGTATGACCGGAGTTCATAAGGAATTGATAGCCTGTTTTACATTCTGCTTGACCATCTTTTCCATTTCCCTCATCATGCCAGGAAAGATGGGGGTCTGGTTGGAGAAAAGAAAATAGTCCTATTGTCTGCTCCTGACAACAGAGGGTATGTGTGGCAGTCAAGTGAGAAAGGACTGCACCTGATTTCGGGGAGAAGCAGATTGCTCCACTGTGAGTGCCAGTCTCTGAGGAGTCAGACCCTTCAGCAAAGGAGGAGAGGAAGTTGGAAGAAATCATGTTTCTTTTTCCTGTTTTACAGAAGGGTTATACTGTACTACACAAGAGTGACACCACGGATAGATCCTGGCTATCGCACAAGAAACAGCTGCACAACTGTGGGAAGACTTCCAGTCCCTTCACAGCATTGATCAGCAAAATCATCATGTGGAATCGGTCAGGAGAGCTTTGATGTTTCCACAGATCTGAAACTGGTCAGTGGTTTGGACCTTTTCATCAGAAGCAACCTTTCCCATGGTTTGGCTGCGGGTGACCAGTCAGGGTGAGTTTAGTCAGAAGTGTACGTGAACTCTAAGTGTGGTGAGAACTTCAGTCATTGACACATTTCTGTAGGTGCAAGGCTTTCTAAGTATGTGCTGTCTGAGCACATCTGCAAATATTCATTACATCTCTGAATGCAAGATACAATCATTGTCCAACTGTTAACACAAGGGCTGCAATATGGATGCAAAACGATTCAAGTGTGATGTTTGTAATAAATGTTTTGCAACATCCACAAGCCTCCTGATACACCAGAGGATCCACACTGGTGTGAAACCCTTCAGATGTAAGATTTGTGAGATGACCTTCACCCAAGACTCCCAATTACTGAGTCACCAGAGGATTCACACCGGGGAGAAACCATTTGTGTGTGAGGTGTGTGACAAATCTTTCTCGTGTTCATCAGCCCTGCGTGTACATCAACGCATTCACACTGGGGAGAAACCATTCGTATGTGAGGTGTGCAACAAACCCTTCTCTGACTCCTCAACTCTCCGTAAACATCAACGCATTCATAGCGGGGAGAAACCATTCGGGTGTGAGGAGTGTGACAAATCATTCTCGCAGTTAACAACTCTCCGTGTACACCGACGCATTCACACAGGGGAGAAACCATTCACATGTGAGGTGTGCAACAAATCATTCTCACAGTCCTCAAATCTCCGTGTACATCAACGCATTCATATAGATGAAAAACCATTCCCATGTGGGTTATGCAATAAATCATTCTCAAATTCATCACAATTCCTGATGCACCAACACAAACACACTGGGAGAAACCAGTCACGTATTGGGTGTACAACAGATAATTCTTGAACTCATCATCCCTCTGAACAACAACACATTCACATAGTGGAAACTGTTCAAGTGCAAGATACGTGACAAATCATTCTCAAATCCTGGAACTTCTATATATACCAATGCATGCACACCGGAGAGAAACCATTCATGTAAGCCGTGTAACAAATCATTCTACAGTTAAAAAATCTCCATAGAGACTGATGCATCTAACCAGCTACTGAGAATTTTCATCCCTCAGCGGGAGAGAAACTATTCTATTGTGAGGTGTATGGTGAGAAAGCCTTCGCAGGATCAACCATGTACACCACCGTATTCACGTAAAGGAGTAATCCTTCAATTGTGAGGTTTGTGATGAAGCTTTCCTGATAGCTTTGACCCTTCTGCGACATCAAATGATTCATAAAGGGTGGAAACCTTTCACTGCAATGTTTGTGATGACTAATTCACATACTTCTCTGAGCTGCTGAAGCACCATAGATCCACAGTGGTGATAAACCATTTCAATACGAGGTTTATGACAAGTTCTTCACAGTCAGAGTATCTCCTGGTCCATCAATGCACTCACATGGGAAAAATGCTATCTATCTGAGTTCTGTAATAAAGTCTCCACACAGTTGTTGGAAGTCCTGGAACATCAGTGAACCCACATGGGAGACAAACCCATCCATGTAATATGAGTTAGGATTGTTTTATCTGTTCCTCTTCTCTTGCCAAACATTGACAAGGATGTGGAGCTTTCTTCCCTTACACTAAGAGTTGTCTGTGGTGTTTACTCTCTAATGTTCACACCGGGAGCTGTCTGTCTCTAACCTATCAGCCCAATCATTTTAAAGTGAATTTAATCTTTGACCAGATTGCTATCTTTTGGTGACAAATGGCATCAATACAAATGGAAATTCTTCTATGAATCCAGCATCCTTTCGATTCCACATTTGAAACTAGTTTGTAGAGTGCCTTCAAAGGATGATGATGTGTCCCTATACATAATTAGAAAAGAAATAATTGCTGTATTGTGTGTTCTAGTTTTAGTTTCATTTTTGCTGCAAGAAACACAGCTCCTAGTGTCTCCCAAGAAATATAACTGTGTTAAACTGTTGTCTTAAGCCTTATGCTTAATGAATGAATCTTAATGAATCCCATATAAATGAACGGTGTCTTATGTCTGGTACAGAAATGGACTCAAGGATATATAAGTAAATGAGCACAACATAGTGCATAGCAGTGATTCCTTCTGTGTCATGATAATGGTGGCTAAAAGACATTTCAATAAAGGCACACATGAGGACAAGAATAGAGAAAGATTAAGTACAGGTACAAAATGGTGAACACACAATTTGTGCTACAGAGACAAGAAAACCATTGATATTATGCTCAGTATGCTACAAAGCTGCAACATTAATGAGTGGAAAACACAACATGGTGACTGTGAAAATGTCGCGAGTCATATTGTCGAACAAGTGACTAGATAAAAACTGGGAAACAGACATTTCTTGTGGTTGGACTGACATGCACAACTTGTTAGTTCCATAAGTGGGACAGTGTGTTGAGAGGCGCAGCACTGGGCTAGCTCTGTCAGTAAAGTAAGTGACCTGGGTGTGGACCTGATCAGTAACTAACAAGGGAGAGTCAAAGCAACAAACCTCTTATAAATATCAGCCAGAGAACGTTGTGATTATAACGAGTGCCATTGGGAGTTGCTGAGCAATAAATTGGATAGAAAGCAATCATGTCATTACTCCATGATGCTCCATGTTTCCAACTTAAATCACTTAAATAGCTACGACACTCATCCCAGGTACTGCAGCAAAAGGAATGCTACTGGAATATTGTGACAATGTCTACAAAATTCCCCAGTTTAAATTGGGATGCAGCTGACCTACTATCCACATTGAAAATCTTCAAACTAAGTACGGAACTATGGTTTCTTCATTTAGGTGTATCTGAACCAGACAAGCAAATCATAAAGATTTGCCTAACAATTGGGATTGAAGCTCTACCCAGGCTAATTTTGTCAGGGTTAATAGAAGAGGAGATCACCAAATAATATAGTCTACATTGAATCAAGTTAAATTCCTGTATTCGTTGATTAGACCTCATGTAATTTCACCAACAGCATAAAGAAAACATACACCACTTTGTCAGCAGATGCAGAGAAAAGGCTACTCATTGTGATTTTTTAGATGCAGAGCTGGCAGACAGTATTGTTGAGTTGATTACACCCATTCCCATGGAAGATTTTCAGAAAGATCTGTTAGACAAATCTGAAACATACAGCCCTGAGGAGCAACTCAAGAATGGCGTAAATATGAAGCGATTGTGAGAAAACTTACATGTTGTGCATACAATCCCGATTGTCACACACTTACTGAAACACGCAAATCTGGCAGTACGTGTGGAAGGTGTGGACTATTAGATGCACGAAGGAAATTCTCAGCATTTCATCAGTTCTGCAAAACATGTGGCAGAAAGGTTCGGTGGCAACAGCAGTACGCTAGAGCAAAAGCTTATGGAGTTATGTATTGATCAGACCGTACACAAATTATACCTTTCAAGCAGTAAGAATGATCATCTGCTATCCCATCAGAAACTTGCATGTGAGGTGGTTGACAAACCAGATAATGATATGCGTGATTAAACAAAGTGCTGAGAGCACATGCTTTATGCTGTCAATGTAGGTATCACCATACCTACATACCTATACTTGTTTGTCAAGATTCAATCATATGTCCTAAGAGAGTTAGTAACTGGTCATTATTGATAAAGATAGGGAAGAGGCAAGTGCCAACATACAACCCTACAAATTTTAAAAGGCATGTACCCATGCATATGGAAGGCCATGATGAAAACTACCAATCAGAAACTTTCAATGGTTCTCTAATCCCATATTAGGGTTCATGTAACTGAAATGCAAATACAAAGAACAAAGAACAAAACAGCATGGGAAACAGGCCTTTCGGCCCGACGAGCCCACGCCACCACCCCAATGTTCCCATCAGTACAATCAATCCTGCTAGATATCACAGATATTCTATGTCATGGAAACTAATGGTCCAGCGATTGCAGGTCTATCAGCATGTCATAATCGCACATGGGTAACAATCCAAGGAATCAGTCAGATGTCACAAAGCATGATGACCTCAGCAATTACCTGTATCACCTCAAGTAATGATCTAACATCCAAATATACAAAATGTTTCGACAAAAGTAATATAGTTTCCAGGATGTCACAACATTATAGTTTAAAGGAAAATGCAAGTCCATCAATTGATCCACTATGTAAGTGCAGCATCCATATCCAAGACAAATTGAAGATCAAACTGGATATACTTAAAATGATGGAATGAAAAGGAAAAGTACAAGAGCACATATACTGAAACATATGTCATAAAAAAAAGCTGGATCATTGAGAGTACTGCCTTAATCTATGATATTTAAACACAACTTTGAAACATTATCCTTGCAAAGTGCCCACATTTGAAGAGTTAAGTCTGACTACTAGGCAGTCACACTACTAGTGCCGTCATCACCTGAGATTGCCTAGCTGAACAAAAAATTCACACAGTGAAATCCCTAATTCTGAAATTTTGCTCATAGCAAGCAAGACCTACACATTATGCTGTTACACCAGAGAGTGACAACTTTTAAGTGTTACAATTCCATTAACAGCAGAGCTGGAACGCCAGTGAGCACCAATTTAATTATCTTATTTATTTTACTCTCTGAGAGATTAGACAGCAACTTTTAAAACCAAATAATGGACAATGTGCATAACAGAAATGCAGATGTGACTTGGGAACACACATTTCCATGTGAGATCTCACAGGGGATACACGTTAACCAGCCAAGGGACAAGGATTTGTTCAAAACCAAAATCCTGTGAAGTTAAAGTGAAATGGTGAGGCCTGACTGAGGATAAATCAAATCCATTCCATCTCCTCAACCACCATGCAATACTATTGCATCTAGGACATGATCCCAAATGTAACTATGAACTTTCAAGAATGACAGTCTTAGAGATTACTTTGAGAAACTAAAGAGATTTCCAGACAAGGTTATCATCACAAAATCTGGGTGTATAACCTTTACTCTTTAGAGGTTCATAGAAACATCAGTTCCGTGCAATTACGTAATGGTAACTAAACGTTAAAATATATTGCAGGTACCCATCGTTGGAAGGAGGATAAAGTATCATTAAAAGAGATGGGGGATGTTATTGTATGCATTTAAGAGGATGAATACATATCCATAAAATCACTAGAAGGGAAATGATGTATGTATTGTGTCCCAGATTTAGTTTCATTTTTGCTGAAGCAGAGTAAACAATGCAGCTCTGCTCATGTAGTTAACTCTGAATAAACGAACTTAAAATGTGTTAATCAGTCCCTTTTGTGTGATTTATACCTCATACAACAAATAAGTTGAAGGACTTGTATCATAAGAACAAAGGACACATCACTTACTGACTCATAATGAGACCAAGAATGCAAATAGATACTCAGTGGGTTAGAAAGGTTTCAGCTTCTGATCTATCAGCACAAGCACTTGGGGGAGGAGCCATTCCTGGAGTAGTAATGGAAGGACTTCAATTAGCCTCAGCATCTCTAGTCTATGGAGAGGGAAAATCAGCCAGCAATCCCATTCCTCATCAGTGAAACTAGTGAAGCCAGGGGGAGGTAAGGATGTGACTTGGCTGTGACAGTCTGTTCTCTCATAACATTAACTGTCTGTGTCTACACATGTTGATTGGCCACTCAAGCAGAGTACTAGAGGCCATTCAATGTCGACTGTCTGTACTCCAGATCAGTGTCTTGAGGACTGGAGGGAATGCGAAAGGACAACAACTTGTATTTATAGAACATAGAACATTACAGCACAGAACAGGCCCTTCGGCCTTCGATGTTGCGCCGACCAATATAAAAAGCAATGACCCTCCAAACTAAACCATTCCCTTCTCTTCCATATACTTATAGAGTGCTGTAATATAGTCAGAATCCCAAAGTGTTTCATAGAGACGTGATCAGAGGAAAATTAACACTGAGACAAGGAAAGATACTAGGAGTGGATGTCATTGTGTCTCTGGGAGGATTTTCTTAGCCACAGGAAGTGATTCAGGAGAAAGTGTGTCAGGATTTTCCCTGCTGTGGACAAGAGGGAAAACCTCAATAGTTTCCACAGCACTATTTATCTCTTCTTGAAGACAGTTACAACTGTCACATTTCTGAAGATAGGGGAGTTCTTTATCCTCCCAAATCCATAGGGATGAGTTTATGGAGTCTTCATGTGAGTAGAAGTCCATCATCTTTGAAGCCCTCAGTTGGAATATCATCGGGGCCACAGGCTTGGTTGTTTTTCATCTGTTTGATTGTTTGTTACAGCTCTCCCATCAAGAGTGACTCACTCATGGATTCTATTCTCAAATTGAGACAGCAGCTGTAATAAATGAGGTTTTATTTATATTGGATAATGACAAGTTTAAATCTCCACCTGATCTGATACTCGAAGTCACCGCTGTTTCACCAGTCCATTTCCCAAGCTTCAGGACTCCTACATTACCCCAGAAATATCTGGTGCAATTTGAATTTTAAACGTTGTTCCAGATGGTGTGTAAAATGGTTATTGCCTCAAACCTTTATTTACATACGACAACATGAAAGATCACATGGGCACACAGTGTCACAATGGTTAGCACTGCTGCCTCACTGTTCAAGGGACATGGGTTTGATTCCTGCCTTGGATCACTGTCTGTGTGGAGTTTGCACATTCTCCTTGTGTTTGCATAGGTTTCCTCCAGGTACTCCGGTTTCCTCCCACAGTTCAAAGATATGCAGCTTAGGTTCATTGGACATGGTAAATTAACCTTTAGTATCCTGGGATATGATAGATTAGAGGGATTAGCAAGGTAGCTAAGCAGGGAAAGCTCCTGGGTGGGATTGGTGTTGGTGCAAGGTTGATGGGCTAAATGGCCTCCTTCTGCACTGTAGGGATTCTATTGTTCTATATGCAATCCACAGAGTAGAAAGGGATTTATCCAAATATTTTCCTTTTGTTTACAAGTCACACGATATAAATGGTCCATTATAAAAATTATCACACCTGATGAAAATAACTCTCTTCGTTCTAGTCTGTTCCAATTTTGTCTGTCCCTGCACACACATTGCAGATATAGGGTGAGATCTTCCAGTTGTTCACACCGATGGGATGTTCCAGTCTCCCTAATGGCACAAAGCTGCCATGGGTTTCCAGGCACCATAGGGTGAATTCACTGGGAAATGGCATTGACATCCCACGGCTGGGTCACCTTCCACTGCCAAGAAATATGTCAGAGTGAGGCCAGAGAATCTCACCCATAATGAATATGAATACACTATCAAATATGAAAATATATAAATATAATATATAAATATGAATATATTTAATATATATTAAATATGAATGAGTACACTATCAAAGGTAGGTGTCTTAGCTGTGTGGAAGAGCAGAGGGATCTTGGGGTCCTGGTCCATAAGACTCTCAAATCGGCCTCCCAGGTGGAGGATGTGGTTAAGAAAGCTTATGGTGTACTGGCCTTCATTCATCGAGGGATTGAGTTCAGGAGTCAGGAGCTTTGCTGCAGCTTTATTTTTTATATATATTTATATTTTTTATAGGACCCTTGTCAGACCACACTTGGAGTACTGTGCGCAGTTCTGGTCGCCTCACTATAGGAAGGACGTGGAAGCTACTGAAAGGGTGCAGAGGAGATTTACAAGGATGTTGCCTGGATAGGGAGGCATGCCTTATGAAGACAGGTTGAGGGAGCTGGGACTGTTCTCCCTGGAGAGACGAAGGTTGAGAGGCGACCTGATAGAGGTTGAGAGGATTAGATAGGGTGGACTCTCAGAGACTATTTCCCAGGGCTGAAATGGTCGCGACGAGAAGGCACAGATTTAAGGTGTAGGGAAGCAAGTACAGAGGGGATGCTAGGGGAAAGTTTTTCACTCAGAGGGTGGTGAGTGAATGGAATCGGCTGCCGTCGTGGTGGTCGAGGTGAACTCGCTGGGGTCTTTTAAAAGACTTCTGGATGAGTATATGGGATCCAATGGGATTGGGGGTTAAAGATAGGTCTATGGCTGGGTAGGTTTTGATGTGTTCGGCACAACTTGTGGGCCAAAGATCCTGTTTGCGCTGTAATGTTCTATGTTCTATAATCTTTAAAATGTTGAATTCTTCATTTCCAAGTGATATCCCAGAATTAACATCCTCTGTAAATGTTTTAGAGCAGATAGAAGCGAGAGAGAAGCTGTGAAGTGAATTATGGTCAGACTTTACCGTCACTTGCTCTCTCCCAAACAGGTACTGGTTGAAATGCTCACAAACAAGGACAATATCCAGACACTCCTTTTCAATCTGTAGGTAATGTTGAAAAGTTTGTGTTAATGCTGTGGATACAAACATTTGTCCTTGCTGCATGAGGATTGTTCCATGTCCTGTTTCACTGACATCTCGCTGCAAGGTAATGTAAGTGTTCCTTGAAAAGATTTTTAAAATTATGCTCTGCAGTTCACAGCCTTAGCTAATGTCATTGTGGCACCAGGTTGTCTCACAGAGTTCTTTTATTGCCATTTAAATGGGGGTTGTTTATTTTTATTGTGGTATCTTTTATGACTCTGCATTTGTTAGGAAGAAAACTGGTTGGCAGGTCAGGTGACAGGAGCTCTTTCATTTTCAGATCTGAGCTGCTGGTTTTAGTTTTAGAAGGTCCAGCAAGCTGAAAAGAAAAGTCTCTCCCTGTTTTTTTGGAAATTCTGTGGGTTAGCTGAAAGCCTTCCTGGAGTAGAAAATTTGCTGTTGGTGGCTTGATCAGAGTCAACATGGGATTCTGACTTCAAACTGTTCTGAGTGTGTCAAGAGGACTACTAGAACTTACAAGACAAGAGTTTTCAATTCCCTAACCAAAGGACTCAATTCCAGTATCACATGGGCATTAGATTTTGCTGTGCTGAACTCATTTAAAGGAGTTTATTTATGGGACTGGATTGATTGGAACATCTTAGATACATTTGTTAAGGGTTATGCTTTATTGTGGGTGTTTTGTTTTTGTTTGTAATTGATAGATGTTATTGCTAATTTTCTTTCCATACATGTTAACAATATTCTTAAATAAACTTGGTTTGATAAAAGCTCCCAGTGGGTCATTTGAATCATACCTGAAGTGAAAGATATCATGCCAAATTCAAAATGCAAAATTTACGATCCAGACAAACTTCATAAAACACTTTGAAGTTTCTGACCTGAACCATAAAAACTGAGGGCTGTCTTGCAGAAGTAAAATGATCTTTCTTGATTGATTTGGGATTTTTGAACTCAAAGACAGTGAGTGGTGAGCATATTTATGGTTTCTTTTCAAGTACTGTATTCAGGTTTAAAGAGGGAGTGCCTTGTAAAATAATGGCTCAGAAGTTTCTTGAAGGTGGAAGAGGTCATGCAAAGTGGTTTACAAAAGATGACTAAAACAAAGCTTTTGGAGTTAGCAAAAACATTACAGTTGATATTGCCTGACAGCAAAAGGAAAGCAAAAGTAATTATGTGATAGCTCAGAATTTAAAATTGCCAAGAACACAGTCATTATCATTGGAAATGGCTAGAATTCAATTACAAATGAAACTGCTTGAATATGAAAAGAATTAAAATAGTTTGAATTTGAAATAAAGGAGAGAGAACAGCGAAAGTTGAAGAAAGAAATGCAATTGTGCAGAAAAAGCAAGAGAAAGGGAGGAACAAAAAGCACAAGAAATGAAACTGCTTGAATTGCAGATAAGGGAAGAAGATAAAGAAAGAGAATTTGGACTTCTGAAACTGGCAATAAAAAGAGAATGTCAGTTTAAATTGGCAGAGGTAGAAAAGTATAGGTTGAGAGTAGTGATGAGGACAGTGAAAAAGTGCAACAGTGTCATAGTCATAACCTTGTGGGGCATCTATTTAAGTATGTCCAAGCATTGCCAAGGTTTGACGGGAGGGATGTGAAAGCCTTTTTCATTTCATTTGAGAAAGTGGCACTCCCTATTATGCAATACAATACAATACCTGAAAAGAAACCATAAATATGTTCACCACTCATTGTCTTCAAAGTGGCTAAACAAATGAAATAACCACAGACCATGTGGGCACCACTGATTCAAAGTTTGTAGGTAAAACTAGCGAGGTGTTTGCATCACTATCAGAGGAGGTATCTGGTAAGTATGATGAAGTGAAAAAAACCATCTTAGGTAGCATATGAACTACTGCCTGAAGCCTACAATTGTTTAGAAATCTAAGGAAAGAACATACATAGAATTTGAAAGGATCGAAGATAATTTTATTAGGTGGATAAGGGCTTTTAAAACAAATGTATGAAGCTCTTAGAAAAATGATAATTTTGGAAGGGTTTAAAAATTCACTTCTTAATGTAGTGAGATCTCATGTGGAAGAGCAGAGGGTTAAAAATGCGAGATTTGCAGCAAAAATGGCAGATGACTATGAATTAGTTCAGGAATCAAAGCTCTGTTTCCGACATCAGTTTCAACCTGTGAGGGATAGAAACTGGGGAAAAAAGAAATCCTCAGGTAGTTAAAGGACATCTTGTGGGTAATAATAAAGAGAGTGTACCTCAGGTTAAAAAGGAAATACAGGAGAGTGGAAGAAAATCAAAAAACCTCACATGTTCTTACTGTAACAAATTAGGCCATGCAAAGTCATAGTGTTGATTGTTTAAAAAAAGCACTGGGAATACTGATGCACTAAAACAGGAGAAGCCAGTGGGATTTGTTAAAGTGGTAAAGGAAAGACCAGTTGAAACAAAAGAAATGCAAAAAAATATATAGCCTGGTCAGGAATTGACTGGTAAGAAGGTAGCTGATGTCTTTAAAGAATTTACTTGTGTGGGTAAAGATTACTCATGTGCACAAGGATGAGTAGATAAAGAAGTTAAAATTTGAAGAGATATGGGAGCAAGTCAATCTTTGGTGGTAAGAAGTGAGGGGTTATGTAGTTTGGAAGGATTATTGCCAGAAAAGATGATAATATGTGGAATTCAAGGGGAGAACAGTGGTATGCAATTATATAAGATGAATTTGGAGGGTCCAATGGAGAATGCTAAAGTGGTAGGGGGAGTAATAGAGAATTATCTTGTCAAGAAATACAGTTTATTTTGGGTAATGACATAGCTGGATGACAGGTGGGAATGATGCCTACTGTGATTGAAAAGCCAGTGGAAAATCAAACAACTAAGTTATTGGAGGACGCATATCCTGGGATTTTTCCTGATTGTGTAGTAACAAGGTCACAAAGTCACAAGTTAAAACAAGAGGAGAAATAAAAGAGTGAAGGTAAGAAAATTGAAATTCAATTATCAAAATGATTTTTGATCAATGATTGGAAAAGAACAAGAACAGGTGGAGAATGAGGTGGAGTAGTTTGCAAAAGTTGGCAGATTTTCAACAGAAATATATACGAATAAAACAATTGTATCGGAAAATATACATAGAACATAGAACATTACAGCGCAGAACAGGCCTTTCGGCCTTCGATGTTGTGCCGACCAATTATGAAAAAAAAAGCAATGACCCTCCAAACTAAACCATTCCCTTCTCTTCCATAAACTTATCAACTAACCTCTTAAACGCCACCAAACTTGGCGTATCTACAACATGGAAGAGGATTCTGAGTATATATCTTAAAAATATCTGAATGAGGAAACAGAGACCTTTACATGTTCAGGCAGATAAAAAGTGGACAGAAATCCATAAAGTGATATTGCCAGTAGGGTGTAGAAAAGAAATGTCGTGAGTAGCACATGAGGTAACAGAAGAAGATCATTTGGGAGTAAAAAAGCTCAATCTAAAATACAAAAACATTTTTATTGGCCTGGACTGCATTAAGATGTAGTTTAATTTTGCTAATCATGTCATACTTGTCAATTATAAGACAACTTCAAGCGGTGATAAAACCAGCACCTTTAGTACCCATTCCAGCATTTGAGGAACCATTTACAAGGGTCTTAGTTGATTGCATAGAACCCTTCCCTAAAACAACAAGTAGGAATCAATATCAACTGACTATAATGGATGTGTTTACTAGGTTTCCAGAGGCCATTCCATTGTGCAATATTACAGCTAAAAGGATTGTAGAGGAGTTACTTCAAATTTTTACTGGATATGGACACCCCAGAATTACAATCAGGTCAAGGAGCAAATTTTACATCAAAGTTGATCAAGTACTTTAATGGCTAGCTTAGGAATAAAACAATTTAAATCAGCTGCGTACCATCGAGAATCACAGGAAGCATTGGAGTGGTGGCATCAAACTTTAAAGACAATGTTGTGGGCTTATTATCAAAATTATTCAGAGGATTGAGATAAGGAATTCCCTGGAGCGTAAAAGAATGAGGGGAGATTTGATACAGGTATATAAGATTTTGATGGGTATAGATAGAGAGAATGCAAGCAGGCTTTTTCCACTGAGGCTAGGGGAGAACAAAACCAGAGGGCATGGGTTAAGGGTGAAAGGAGAAAAGTTTAAAGGGAATATTAGGGGGGGCTTCTTCACACAGAGAGTGGTGGGAGTATGGAATGAACTGCCGGATAAAGTGGTAAATGTGGGGTCACTTTTAACATTTAAGAAAAACTTGGGTGGGTTCATGGATGAGAGGGATATGGTTCAAGTGCAGGTCAGTGGGACTATGCAAAAAATGGTTCAGCACAGACAAGAAAGGCCAAAACGCCTGTTTCTGAGCTGTAATTTTCTATGGTTCTATTTGTAATCTTTAGTTAGGGATGCTCCTGATGAGTCAACCAAATTCAGTCTATTTGAATTGATTTTTGGTCATGAGGTAAGAGGACTACTTAAATTGATTGAGAATTTGGTGAGTGAGCATTCTGAGACTACACTATTGGACTATGTGTCAGATTTTATGGGAAGGTTGAAAAGTACAGGTAAATTGGTTGGACAACATTTAAAAGTGGCACAGCATGTGATGAAACAGGAAGCTGATAAGAAGTTAAAAATTCATAGTTTTGCTAATGGGGATAAATTACTGGTACCATTGGTAAGTGAATCTTTAAAAGCAAAGTTTATTAGGCCTCATCAAATTAAAAGGAAATTGAGTGAGGTGAATTATTTGATAAGTATGCTAAATGGAAGGAAAACTCAGAGTATGCTTAAAAGGTATTTTGGTAGGGAAGAAGAGCAAAAGGAGGATGTTTCAGTGGTGATAATTCTGAATTGAATCCAAATGACTCTGATTTTGACATTCATAGAATCATAAATGAAAATAGATAACGAGAATGGTGTTAAAAATTGGGAGAAATGATTGAGATACCTTCCAGAGTAAAACTGAACTGACCTCCTTGGAATTTTTTCTTTCTTTCTTTAGTCAGTTGTGGAATATAGAATCCCTACAGTGCAGAAGCAAGCCATTTGGCCCATTGAACCTGCACTGATAACAACCCCAGCCAGGTCCTATCTCTATAGCCCCACGTGTTTACCCTGCTAGTTCCTTGCATGGCCAATCCACAATCTTTGAATTGTGGGAGAAAAGCAGAGCACCTGGAGGAAACCCATGCAGAGATGGGGAGAATGTGCAAATACCATGTAGGCAGTGACCCAAGCCGGGAATTGAACCTGGGTCCATGGTGCTGTGAGGCAGTGGTGCTAAGCTATTGTTGACAATTTGACCAAAATAGGGAGATGTAGTTTATACTTGTTCCTGACCACTCAGTTCAGGATTTCCAAATGTTAATTCCCAAAGGTCCAGTTTATGTTCTGTCATGTTGACAAAGAGGTACCACCGATAAAGAATATTGGTACATTAATAACTCACTGATGAATTAAAAGCCAGCCATTGAAAGTGCTCTCCATAAAAATCTGAAACAATTACCTCAAGCTGGACATTTCTATTGGGAGTGACAGGATGTTTCTGGATATAGAGCATGGGCTGTCTCGTAGGTATTTACTTTGGCAGCGAATAGCTAATTTGATTAACAATCCTGTAGGCTACTGCACCAGGAGAGAATTAAATAACCACATTCCAATCCAGAAAGACAAGGAAAGAGCAAATTCTTACATATTCAAGGTCAGTCAGTAAGTGTGGCTGAGAGGCAAGTAAGCCTAGATCAGTATTTCTAAAGAGAACATACCTAGCTTCGGGTCAGCCTTAGATTAATTCAGCAATAGGATTGTCAAAACCCAGGGGCTGAGTTCTGTGGGGTGGCAGGATTTCTGTCGCAAGAGCTCAAAGTGGGGAATAATCCTGATTATTCTGGCAACAGGACCCGGGGAAGCATAGTGATGGCAGCAGCCAAAAAAGACACAGTGGTCTGCTCTCAAGAGCTGCTGGCCCAATCAGAGATCCAGCAGCACACGAATTTATGCACTGACCATTGCTGAGGCTGCAGATCCAGAGAAAGAGTGCCTTAATAGTTGAGCGTTCATAGGGATAGACAATGCCAAAGCCAAGTAGAAAGGCCCAAGCAATTGCAGGACTGGTAAGTTGCCAGCAGCTCTGCTGTCATGAAGATGGCCACTTATACTGAGGGGACAACGTCCCATTGGTAATGGTTATATCCCCATAAAGGAATGACTCCCCCTCCCCCCTACCCCCACCACCCCCAAAGCCTCCACCGACTCCCCTGGGAACCTACAAGTTTTAGCTCTGGCTCTGCGCTGTCGTGTGTCGTGAAAGCCCCTTGAAGAACGTTTACCTGAAGGTCAGAGGCCGAATGCCCGTGATCGCTGAAGTGTTCGCCCACAGGAAGGCAACTGTTTTGCCTGGTGATTGTCGAACAATGTTCATTCATCCGCTGTCGTAGTGTCTGCATGGTCTCCCCAATGTACCATGCTTTGGGGCATCCTTTCTTGCAATGTATTAGGTAGACAACATTGGCCAAGTTGCAAGAGTATGTACCGTGTACCTGGTGAATGGTATTCTCATGTTTGATGATGTCATCTACGTCGATGATCCAGCATGTCTTGCAGAGGTTGCTGTGGCAGGGTTGTGTGGTATTGTGGTCACTGTTCTCCTGAAGGTTGGGTAGTTTGCTGAGCAGAGATTGATAGCCAAGTTCTGCACACATGAGGACGGTCTTAACAAGGATCTTGGCTTCATGTCACAGTATCTGTAACTCCCATGACTTGCCTGGGTTAGCAAAAAACCTCACTTACTGTGCTCTCTGGAGACAATACACATCTCTCTAACCTGTGCTCAGTGCTCCTTCCACTCACATTGTTAGCCACTTTAAGACTTGAATAGCAGGTTAGGTGTAAGGATTTGCATTCTAATCAGCAATCTGTAAACTGTCTGTGCCGATATATGTGCTATTGCAAACCAGAACACCTCATTCGCCTGAAGAACGCTACAAAAGCCGAAAGCTTGCAAGTTTACGATCAAATAAATCAGTTGGATTTAAAATTGGTGTTGTCAGACCTCTTACTGTGTTTACCCCAGTCCAAGGCCGGCATCTCTACATCATCCCAACCCATGGCCATAGGAGTGGTAAAGTTCTGGCCCATGTGTTATTTAACTTGCGAATCACAACAGCACCTTATTTCACTTACTTTTGAGGAATAAAGTTAAGCTGGTTGTTTGCCACAGCTGAGTTACTAGCTGCAATATTCCTAGTCTCTGACCTGCTCTTGTGGCCGTTGTTTTATGTGGTGAGTCCGGTTCAGTTTCTGGTCAATAGTCCCCAAGGATGTTGACAGTGGGGATTCAGTGATGGTAACATCATTGAATGTCAAGGGGCAGTGGTTAGATTATCTCTTATTAGTGATGGTCATTGCCTGGCACTTATGTGGTGCAAATGTTACTTGCTACTTGTCAGCCCAAGGTGGGAACTTGGCTAGATCTTATTGCATTTGAACATGGACAGTTTCAGTATCTGAGGAGTCATGAATAGTGCAGAACATAGTGTAATCATCAGAGATCATCCCCACTTCTGACCCTGTGACAGAGGGAAGATCATTGATAAAGTAGCTGAAGAAAGTTGGGCCTAGGACACTACGCTGAGGGGCTCCTACAGCGATGTCCTGGAGCTGAGATGACTGACCCCTCCTCCTCCACCAGCCCCAGCCCCACAACCATTTTCTGATGTACCAAGTATGACTCCAATTAGCAGACAGTTTGCTCGCGATACCCACTTATTCTGGTTTTGCTAAGTCTCCTTGATGTGACACTTGGTCAAATATGGCCTTAATGTCAAGGGCTGTCACTCTCACCTCACAATGGAATTTGTCAGTATTTGAACCAAGGCTGTAAGGAAGTCAGGAGCTGAGTGACCCTGGTGAAACCCAAATTGGGCATCACTGAGCAGGTTATTGCTAAGCAGGTGCTTGGTAGCATTGTTGATGACCTCTTCAATCACTTTACTGATAATTGAGAGTAAACTGATGAGTGGTAATTGGCCAGGTTAGACTTATTCTGTTTTTATCTACAAGACATATCTAGGCAATTTTTCAGATTGTCAGGTAGATGCCAGTGTTATAACTGTGGTTAGCATTGTTGCCTCAGAGCATCAGGAACCTGGGTTCGATTCCCAGCTTGGGTCACTGTATGTGCAGAGTCTGCACATTCTCCAAGTGTCTGCGTAGATCTCTTCCGGGTGCTCGGTTTCCTTCCACTGTCCGAAAGACGTACTGATTTGGTGCATTGGCCATACTAAATTCAATGTACCCAAACAAGCGCCAGAGTGTGTGGCAACTAAGAGATTTTCTTTCATTGCAGTGTTAATGTAAGTCTATTTATGATACTAATAAATAACAATAAACCATAAAACTGTAGACCTAAAGACATAGGAGCAGAATTAGGCCACTTAGTCCATCGAGTCTGTTCTGCCATTCAATCATGGCTGATAATTTTCTTATCCCCATTCTTCTGCCTTTTACCCATAACCCCTGATCCCCTAATTAATCAAGAATCCATCTATCTCTGTTTTAAAGACACTCAATGACCCGGCCTCCATAACCTTCTGTGGCAAAGAGTTCCATGGATTCACACTGTCTAGCTGAAGAAATTTCTCCTCATCTCTGTTTTAAAGTTCCTTTATCATGAGGTTGTGCTCCCTGGTTCTAGTTTTTCCTACCACTGGAAACATCCTCTCCACGCTCATTCTATCCAGGCCTCGCAGTATCGTATAACTTTCAATAAGATACCTCCTCATCCTTCTAAACTCCAATGAGTACAGACCCAGAGTCCTCAACTCTTCCTCATACGAAATGATCTTCATTCCAGGGATCATTCTTGTGAACCTCTTCTGGACCCTTTCCAAGATCAACATATTCTTCCTCAGATGCAGAGCCCAAAGCTGCTCACAGTACTCCAAATGTGGTTTGATCAGAGCCTTATACAGCCTCAGAAGTACATGTATTGTATTCTAGCCCTCTCAACATGAATGCTAACATTACACTTGCCTTCCTAACTGCTGACTGAACCTGCACATTAATCTTAAGAGAATGTTGGACATGGACTCCCAAGTCTCTTTATGCTTCTGATGTCCTAAGTATTTCTCCATTTAGAAAATAGTCAATGCCTCAATTTCTCTCTCCAAAGTGCATAATCTCACATTTTTTCACATTGTATTCCATCTGCCACTTCTTTTCCCATTTTCCTAGCCTGTTCATAGCCTCTGTAGTATCCAGTGCCCCCAATTGTTTCTTGATATCATATGGAACAAATCAAATTGGCTGGAGACTGGCATCTGAGATGCTGGGGACCACTGGAGGGTCATCCACTTAGTACTTCTGGCTGAAGATTATTGCAAAAGCTTCAGTCTTACGTTTTGCACTGAGAATGGGGATATTTTTGGAGCCTCCTCTTCCAGTGAATTGTTTAATTGTCCACGATCATTCACAACTGGATGTAGCAGTACTGCAGAGCTTGGATCTGATCGTTGATTGTGCGATCACTTAGCTCTGTCTATCACTTGCTGTTTGGCACATGAATAATTCTGTGTTGTAGCCTCTCCAGGTTGACATGTCATTTTTAGATACGCCTGGTGCTACTCCTTGAATGTCCTCCTGCACAGTCCATTAAAACCAAGGGGGCAAAATGCTGTGAATGCTGGAAATCTGATAGAAATTCAAAAAATGCTGGAATCCTCAGGTCAGGAAACATCTGCGGAGAGAGGAGCATCCTCTCTGCAGCCTTTGACATGCCCGATCACACTATCCTCTTCCTGCAACTCTTCGGTGTTGTCCAGTCAATGAGACTACTGTGACTTGTGTAACTTTTTCCTCTTCAGTTGTACACAGAGAATCTCCTGCAATGGTGAATCTTCCCACCGCCATCGCTCTGGTTCCTACCAAGGCTCAATCTCTGCTTTTCAATTCGGTTCAGCCGCTCGGGGCTCGCGCTTCCTCACATTCCAACTGCCGAACGCTGGGAGCCGGCAGAACTACAACTCCCATCAGGCATCAAGAGCTGCCGCCCCCCCCCCTCCCCGATTCCACACTGCCGCTCCTCATTGCGCAGGCTCCAGGGACACAGGCAGTATGGGTAATGTAATTCTCATTGGGTGAGAGGCATTCTGAAAACTGGCTGCGCAGACCTGGGCGGAGGACGTGTTTAAAGCAAATTACTGCAGATGCTAGAATGTGAAACCAAAAGAGAAAATGCTGGAAAATCTCAGCAGGTCTGGCAGCATCTGTAAGAAGAGAAAAGAGCTGACGTTTCGAGTCCAGATGAACCTTTGTCAAATCCAGGCTTTGATTTTAATTTTAGTTATTTTTAGTTATTTAGTTAGTTACGTTGCAATTCTGATTTTAGTTATGATTTTAAAAACATATATACTGATACTGCAAACATATTTCAAATGTTCACTTTGGTCAAGCTAGGTTACTGAAAGGCATGGCGGTTGAATTGAACAGCTTAAAACTAACAGGTCAGTCAGCAAGTCTTATCGGTGACATTCCCAAAAGGAACACATTAAATAGATATGAACGTGGCCACAGGAAAACATATCTATTCAACTTGGCAGTGAGCTGGTGGAAACATCCATCTGACCTCACCTCGCGTCTGCCATTACCTAGCAACAGGGAATTAGTTAATGCCAATAGGGGAGAATACATACGGAATCAGTTGGACGAATAAGATATTGTCATGCTATTAAGTATTTTACAATTGGCCAAGATATTTGACGGAGATTTGTATTGATTTGTAACTGTTGAATGGAAATTGATTCATAGCTAATAGAAGATGGAATCTTTGATTATGAAAAAGTATACTTGATCTCACAACTCAGATTTCCGGAGAGGTTCTGTAATTCTTTCCATAGAGCTGTTTAACCCTTCATGAATACTCCAGTCAGCTGTATGTTTGTATTGTATTGTTTTCAAGTTTCATTTTAAATAAATTTGCCGTATCTTTTCCTGAGATAATTTGCTTTGCGAATTTTGAATTGTCTTAGTTTTAAGACACGAATTGACCACCTCTTGAAATTTCTCTACAACAAACACCAAAGTGTCAGAGCCATGAGTTCTCCTTCAGGCTTGGGAAATTGGCTTACGGAGATAGGATCTGGATGAAATTATTATCGGTACGGGTTCGATGGGTTGAATTGCCTCCTTCTACACTGCAGGGATTTTACGAAATGTCTGTGTTGTAAATGAGTGAAGAAATGTTCCTGCAGATGTTTACACACTACAATGATCATGAGGTCAATCAAACCACAATGTACCACCCTTAAATAAAACTGCTTCAATTGGTTACATACAATTTTTTACAAGTTTGCTTTTGTGAAATCCCTTGATAAGTTTGTGTTGGTTTTATGGGCTTTAATTAAGTTAGATATCAAGTGTAAATTGGAAGTTTTGTGATATTTAAAACTGGTTTATTTAACATCAACCAGGAAGCTAGAGTCAAGGACAGAAATGACCATAGTCCCAGATGGGAATAATGAGAGTGGTGAGTTTCCGTTGATTGCATTTTTTGTGGCGGCTCTTCAAATTACATTATTACAGGGTTTTTGGACATTTGGGCACCAACGGCCTGAAACTGGGACATCTTAGGAAAGGAGAATGAACTGACATATCCACTTTGGAAGCAAAAACAAGAAGGCAGAATGAATGGCTGTAAATTGGGAGAGGGAGCGTGCATCGGGATCTGGGTGTCCTTGTGCACTAGTCACTGAAGATAAGCACGCAGTTGCAGCAGGCAGTTAAAAAAAAGACAAATGGCACATTGGCTTTCATTGCAAGAGGTTTCAAGTACAGGAGCAGAGATGTGTTGTTGCGATTATACAGGGCCTTGGTGAGGCTTTGTGTGCAGTTTTGGATCCTTTGCTGAGGAAGGATGTTCTTGCTCTTGAGGGAGTGCAGCAAAGGTTTACCAGGCTGATTGCGGAGATGACAGGAATAATGTAAAAGAAAGATTGACGAGGTTAGGATTGCTTTTGCTGGAATTCAGATGAATGAGGGGCAATTGCAAAGAAACTTATAAAATTCTAACAGGTCTAGACAGGATAGATGCAGGCAGGATGTTCCCGATGGATTCAGGGTAAGCCATTTAGGATGGATGTGAGAAGATATTTCTCTAATCAAACAGTGGTGAGCTTGTGGAATTCATTACCACAGAAAGTAGTTGATGCCAAAGCATTGAATGCATTCAAGAGGTGGCTGGATGTAGCAATTGAGGCAAATGGGATCAAAGGTTATAAGGGAAAAAGCAGGATTAGGCTACTAAGTTGGATGATTAGCCATGATTTTAATAAATGGCAGAGCAGGTTGAAGGGCCAAATGGCCTCCTCCTTCTCCTATCTTCTATGTTTCTGTGAATGGACCAGGAAATCCCAGGAGAGGTGCAGTTTCTTGTCACTAACACTCTCAGCTTCCAATCAAGTAGTTTCCATTTCAGGACCTGCAATTAATAGGATTAAATACCCCCATTGATCATTTCCCATTGGGAAAGCCACAGCTTGCTCAAGAGGGCAGCTTGTTCTCTACAAAGACCACTGGGAGATCTATTGATAAATCTCCCTCACCCCTGCCCTGTCCCTCCCTACTTCCAGTGGCCTTGTGACCACCATAGCCCGGGGAAAATAGACTGGGACATTACAGGAGAATGACGAGAAGGGTTCAGTGAGTCTCAGAAATTGGAGGAAGCTGAACCTCCAGAGCAGATGACCCTGGGCAGGTTAGGGCTATAAGGTATCAAAACATGGAGCACCTACTCATACTATGAGAACCAGCACACTCCCTGAGTCAACAAGTCATTCTCCCAGGAATAGAGACACTCCCCGATGATTGGGTCACTTTCCCCTCTCTTGTGTCCTTCACTGACGTGTCCCACTTGCCTATCCATATGCTGATCATCATCACTGCTTTCCTCTTCTGATCTGCTGTCAAACATTTCTGAGGCTACAGATCCCACACTGATGTCACTCAGAAAGCAACAGAGGATGAAGAATGCTATTCCCACATCTCAAACATTTACCGGGGGGAACTGAGACAACAGCTGCAATAAGTGAGGTTTTATTCAGCTGGGACAATGACAAGTTTAAACCCCCACCTGATCTGCTGCTCAATATCCCTCCGTTTCCCAAGCTTCAGAAAACTCCTGCTATTCCAGAAATATTTGGATTTGCTGTGAGAGACGTCAATCAGAGAGCCCACCCACTCTGCCCATTCCCTCCTCTTCCTCTTTCACAGCTGCTTCACTTCCTATAGGGACTAAAACCAAGTGAGGAGATGGTGAGTGAAGGAGCAGAATTTATAATAATTACATTGCATAATATCCACACTAATGTTCAGACAGTCTGACTATCCTGTGGGGAATCAGGTGTGGAAATGTCCCTTCTGCTGTGTGAGAAGATCCACCTGAGAGACCTGTTTACTCGGTGCTTTGTGCTGAGCTGTTTGATTGGAGCTGTGAGTTGGATATTGAGTGTGTTTATTGGAAGCATTTCCCTTCTGATTTACAGGCTGAGTTTTGTTGAATGGTCATTGCTGAATATGAGGAGGTGAGTTGTAATTATCTGGAAGGGGCAAAGACACATTTATTGAAATTCTTTTAATGCGTTCTTTAAAGATTTTGCTTTAAACTCTTACTCTTTCCCAAAAGCCTGGGTTTGGATTTAATAGTTTTACCTAGTGCTGTATCTGATAGCAGAATTTGGGATGTGCAGTCTGAGCGAGTATTTTGTATCTAATTTCCAGGATAAACAGAGTCTTGTAATTAGCTACACTGAAGCAATATTTTCTTTAGCTTCTGGTATTTCCTGCCCACTGGGTTTTCTTCAAATAATTTGGGGAAAAAGTGGAAAATTTTCAAAATTCCATTGAATTAACATTTTCCCCCATGTTAAACACGTACTCAAAGGGTTTAATTGAGCTTTGCCAGCACAACACAAGCTCATTGTGAATTGATAGCCCATTTTTCACTTCACCCGACTATCATTTCCATTGACCTCTGTGCCTGGAGGTCTAGATGGAAGAGGGTATGTGACAGTCAAGTAAGGAAAATAACGTGTACCTGATTCCCAGGGGAATAGTAGACAGGCACTCGCTCAGTGACTGAGGAGTCAGGCTCTTTCATCAAAGGAGGACAGGGAGTTAGAGGCATTTATGTTTCCTTTTTTTCTGTTTTACTGAAGGATTGCATTGTACTATACCAGAGAACATAGAGGATAGACACCACAGATCACCCCTGCCATCACCCAACGAGCAATTGTACAACTGTGGAAAGACATCCAGTCCCTTCATGGTATTGCTTAACACAGAAGATTGAGCAGTGAAATATCATCCGGAAATTTGTCACATCAGGAAAGCTTTGACATATCAGATCTGAAACTGGTCAGTGGTGGAACCTTCCATCAGAATCAAACTTTCTGAAGGTTTGTTGTGAGCAGTCAGGATGAGGCTGGGAAGAAGTGTGAATGAGCTCCAATTGTGGTAAGAACTTCAATCATTCATTGACCTTCATGAATCATTGACTCATCTGATTGGAGAGAGATTGTTGCAGTGTGAGAAGGATTCCAAGGCTCATAAGATCTTCTAAGTTGCATTTGTTACAACAGTTGGTATAACGGCAGCCTCATGGAAGGGAAACGATTCAAGTGTGATGTTTGTGATAAAGGTTTTGTGACGTCTACAACACTCCTGAGGCACCAGATAATTCACACAGGGGAGAAGCCTTTCAGATGCAATGTTTGCGAGAAGGCTTTTGCTCTTTCCTGCCAACTTTTATTGCACCAAAGGACTCATAGAGGAGAGAAACCATTTAAGTGTGATATATGTGACAAATCGTTCTTGGGTTCATCGGACCTTGGGAGACATCGACGGATTCACACAGGGGAGAAACCATTCACGTGCGAATTTTGTGACAAATCATTCTCACAGTCATCGAGTCTCCACAGTCACCGACGTACTCACACAGGAGAAAAACCCTTCCCATGTGATGTGTGTGACAAATCATTCTCGCAGTTATCACACCTCCACAGACACCGACGCACTCACACAGGAGAGAAACCCTTCACGTGCAAAGTGTGTGACAAATCATTCTCACGGTCATCGCACCTCCGTAAACACCAACGCATTCACATAGAGGAGAAACCCTTCCCATGCAAGGTATGTGACAAATTTATCTTGGACTCATTAGGGGTGACATGGTGGCACGGTGGATAGCGCTGCTGCCTTACAACACCAGGGACCCGGTTCGATTCCAAGCTTGAGTCACTCCGTGTGGAATTTGCACGTTCTTCCCATGTTTACACAGGTTTCCTACGGGTGCTCCAGTTATCTGAAAGACTTGCTGATTAAGTGTATTGACCCGAACAGGCAGTGGATTGCGGTAACTAGGGGAATTTCATAGTAACTTCATGCTGTGTTAAATAAACTTTAAATTTTAGCTTGCATACACTGACATATTTATATGTATAATATGTAACATCTCCCTGAATCACCTTCCGTCTTGCAGGAGACAAACCGTTCATGAGTTTGGTACATAATAATTCATTCTCGGATTAGTCAACCCTCTTACACTGACAAGAAGTCAGTAAATTTAAGTTTCTAAGTTTATTTGTTAGTGTTACAAATAGGTTTATGTTAGAACTGCAATGAAGTCACTGTGAAGGTCACCTAGTTGCCACACTCTGGTGCCTGTCCAGGTACACTGAGGGAAAACTTAGATGGCCAATTCACCTAACTTATATGTCTTTTGGACGGGGGGAGGAAACCAGAACACCCGGAGGAAACCCACACAGACACCGGAAAATGTACGGGTTCTACACAAGTGACCCAAGCTGTGAGGAAGCTGTGCCACACCTCGTGCAAGGTATGTGACAAATCATTCTCATAATCATCAGACTTCCATAGACACAAGCGCATTCAAACTGCAGTTTGCCTGTTTCCGTTACACTGAGAGTTGACTTGTTGTTTACCCTCCAGTGCTCGCCCTTTCAAAGCACTGTCTGTCTCAGCAGTGTCTGTCTCCAATTTCTCCCACCATCAGTCCACTCATTTGAAAAAAATCAATTTAATCTTTAACCAGATCACCAAAAGAAGACATCAATATGTAACTAAGCTTCTGCTTGTGCATAACTTTCTTTGGTATACAAGAGGGCATTATTTGAATATTTAATATATGTTAAATTTTGAACTTTTAAGAGGTTTTTGAATTGAAAATAGAGAACACAGTTTTAAAACTAATTTTGACCTTTTTTAAAGTGTGGTTGTTTTGGAAATGACTCTGACTTTGTCGTAAGATTGATCTGTAATCAGAAATCACCTGGGTACAGGCTGAAAGCTGTCCCCAGCACTCAGAAAATGTGTCACAAGACAACACAGCAGTCTGGATCATGATTTATTTTTCATTTTAATTTCTTCCTTTAGGTAAAACTGGTCCATAAGATAAAGGAGCACTCGTTGACTGGAGGGCAGGTTCTGTACAGTAAGGAGCTGACAAAATTGGAAGAGTTTACGAGAAAGCTGTTTGGCCTTTCCAACCCCACAATAACCAATGGTGGCGGATCAGATTCAGGGATGAGCGAAGGTGATGGCAGCAGCTGAGTGTTTGAACCATACTGCAAAGTATCTGTTGTGTTGTGGTCTGCTGTGGGTTTTAAACAGTGCACGTCGCAAGATCCTGAGAAAGATACAGAATAAAACCTGGGACGGGGACCTGGGAAGTGAGTGGTGGGTGTAGAGGGACAGTGTGGAGGGAGTATAAAAACATTAGCACATTTCAGGTGACGTGCTCTTACTTTCCATTGTTATTGGAGTTAATCAAGCTGGAAACAGTAGCTATAAAATTGAATTTATAGAATGCATTCAGGATTGGTTCCATGGCAGGAACCAATCAAGAAATGGGTAATGAGGCAGGTTTATTAAGTGATCTCAGGGTAAAAGATTCCCAAGGAAGTAATCACAACGTGATAGAATTTAATATTCAGTTTCAGTGTGAGAAACTTGATTTGGAAACAGCTGTGTTTAACTTCCTCGTGAACTTCTTCAATTTTGTACTACAGGATTGGAAAACTGTCAATGTTCCACCTGTTCAAAAAAGGAAGGAGGCAAAAAGCATATAGGCTTAATATCTATTGTTGGAATCAATTATTGAGGAAGTTACAGCAGCACATTTGGAAAATCTAATCCAGCAGAGTCAGCATGGTTTCATGAAAGGGAAATAGTGTCTGACAAATTTATTAGTTATTCGAGAGAGTCTCAGTGAGCCTGAATAAAGAGGAACCAGTAGATCTGTTATATTTCGATTTCCAGAAGGAAAAGATGAAGTCATAAGATAGAAGGCTGTGGTGTTGGAGATAGGATATTGGCATGGATAGACAATTGGTTGATGGGCAGGAAACCATGAGTAGAGATAAAGGTTATTTTTCAGGTTGGTGACTCGTGGGGTTCCACAAGGATCTAGGCTGGGGCTGCAACTGTTTACAATATATTAATGACTTGGAGGAAGCAAGAAATGTACTGTAGTCAAATTTGCAGATGACAAAAATAAATGAAAAGGCAAGTTGCAAGAGGGTTACAAACACTTTACAAAGAGCGGTAAGTAAGTGGACAAAATGTTGGCAAGTGGAGATTATTATGGGAAATGCAAACTTGTCTACTTTGGAAGGGAGAACAAAAGAACAAGGTATTGTTGAAATGAAGACAAACTGCAGAAAGCACGAAGGAACTTGGGGATACATATGCATGTAACATAGAAAGCTAACACAGAAAGGTACAAGAGGTAATCAGGTAGGCTAATGGAATGTTGGTCCATATTTCAAGGGCTTGGAGTAAAAGATTAGGGAAATCTTGTTGCAACTGTTCAAAATACTGATGAGATCACATCTGGAGTATTGTGAGCAGTTTTGGTCCCCTTATGCAAGGAATATTATTTCATTAGCGATAGTGCAAAGAAAGTTCACTAAGATGATCCACAAATGGGTTATTTTATTAAAGGTTAGGCGAATTGAGATTATCTTCATTGGTATTTAGAAGAATGAGAAGTGATTTTGCTGAAAAGCATAGGATTCTTTAGGGGCTTGACAGGGTAACTGCTGAGAGGATGTTTCGCCTCATGGGAGGTTCTGGGAGCAGAGGGCACTGTCTCAGAATAAAGCAGCTCCTATGTAAGACTAAGATGAAAGTTGAGAGACTTTAGAACTTCTTTCCACAGAGAGCTGTGGGGGGCAGAGTCCTTGTGTATATTTAAGACAGAGATGGATACATTCTTGATCAGTAAGGGAATCAGATGTTACAGGAAAGTGCAGGAAGGTGGACATGAGGAATGTCAGATCAACCATGATCGTTTTGAATGGCAAAAGGCTCAAGAAGATGAATATTGTACTCCTGTTCATACTTCCAATGGTCTTGTGAAGGAGTTCTGATAAGGGGTTGGAATCAGAAAGAAACATTACTGGACTTCTGCAAAGAATGCAAAACTTGGTGAAGACAACTCAGCAGAAATCCTGTTCATCCTAACAGGGTCTTTATTGCAATCCTTATTTGGTTGCAGCATGGCAGGGAACAGGCAACAAAGAAGGGATGCAATTTGTAGAGTGAGAAGGAGCACTCTTAATTGAAAGGCATACCAATCTAGTGTCTTCAGAGAATACTTCTGCCACCTCAGCTAGGAGGTGGTCACTGAACTCTACCACCTCAATTGTTTACTACATTCCAGTCATATAACAATCAAATGCAAATCTCTGCAATGCCCCAATCAACATATCCATCTCATCTGACACCATAACTTTCATGATCATTCTTTGCTATCATCTTTTTAAATTTTTTAAACTAGATTTACATCCAGACCGTGTTCTACCATGGATTGCTATGTTGTTTCTTAACCTCCTTGAAATAAGGACTAAAATTTTATTGGCCTTCCTGATCACCTATATGCTAGCTTTTTGTGCTTCATGCATAAGTATCCCCAAGTCCCTTTGCTTCAGTTTTCTGCAGTTTTTCTCCATTTGAATAATATTCTATTTTTTTGTTCTCCCTTCCAAAGTGAATATGGATAGCATTGAGTTAATCAAAAAGCGCATACCCTTAAGCAAAAAAAACCAGTGAATTTGGAAAAGAACATGGGGGAATGGGGGTTGGGAGTAGCACAAGACCATAGGCACCTTTTCCAAAAGAGTGGGTGGCACTTGCCCTGTGGCAAACTGAGAGTCCAGTTGTAAGAGTTTCTTTCTGCCCTCACTGCACTTTTTTCTCTTGTTGGGAAGTTACCAGTGCAGAGTCCACTGCATAGACTGCCAACAGGCATAGAACATAGAACATTACAGCGCAGTACAGGCCCTTCGGCCCTCGATGTTGCGCTGGCCAGTGGACCCTCTAACCTAAACTATTCCAATATCATCCATATGCCTATCCACCGAACATTTGAATGCCCCCAAAGTAGGCGAGTCCACAACTGCTGCAGGCAGGGCATTTCACGCCCTCACCACCCTCTGTGTAAAGAACCTGCCTCTGACATCCGTCCTATAACTACCACTTCTTAATTTAAAGTTATGTCCCCTCGTGTTGGTCATCACCATCCGAGGAAAAAGGCTCTCACTATCCACCCTATCCAATCCCTTGATCATCTTATACGCCTCAATTAGGTCACCGCGTAACCTTCTTCTCTCTAATGAAAATAACCTCAGGTCCCTCAGCCTTTCCTCATAAGGCCTTCCCACCATACCAGGCAACATCCTGGTAAACCTCCTCTGCACCCTTTCCAATGCTTCCACATCTTTCTTATAATGCGGCGACCAGAACTGTACGCAATACTCCAAGTGCGGCCGCACCAGAGTTTTGTACAATTGTAACATAACCTCACGGCTCCTAAATTCAATCCCTCTACCAATAAAAGCTAACACACCGTACGCCTTCTTAACAACTTTATCAACCTGGGTGCCAACTTTCAAAGAGCTATGTACTCGTACCCCAAGATCCCTCTGCTCGACAACACTATTAAGGGTCCTTCCATTAGCCCTATATTTCATATGCCTGTTAATCACCTCACACTTATCCGTATTGAATTCCATTTGCCACCTCATGGCCCAGCTCTGCAGTGTGCAAAGGCAAGTGTGCAGGACGCCAACTTCAAGGCTTTCTGGACCCATAAGACTCACCCCAAGCGCCCCCCCCCTCCCCCCCCCCAACCCATCCTCATTATCTTCCTATTGATCATCCGCTATGATTGATGTTGGGGTGGATGCTATTCCAGTGTGGCCCTCTCATCAGTTCCTGCCCATCCCAAAAGGCTGTGCGTACATGAGCAGTTCAGGTTTCCCACTATTGAAAAACCCATGAGGAAATGTGTTAATTTATGTAGCAAAAGATTATAATTGTGATTTTTCTTCCTCTGATAGATATACAGGTGTCCACCGACACATCAGATAAAAATGGAGGAGAGTTGGCAGCAATGTCCAGGACTCCTGAAAGGACTGATGAGGAAGGGATGGAGATGAATATCTTACAACAGTGTGGCATGGCAGCTGCAGTGGAGGAGGGAGAGGATTGTCAGGAGGATAAGATATCTGATTTGAGGGATGATGTTGATGAGTTAAAGTTAAATATTGTGGCTTGCGTGGAGAAGGAGGCCTGTGATGCTCTAACTGCTGTGGTGAAGGGAGGGCACTCAGAATATTCCAGAGTTGAGGAATCTGCAACTTTGGGAGCAGAAGCTCTGCCATCTTCACGAGCACATGGACAGCATCAGACCTGTGCTGCTGGTGAAGAAAATGAAGATGATCTGAAACCTCTTGCACGCTTACATCAAAAACAGGTTCAAAGTACAGAGAATTTTCAGGTCACTTCTAACCTGCTTCAGCAAACTTTGACTGAATTTAAGACAGATGTTAACCAGAATCTGCAAAGAAACAATGAAATTCTTCAGCATCATCTACAAAGAAATAATGAGATTCTTCAGCATCAGAATGAGTTCCTTTGTCATCTTCTGCAAAGAAGCAATGAAATGTTGAATGAAATGAGGCAGATTCTGTCTCAGATTGTAGCATCTGCACCTGCTGGCCAGCAGCAGGACAGTGCAGAGACATCTACCACTGGACATGCCTGTGACTCAGGAGACATAACATCATAGGAATGGGAGAGACACAGAAGAGATTAGGTTTCTCCCTCCAACACTGTCTCCTTCATTCCATTATCTTTCCCTCCTGAGGGATATTTTTCCATATGGATTTTTGCCATGACAAAGAGCCTGTCCATTGTGAGGACAATGGCAGATGGGTCCTCACACACACCACCACCCACTTGCCCACACATTACATCTTCCATTTTCATGAAATCAGGAATGGGCCAGGTCGGGATTTGCACATTTCAAAAGTAACTGTTGATAAAAATCAGCAGCTGTCTCCCTTCATGTAGTTTTGGGTGTGAAGTGTCTTAAATTCCACATGTATAGATTGGACCCAGTAGGATCAGATCAGAACTGTGTAGACTTCTTTGGAAAGATAAGTTTAAAAAATTTTGTTTAGTAATGTCACAAGAAGACTTATGTTAACACTGCAATGAAGTTACTGTGAAAATTCCCTGTGGAAAAACTCTCAGGCACCTGCTCGGGAACACTGAGGGAGAATTTTGCATAGCCAATGCATCTAACCCAGCACGTCTCTCTGACTATGGGAGGAAAGATGTAGAGATGCCGGCGTTGGACTGGAGTAAACTCAGTAAGACTCTGGCAACACCAATTTTAAATCCAACCGATTTATTTGATAGTAAATCTGCGAGCTTTTGACTTTCGTCTTCATCAGGCAAATGCAGTGTTCTGGTCTGCAATAACACACACATCAGCACAGACAGTTTACAGATTACTGATTAGAATGTGAATCCTTACATCTAACCTGCTATTCAAGTCTTAAAGTGGCTAACAATGTAAGTGAAGCATTAGTTAGAGAGATGTGTATTGTCTCCAGACAGCACAGTAAGTGAGGTTTTTTGATAACCCAGCCAAGTCATGGGGTTTACAGATAGTGTGACATGAAGCCAAGATCCCTGTTAAGACCATCCTCATGTGTGCGGAACTTGGATATCAGTCTCTGCTCAGCGACTCTGCGCTGTGTGTCATGAAGGCCCCCTTGAAGTTCCGCACACATGAGGATGGTCTTAACAGAGATCTTGGCTTCATGTCACACTATCTGTAACCCCCATGACTTGGCTGGGTTACCAAAAAAACCTCACTTACTGTGCTGTCTGGAGACAATACACATCTCTCTAACCAATGCTTCACTCACATTGTTAGCCACTTTAAGACTTGAATAGCAGGCTAGGTGTAAGGATTCGCATACTAATCAGCAACCTGTGACTGTCTGTGCTGATATGTGTGCTATTGCAGACCAGAACACTGCATTTGCCTGATGAAGACGAAAGTCAAAAGCTCGCAGATTTACTATCAAATAAATCGGTTGGATTTAAAATTGGTGTTGCCAGAGTCTTTATGGGAGGAAACCCACACAAATACTGAGACAATGTACAGACTCTGCACATACAGGGCTCAAAGAGGAATCAAACCTGGGTGCTGGCGCTGTAAGATAGCAGTGTTAACCACTGTGCCACTTTTGTAGAGGATTATGACATACTTTGTGGGAGGTAAGTTACCTGATGACATTATTGAAAGTAGAAATCAACATGCATGAAAAGTGCATATACTGGTTAGAACTGGGTTCAAAGAAATGTCAAAAACAATTGGCAGAAATGTCAAGATGAACTGTTAAGGAAAGCTGTCAAGCTATCCAGGCATTTAAACCTTTAACTCTGAAGAAACTGCAGTGTTAAAATTTATTGGCTTTCATTCTGTCTGTTGACATAAGCCTTAGCGAATGACTGGATTAATATTGCATATTTCAATTCGCAACCATTCATTAGCATAGTAGAGTGTCCTACCATATTTTGATTCACAGATCGAAGTGACTTATGGATACTTAAAGTGGGACAATGAATTTTAATTTTTTTTTGCAATTGAATGATAACTTCGTAATGAGGAATGTGAATGTACTATTTGTTGTTGTTGTTGTCCACTCTGCAACAGCTTTGCAAACATCTCTTGATTTCTTCAATTCTTTGTGTGTTGGCATGATGGAAATGAGCTCCATTCTGTGTCAGTAAAGTTCAATGTCATTTCTGACCATTGGAATTGGGAGCCAGACTAAAGCACAGTTATTTTAAAGAAACTTCTGTCTGCAGTATTCTGAGTTTCACCTGATGTGTGTGTGTGTGTGTGTGTGTAATGAGCCAGCTCTAGGAGTGGCTATGGGGTAGAATCAGAGAATGCTCATTGCTGAAGATGAAAGGGGAAGTGTAATTATCTGGGAGGGGTAGAAGCACATTTATGAAATATGTTTCAATATTTTCTTTAAACATTTTACCAGGTGGCCTCAGCCGTTCTCATGAGCTTAAGCATTGATTTGATAGTTCAATCCAGTGCTGTGACTGATAGCTGAATTTGGAATGTGCAGTTCGAGTGCAGTGTAACTAATTTCCCAGGATAAACCAGAACCCTTCAATCAGCTACACTGAAGCTGATTCTAACACTTGCTGCCCAGTGTGTTTCCTTCAAGTAATTTTTGAAAACAATAGGATAAATTACTAAATTTTAATTGCATTACATTTCTTCTGAGTGTTTTTATAATCAAACACTACTGTGACAATACTGTGCCTTTAAGAAATGTGTCATGTGTGTCATGTTTCTTGTAAAAGAAATGTTTTAAACTTCAACTCAGATTATGATGCTGCTTTGACTGGTCCAGGCTTAAAGCTTCCTTGTGGGTCAATAAAATCAGAGCTAGAGTGAAACACCTTATCCTCACATTAATATAACATAGAACACTACAGCACAAACTGGCCCTTCGGCCCACAAGTTGAGCCAATCATATCTATACTTACCAGGCCATAGAATACATCGAGGGCCGAAGGGCCTGTACTGCGCTGTAATGTTCTATATTCTATATTTAATTCCTGCAACTTGCTGTGGCTCATTCAGGTGGACATGGTGATTTCCTTCAACCTGCTCCAATCGGAACTGTGGAAAACTAAGAGGGAGTGAGAATTAGTGGTAGACACCAGATGGGTGTCCTACCATGTTTTGATTCACAGATCCAAGTGACTTATGGGTACTTAAAGTGGGACAATGAATTTTAATTTTTTTTTTGCAATTGAATGATAACTTCGTAATAAGGAATGTGAATGTACTATTTGGGTTTTTTAAAATAAATTAATGGTTTAAAAAATAAAGTCTGCAACAGATATTGGAACTTCATTTTAGTTAACCGTGGCATGAGTCCTGAGATCTGTTCATTGTGGATACTGGGTGAGTTGATATGGGTGGAGGGAATGGGTTGGTTTTAAGTTATCACAAAGTTGTCATTGAGGTTATAGATGACCACGTAAAAAGGGTGAGGGACAGAGGTTAGTGTGGAGGGTATGAGAAGCCATGGGATTTGTTGGATGCATCAGTTGAAATGGAAAGTATGGTTGGATTGTGGGCAAGGAAGGATTGGATGATACAGAGGGTATGAAGAGCTGGGGGGAGGAGGGGGGGGTTGGTGGAGGACCATTGATTGGCATGGATGGAATGTGGGGAATGTGTGCAGATCCCAACCAGGACCGCAAGATATATTATAAAGCCAAACCAGACCCCACAATTTTTCCATTTTGGCATGAAGGTAAGGAAAGGATGCTTCACTCCAGAAGTAATTTCACTGACAGATTGGTGATCTTTCATCAAAACAAGCTTCATTTACAACACAACAACATGAAGCAGTTTAACTGAACAGTTGAACAATCTTTAAACATAAAAATAAACAACTCTTAACTTTTAATTTATCACTTTTAGTTCCAAATAAGCAATATTCTTCCTATAAACTAAAATGCCATTTGAACTAGTTAACAAACCCAGGCATACCTGCTATAAATTAGTGTAGAAAATCCTGAAGCTGTCAGAGACTTTGTGGATAGAGAGCGAGCAGACTTGTGTCTTTGTATTTCTAGCCAGCAACTGAAACTAAATCAGCACAAAAACCCTGTAGAGATTTATTCACCATATCATCACATGACCCTGCACCTTTTAATCAAAAATCCCAGCTTCCATTCCTTTACTCAAAAAACCCCAAGGGACCTATTCATCTCTAAACCGAAACACACAGGCTCTCTCCCAAATAAACACTACATGCCTAAAAGGAATAATTATCCTGCTTTCTCAGCATTGAGTTGTATTCCCTCAAAAATACCGATTGCCTATTTCTTTAAAAGCTGAATCTTAAAACATTCCCATTAAACATAAAATATGTCAATAACACAGTATCATTACTAAGATGGCAACTGTTTAATCATTTTTTAAAACTTTGATACAGTGCCGGTTCTCTGAAGCAGGCCATCTACCCAGCCAGCATCTCATCTAGCGTCATCTGCACTCATTCCTGTGTAGGAATTGCCTGAGAATGAAAATCAACTAGACCCTTCTTCTCCACACTTGTCATTATAGAATATATTTCTTACAATGAATCACAAAACAATATCTTAATTATAACAATAGTAGCAGTAAATTTCTACCTAACTACTCATCCATTGTATGCCAGTCTTTCTTAGTCTTTTAATCATCTGGTTCTGCTCTTAAAATTTATTTTTTGTTTACTCCTTTATCCTCCTAGTGATACCTTGTATTTTACAGGCAGCATGATGGCACAGTGGTTAGCACACTGCCTTCTATGATTCTAGCTTTATTCCTTAATTGTTACTTTAAAAGAACATAAGAACTAGAAACAGGAGTAGGCCATCTGGCCTTTTGAGCCTGCTCCGCCATTCAATAAGATCATGGCTGATCTTTTTGTGGACTCAGCTCCACTTGTCTGCTCACTCATCACAACTCTTAATTCCTTAACTGTTCAAAAATTTATCTATCCTTGCCTTAAAAACATTCAATGAGATAGCTTCAACTACTGCACTGGGCAGGGAATTCCACAGATTCACAACTCTTTGAGTGAAGAAGTTCCTCCTTAATTCAGTCTTAAATCTGCTCCCCCTTATTTTGAGGCCATGCCCCTAGTCCTAGTTTCACCTGCCAGTGGAAACAATTTCCCTACTATCCTATCTATTCCCTTCGTAAGATCTCCTCTCATTCTTCTGAATTCCAATGACCATAGCCCAGTCTACTCAGTCTCTCTGCATAAGTCAACCCTCTCGATTCTGGAATCAACCTAGTGAATTTCTTCTGCAGTCCTCCAGTGCCAGTATATACTTTCCAAATAAGGAGACCAAAACTATGCACAGTACTCCAGGTATGGCCCCACCAACACCTTGTACAGCTGCAACAGAACCTTGCTGTTTCTAAACTCCATTCCTCTAGCAATAAGAACAAAATTCCATTTGCCACCTTAATTACCTGCTAATTATCTTATTGTTTAAGTTTCAGCCATTTAAAGACTCACCAAGCAACCAGCTTACCGCTTTCCTGTGAAATCACTCACAGATTTTTCAAACTGAGTGCACTGTTTGGTAGCTATTTCTAACAGGCCCAGTACCCTCCATTCCCAAAGCTAAGTGAATCCCCAAGCTTCACACTCCCTTTATTGTCCACTCCCAGAAGAGCATCCTTCACAGGTCTGGTACTCTCCACTCCCCAAACTTGTGCTCCCTATATCCACTGCTCCCAGAAGAGTGTCCCAGCAAGTCCAATGCTTTCCTCTCTCCGAAGGTGAGGGCCCCAGATCTGAAGAGTTGTGTGTAAACTTGCTAGTGTTGATGAAGGGTCAGTAATTGTGAGGAGTTCTCACAAATGTCACACTTGAATGCCCCAACCAATGAACATCACAACTGAATCATTTCCCTTCCAAGTGGCTGTTCTTGTGCTAACAGTATTTGTAACAAATAGCCTTAGAAGATCTTATGAACCTGCAGAGTCGCTGACACACAGCTCACACTTGAACACCCTCTCAGTTGTAGGAATGAGTCAGTAGTTTTGAGGCATGGCCTCAAAATAAGGGAAATAGAACATAGAACATTACAGCACAGAACAGGCCCTTCGGCCTTTGATGTTGCGCCGACCAATATAAAAAGCAATGCCCCTCCAAACTAAACCATTCCCTTTTCTTCCATATACTTATCAACTAACCTCTTAAACGCCACCAAACTTGGTGCATCTACAACTGCTGCAGGCAGGGCATTCCACTCCCGAACCACCCTTTGGGTAAAGAACCTACCTCTGATATCCATCCTATAACTATCACCCTTAATTTAAAGCTGTGTCCCCTCGTGCTAGCTTTTTCCATCCTAGGAAAAAGGCTATCACTGTCCACCCTATCTAAACCTCTAATCATCTTATATGTTTCGATCAGGTCCCCTCTTAGCCTCCTCCTTTCTAACGCAAACAACCTCAAATCCCTCAGCCTCTCTTCATAAGACCTGCCCTCCATACCAGGCAACCTCCTGGTAAACCTCCTCTGTACCCTCTCCAATGCCTCCACATCTTTCTTATAATGTGGGGACCAGAACTGCACCCAATACTCCAAGTGCGGCCGCACTAGAGTTTTGTACAGTTGCAACATGACGTTGCGGCTCCGAAATTCAATCTCCCTACCAATAAAAGCTAAGACTCCGTATGCCTTCTTAACAACCTTATCGACTTGACTGCCTACTTTCAGTGATCTATGCACAAATACACCAAGATCCCTCTGTTCATCAACACTATTAAGAATCCTACCATTAGCCCTATACTCTACACATTTATTATTCCTGCCATAGTGCATTACTTCACACTTTTCCACATTAAACTCCATTTGTCACCTCTTGGCCCAGCTCTGCAACTTGTCCAAGTCTCTCTGCAAACTATAACACACCTCTTCACTATCTACCACTCCACCGACTTTAGTGTCATCTGCAAATTTACTAATCCATCCCTCAATACCCTCATCCAGATCATTTATAAAAATTACAAACAGCAGGGGCCCCAAAACAGACCCCTGAGGTACACCACTTGTCATCGAACTCCACGATGAATATCTCCCATCAACCACCACCCTCTGTCTTCTATCTGTTAGCCAATTCCTAATCCAATTAGCTAAATCACCCTCTATCCCATACATCTGCATTTCTGCAGAAGTCTTCCATGGGCCACCTTATCAAACGCCTTACTAAAGTCCATATATACCACATCAACCGCCTTACCCCCATCCACCTCCTTAGTCACTTTTCAAAAAACTCAATGAGGTTAGTAAGGCACGACCTACCCTTCACAAAACCATGCTGACTATCTCCAATCAATTCATTACTCTCTAAATAACTATAAATCCTATCCCTAATTATTCTCTCCAACACTTTGCCCACAACAAAAGTAAGACTCACTGGCTTATAATTCCCTGGAAGTTCTCTCTTCCCCTTCTTGAACAACGGGACCACATTCGCTATCCTCCAGTCCTCCGGAACCACACCCGTAACCAACGACGACCTGAAGATCAGAGCCAGAGGCTCTGCAATCTCCTCTCTTGCCTCCCAGAGAATCCTAGTGTAAATCCCGTCCGGCCCAGGGGACTTATCTAACTTCAAACCCTCAAGAATATCTAGCACATCCTCCTTATCTACTTCAATACTTTCCAGTTTGCAACCCTGTATCCCAGTGTTCTCCACAACTACATTTACATCTCCCTGCGTGAATACCGAAGAGAAATATTTCTTCAGTGCCTCTCCAATCTTTTCAGGTTCCACACACAACTTCCTACTGCTGTCCATGACTGGCCCTAACCTTGCCCTAACCAATCTTCTATTCTTAACATATCTAAAGAAAGCTTTAGGATTCTCCTTAATCCTATCAGCCAAAGTCGTCTCGTGTCCTCTCTTAGCTCTCCTCAATTCACTCTTTAGCTCCCTCCTGGCTAATCTATAGCTATCCATTGCACTAACCGAGCCTTCAAGCCTCATCCTGACAGAAGCCTCCTTTTTCCTTTTAACCAGCAAATCAACTTTTTTCGTACACCAAGGTTCTCTTACTCGACCATTTCCTCCTTGCCTGACAGGGACATACTTATCAAGGACCCGCAGCAGCTGCTCCTTGAATAAGCTCCACATTCCAGATGTTCCCAGTCCCTGTAGCTTCCTAGTCCACTCTATGCACCCTAATTCTCTCCTGATGGCCTCATAATTACCCTTCCCCCAGCTATAACTACTGCCCCCAGCTTCATGCCTATCCCTATCCCTCACTAAGGTGAATGTAACCGAATTGTGGTCACTATCACCAAAATGTTCACCAACTTCCAAGCCTAACACCTGGTCTGGCTCATTGCCCAGCACCAAATCCAATGTAGCCTCACCTCTCGTTGGCCTATCTACATACTGAGTTAAAAAACCTTCCTGCACACTTTGTATGAAAACTGACCCCTCTAACGAGCTAGAGCTATAGCTATTCCAATCAATATTAGTAAAGTTAAAGTCCCCCATTACAATTACCCTATTACTTTCACTCCTGACCAGAATTGACTTTGCAATCCTTTCCTCAACCTCTCTAGAACTTTTAGGAGGTCTATAAAAGACTCCCAACAGGGTGACCTCTCCTTTCCTTTTTCTAATCTCAGCCCATACTACCTCAACAGACAAGTCCTCATCAAACTTCCTTTCTGTCACTGTGATAGTCTTTGACTAATAATTCCACTCCTCCCCCCCCTTCTACCTCCTTCTCTACTCTGACTGAAGCATTTGAACCCCGGAACCTGCAACAACCATTCCTGTCCCTGCTCTATCCATGTCTCTGAAATGGCCACAACATCGAAGTTCCAGGTACTGGTCCAAGCTGCAAGTTCCTCCCCCTTATTGCGAATACTCCTTGCATTAAAGGATACGCATTTCAAACCATGCCCTACCCCACCCGTACGCTGCTGTGTTTTACAGTTTTCCTCTATGACCCCCTTACTCTCATCCCTCTTAGCACCCCAACTACTTAGGATCCCACCCCCTCCCCCCGAATCAGTTTAAAGCCCCCTGCATAGCCTTAGCAAATTTTCCCCCCAAGATATTAGTTCCCCTCTGGTTCAGGTGTAGACAATCTCTCTTGTAGAGGTCCCACCTATCCCAGAATGAGTCCCAATTGTTCAGGAACCTGAACCCCTCCCTCCTGCACCATCCCCGCAGCCACGAGTTCAAACATTCCCTCTCTCTATTCTTCTCTAAACTATCCCTTGGCACAGGCAAGAGTCCAGAGATAACCAAGGGGAGCAGATTTAAGACTGAATTGAGGAGGAACTTCTTCACTCAAAGAGTTGTGAATCTGTGGAATTCCCTGCCCAGTGCAGTAGTTGAAGCTATCTCATTGAATGTTTTTAAGGCAAGGATAGATAAATTTTTGAACAGTTAAGGAATTAAGAGTTGTGATGAGTGAGCAGACAAGTGGAGCTGAGTCCACAAAAAGATCAGCCATGATCTTATTGAATGGCGGAGCAGGCTCAAAAGGCCAGATGGCCTACTCCTGTTTCTAGTTCTTATGTTCTTTTAAAGTAACAATTAAGGAATAAAGCTAGAATCATAGAAGGCAGTGTGCTAACCACTGTGCCATCATGCTGCCTGTAAAATACAAGGTACCACTAGGAGGATAAAGGAGTAAACAAAAAATAAATTTTAAGAGCAGAACCAGATGATTAAAAGACTAAGAAAGACTGGCATACAAGTTTACACATATTCTCAGGAAATCTAAACAGCTATTAGTATTTAACATTTCTGTTTTGATATTTCAGTAATGTATTCATAGAAGAGAAGGGGGCCATTTGGCTCATTGAGTCTGTACCGTCTGCAGTCCCACGCAGGCCCTATTTCCATAGACCTACATATTTGCCCTGCTAATTCCCCTGACACTGGGCTAATTTGGCGTGGCCGATTAACCTAGCCCGCGCGTCTTTGGACTGTGGGAGGAGGCCGAACCATCCGGAGGAAACACACACAGACATAAGTAGAATGTGCAAACTCCACACAGAGTGACCCAAACAAGGTATTATTGTATAATGAAATGTTTTCTCTAAATAAAACATCAGTAGAATTTTGTAGTTTAATGGAAAATATTTATTTACCAAATTGTTATAAATATAAAACTTTGATACTATGTTAACGTTTAACTGAACATTTTACTTTAGCAGCTGCAGAATAAAATTGGTGACATGGTAGCACAGTGGTTAGCACTGCTTCCTCAGTGACCCATGTCCAATTCTGGCCTCTGGTGACTGTGTGGAGTCTGCGCATTGTCTCCGTGTTTGCGTGGGTTTCTTCCGGGTGTTCTGGTTTCCTCCCACACTCAAGAGGTGCAGGGTAAGTTGATTGGTAGTACTAGATTGACCTTAGTGTCGGGGGTTTAGCAGGGTAAATATGTGGGGTTGCGGGAGTGGGACCTGGGTGGGATTGTGGTCAATGCAGACTCAATGGGCTGAATGGCTTCCTTCTGCACTGCAGGGATTCTATGATCTATCTTGTTTAACTGCTTCATTTTTTTCAAATTTTTAAAAGTTTTTAAAAAATATTTTTTCCCTAACAACAATCAAAAAAATTTTAAACATAAACACAACAATTTTGTTGTCTCTAAACATGGAGATGAGGCAGGGATTTAAGGAGGGGTAGGGAAGGAGAGAGAGGGAAGTAAGGAAAAGAGGAGGAAGGCAGTGTTAATAGGGGACTCCATGGTGAAGGGGTCACTTTTGCAGATGCAGACGGGAGTCGTGGATGGTGGTTTGTTCCCTGGTGCTGGGATTTGGGATGTCTCTGGACGCGTCCCAGACATCCTGAAAGGGGAGGGTGAGCAGCCAGAGGTCACGGTACATATAGGTACTACTGACGTAGGCAAAAAGAGGGAAGGGGTCATGAAAAGGGATTATAGAGAATTACGTAGACAGCTAAGAAAGAGGAACGCAAAGGTTTTATGAGGAAAAACTGAGGGACTTGAAGTTATTTTCATTAGAGAGAAGAAGGTTAAGAGGTGACCTAATTGAGGCATACAAGATGATCAGCGGGTTAGATAGGGTGGACAGTGAGTGCCTTATTCCTCGGATAGTGATGGCTAATACGAGGGTACGTAGCTTTAAATTAAGGGGTGGTAATTATAGGATGGATGTCAGAGGTAGGTTCTTTACTCAGAGAGTAGTAAGAGTGTGGAATGACCTGCCTGCAGCAGTTGTGGACTCACCAACTTTAAGGGCGTTCAAATGTTCAGTGGATAGGCATATGGATAACATTGGAATAGTTTAGTTTAGAGGGTCATTAGATTGGTTCCACTGGTCGGTGCAACATCGAGGGCTGAAGGGCCTGTACTGCACTGTAATGTTCTATGTTCTATGTTCTATTTGGATGAGTAGTTAGGTAGAAATTTACTGCTACTATTGGTTATAATTAAGATATTGTTTTGTGATTCATTGTAAGAAATATATTCTATAATGACAAGTGTGGAGAAGAAGGGTCTAGTTGATTTTCATTCTCAGGCAATTCCTACACAGGAATGAGTGCAGATGACGCTAGATGAGATGCTGGCTGGGTAGATGGCCTGCTTCAGAGAACCGGCACTGTATCAAAGTTTTAAAAAATGATTAAACAGTTGCCATCTTAGTAATGATACTGTGTTATTGACATATTTTATGTTTAATGGGAATGTTTTAAGATTCAGCTTTTAAAGAAATAGGCAATCGGTATTTTTGAGGGAATACAACTCAATGCTGAGAAAGCAGGATAATTATTCCTTTTAGGCATGTAGTGTTTATTTGGGAGAGAGCCTGTGTGTTTCGGTTTAGGGATGAAGAGGTCCCTTGGGGTTTTTTGAGTAAAGGAAAGGAAGCTGGGATTTTTGATTAAAAGGTGTAGGGTCATGTGATGATATGGTGAATAAATCTCTACAGGGTTTTTGTGCTGATTTAGTTTCAGTTTAGAGTTCAGTTGCTGGCTAGAAATACAAAGACACAAGTCTGCTCGCTCTCTATCCACAAAGTCTCTGACAGCTTCAGGATTTTCTACACTAATTTATAGCAGGTATGCCTGGGTTTGTTAACTAGTTCAAATGGCATTTTAGTTTATAGGAAGAATATTGCTTATTTGGAACTAAAAGTGATAAATTAAAAGTTAAGAGTTGTTTATTTTTATGTTTAAAGATTGTTCAACTGTTCAGTTAAACTGCTTCATGTTGTTGTGTTGTAAATGAAGCTTGTTTTGATGAAAGATCACCAATCTGTCAGTGAAATTACTTCTGGAGTGAAGCATCCTTTCCTTACCTTCATGCCAAAATGGAAAAATTGTGGGGTCTGGTTTGGCTTTATAATATACCTTGCGGTCCTGGTTGGGATCTGCACACATTCCCCACATTCCATCCATGCCAATCAATGGTCCTCCACCAACCCCCCCCCTCTTCCCCCCAGCTCTTCATACCCTCTGTATCATCCAATCCTTCCTTGCCCACAATCCAACCATACTTTCCATTTCAACTTATGCATCCAACAAATCCCATGGCTTCTCATACCCTCCACACTAACCTCTGTCCCTCACCCTTTTTACGTGGTCATCTATAACCTCAATGACAACTTTGTGATAACTTAAAACCAACCCATTCCCTCCACCCATACCAACTCACCCAGTATCCACAATGAACAGATCTCAGGACTCATGCCACGGTTAACTAAAATGAAGTTCCAATATCTGTTGCAGACTTTATTTTTTAAACCATTAATTTATTTTAAAAAACCCAAATAGTACATTCACATTCCTTATTACGAAGTTATCATTCAATTGCAAAAAAAAATTAAAATTCATTGTCCCACTTTAAGTACCCATAAGTCACTTGGATCTGTGAATCAAAACATGGTAGGACACCCATCTGGTGTCTACCACTAATTCTCACTCCCTCTTAGTTTTCCACAGTTCCGATTGGAGCAGGTTGAAGGAAATCACCATGTCCACCTGAATGAGCCACAGCAAGTTGCAGGAATTAAATATAGAATATAGAACATTACAGCGCAGTACAGGCCCTTCGGCCCTCGATGTATTCTATGGCCTGGTAAGTATAGATATGATTGGCTCAACTTGTGGGCCGAAGGGCCAGTTTGTGCTGTAGTGTTCTATGTTATATTAATGTGAGGATAAGGTGTTTCACTCTAGCTCTGATTTTATTGACCCACAAGGAAGCTTTAAGCCTGGACCAGTCAAAGCAGCATCATAATCTGAGTTGAAGTTTAAAACATTTCTTTTACAAGAAACATGACACACATGACACATTTCTTAAAGGCACAGTATTGTCACAGTAGTGTTTGATTATAAAAACACTCAGAAGAAATGTAATGCAATTAAAATTTAGTAATTTATCCTATTGTTTTCAAAAATTACTTGAAGGAAACACACTGGGCAGCAAGTGTTAGAATCAGCTTCAGTGTAGCTGATTGAAGGGTTCTGGTTTATCCTGGGAAATTAGTTACACTGCACTCGAACTGCACATTCCAAATTCAGCTATCAGTCACAGCACTGGATTGAACTATCAAATCAACGCTTAAGCTCATGAGAACGGCTGAGGCCACCTGGTAAAATGTTTAAAGAAAATATTGAAACATATTTCATAAATGTGCTTCTACCCCTCCCAGATAATTACACTTCCCCTTTCATCTTCAGCAATGAGCATTCTCTGATTCTACCCCATAGCCACTCCTAGAGCTGGCTCATTATACACACACACACACACACACACACACACACACATCAGGTGGAACTCAGAATACTGCAGACAGAAGTTTCTTTAAAATAACTGTGCTTTAGTCTGGCTCCCAATTCCAATGGTCAGAAATGACATTGAACTTTACTGACACAGAATGGAGCTCATTTCCATCATGCCAACACACGAAGAATTGAAGAAATCAAGAGATGTTTGCAAAGCTGTTGCAGAGTGGACAACAACATCGCAGTCATCAACGACTATAGATTGTGTGTGATGGAACATGAAAAAACATGTATTGGCAAGAGAAATTCTGAGGTTGAAGTCACCACGACCAAGTTCAAATGCCTAAAACTCCTGTGTTCACAGAATGTTGTTGTTATGCTTGAGGATGACAATGTCATATGTTAGAGCTGGAAAAAACATTTTGAATAACTCAACCATGAATCCACAATGACAGCTGTTACTCTTCAGTCTATCCCCCAGCATCTGGTAGAATCCATGGGTAAATCACCATTGATGGGAGAGTTGCAACAAACAAAGAATAAAGCCTTGAGGCCCCAGTAATATTCCACTTGACAACTTCAAAGCTGGTGGACTTTTCATATAAGTTATCTAATACATTTGGGAAGAAAAGAACTTCCCTGATTTCAAGAATGTGACAGCTGTAACTATCTTCAAGAAGAGAGATAATTAATGCTGTGGAAATTGAGATAGTTCCTTCCCTCTTGTTCAGAGCAAGAAAAATCTTGACACACATTCTTCTGAATCACCTAGTTCCTGTGACCGAGGAAATGCTCCCAGAGACATAGTGGCCTGTGAATAAGCAGCAGCTTCTGTCCACATTGATGTCTTCTTCTAGTGATGTTTAGCGATCTGGCCAAAGGTTAAATTTATCTTCTTGAAACAATTGGACTGATGGTGAGAGAGGTTGGAGACAGACTGCTGAGACAGATGATGCTTTGGAAGGACAGGTCCCCTATGAGAGCACTGGAGGGTAAACAATGCAGACAATTCTGAGTAAGGGAAGCAGGTGAGCTGACTCCAAGTCTGTGTGGAGTTATTGGCTTTTGGCAAGAGAGGTAACAATGAAATAATCCTTACACTTATCACACTGGTAAAGTTTTTTATCCCGCATGGGTTCACTAATGTTCCAAGGGGTCCAGCAATCATATGAAGGTTTTATTCCTGCATTTGCACTGATAGAATTTCTCCTGTGTGAGAGTCCTGGCGGAGCAGGAATATGCTGACTGTGTGAAAACTTTGCTATACGTATCATACTTGAAGAGCTTTTTCCATGTGAATCCTCTGATATTCCTGGTAAATTAGATAGTCAAATATGTCACAACAGGTTTCATCACAAGCATCTCACTTGAAGAGTTACTTCCTTGTGTGGCTCCTCTGATGGAGCAGGAAGTCTGAGGACATCAGGAATGATTTGTCACAAACATCACACATGAAAGTTTCTCCCCAGTGTGAGTATGTTGATGTCTTGGAGAGAAGATGACCATGAGAATAATTTCCTGCATACATTGCATGAGAAAGGTTTCTTGTCTTTGTGAATCCTCTGGTGGATGAGGAGATTGGAAGAACAGGAGAAAGCTTTCTCACAAACTTCACACCTGAATGATTTCTCTCTTGTATGTGTGAATTGGTGTCTGTAGAGGGTTGATGACACACAATGATCTGTTACATATCTGGCATTAGAATGTTTTCTCTCTTGTACGAATCTTCTCATGGAGGATTCCTGGGATCATGATACCATGAGTCATGATAACCTCGAATGATTTGTCATGCACCTTGCACATAAATGGTTTCTCCCCAGTGGGAATGCACTTGTTCAGCAACTGTGTGAATGATTTGTCACATAATTTGGACTGGAATGATTTCTTTGCTGTATGATTGCATTGGTGTGCACAAAGGGTTCGTAGGTCTGAGAATGATTTGTTACACATCTTGCAGATGAGTGATTTCTCCTCCATGTGTTTGCATTGATGATTAAGAGAATGATTTGTCACACACCTCACATTTGAATACTTTCTCTCCTGTGTGAAAATATTGGTGCCTGCGGAAGGAGTATGCCCATGTGAATACACACCTCGCATGTAAAAGGTTTCTCCCCTGTGTGGATCCTTTGGTGTATCAGAAGATCATATGATTGGGTGAAAGTCATCTCACATCTGAATGGTTTCTCTCCTGTGTGAATGTGCTGGTGTCTGTGGAGAGCTGATGACACTGTGAATGATTTGTCACATCCCTAACATGTAAATGATTTCTCCCCTGCATGAATGCGTTTGTGTATATGGAGGTGTGATGACCGAGAGAATGATTTCTCACACACATCACACTTCAACAGCTTATCCCCTAATTGTAGGCTTTGGTGTTTCATGAGCGTAGATGACTATGTGAAGGCATGATCGCAGACCTCACACTTGAATGTTTTCTCTTCCATGTGATTGCCCTTATATTACAGGTGGGACAATGGTTGTAACTTGACTCAGTAAAGTTTTGCAACACCAATTTTAAATCCAAGCAATTTATTTGATAGTAAATCCGCAAGCTTTTGACACTATGTTGTGTCTTCGTCAGGCAAATGCAGTGTTCTGATCTGCAGAGGCACTCATATCCACACAGACAGTTACAGATTGCTGATTAGAATGCGAATCTTACATCTAACCTGCTATTCAAGTGTTAAAGTGGCTAACAATGTGTGTGAAGGGAATCCTGAGCATTGGTTAGAGAATTGTGTATTTTCTCCAGACAGCACAGTAAGTGAGGTTTTTTGCTAACCCAGGCAAGTTACGGGGGTTACAGATAGTGTGACATGAAGCCAAGATCCTTATTAAGACCGTCCTCGTGTGTGCGGAACTTGGCTATTAGTGTCTGCTCAGCGACTCTGCGCTGTCGTGTGGCACGAAGGCCCCCTTGAAGAACATTTACCCGCAGGTCAGAGGCCGAATGCCCATGACTGCTGAAGTGTTCGCCCACAGGAAGGGAACTGTTTGGCCTGGTGATTGTTGAGCGATGTTCATTCATCCGCTGTCGTAGTGTCTGCATGGTCTCCCCAATGTACCATGCTTCGGGACATCCTTTCTTGCAACGTATTCGGTAGACAACGTTGGCCGAGTTGCAAGAGTATGTACCGTGTAGCTGGTGAATGGTATCCTCACGTTTGATGATGTCGTCCATGTCTATGATCTGGCATGTCTTGCAGAGGTTGCTGTGGCATGGTTGTGTGGTATTGTGGTCACTGTTCTCCTGAAGGTTGGGTAGTTTGCTGCGAACAATGATCTGTTTAAGGTTGTGCGGTTGTCTGAAAGCAAGAAGTGGAGGGGTGGGGATGGCCCTAGTGAGATGTTCATCGTCATCGATGACATGTTGAAGACTCCGGAGAAGATGTCTTGGCTTCTCTGCTCCGGGGAAGTACTAGACAACAAAGGGTACTCTGTCCACCTTGTCCCGTGTTTGTCTTCTGAGGAGGTCAGTGCGGTTTATCGCTGTGGCACGTTGGAACTGTCGATTGTTGAGTCGAGCGCCATATCCTGTTCTCATGAAGGCATCCTTCAGTGTCTGGAGGTGTCTGTCACGATCCTCCTCATCTGAGCAAATTCTGTGTATACGGAGGGCTTGTCCATAGGGAATGGACAAGCCCTATGTCCATTGTATACTGTGTATACGGAGGGCTTGTCCATAGGGAATGGACAAGCCCTATGTCCATTGTATACTGTGTATACGGAGGGCTTGTCCATAGGGAATGGACATAGGGCTTGTCCATTCCCTATGGACAAGCCCTCCGTATACACAGAATTTGCTCAGATGAGGAGGATCATGACAGACACCTCCAGACGCTGAAGGATGCCCTCGTGAGAACAGGATATGGCGCTCGACTCATCAATCGACAGTTCCAACGTGCCACAGCGATAAACCGCACTGACCTCCTCAGAAGACAAACACGGGACAAGGTGGACAGAGTACCCTTTGTTGTCCAGTACTTCCCCGGAGCGGAGAAGCCAAGACATCTTCTCCAGAGTCTTCAACATGTCATCGATGACGATGAACATCTCGCTAGGGCCATCCCCACATCCCCACTTCTTGCTTTCAGACAACCGCACAACCTTAAACAGATCATTGTTCGCAGCAAACTACCCAACCTTCAGGAGAACAGTGACCACAATACCACACAACCCTGCCACAGCAACCTCTGCAAGACATGCCAGATCATAGACATGGACGACATAATCAAACGTGAGGATACCATTCACCAGGTACACGGTACATACTCTTGCAACTCGGCCAACGTTGTCTACCTAATAGGTTGCAGGAAAGGATGTCCCGAAGCATGGTACATTGGGGAGACCATGCAGACCCTACGACAGCGGATGAATGAGCATCGCTCAACAATCACCAGGCAAAACAGTTCCCTTCCTGTGGGCGAACACTTCAGCAGTCATGGGCATTCGGCCTCTGACCTGCGGGTAAATGTTCTTCAAGGGGGCCTTCGTGCCACACGACAGCGCAGAGTCGCTGAGCAGACACTAATAGCCAAGTTCCGCACACACGAGGACGGTCTTAATAAGGATCTTGGCTTCATGTCACACTATCTGTAACCCCCGTAACTTGCCTGGGTTAGCAAAAAACCTCACTTACTGTGCTGTCTGGAGAAAATACACAATTCTCTAACAATGCTCAGGATTTCCTTCACACACATTGTTAGCCACTTTAACACTTGAATAGCAGGTTAGATGTAAGGATTCGCATTCTAATCAGCAATCTGTAACTGTCTGTGTGGATATGAGTGCCTCTGCAGATCAGAACACTGCATTTACCTGACGAAGACACAACATAGTGTCAAAAGCTCGCGGATTTACTTTCAAATAAATTGCTTGGATTTAAAATTGGTGTTGCAAAACTTTACTGAGTTTACCCCAGTCCAACGCCGGCATCTCTACATTGTAACTTGACTGTCAGATCAAATGAGCCTGTAGAGCCTTGCTCACACACCTCACACTTGAACAGCCTCTCACCTACAGGACTGAGTCAGTGGTTCATGAGTCTCAACAACTGGGTGGCATGTTAGCACAGTGGCTAGCACTGCTGCTTCACAGCTCCAGGGTCCTGGGTTCAATTCCCAGCTTGGGTCACTATCTGTGTGGAGTTTGTACATTCTCCTCATGTCTGTGTGGGTTTTCTCCGGGTACACTGGTTTCCTCCCACTGTCCAAAGATGTGCAGGTTAGGTTGATTGGCCATGCTAAGAAATTGCCCCTTAATTTCCAGGGATGCATAGATTACAGGAATTAGTGTATATAACTAATTGAAGCTCTCACTACATTTAGAGTCCACTCAGTTTTTCCCAGTCTCACCCTGACTGATCACCCACAGCTGATCCGAAGGAAAGGTTCCACAGCACTGAACAGTTTCATTTCAAATGATGTATCAAAGCTGTCCTTCCCAGACTGATTTCCAGATGATGGTTTCACTGCCCAACCTCCTCTGTGTTGAGCAATGCTATGAAGGGACTGGATGTCTTCCCACAGCTATGCGGTTGTTCTTTGGGTGATGGTCAGGATTTATCTGTAGATCTCTATCCTCTCTGTATTCTCTGGTGTAGTACAGTGCAATCCTTCAGTAAAACAGGAACAGGAATTTAATAACATTTGGAATTGTGAAGTAGAATCAAAATAAAAGTACAAACACTTTTAGGTGACCCTAACAAAACCTCAAATTTTGTCCTTGATAAGAACATAAGAGCTAGGAGCAGAAGTAGACCACCTGGCCCCGCAAGCCTGCTCTGCCAATCAATAAGATCATGGCTGATCTTTTTGTGGACTCAATTCTGTTTATCCGTCTGCTTATCATTACCCTTAATTCATTTACTGTGCAAAAATGCATCTATCCTTGCCTTAAAAACATTCAATGAGGTAGCCTCAACTGTTTCACTGGGCAGGGAATTCCACAGATTCATAACTGTTTGTGTGAAGAAGTTCCCCTTCAACTCAATCCTAAATCTACTCCCCTTTATTTTGAGGTCATCTCCCCAGTTCTAGATTATCCGCCCATGGAAACAATTTCTCTGCTTTATCTTATTTATTCTCTTCATAAGAGAATTGTGAAGATTGTTCCATTGGAGCAGCACGGAGAGGCAGCGATTTGGGAGAGCGAGAAGTTCGATTGTTAAGTAGCTTTTTAACTTTTCTCTTTGTTTAAAACAGCGAGCGGGAGTAGTTTTTGCCGTTTTTTATTTAAACTAACTTGTAACCGGAAGTCGTCACTAGGAGGCTGCCGGTAGTTGTAGTTTTTAAGCTATATAAGTACTAACCTCTGGGTATCGGCCTCATTGTTCCATTGGAGCAGCACGGAGAGGCAGCGATTTGGGAGAGCGAGAAGTTCGATTGATAAGTAGCTTTTTAACTTTTCTCTTTGTTTAAAACAGCGAGCGGGAGTAGTTTTTGCCGTTTTTATTTAAACTAACTTGTAACCGGAAGTCGTCACTAGGGGCTGCCGGTAGTTGTAGTTTTTCTCTCTGACTCTATAAATTGGTCCAGAGAGGTAACCCGATACTCTACACAGGTAGAGTATCCCACCCTCCCCCCTCCTCTAACCTAATAATAAAAGTGTGTGTGTAGTTTTTTTTTTCTCCTGCAAATTAAAGTAACAGTGATGGCAGTGCAGGTAGTACATTGCACCTCCTGCGGTATGTATGAGGTGAGGGACACCAGTAGTGTTCCTGCTGATTACACCTGCAGGAAGTGTGCACATTTGCAGCTCCTTGAGGATCGTGTTAAGGAGCTGGAGCTGGAATTAGAGGAACTCAGGGTAATTCGAGAGGTTGAGGAGGATATAGGCAGGAGTAACAAAGAGATTGTAACTCCTAAAAGTGATAATTGGGTAACTATTAGGAGGAGGGGTAAGAAGCAATCGGGGAGACAATCCCCTGGGGCTGTTCCCCTCCAAAATAAATTTTCTGTCTTGGAGGCTACAGTTGAGGAAGAATCAACTGGAGCTGACCAAAGGGAGCAGGTCTCTGGGGGTGAGCCTGCTGAGAATGCTCAGGTGGGTGGGGGGAATAAGAGATTAGGCCTAGTTATAGGAGACTCCATAGTTAGAGGGACAGATAGGAGGGTAAATAGTAATAAACAGGTCTCAGGGCTGGTGTGTTGCCTCCCAGGGGCTGGGGTCCAGGATGTTGCAGATCGGGTTTTTAGGATTCTTAAGGGTGAGGGGAGTCAGCCCCAAGTCATTGTTCATGTGGGGACACATGATGTAGGTAGGACAAGGGAAGGGGATATTAAACAGAAATTTATGGAGTTAGGGTGGAAGCTTAGGTCCATAACAGGCAGAGTGGTTATCTCTGGACTCTTGCCTGTGCCAAGGGATAGTTTAGAGATGAACAGAGAAAGGGATAGTTTGAACTCATGGCTGCGTGGATGGTGCAGGAGGGAGGGGTTCAGGTTCCTTAACAATTGGGACTCATTCTGGGATAGGTGGGACCTCTTCAAGAGAGATGGTCTACACCTGAACCAGAGGGGGACTAATATCTTGGGGGGAAAATTTGCTAAGGCTATGATGGGGGCTTTAAACTGATTCGGGGGGGGGTGGGATCCTAAGTAGTTGGGGTGCTGAGAGGGATGAGAGTAAGGGGGTTATAGAAGAGAGATGTAAAACACAGCGGCGTACGGGTGGGGTGGGGCATGGTTTGAGATGCGTATACTTTAATGCAAGGAGTATTCGCAATAAGGGGAGGAACTTGCAGCTTGGACCAGTACCTGGAACTTCGATGTTGTGGCCATTTCAGAGACTTGGGTAGAGCAGGGACAGGAATGGATGTTGCAGGTTCCGGGGTACAAATGCTTTAGTCGGAGTAGAGAAGGGGGTAGAAGGGGGGGAGGAGTGGCGTTACTGGTCAAAGACTGTATCACGGTGATCGAAAAGAAGTTTGATGAGGACTTGTCTGTTGAGGTAGTATGGGCTGAGATTAGAAACAGGAGAGGAGAGGTCACCCTGTTGGGAGTCTTTTACAGACCTCCTAATAGTTCTAGAGAGGTTGAGGAAAGGATTGCGAAGTCAATTCTGATTAGGAGTGAAAGTAGTAGGGTAATTGTGATGGGGGACTTTAACTTTGCTAATATTGATTGGAATAGCTATAGCTCTAGCTCGTTAGAGGGGTCAGTTTTCGTACAGAGTGTGCAGGAAGTTTTTTGACTCAGTATGTAGATAGGCCAACTAGAGGTGAGGCTACATTGGATTTGGTGCTGGGCAATGAGCCAGACCAGGTGTTAGGCTTGGAAGTTAGTGAACATTTTGGTGATAGTGACCACAATTCGGTTACGTTCACCTTAGTGATGGATAGGGATAGGCATGAAGCTGGGGGCAGTAGTTATAGCTGGGGGAAGGGTAATTATGAGGCCATCAGGAGAGAATTAGGGTGCATAGATTGGACTAGGAAACTACAGGGACTGGGAACATCTGGAATGTGGAGCTTATTCAAGGAGCAGCTGCTGCGAGTCCTTGATAAGTATGTCCCTGTCAGGCAGGGAGGAAATGGATGAGTAAGAGAGCCTTGGTGTACGAAAAAAGTTGATTTGCTGGTTAAGAAGAAAAAGGAGGCTTATGTCAGGATGAGGCTTGAAGGCTCAGGTAGTGCAATGGATAGCTATAGATTAGCCAGGAAGGAGGTAAAAAGTGAATTGAGGAGAGCTAAGAGGGGACACGAGAAGATGTTGGCTGATAGGATTAAGGAGAATCCTAAAGCTTTCTTTCGATATGTTAAGAATAGAAGATTGGTTAGGGCAAGATTAGGGCCAGTCATAGACAGCAGTGGGAAGTTGTGCGTGGAGCCTGAAGAGATTGGTGAGGCACTGAATAAATATTTCTCTTCGGTATTCACGCAGAGTGCTGGAAATGTAGCTGTGGAGAGCACTGAGGTACAGGGTTGCAAATTGGGGAGTATTGTAGTAGATAGGGAGGATTTGTTAGAAATTCTCGAGGGTTTGAAGTTGGATAAGTCCCCTGGGCCGGACGGGATTTACCCTAGGATTCTCTGGGAGGCAAGAGAGGAGATTGCAGATCCTCTGGCTCTGATCTTCAGGTCCTCGTTGGTTACGGGTGTGGTTCCGGAGGACTGGAGGATGGCGAATGTGGTCCCATTGTTTAAGAAGGGGAAGAGAGACCTTCCTGGGAATTATAGGCCAGTGAGTCTTACTTCTGTTGGGGGCAAGGTATTGGAGAGAATTATTAGGGATAGGATTTATAGTTATTTAGAGAGAAATGAATTGATTGGGGATAGTCAGCATGGTTTCGTGAAGGGTAGGTCATGCCTTACTAACCTCATTGAGTTTTTTGAGAAAGTGACCAGAGAGGTGGATGGGGGTAAGGCGGTTGATGTAGTATATATGGACTTTAGTAAGGCGTTTGATAAGGTGGCCCATGGAAGACTTCTACAGAAAATGCAGATGTGTGGAATAGAGGGTGATTTAGCTAATTGGATTAGAAATTGGCTGGCAGATAGAAGACAGAGGGTGGTGGTTGATGGGAGATATTCATCGTGGAGTTCGGTGACGAGTGGTGTGCCTCAGGGGTCTGTTTTGGGGCCCCTGCTGTTTGTAATTTTTATAAATGATCTGGATGAGGTATTGAGGGATGGATCAGTAAATTTGCAGATGATACTAAAGTTGGTGGTGTGGTAGATAGGGAAGAGGGGTGTTTTAGTTTACAGAGTGACTTGGACAAGTTGCAGAGCTGGGCCGAGAGGTGGCAAATGGAGTTTAATGTGAAAAAGTGTGAGGTAATGCACTTTGGCAGGAACAATAAATGTTTAGAGTATAGGGCTAATGGTAGGGCTCTTAATAGTGTTGAGGAACAGAAGGATCTTGGTGTATGTGTCAATAGATCCCTTAAAGTAGGCAGTCAAGTGGATAAAGTTGTTAAGAAGGCATATGGAGTCTTAGCTTTTATTGGTAGGGGGATTGAATTTAGGAGCCGCAGCATCATGTTGCAACTGTACAAAACTCTAGTGCGGCCGCACTTGGAGTATTGTGTGCAGTTCTGGTCGCCACATTATAAGGAAGATGTGGAGGCATTGGAGAGGGTACAGAGGAGGTTTACTAGGATGTTGCCTGGTATGGAGGGCAGGTCCTATGAAGAGAGGTTGAAGGATTTGAGGTTGTTTTCGTTAGAAAGGAGGCGGCTAAGGGGGATCTTATTGAAGCATATAAGATAATTAGAGGTTTGGATAGGGTGGACAGTGATAGCCTTTTTCCTAGGATGGAGAAAGCTAGCACGAGGGGACACAACTTTAACTTAAGGGGTATGAGTTATAGGACGGATATCAGAGGTAGGTTCTTTACTCAAAGAGTGATTAGGGAGTGGAATGCCCTGCCTGCAGCTGTTGTAGATGCGCCAAGTTTGGTGGCGTTTTAAGAGGTTAGTTGATAAGTATATGGATGAGAAGGGAATGGTTTAGTTAGGAGGGGCATTGCTTTTTATTTTGGTCGGCACAACATCGAAGGCCGAAGGGCCTGTTCTGTGCTGTATTGTTCTATGTTCTATGTTAAGATTATATGTTTCTATAAGATCTCCCCTCATTCTTCTGAATTCCAATCAGTACAGTCCCAGGATACTCAGTCTCTCCTCATAAGCCAATCCTCTCAATTCTGGAATTAACCTAATGAACCTCCTCTGTACCCTCTCTAATGCTAGTATACCCTTTCTCAAGTAAGGACACCAAAACTGTACATGGTACTCCAGGTGTGGCCTCACAGGCAGCTTATACAGCTGCAACATAACCTCACTGTTTTTAAACTCCATCCCTCTAGCAATAAATGACAAAATTCCATTTGCCTTCTTAATCACTTGCTGTACCTGCAAATAAAACTCCTTGTGATTCTTGCACAGACACCCAGTCCCTCTGCACAGCAGCATGTGGCAATTTTTTATTATTTAAATAATAGTCCATTTTGCTGTTATTCCTATCAAAATGGATATCTCACATTTACCAACATTGTACTCCATTTTCCAGATCTTTGCTCACTCACTTAGACTATCTATATCCCTTTGCAGACTTTCAGTGTCCTCTGCATACTTTGCTTTGTCACTAATTTAGTGTGTGAATTCTGACACACTACACTTGGTCTCCAGCTCCAAATCATCTATATAAATCGTAAACAATTGCAGTCCCAATACTAATCCCTGAGGCACACCATTAGTCACTGATTGTCAACCAGAAAAACACATATTTACCCCCATTTTTTGCTTTCTATTAGTTAACCAATCCTCCATCCATGCTAATAAATTATTCATAACACCATGCACATTTATCTTATGTAGCATCTTTGGTGTGGCACCTTGTCAAATGTCTTCTGGAAATCTAGACACACCATATCCACAGGTTCCCCATTGTCCACTGCACATGTAATATTCTCAAAGAATTCCACTAAATTACTCAAACATGACCTTTCTTCCATGTTGCGTCTTACAATGGGACAGTTTATATCCAGGTGTCTTCTATTTCTTCCCTGATGATAGGGAAAATGATTGAATCTACTACAGAAGTTAAGCTAACCGGCCTATAGTTTTCTAGCTTTTGTTTACCTCTTTTTTTTTAAACAGTGGCGTCACATTTGCTAATTTCCAATCTGCAGGAACTACACCAGAGTCCAGCAAAATTTGGTAAATTATCACAAGTGCATTTACTATTTCTCCCTCCAACTCTTCTGAGACCCTGGGGTATATTCCATCAGGATGAGGAGACTTGTTTACCTTTAGCCCCATTAACTTGCCCAACACTACTCTTTAGTGATAATAATAGTTTCTGGGTTCTCACCTGCCAAAGCCTTCCTGTCATCAATTTTTGGCATGTTATTTGCATCTTTCACTGTGAAGACTGACACAAAATACACGTTCAATGCTTCAGCCATTTCTCATTTCCAGTTGAAACGTCCCCTTCTCATTCTCTAAAGGATCAATGTTTACTTTAGCTACTCTCTTTCATTGGAAGGGAACCTGCAACAACTGCCTTATCTGGTCCACATGTGAATCTAGGATGCTCATTATATGGTGAACTCTGAGCTGCTCTCCAAAGCTACGGCAGATCCATTCAGAGCTGAACAATTTGGCAGGTCAATGTCTTCATCGAAAGTACAGTTGCTGTGGACTGGAGGAAGGAAAAATTAGGCAGTGTGGGACTAATGCCAGATTCATCAGCCACATTCACAAGACAGCCCTGAATGTCACGCAAGCACAAAGCAATACCATCTGTGCTCTCAAGATCAACCACAACATTATCAAATCAGCAGACAAAGAAGTCATACTATCAAACTGAACAGAACAGATTACTGCAAAGTACACTGACAACTGAACAACGAGAAACACTACAGAAGTTACCCACCAATCTGACTAAAGGACACATTCGTCATCTCAGACTGATCAAGACTCTGGATCCAGATCTTCAAAGCACCCTCCATGCTCTCATCCCACATAGTCCTCGCATTGGCAATCTCTACTGTCTCTTGAAGATACACAAGGCCAACACATCTGGCCATCTCATCATATCAGGAAACGGGACCCTGTGTGAGAACCTTTCTGGCTACATCGAGGGCATCCTGAAACCTATCATACAAAGAACCCACCTTTTCTGTCATGATACTATGGACTTCTTTCAGAAACTTAGCACTCATGGAGCAGTTGAATCAGGAACACTCTTCGTCACAGTGGATGCCTCTACACCAGCAACCCCCACAACAGGGTATTGCTGCAATTACTTCAGTCCTCAACACTGACAACTGCCAATTTCCAGACAGAATTCTACAACTCATTCACTTCATCCTGGACCACAATGTCTTTACCTTCAACAACCAGTTCTTCACCCAGATACATGGAACAGCCATGGGGACCAAATTCGGATCTCAATATGGCAACATCTTCATCCACAGGTTCAAACAAGATTTTTTCACCACACAGGGCCTTCAAACTGGGCTATACATTAGGTACATTGATGACATTTTCTTCCTTTGGACTCATGGTGAACAATCACGGAAACAAGTAAATGATGACATTAGCAAGTTCCATTCCACCATCAGACTCACCATGGACTACTCTCCAGAGTCGGTTGCATTCTTACACAGGGTCCCGTCTCCTGATATGATGAGATGGCCGGATGTATTGGCCTTGTGTAATTTCAAGAGACAGTAGAGATTGCCAATGCGAGGAGTATGTGGGATGACGCACCTCCATCAAGAATGCTCACCTCAGTTCTTCACTATACTGCAAGCCCACAGTAACCTCACGATGCTCCACTTCTCCAGCTTCCATCTGAAAGAAGCCATCCTCTACAGACAAGCCCTCCATATACACAGGATCTGCTCAGATGAGATGGATCAAAACAGACACCTCCAGATGCTGAAAGGCACCCTTGTAAGAACAGGATATGGCGCTCACCACAGTGAAAATCAGCACAGATCTGCTCAGAAGACAAACATGGGACACAGCAGAGAACTCTTTGTCATCCAGTACTTCCCCGAAGCAGAAAAGCTATGATATCTTCTCCGGAGCTTTCAATATGTCATCAGTGAAGATGAACATCTCGCCAAAGCCATCCCCATACCCCCACTGTTCGCCCTCAAGCAATCACACAATTTTAAACAGACCATTGTAAACTGCAAACTACCCAGCCTTCAGGAGAATATTGACCACAACTCCACACAACCCTGCCACAGCAACCTCTGCAAGACGTGCAGAATCATCTCCCATCCACCAGGCACAAGGTACATTGTCTACCTGATACGCTGCAGAAAAGATATCTTGAAGCATGGTACATTAGCGAGGCCATGCAGATGCTACAACAGTGAATGACTAGACACCACTTGACAATTGCCAGGCAAGAGAGTCCCCTTCTGTCGGGGAACACTTCAGCAATCAGGGGCACTCAGTTTCTGATAGTTGAGTAAGCTTTCTTCAAGGCAGTCTTCATGATACACAACGCAGAATTGCTGAGCAGAAACCATTCTGCACATGAGGACGCAGATGACACTAAGATGGATGGAACAGCAAAGTGTGCAGAGGAATATAGATAATCTAAGTGAGTGAGCAAGGATCTGGCATATGGAGTACAATGTTGGTAAATATAAGGTCACCCATTTAGGTAGAAATAACAGAAAAATGGAATATTATTTGGGTGTCCTTGTGCAGGAATCTCAAGGAGTTGATTTGCAGTTGCAGCAGGTAATTAAGAAGGCAAATTGAATTTTGTCCTTTATTGCTGGAGGGATGGAGTTTAAAAACCACAAGGTTATATTGCAGCTATATAAGATGCCTATGAGGCCACATCTAAAGTGCTGTGTATAGTTTTGGCCTCCTTTACATGAGAAAAGATAAACTGGCACAGGAGGGGATACAGAGGAGATTCATTAGATTGGTTCCAAAGTTGAGAGGATTGGCTTATGAGGAGAGACTGAGTACACTGTGGCTATACTCATTGGAATTCAGAAGAATGAGGGGAGATCTAATGGAAACATATAAGATTATGAAAAAAATAAATAAGAAAGAAACAGGGAAGTTGTTTCCATGGGTGGGTGAAATTATAATTAAGGGGCATGGCCTCAAAATAAGGGGAACAGATTTAAGACTGAGTTGAGGAGGAACTTTTTCACACAAAGAGTCGTAAATCTGTAAAATTCCCTGCCCAGTGAAAGGCCACCTCATTGAATGTTTCTAAGACAAGGATAGATACATTTTTGTACAGTAAATGAATTAAGGGTTATGGTGAGTGGGCGGGTAAGTGGAGCTGAGTCCACAAAACGATCAACCATGATCTTACTGACTGGCGGAGCAGGCTTGAGGGGTCAGATAGTCTACTCCTGCTCCTAGTTCTTACGTTCTTATGTCCGGAGGGATGGTACATTGACAAGACCAGGCAGATGCTACAACAGATGAATGGACACCGCTCGACAATCATCAGGCAAGAGTGTCCCCTTTCTGTCAGGGAACACTTCAGCAGGCCAGGGCACTCAGTCTCTGATCGTTAGGTAAGCGTTCTCCAAGGCAACCTTCACAACACACAACTCAGAATCTCTAAGCAGAAACTGATAGCCAAAGTTCCGCACACGTGAGGACGGTCTCAACTGGAATCTTGGATTCATGTCACACTATCTGCAACCTCTATGACTTATATGGACTTGCAAAGTCTCACTAACTGTCCTGGCAGAAGAGAATTCACACTTCTTTAACCTGTGTTTACCCCTATCTCCACTCACATTGTCTGCACCTGTGAAGACTTGATTGTGTTCAGACTTATATTCCAACCATTATCATGTAATTGAGTTTATATGCGCCGTTTGTGAAACAAATCCTACATTCACCTGATGGAGGGGCAACGCTCCGAAAGTTCGTACTGCCAAATAAGTCTATTGAACTTGGACCTTGTATTGTAAGACTTCTGACTGGGACTTTTGATTAACATCTCTCACAGTCAGTCAGCCTCAGAGGTGTATCAAGATCCGTCCATCAGTGACATGTCAATCACGCAGACTGCCCATTCACAGAGAGGAGGCGAGTTTTCTTAACCATTCACTTACATTTCAGGGACTACATTACCCATGGCTGCGTGTGATCCCGGGCCTGCGCAGTGAGGAGCAGCAGTACGGAATCAGAGGGAGGGCCAGCCCGCGGTGCCTGGTGGGAGTTGTAGTTCTGCCGCGCGCAGCGACGGTTGGCTCCCAGCGTTCGGGAGTTGGAATGTGAGGAAGCGCGAGCCTCGAGCGGCTGAACCGAATTGAAAAGCAGAGACTGAGCCTTGGTAGGAACCAGAGCGATGGCGGTGGGAAGATTCACCATTGCAGGAGAGTCACAAGTCACAGCAGACCCATTGAGTTCTCTAAACTGAGTGTAGTCCAGGGCGCAATGCACAGAGAGGTATCAATGATCATCTTGGATTGGTAAGAGACATGGTGAAAACAGATGAGATAGGGAGAAAGCTCATGGAGAATGGGCACCAGTTGAAAGCTGATGGGCCGAATGGTCCGTTTCTGTGTTTTAAAAACTGGAACTACCTCAGTAGGTCAGGCATAATTCCTCACCCTCCCTGTAGCACCCTGAGCACCGATAGTCAAAGTGAACCTTATTGCCTTGTGTGAAATTTGAATACCTGCAGTCAATCTCTGAGTCACAGTCACTACTCAAACGAGAGGAATTCCCCAAGCACAATTTATACCCTGTCACAGCGTAAACTCAACAAGTCCCAGAGCCATTTCCCAAGCATTGGTGAGGAGTTTGAGCCAATCTCTTTTCAGTTCCACCATCGCATGCTGTCCCTTTGTAATGTCCTCCTTCCTCATATGTCCCTCTCTCCTGTCCGTGAACGGATCCCACCACTGCCTTGGATGCTGTGGATCTTTCTTTTCTGATCTGCTGTCACTACACATCCAACATTGATGTTGTCAGTTTGAAAGCCTCTGAGGATGATTCCCACACTCGAAATCTCTGTCAAACATTTCCCAGGGGAACTGAGACAGCAGCTGCAATAAGTGAGGTTTTATTCAGCTGGGACAATGACAAGTTTAAATCCCCACCTGATCTGCTGCTCAAAGTTGCCTCCGTTTCACTGGGCAGTTTCCCAAACTTCAGGAAAATTTGGATTTGCTGTGAGAGACGTCAATCAGAGAGCCCACCCACTCTGCCCATTCCCTCCTCTTCCTCTTTCACAGCTGCTTCACTTCCTGTAGGGACTGAAAACCAAGTCAGGAGATGGTGAGTGAAGGAGCAGAATTTATAATAATTACATTGCATAATATCCACACTAATGTTCAGGCAGTCTGACTATCCTGTGGGGAATCAGGTGAGGAAATGACACTTATGCTGTGTGAGACGATCTAGCTTGTTTATTCGGTGTTTTGTGCTGAATTGTTTGATTGAAGCTGTGTTTTGGACATTGAGTGTGTTTATTGGAAGCATTTCTCTTCTGATTTACAGACAGAGTTTTGTTGAATGGTCATTGCTGAATATGAGAAGGTGAGTTATAATTATCTGGAAGGGGCAGAGACACATTTATTGAAACATGTTTTAATATTTTTAAAAATTTTACCTGAAAGCCTCGACTTTCCCAAAAGCCTGGGTTTGGATTTGATAGTTTTGCCCAGTGCTGTATCTGACAGCAGAATTTGGGATGTGCAGTCTGAGTGAGTGCAGTGTATCTAATTTTCCAGAGAAAATCAGAACCTTTCAATCAGCTATGCTGAAGCAATATTTTCCTTACCTTCCAGCACTTTCTTCAAATAATTTTGGAAAACAAGGGCAGAAATGTCCAAATCTCCACTGAGTTAACATTTTTCCAGACTGTTTATTTTAAACACATGATGAGGTTAAAACTGATTTCAGCAGCATGACTCAAGCTCAGTGAATTGATAGTCTATTGTATACTCTGCCTAACTGTCTTAAATATTGACTTTGTGTTTCTTGGAAGATGGGGGAAAGAAAGTAGCAGCATTGTTTGCTCCAGAGTGAGTTTTGTTGATGGGTCATTACCGAATAGGAGAAGGTGAGATGTAATTATCTGGGTGGGGCACAGACACATTTATTCAAATGTCTTTTAATGCCTTCTTTAAATATTTTACCTGAAGGCCTCATCTGTTTATACAAAAGTTTTGTCCACTATGTTTGATATCTGAATTGAGGATGTGCAGTCTGAGTGCAGTTTATCTAATAAAGTCAGTTGTACAGTACAGAAAATGCCTTTCTGCAATACTGCCGCTAAAGTCCCACTTATTCCATTTACAGTACTAGTTTCATATCCTTGAATTATATTTCAAGTGCTCATCTAAATATTTTTTAAAGGTTGTAAGGTTTCTGACCACCTTCACCTTTCCAGACATTCCAGACTCCCATCACCTGCTGAACATTTTTTCTAAGACATGCTATGAATCTCCTGCACCTCACCCTAAAACTATGCGTCCTCATGATTGACCCCTCAACCAATGGAACAGCTGCTTCTGATTCACCCTGTCAATACCCCTCATTATCTTATACACCTTTAACTTGCCCCCTCCTCAGTTTTCTCTGCTCTAGAGAAAACAATCCAAGCCTATCCAGCCTCTCTTGTAGCTCAAATGCAACATCCTGGTGAGCCTTCTTTGTAACCTCTCTAGTGTGATCACATCCTTCCTATTGCGAAGGGACCAGAACTGCACACAGTACTCTGCTGTGGCCTAACCAATATTCTGTACAATTCCAACATTACCTCCTTGCTCTTATTCTCAGGTGTGACTGATAAAACTAACTTCCCATGTGCCTTCTTAACTATCCTATTCCCAGCTCTGTAGCCTTCAGGGGTCTGTGAATAAGTATCTCATGATCCATCTGTGCTTCTGAGCCTCCTAGTATTATTAAATATTCATTGTCTTGTTACTTCTTCCAAAATACGTCATCTTGCACTTCGGGTTAAATACCATCTGCCACTGCTCTGCCCATCTGACCAACCTACGTGCTTCTTCACTATTAAATTTCCTACCAATCTTGGTGTCATCAGCAAACTTCCTTATCGTTGCCCCACTTTATCATCTATATCATTTATGTATATAATAAACAATAAACTGATCCTTGTGGCACACAACGGGACACCAGCCTCCAGTCACTCAAACAGTCTTCTACCATCAACCTTTCTCTCCTGTAACTAAGCCAGTTTCAATTCCATTTTGCTAGGTTTTCCTGAATTCCATGTGCTTTAATCTTCTCAGTCAGTCTCCCCTGTGGGATATATCGAAGACTTCGCTAAAATGCGGATAAACTATATCAGCTGCACTTCCCTCATTCACACACTTGGTTACGTTTTCAAAAAATTCCTTCAACTTAATTTGGCGTGACCTCCCTCTAAAGAAGCCATATTCATTTCTTCTGATTTTCCAAGTGGAGTTTAATTCTCTCCTTCAGAATGTTCTCCTACCATTGATGTGAGACTTGTGCTCTGTAATTTCATGGTTCATCTCTACCATCCTTTTTGAAAAGTGGAACCACATTAGCCATCTTCTAGTTCTCTGGCACTTTCCCCATGATGTAGAGATGCTGGCGTTGGACTGGGGTAAACACAATAAGAAGTCTCACAACACCAGGTTAAAGTCTAACCACATTATTTGATAGTAATCCCACAAGTTTTTGGAAACAGTTCAGATCAGAACCTTCCACACACCTGACGAAGGAACACCATTTCTGAAAGCTTGTGGGATTACTATCAAATGAACTGATTGGACTTTAATCTGGTGTTATGAGACTTCTTACTGTATTATCCCCATGGCCACAAGAGGAATTAAAATTTTGTGTTAGAGCTCCTGTAATTTCCTGCCTTATCTCCTCCAGCAGTCTGGGATGCAATTCATCCAGACCCATGGATTTGTCAATTTTGAAGCGCGTCAGAGCCTACAATACCTCCTCACTTCTTATGTCAAACTGTGTAAGTTGCTTACAGTCCCCATTCCTGAATTCTGTACCTATGTTCTGCTTTTCCTGAGTAAAAGCCGATAAGAAGTATTCATTTAATGCCCTTCCAGTGTCCTATGGCTTCACACACAGATTATGCCCTGAGTCTCCAATTTCCCTGGAAAACCAGAGCTCTTCAATCAGTTACATTGAAGCAATATTTGCTGTAGCATCAATCACTCCTTGTCTAGTGTGTTTTCTTGAAATTATTTGGAAAACAAAGGTGAAATATCAAAATCTATACTGAATTAAGAAAATAGATTAGTACTGTCTGTGGGCCAGTATCTAAATGAGGAATTAGCTCCTTCAGAAATAAAGAGAGTTGGAGAAAATGATGTTTCCTTTTCTGGTTTTACAGAAGGATTGCATCATGATACAAGAGAGGATAGACACCACAGATACATCCAGACCGTCACCTAAGGAACAACTGCAGAATTTTGGGAAAACATCCAGTTCCTTCACAACTTTGCTCAACACAGAGAATATTGGGCAGTGAAATTTTCATCTTGAAGTCAATCAGGAGAGCTTTGATGTATCAACAGATCTGAAATGGGTCAGTGAAGTGGAAATTTTCATCAGAACAAATCAATCTTTGTTTGACTGTGGGTAGTTAGTCAGGATGAGGCTGTGAAGAACTGAGTGTGCTCCTAGTTAATCATTAATCAAGTCTCATGAGCCACTGACTTATTCCTACAGGTAAGGGATTGTTCCAGTATCAGGTGTGAGAGAAGGACTTCTGAGGCTCATATGATCTAACACAAAAGATGCACCTTTAACAGCCAGAATTAAAACAAGGGAGAAAAGTGCAGCCGTATGGAGGTGAAACAATTCAAGTGCGCGGTGTGTGATAAATCTTTCATTAACACCACAAAGTTCCTGAGACACCAGAAGATTCACACAGGAAGGAAGCGATTTATCTGTGAAGTGTGCGACAAATCATTCTCTCAGTCATCGCATCTCCTGGAACACCGGAGAATTCACACCGGTGAGAAACCATTCACATGCAAAGTATGCAAGAAATCCTTCTCAAGGTCATCAAACCTCTGCACGCACCAACGTGTTCACCAAGGGGAGAGACCATTCACATGCGAGGTATGTCACAAGTCTTTCTCGTGGTCTTCTGCCCTGCGTGTACACCAACGTGTTCACACAGGGGAGAGACCATTCACCTGTGAGGTGTGTGACAAATCATTTATGCAGTCATCACATCTCCTGAACCACCAACGCATTCACACCAAGGAAAAACAATTCACTGGCAAAATGAGTGAGAAATTATTCTCACAGTCATCAGACATTTGTGCACACCAGTGCATTGACACCAGGACGAAACCTTTCACGTGCGAGGTGTGCAACAAATCATTCTTGGAATCATCAGCCCTTCGCACACACCAACGCATTCACACTGGGGAGAAACCATTTAAGTGTGAGGTTTGCAATAAGTCATTCTCACAATCTTCAAATCTCCGTGTCCACAGACAGATTCACACAGGGGTGAAACCATTCAAGTGTGAGATGTGTGACAAAACATTCTCACACTTATCAAAACTGCTATTCCATCAGACAGTCCATACAGGGGAGAAACGGTTTAAATGTGACACATGTGACAAGTCATTCTCACGGTCTCGGAACCTCTCCGTTCATAAACGTATTCACACCGGAGAGAGACCATTCAAATGTAAGACATGTGGGAAAACCTTCACACAGTCACCGAGCCTCCACAACCACCAACGCATTCACACGGGGGAAAAACCATTCACATGTGAGGTGTGTGACAAATCGTTCTCACGGTCAACAGAGCTTCGTGTCCACCGAAGCATTCACACTGGCGCGAGACCATTCAAGTGTGGGATGTGTGACAAAGCTTTCAGGCAGTTACCAAAACTCCAGGTGCATCAGAGGGTCCATACAGGGGAGAAACCGTTCACGTGCAACGTTTGTGACAAATCATTCTCGCAGTCATCAAGTCTCCGCAGTCACCAACGCACACACACAGGGGAGAAACCGTTTACGTGCGAGATGTGTGATAAAGCTTTTGTGATGTCGTCAGCCCTACTGATACACCAGAGGATTCACACAGGAGAGAAACCCTTCCGCTGTGAGGTTTGTAACAAGGCATTCACTCGTTCCTCTGTTCTCCTGAGACACCAGATGATTCACACAGAGGGGAACCATTGAAGTGCAACGTGTGTAATATACCATTTTTACAATCATTCAAGCTCCACTTCCATCAGAGGATTCACACAAGACAGCAATCATAGTGTGAGCTTTGTGATAAAGCTTTTTTGATATTTGATGTGAGATATCATTGAAAGTTCTGTCAGAATTCCTTCACCCAGTTGTTCAACATCCTGGAACATCAGTGAAGCCACATTGGAACTAACAAACAAGTTCTTGCCCAATTTGTCATCAGAGTGTGCATCTCTACACAATCTGACTGCAATGGATTGGAGCACAGAACAAGCAGCAGCTTTCACTTACCTCAAATAACTAGTGACGACAATGCCAATTCTGAGGGACTGTATTAATGATGAAGTCACCCTGCAGTGAGATGCCAGTGAAACAGGACTTGGGAGCGACTCTCATGCAGCAAGGACAACCAGTTGTGTTTGTACCCAAATCATTAACACAAACTGAATGATGCTATGCCCAGATTGAGAAAGGGTGCCTAGATATTGTTTTTTCTTGTGAGCATTTCAACCAGTATCTTTGAGAGAGAAAGTGATGGTAGATACTGAGCACAACTCACTTCAAAGCATCTTTCTCAAACCACTTCTATCTGTTCCAAAGTGGTTTCGAATGATTTTACTTCATTTTCAGAGATATCGTCTGCAAATTAAGAACTGATTATATGTGCAATATGTGTATGGGACAGACAAAATTTGAAAAGATTAAAAAGAACTTTTTTTTGTTCAAGTTTGATCGTTTTCTTTATGGGCTACTTATGTAACTTGTAAATAAAAAAGGGGATGTTTGGGTAAATCCTTTTATACACTCTGCATTCTATATTAATGTTGCCTCTGATGTCATCGTTTGTAAGTAAAGGTTTGGGGCAGTAAGCATTTTACATATTACATGGAACATTGTTTAAAATTCAAATTATCCAATTATTTCTGGAGTAACATGAATTTCCTGATATTTGGGAAATGGACCAGTGCAATGGAGATGACTTTGAGCAACAGATCACGTGGGGATTTAAACTTGTCATCTGAATAAAACCTCACTTATTGCAATCAGTTCCCCATAGTAAATGTTTGACAGAGATTTCTAGTGGGAATAACATTCTTTATCTTCGGAGTCTTTCAAACTGATAACATCAATGTGGGATGTGTAGCCTCAGATGTGTGTAACAGCAGATCAGAAAATGAAGACCCACAGTATTCAAAGCAGCGTTTACGCGTAGTAGGTTATGTTCAGCACATTGACAGGAGAGAGAATCACAGAAGGGATGGACCTGGGCGAGAATGAGTTACAAGAGAGAGAGGCACAGGACATGGAGTCTGAACCTGTGACTTGTCAGAGGAGGAAATTTGATTTGGAGATTGACTCTGTGACTTACTCATCAAAACTGCTGACTTCTCTACACTCACCTGATGTTACACCTGATCTGTCACACTGCCCTTCTTCTGATTTCATGTTGCTTTTCAGCTTAATATTGGATAAACACAACAAATCTAATGGCGCGGTCATGTACTCCCAATCCACTAGCGAGAGAACAGTGGAGTTTTCTAAATAGTGGAGCGTTCTCCAAAAACAGCACATCAAGTGCTGTGATGGTACGCTGCCATTGAGTCAGTGGTATTTAGGATGTCTGGGGTTTCTACTTGGTGTGGGAATCCTCTATCAGTACTGGATTCATAGGTTGTTTCTAACTCTTGGACTCTATCTTTTTTCTCCATCATAGAACATAGAACACTACAGCTCAAGTTGCACCAATCATACCCATACCTACTACGCCATAGAACTATCTGTAACTCCCAATCCCATTTAATCCCATGTACTCATCCAGAAGTCTTTTAAAAGACCCAGCGAGTTTGCCTCTACCACCACCGATGGCAGCTGATTCTATTCACTCACCCACCCTCTGAGTGAAAAATTTACCCCAACACATCCTCTGTACTTGCTGTCCAGCAACTTAAAGCTGACCATTTCAGGTCTGGGAAATAGCCTCCAAGAATCCACCCTATCTATTCCTCTCAACATTTTATAAACTTCTATCAGGTTGCTTCTTAACCTTTGTCTCTCCAGGGAGAAGAGACCTAGCTCCTTCAACATATCTTCATAAGGCATGCCTCCCAATCCAGGCAACGTCCTTGTAAATCTCCTCTGCACCCTCTCAATAGCTTCCACATTCTTCCTGTAGTGAGGCGACCAGAACTGCACACAGTACTCCAAGTGGGGTCTGACAAGGGTCTTATAAAGTTGCAGCATTACCTCCCGACTCCTAAACTCAATCCCTCAATTAATGAAGGCCGGTACATCATACGCCTTCTTGACCACACCCTCCACCTGTGAGGCCGATTTAAGAGTCCTATGGACCCGGACCCCAAGATCCTTCTGCTCCTCAACACTGCTAAGACTCCTACCCTTGATATTGTACTCTTTCATCCCACTGATCCTGCCAAAATGGACCACTGCACGTTTATCTGCGTTGAAATCCGTCTGCCACTTCTCTGCCCATTCTTGCATCCTATCTATGTCTTGCTGCAACTTCTGACATCCCTCCAGACTATCCACAATACCACCAACCTTCGTATCGTTGGCAAACGTACTAATCCATCCTTCCACTTCTTCATCCAGGTCATTTATGAAAATAACAAACAGCAAGGGTTCTAGAATAAATCCTTGGGGCACTCCACTGGTGACCAATCTCCATGCAGAAAAAGACCCATCCACAACCACTCTTTGCCTTCTGCAGGCAAGCCAGTTCTGGATCCACAAGGCCAAAGCCCCTTGGATCCCATGGCCTCTCACCTTCTCAAGAAGTCTTGCATGGGGGACCTTATCAAACACCTTGCTGAAATCCACGTAAACCACATCCACCGCTCTTCCTTCATCAATGTGTTCAGCCACATTTTCAAAGAAGTCCACTAGGCTCGTAAGGCATGACCTGACTTTGACAAAGTCGTATTAACTATTTCTGATAAAGCCAAACTTCTCTAAATACTTATAAATCCTGTCCCTCAGGATCCTGTCCATCAACTTACCAACCACTGAGGTCAAACTCAGCGGTTGGCAGTTTCCTGGCTATCCCTGTTCCCTTTCTTGAAAGTAGGAACCACATCTGCAATCCTCCAGTCCTTCCGGAACCTTTCCCGTCTCCATTGACGATGCAAAGATCATCGTCAGGGGTTCTGCAATAACTTCCCTCACCTCCCACAGTAACTGGGGTACGTCCCATCCGGTCCTGGCGACTTATCTACTTGATAGAATTTAAAAGTTTCAACACATCCTCTTTCTTAACATCCACATACTCAATCTTTTTAGTCTGCTGCAAACTTGCAGTACAACCTCCCAGATCACTTTCCACTGTGAATATCAAGGCAAAGTACTCATTAAGCACCTCTGCCATTTCTTCTAGTCAGTAAAGTTTTGCAACACCAATTTAAAATCCAACCAATTTATTTGATAGTAAATCCACGAGCTTTTGACACTATGTTGTGCCTTCGTCAGGCAAATGCAAACATAGTGTCGAAAGCTCGTGGATTTACTATCAAATAAATTGGTTGGATTTTAAATTGGTGTTGCAAAACTTTACTGAGTTTACCCCAGTCCAACACCGGCATCTCTACATCATTTCTTCTAGTTCCATATGAACTTTTCCCCCTTTACCTTTTAAAGGTCCAATCCCTTCACTTCGCATTCTTTTACCCTTCACATATTTGTAGAACGCCTTGGGATTCTCTTTAATCTTACCCGCCAAGGCCTTCTCATGACTCCTTCTGGCTCTCCTAATTTGCTTTTTAAGCTCCTTTCTACAAGCCTTATACTCCTCTAGATCCTTAACATTTCCTAGTTCTCTGAACCTTTTGTACACCTTTTCTTCCTGACTAGATTCATCTCAACCTTTGTGCACCACAGTTCCCGTGACTTACCAAAACTTCCGTTTCACCAGAACGTTGTTGTGCAGAGCGCCAAACATTCCTTGAAAATCCGCCACCTTCCTTCAGTACTTTTCTCCAAGAACAGCTTCTTCCAATTTATTTCTCCTGACACCAGGGACTTTACCACTTTTCATAGCTTCAGGAACCTAACCACAAAGCCAACACTTAACAGCTGCGCTTGAACTAGTTCCCACTTTCAGGCTGCCAGTTTACAGGTGGAAATGCATTCTGTACACAACCTTGCGAACTTAATCCTCTGAGAAACTATCAGTTATCAGCTGTGGATTATTTAGCAAGTCTCATTCCAGAGACCTGAATCTGACACTCCAGTGCAGCACTAAGGGAGTGCTGCACTATCAGAGGTACCATTTTTCACGAGTTAAATCAAGGCCATGTTACCATCGGGTAAATGTAAAAGATTGCATAATACATTGCAGACGAGCAGAGAAGATATTCTTGATGTCCTGGTCAATATAGATCTCACAATCAACATCACTGAAACAGATTATCTGGTCATTATTGCATTGCTGTTTGTTGGATCTTGCTATGCACAAATATGCAGTCAGTTTCATAAATTACAACTGTGACTATGTTTCAGAAAGCACTTCATTGGCTGTAAAATACTTTCAGATATCCTAAGTTGGTGAAAGTTGACAGCAAAATGCAAATCTTTCTTTCTTAGGGAAATGTTATGCTTTCTATGAATTGGAAATTCTAAATCTGTAGTTAGGGACTAGATCAGAAACCATAAGTATATTATGAAGTTAGACTGGAACACAACTATTTATTTTATTTTGGCATTAGTGTGAAGATGTTCACTCCAGGTGTGATTCTATTGACATAATAGGAAGCTTTTAGCAAAAGGAACTTTAATTAACAAGACAATTTAAACATAACAAATTAATTAGCTTAACTTTTACCAATTGAAACTTAAACATGACAAGATACAATTCTTAACTGTTAATCTATCTCTGTTAGTTTCAATTTAAGCAATATTTCTCAGTGACATAAACTGCTCTTCAAGAAGCAGTTAGCAAACAATGCAGGCTTATGTGCTGGTATGTAAGCTTTTGAACAGCCCTGGAGAGAGATACAGAGGGATGCCTGTTTTCTGACACTCAAACAGCAAACTCCAGAGAGAGAGAGGGACATTGCTTACTCCTTATGGACCCAAGCAGAAACTGCCTGCTTTTTTCTGGAAACTTAGCTCTTCCCTTCACAGTCCTCCTGTCAATCAACCTAATAAAATTCTACTCTGAAATCTGAGGAAAAAAAAACAACAAAATGCATTACCTCAGATTAAAACATACACCTCATTATCTGGGATAAATTATTCTCCTGCTTTCTCATCATGGAGCTGCCTGGTTCATAAACAGATTAACATCAGGTAACACAGCTGAATATTAAACATATTTCTTAAAGGCACAGTGTCATCAAAACATTGACGGAGAAAGTATCAAAAACAAAATGCTGGAAAATCACAGCAGAAATTTTCTATTTTTATTTCAGATCACAGCATCCACAGTATTTTGCTTTTATTGATAGAGAAAGTATATCAGCCTGTGGTAATAGTGAATGTTTCATTGAATAGGAACAAACTATGCTGATAAATCAGGTAGTTTGAATTTAATAAAAAAATTAATTAATTGTAAGTTATAAATCTATACAGAAGATTGATAAAACAGCAAACAACAGCATTGTTTATACAAAACATCAACCAAAACAACAAAACATAACATGAAATGAAGCTTGGAAAACTGTTAAGGCGAACATATCACACCATTGTTACATCGAGATATAACAACAAACAACAACAAACAATCGAGATATAACAATAACAACAAACAACAACAACAAACCTGAGAGAACTCAGGTTTATAGAAACTCACCCCATTCCCTCACCATACTTAGAATAGTAGTCCTGCCAGATAGGAGTACAAATATTACACATGGGATTAGCCAAACACCCATCACCTGAAGAGGATGTGTCGATAATTCACATCACTAACTAAAGCAGGGTCTGATTCTATCCCATACCCCATCCTGAGAACTGCCTCACTTTACTAACACACACAATCAAATCAGGAGAAATTCTCTCGCAATATTACAAACAGAAGTTTCTTTAAAATCTCTGTGCTTTAATCTGGCTCCCAATTCTGATGGCAAGAAATGGTGCTGAACTTTATGACACAGAATGGAACTCTTTCCATGAAACAAACTCACTGATGGTTACAGAGATTCACATATGTTTTTATTTTTCTTTTCATACAGCACATAGAAACAAAAGATTAAAATAGTAAAAGAGTTAGAATTGTACATCATATTAATCAGAAATATTGACAGAAATGTTAAACTTTACACAGGCACTTTTGGTTTAGAGAAACAAGTTACACATACAAGTTGGTGTTCATATAGTAGATAACAAGAAACTATTGATGAAAACTGTATTAACAATTAGAGTATTAAAGTTACTGTCTTAATCTAGAGTATCATTGAAAAATAACTAGAAAATATATGCGAAACCCAAATTAGTTTCCAAATCAATGATAGATTTGTCCAATTCCTTAGCAGTATTTTCTGACAACCTCAATGTGTTGCTATTTTTCAGGAAGTCGTTAATTTTTCCCCTATCCCTACAGGCATCAGAATCCTTGTACGTTTTCCTATAGAAGTCCACAAAAGCAGAAGTTTTCTCTGGTGTGATGTGGTGTCTGTGACCTAAGTTTTGGAACAATTTTTGATTTGATTTTCATTTGATTTATTGTCACATGAATTAGTACACAGTGAAAGGTATTACTTTCTCACATGCTATACAAAGCATGCCGTTCAGAGAGAAGGAAACACATGCAGAATGTAGTGTTACAGCCATAGCTTGGGTGTAGAGGTAGATCAACTTAATGCAAGGTAGGTCCATTCAAAAGTCTGATGGTAGCAGGGAAGAAGTTGTTCTTGAGTTGCTTAGTATCTTACGTATCGTTTTCCCGACAGAAGGAGGTGGCAGAGTGAACATCCAGGATGCGTGCATAATTATGCTGGCTGCTTTGCTGTGACAACCTCAAAGTGGTTTGAGTGTAGACAGAGTCAATGGATGGGAGGCTGGTTTGCCTGATGGATTGAGATATATTCATGGCCTTATGTAGTTTCTTGTGGTCTTGGGCAGATCATCCCAAGCTGTGATATAACCAGAAATAATTCTTTCTATGATGCATTTGTAAAATTTGGTGAGCGTCATAGCTAACATGCAAAATTTCCTTAGGGTTCTGAGAAAGTAGAGGTGTTAGTGGGTTTTCTTAACTATACCAACGGCATGGGGGGGACCAGGACAGGTTGTTGGTGATCTGGATACCTAAAAACTTGAAGCTTTTGACCATTTCTACTTTGTTCCCATTGATATAGACAGGGGCATGTTCTCCACTATGCTTCCTGAAGTCGATGCCAATCTCCTTCATTTTGTTGACGTTGTGGGAGACATTGTTGTTGCTGCACCATTTCACAATTTCTCATTCCTATACTCTGTTCATCATTGTTTGAGTTCCAAATCACTACAGTGGTGTCATCAGCAAACTTGAAAATTTATTTGGAGAGCAATTTGGCACACAGTCATAGGTGTACAAGGAGTAGGGAGCTGAGAACACAACCTTATGATGCACTGGTGTTGAGGATGATCGTGGGAGATCTTATTGATTGTGGTCTGTAGGTTAGGAAGTTCAGGATCCAGTTGCAGAGGGAAGAGCCGAGGCCTAGGCCACAACATAAGAACATAAGAAATATGAGCAGGAGTAGGCCATCCAGCCCCTTGAGCCTGTCCTGCCATTCAATAAGACCATGGCTGATCTGCAGTGGTTCAGCACCATTTTCCCACTTTTTCCGCATAACCCTCAATTCCCTTGTCAATCAAAAATTTATCCACTCTTGACTTAAATATATTCAGCAAGGGAGCCTCTATCACTTCAACAGGCAGAGAATTCCAAAGATTCACTACCCTTTGTGTGAAGAAATTCCTCTTCAACTCTGATCTGAACTGCACCACCACCCCCCCTCCCCCCCAATCTTGAGGCTGTGCCTTCTAGTCCTTCTATCTTTGTTAAGTAGGAAGAGTTCCTCAACTTCTACCCTATCCATCCTCTTCATTATCTTATATGTCTCTATAAGATTCCTTCTCAGCCTTCTAAACTCCAATGAGTACAAACCTAGCCTATTTAGTCTCTCCTTATAATCCAACGCCCTCATCTCCAGTATCAGCCTAATGAACCTTCTCTGCACCCCCTCCAAGGCCAATATATCCTTCCTCGAATGCAGCGACCAAAACTGCATACAGTATTCCAGCTGTGGCCTCACCTGTACCCTATACAGCTGCAAAAGTACCTCCCTACTTTTATATTCTAACCCCCTAGTTATAAAGCCAACATTGCATTTGCCTTCTTGATCACTTGCTGCACCTGCAGACTGTGTTTTTGCGATTCATGCACAAGGACCCCCAGGTCCCTCTGCACCATTGCATGCTGCAGCTTTTCACCATTTAAATAGTAATCCTTCCTACTGTTATTCCTACCAAAGTGAATAACCTCACACTTGCTAACATTATACTCCATCTGCCAAGTCCTCACCCACTCACTCAATCTATCCAGATCACAAGTTTGGAGATGTATGATATATATCATGCACTATTGTATGATTGCTGTTTCTTAATTGAAATATGAACAAATGGCTCACCTTGTTACCTGTTCTCTGTTTTACAAATCATAAACACCTTTCAACTTGATCTGAAAGCAAACTATCAAAAGCTGTGAGAGCATTTGTGAGGGACAGCATCAAAAGCTGATGAGTGCTTTTTGTGTTGCTGTTCCAAATTTTCAATGTCCTGCTCTAATTTAATATTTTAATTATTTTTTCTTCCTTTTGGCACAAGAAAATCAAATGATACAATCTCTTAAATACACCTTTGTGCAGTCCCATAGGTCCGGGCTGAGCTATCCTGTGCTGCATTGAGTCTTAGATAGAGTTGTAATTGTTTTCTTAGAAATTCAACAAATTCTTTATCATTTATGAGCGATTCAAACGCCAACTCTGTGAGGGAGATTTTTCTCCCAGAACCCAAGTCACAGCTATGCCCATGATCGGAAAAGCGATATTGGTAAGATGTCACTGTCAATTATCCCATGAGCTTCTGAATTATTTTGAAGAAATAGTCAGTGTGAGAGTATGAACAATGCCTGTTGGAGTATAAGAAAGTCTCTGCTACTTGTGTACAGGTGCCACCCTGTGTCTATTAGCCCAGTATCAAGGACATGACTTCTCAATGAATTGCTCATCTTGGACCAGGGGTTTGCTGATGCTGAGAGCTTGTCTGCCATTTGGGACAAAACACAATTAAAATTGCACTTGGCTAATAGTCAGCTAAGATCGGTCTACTTCCTCAATCTAAGTTCCCACCATCAGCGGTTATAAGAACTAGTCAAAAACTTCCTGGCATTTCTAAATAAACAAAACAAAGTGCATATGTAAAAAAAATTTCAGTAGTCCAGGATTGGAGGAAGAAGATAACTCACAACATCTCCTTCCCAAAACCAACTGTGTCCTTAGGAAGTTATGTTCCAACTGGTCAGAGCTCTGTTTAGCCCTATCTGGAGAACTGTGTTCAGTTCTGAGCACTGTACCTTGGAGGCAGTGCAGCATAGATTCATCAGAATGTTCCTGGGGGTTAAATGAGTTAAATTATGGGACAGATTGTACAGACTGAATGTAGAAAATTAAGTGATGATTTAATTGAGGTGTTTATGCTGGTTAAAAGTGTTGATAAGAGTAGTTAGAGAGAAACTGTTCCTCTGTTGGGAGAGTCCAGAACAAGAGGACAGACCATTAAAATTAGAGTGAGGCTATTCTGCGGTGATGTCAACAAACATTTCTTCACAAAAAGGGGGTTGGAAATCTGGAACACTCTCCCCACAAAAATCTGTTGATATGGGGGTGGGATGGTAAATGGAACATTTCACAACTAAGTTTGATAGGTTTGTTTTTAGACAAGGCAGATAGATAGAGTTAAGCTACAGATCAAAGCTCAAAGGATGACTCCAATTCCCATATTCCTTACATTTCTTTTGATTGCCCTCTCCACTTTCACCTCCAATAACAATTGTGTCAGCCTCAACCTCCAGCTGAGCTTCTGACTCCATATCCCTCCAACACTAAGATCATCTACTTTTCCCTCTATAACTTGCCTATTTCCAACATCCCCACCAATCCCTGCAGTAATCCATCTGATGTTGAAATCCTCATCAATGCTGACTGTGTGAAGTCTTTCTCAGATACCTCAGTCTGAAATATCCTTTCGTGTAGAGGTCTCAATGTTTCATGAGCGTTACTGACTGTGTGAGACTCAATCACAGGCCTCACTTGGCTCTTCTGCTGTGTGAATGCGACGGTGATCCAACATCCCCCATAATTGTTCAAAGTTCTTGTTGCACAACTCACACGTGAATGTTTTCTTTTGCCCATTGTGAATGCGTTGGTGACTCGCCAAGCCTGGCAATTGTGTAAAACTCTTATTGCACACCTCACACTTGAACGGCTTCTCTCCTGTGTGAATGCGTTGATGTACATGGAGAGTCCATGACTGGGTGAATGATTTCTTACACACTTCACAAGTGAATGGTTTCTCCCCGGTGTGAATGCGTTGGTGCACACGAAGGGCCGATGAATGGGAGAATGATTTATTACATGCTTCACAAGTGAATGGTTTCTCTCCAGTGTGAGTGCGTTGGTGTGCATGAAAATAAGATGAGCTAGAGAATGATTTGTTACACACTTCACAGCTGAATCCTTTCTCCCCAGTGTGAATTCGTTGGTGTGCATGAAAATTAGATGAGCTAGAGAATGATTTGTCACACACTTCACAGGTGAATGGTTTCTCTCCAGTGTGAGTGCGTTGGTGTGCATGAAAGTCAGATGAGCTGGAGAATGATTTATTACACACTTCACAGGTGAATGGTTTCTCCCCAGTGTGAGTCCGTCGGTGTCGTGAAAGTCCTGATGACTCTGTGAAGGCTCGGCCACATAACTCACAATTGAAGGGTTTCTCCCCTGTATGAACGCTCTGGTGTATCAGGAACCTATAAGATGTTGGGAAAGATTTATCACAAAACTCACACTTGAAAGGTTTCTTCCCTGTGTGGATTGTTTGATGGACCTGGAGGTTCCATAATTTTGTGAAAGCTTTCTCACACACATCACAGCGGAATGCCTTCTCCCCTGTGTGAATGTGATTGTGTCTGTGGAACTGCCACGATTTTGAGAATGATTTGTTGCAAACTTCACACCTAAATAATTTCTCTCCAGTGTGAGTGCGCTGGTGATTACAAAACTGAGGTGAACATGAAAAATATTTGTCACACAGTTCACAGTTCAACAATTCCATGAGGCTGACTTTGTGTTACAGGTGATACAACCCAGCCTGCTGAGCCCACATCACACACAAACAACCTCTCATCTGTAGGAATTAATCAGTGGTTCATGAGGATTGAAGCTGTTACCACACTTGAAACTCACTCACACTTCTTTCCAGCCTCACCCTGACTTATCACCCATATCTGAACCTTCAGAAAGGTTGGTTCTGGTGAAAGATTTAGTGATGATATGTAAAAGCTTCCCCAACCCAACCAATTTCCAGATGATAGTTTCACTGCCAACTTTCTCTGTGTTCAGCAATACTATGAAGAGACTGAATGTCTTCCCACAGTTGTGCAGTTGTTCCTTGGATGATAATCAAGATCTATCTGCAGCGTTCATCCTCTCTATATTTTCTGGTGTATTGGTGCAATCGTTCTGTAAAACAGAAAAAAGAAACATGATTTCCTCCAACTCCTTCTTCTCCTTTGTTGAAGGGCCTGATTCCTCAGAGAGTATTCCACACTGAGTGCTAGTCTGCTATCCACATGTGAGGAATCAGACACAAGTCCTTTCTTTTCCCTCACTCAACTGTCACTTGCCCTCTGTTTCCAGTAAGGCGCTAGATAGTGACCAGGAGCTGACAATGTGGCTACGGTCTTTTCTCCATCTAAACCCCCATCTTCTCAGGAATCATAAATGCAATGGAACAGTCAGTTGCTGTGTATGTGCACAACACAATACCAAATTATTTTACATTCAGGTCACTGAATCATATCAATTTGGAAATATCCCAGACTTCACCATCACCATCCCTGGGAATGCCCCATCCACTGGCAGGTAGGGAAGTCCTCAATACTGACTCCATGGAGTCTTGTGGTTTCAAGTCAAACAAGTTCAAGGAAAACTACCGCTCCCCTTACAGGTGATGAGTATTTCACCATGTTAATCATCATTGGAGAAGCAAACTAAGGACAGATCCCAAAAGGGGTTGTCCATGAGGTGCAGTGAACCATCAGCAGCAGCAGGATTGTATTCACCACAATCTCACAGCCCAGCACAACTCTTGCTCCAAAATTATCACCAAACCAGTACAGACTTATCAGGAGCAGCAATGGGTTTATTAAGGGAGTCCAGATTTTGAATCTCATGAAGGTTATTATTGAATTTACATCCACCGCCCTATTAGACAATACATTCCAAATCCTAAACACATATTGCATAAAAACATTTTTTCTCAAGTCACCTCTAATTCTTCTGCCATTGTTCTTTCGTCTGTAAACTTGACCCTTTGCCAGCGGGAACAGTTTTTGTTTATTTGTTCTGTCTAAATCTTTCATGATTGTAAATATCACTAATAAATCTTCTCTTAGCCTTCTTTGCTCGAAAGGAAACAATCCCAGCTTCTCTGGTCTTTCTGGTAATCCCTCAGTCCTGGAACTATTTTAGTAAAACTCTTTTATGCTCTGCTTAAAATTCAGAGATTGAGGGTGGGAGGTCTTTAGGAGATTTAAAAAAAATAACTGACCATTAAAGGTCCACAGGAGAATCACACACACTCAACTCAACAATAGGAAATCAGTAAAAGTCTTCAGACACTCTGCCTTCCCAGATAATTACACCTCACCTTCTTATATTCAGTAATGACCCATCAACAAAACTCAGCCTGTAAATCAGAAGGGAAATGCTTCCAATAAACACGTTCAATAACCAACACACAGCTCCAATCAAACAGCTCAGCACAAAGCATCGAGTAAACAGGTCTCTCAGCTGGATCTTTCCATACAGCATAAGGGACATTTCCACACCTGATTCCCCACAGGATAGTCAGACTGCCTGAACATTAGTGTGGATATTATGCAATGTAATTATTATAAATTCTGCTCCTTCACTCACCATCTTCTCATTTGGTTTTCAGTCCCTATAGGAAGTGAAGCAGCTGTGAAAGAGGAAGAGGAGAGAATGGGCAGAGTGGGTGGGCTCTCTGATTGACGTCTCTCACAGCCAATCCAAATATTTCTGGAGTAATATAAGTTTCCTGAAGCTTGGGAAACTGACCGGTAAAACGGAGGAGACTTTAAGCAGCAGATCAGGTGGGATTTAAACTTGTCATTGTCCCGTCTGAATAAAACTTTACTATTGCAGTTCTCAGTTCCCTGGTAAATGTTTGACAGAAATTTCTAGTGTGGGAATAGCATTCTTCATCCTCAGAGTTTCTATACTGACATCAGTGTGGGATGTGCAGCCTCAGAAAAGGAAGATTAGAAGAGGAAGATTCACAGCATCCAATGTAGTGATGATGCAATGTAGTGGAATTAGTACATGGATAAGAAAGAGGGACATGAGAGGGTAGAACTGAAGAGTCTGAGCCAATGCTTGGGGAATGGCTCTGGCACTTGTTGAGTTTACACTGTGACATGGTGTAAATTGTGCATGGGGAATTCCTGAGTAGTGACTGTGACTCAGAGGTTGACTGCAGGTGTTCAAATCTCACACAAGACAATAAGGTTCACTTTGACTTTCTGTCCTTAGGGTGCCACAGTGATGGTGAGAAATGAGGCTGTGCCTAACCTGCAGAGTATTTCCAACATTTTAAATTTTGATTTTAATTCTTAAAGCACAGAAACAGACCATTTGGCCCATTAGTCTTCTACTGGTGCTCATTCTCCATGAGCTTTCTCCCGATCTCATCTATCTTCATTGTGTCTCTTATCAATCCAAGATAGTCACTGATACTCATCTGTACATTGCACCCTGATTTGTACTCAAGTTAGGATACATCTATGGAGAGACAAGCAACTTCTCTGCAGCCAATGACATAGCCGATCACACTATTCTTCTCCTGTGTTGTCCATTCAGTGGGACTGCTGTGACTTGTATGACTTTTTCCTCTACAGTTGAATACAGAGAATCTCCTGCAATGGTGAGTCTGCCCTCTGCCACTGTTCTAGTTCCTTGGCCTCCATCTATTTGTCATCCACATGTTGCTTCTTTGCAAAACCATCTGATGAAAGCTTCTGAAGGCAAAGAAATGATTTGAGGACCATACTACTGTACATCTTCGATCTTATCTGGGGCAGGAGCTTAAAGAATGACAGATCCTTCAGCATTAGTAAGGGAGATTTGTTCAAAACTAGGAGAATCAAACTTTTCTACATTTATTCCATAGTCTAGAGAAAACAATTGCTCACCGGTCACAGAAAACATATATAGTCACATCATCCATTTCACCATGTTGATGGGAATCTAAGATGTACGGGAGAGGGGGAAAGGGGAACAGGGAAAGTGGAGGAGAAGGAGGGGAGGGAGAAGGAGGGGAGGGGAGAAGGAGGGGAGGAAAGGAGGGGAGGGAGAAGGAGGGGAGGGAGAAGGAGGGGAGGAGGGAGGGAGGGAGGGGAGGGGGGAGGAGAAGGAGGGAGGGAGAAGGAGGGGAGGGAAGGAGGGGGAAGGAGGGGAGGGAGGGGAGGGAGAAGGAGGGGAGGAGAAGGAGGGGAGGGGAGGGAGAGGAGGGGAGGGAGGGAGGGAGGGGAGGGAGAAGGAGGGGAGGGGAAGGGAGAAGGGGGGAGGGGGGGGGGAAGGGGGGGAGAAGGAGGGGGGGGGAGGGGGAGGGGGAGGGAGGGAGGGGGAGGGGAGGGGAAGGGGGAGGGGAGGGGAGGAGGGGGGGGAGGGAGGGAGAGGAGGGGAGGGGAGGGGAGGGAGGGAAGGAGGGGAGGGGAGGGGAGGGGGGAGGGGGGAGGGGAGGGAGGGGAGGGAGAAAGGGGAGGAGGGAGGGGGAGGGGAGGGGGGGGAGGGGAGGGAGAAGGAGGGGGAGGGAAGGGGGAGGGAGGGGAAGGAGGGGAAGGGGGGGAAGGGGAAGGGGGAGGGGAGGGAAGGAGGGGAGGGGAAGGGGGAGGGGGAGGGAGGGGGAGGGGGAGGGAGGGGGAGGGAAGGGGGGGAGGGGAGGGGGAGGGAGGGGGAGGGGAGGGGAGGGAGGGGGGAGGGGAGGGGAGGGGAGGGGGAGGGAGGGGAGGGAGGGGGGAGGGGAGGAGAAGGAGGGGAGGGGAAGGGGGAGAGGGGGAGGGGGAGGGGGAGGAGAAGGAGGGGAGGGGGGGGAGGGAGGGGAAGGGGGGAGGGGGAGGGAGAAAGGAGAGGAGGGGAAAGGAGAGGGGAAAGGAGGGGAAAGGAGAGGGAAGGGGGAGGGAGGTGGGGAAGGGGGATGAGGCGAAGGGGATGAGGGGAGGGGAGGGGAAGGAGGATGGGGGAGGGGAGGGGATGAAGGGAGGGGGAAGGGAAAAAGGGATGAAGAGAAGGGGGATGAGGGGAGGCAGAGAAATGGGGATAAGAGAGGGGAATGGGGGATGAAGGAAGGGCATGGTGTGGTGAAGGTGGGGATATGGGTGAGGGAGAGGGATGGGTATGAGGGAGGGGGATAAGGGATGGGATGGGATGAGGGAGGAGGATAGGTGGGTGAGGGAGAGGAGTGATGGAAGGGGAATGGTGAGGTGAGGAGGGGATGGGGAGGGATGGGGGTGACTGGGGATGGTGGGGTGAAGGAGGAGGATGGTGGGGTGAGGGAAGGATTTGGATGGGTGAGGGAGGAGGATGGGGTGAGGGAGGAGGATGGGGTGAGCGAGGGAGATTAGGGATGGGGTTGAGGGGGGGGTGTGGTAAGAACGCTGGGAGCCAGCTGCCGTTGCGCGCGACAGAACTACAACTCCCATCTGGCACCGTGGGCTGGCTTCCCTCGATTCCACACTGCCGCTTCTCACTACGCAAGCCCGGGGACATAATGCAGCATGGGTAATGTAGTTCCCACCGGGCGAGACTCTGTCTGATCCGCACCCGCCCTGTGTGGGAGAGTGAGAAACCCCAGGAGCAGCTGCTTTTCCATTGTGATGGAGAATCTGAACAATTCGGGGAAGGAAGGTCTGGAAAAGGCAGAACTCCCTGGATGATAAAACAAGTAGATCATAAGATAAAGCAGATGTGACCTTAATAGTTCAACTGATAATCAGAATGTAAAGAGAGAGGATCAGTAGAGACAGGCAGTTAAAAAAATGGTGTGTTTGATAGACAAATAAATAGTTAAAAATGAATGAAATTATGGGTGAGTGAATTAGGGATCACAGAGATATGCAGCATGGAAACAGACTCTTTGGCCTAACCCATTCATCTGTTTCAATCTTATCTATTCCCTTCATAATCTTTTTTGTTTCTATAAGATCTCCCCTCATTCTTCGGAATTCTAATGAGTTTTAGCCTCGGTCTACTCAGTTTGTCCTCATAAGTCAACTTTCTCAACTTTGGAATCAACCTAATGAATCTCCTCTGCACCCCCTCCAGTGCCAGTATATCTTTCCTCAAGTAAGGAGACCACAACTGTACATAATACTCCAGGTGTGACCTCATCAGTAACTCATACAGCTGTAGCATAACGTTGCCATTTTTAAACTCCATCCCTCTAGCAATGAAGGACAAAATTCCATTTGCCTCCTTAATTACCTGCTGCACATGCAAACCAATTCCTTGTGATTCTTGCACAAGGACACCAGATCCCTCTGCACAGCAGCATACTGCAGTTTTTTACCACTTAAATCATAGTCCATTTTGCTGTTATTCTGACCAAAATGGATGACCTCACATTTACCAACATTGTATTCCATCTGCCAGACCTTCACCCACACTTAGAGTATCTATATCCCTTTGCAGACTTTTAGCATGCTCTGCACATTTTCCTCTGCTACTCATCTTAATGTCACCTGCAAATTTTGGTCCCCAATTCCACTTGGTCCCCAACTCCAAATCATCAATGTAAATTGTAAACAATTGCGGTCCCAACACTGATCCTTGATCCCAGTAGTCACTAATCACCAACCAGAAAAATACCCATTTATCCCCATCTTAATACATTACCTGCAATATCATGCATCTTTATCTTATGTAACAGTCTTTGGTGCAGCATCTTGTCAAATGCCTTTTGGAAATCCAGATACACCATATCCACAGGTTCCTGCATATGTAATGTTCTCAAATTAGTCAAACATGACCTTCCCTTCATGAACCCATGCTGCTTCTTACCAATGGGACAATTTATATCCAGATGTTTTGCTATTTCTTCCTTGATGATAGATTCACGCATCTTCCCGACTACAGAAGTTAAGCTAACCAGCCAATAGTTACCTGCCTTTTGTCTACCTCCTTTTTAAACAGTGGCGTCACATTTGCTGTTTTCCAATCTGTGGGAATGACCCCAGAGTCCAGTGAATTTTGATAAATTACACTAGTGCATTTCTATTTCTCCTACCATCTCTTTTAAGACCCTGGGATACATTCCATCAGGACCAGGAAACTTGTCTACTTTTAGCCCTATTAACTTGCTCAACATTACCCCTTTCCGATAGTTTCTAGGTTCTCACCTGCCACAGCCTTCCTGTTGTCAATTTTTAGCATGTTATTTGTGTTTTCCATTGTGAACACCAACACAAAATACCTGTTCAATGCCTAGCACTTTTCTCATTTCCAGTTATTACATTCCCCTTCTCATCTTCTAAAAGACAATGTTTGCTTTTGCCACTCTTGTTCGTTTTATATATTTGTAGAAACATTTGCTATGTTTTTATGTTCTGAGCTAGTTTAGTCTCATAATCCATCTTTCTTTTACAGCTTTTCTCATGGCTTTCTGTTGACCTTTAAAGATTTCCCAGTCCTCTAGATTCCCACTAATCTTTGCCACTTTGTATGCATTTTCTTTCAATTTGATACCATCCTTTATTTCCTTAGATATCCATGGCTGATTATCTCTTTTTCTACAGTTCTTCCTTATCACTGGTATGTACTTTTGATCAGCACTGTGAAAGATCACTTTGAAAGTCCATCACTATTCCTCAATTGTCCCACCATAAAGTTTTTGTTCCCAGTCTACCTTAGCCAACGCCTCCCTTATCCCTTTAGAGTCTCTTTTGTTTAAGCACAAGACACTGGTATTGGATGTTACCTTCTCATACTCCATCTGTATTTTAAATTCAAAGTGTGAAAAGGTTGCCCCCTTTTAAATAAGTCCCTTTTAAATCTTTTCCCTCTCACCTTAAACCTATGCTGTCTAGTTTTGGACTCCGCTTTCTGGGGAAAGGACATTGGCTTTTCACCTTATCTATGCCCTTCATAATTTTATAAACCTCAAAAGGATACTATTCATCCTCCTATGTTCCAGGGAAAAAAGTCACAGTCTATTGAGCTGCTCCTTATAATTCAAACCATCCAGTAACATCCTTGTAAATCTTTTTTGCACTGTTTCGGTTTAACAAATCCTTCATATAGCAAAGCAATCGGAATTGTATGTAGTACTCCAAATGTGGCCTTACCAATATCTTATACAGTTGTAATATTACATTCCAATTCCTGTACTCAGTGCTCTGAACGATGAAGGCAAGTGTGCCAAATATCTTCTTCACCTCCCTATCTACTTGTGCTGTCACTTTCAAGGAAATATGTACAAAGAACGAAGAACAAAACAGCATGGGAAACAGGCCCTTCAGCCCAACGAGCCCACGCCGCCACCCCGATGTTCCCACCTCTACCCACGATCCCTGTCCACGTTTATAGATCTATGGATTAAAAACCAAATTTGAGACAATTTAGGGAGAATTTGTTTTGCCAATTAGCCTAAGAGAACATCTTTGGGATGTGGGAGGAAACCGGAGCACCCAGAGAAAACCCACGCAAGCACGGGGAGAATGCGCAAACTCCCACAGAAACAGGCCCAAATCCATGTATCTGCACAGCACAGCGATAGTCACTGAGCTGTCGTGTTGCCCATCAAATGGTCCAGGTCAAGCATACACTAACGACGTGAAGCACTAGGATACTAGATGTACCTACACTTCTTGGTCTCTCTGCTCAACAACACTCCCTAGGGCACTCCTGCCTGGTGATTGGTGAGCAGTGTTCATTTATCTGTTATTGTAGATCTGAATGGTCTCCCCAATGTACCATGCCTCGGGACATCCTTTCCTGCAGTGTATCAGGTAGACAAATTTGGCTGAGTTGCAAGAGTATTAACCATGTACCTAGTGAATGGTGTTCTCACGTGAATTGACGGCATCTGTGTCGATGATCTGGTATGTCTTGCAGAGGTTGTTGTGGCAGTGTTGTGTGATGTCGTGGTCACTGTTCTGAAGGCTGGGTAGTTTGAGGCAGGAGAATAGCGACCATAACACCACACAATCCTGTCACAGCAACCTCTGCAAGACGTGTCAGATCATCGACACGGATGCCATTATCTCACCTGAGAACACCATCTATCAGGTACACAGTACATACACTTGGCCAACATTGTCTACCTGATAAGCTGCAGGAAAGGATGTCCCGAGGCATGGTACATTGAGAAGACCATGCAGATGCTACAACAATGAATGAATGAAACCGCTTGACAATCACCAGGCAAGAGTGTTCTTTCCTGTTGGGGAACACTTCAGCAGCCACGGGCATTCTGATCTTGAGGTAAGCATTCCCCAAGGCAGCGTTCACGACACACAACAATGCAAAGTTGCTGAGCAGAATCTGATAGCCAAGTTCCGTACACGAGGATGGCCTCAACCAGGATCTTGGGTTCACACTATCTGTGACCCACACGACTTGCCTGGGCTTGCAAAATCTCACTAACTAACCTGGCTGGAGACAATACGCAGCTCTTTAACCTGTGCTTCACCCTTTCTCCACTCACACTGTCTGTACCTTTAGGACTTAACGACCTGTAAAGACTCGCATTCCAACCATTATTTTGTAAATTGATTTTGTGTCTTTATGTGCCTTGTTTCTGAATTAAAATCCCACTAACTTGATGAAGGGGCAGCACTCCCTTGTGGCTTGTGCTACCAAATAAACCTGTTGGACTTTAACCTGGTGTTGTGCACTTCTTACTGTATTTATCCCAGTCCTATGCCGTCATCTCCATATCATGAATATCGACATTGACACCTTAACCATCGACATCTGAACTTTCACAGGATTTGACCTTACACAGGGCAGGTGCCAGACATGAACACATGGTGCACATGACCGTAACAAGCCCATCTCACACCAAACTCTGGGTCCTTGTCTTCTTTCCCTTTCTGCTGTGCCCATCTCATCATTGTTTAGCTCTCTCTTGCTTCCTGTTTTCCTGTCTTCCTCCAACCTGTTCATTTCCTACTGTGCATTTGCTGAGCCCACAGCATCACTGCCTTGGATACTGTGGAACATTCTGTTCTGATTTGTTGTCAAACATAATCCAAGGCTACATCCCACACTGTCTCACAAATTTGGTTCCAATGCATAGATCTATAAACATAGACAGGGATCACGGTTAGAAGTGGGAACATCGAGGTGGTGGCGCAGGCTTGTTGGGCCGAAGGGCCTGTTTCCCTTGCTGTTTTGTTCTTTGTTCTTTGTACTAATGTTGTCAGTTTAATAGCTTCCAAGAATGAACAATGCTATTCCCACACTAGAAATCTCTGTCAACTGCCAATGAAGAAGCAGTTTTTTGGGCATGGCATGTTGTAATATCCATGATCATTCAAGAATGAATACTCAATAAGTGATAGATCACGATCCCTATGAATTACATCCCTTAACATCCTCCCTAATGTTCAGGCAGTCTGACTATCTGGTCAGGGAATCAGGTATGGAAATGTCCCTAATGCTGTGTGAGAAAATCCAGCTGAGAGACCTGTTTATTTGGTCTTTAGTGCTGAGCTGTTTGATTGGAGCAAACCCTGGCCTGGAAGTTGGCATATTCATTCCAGGTGATGGAGTACCCTGGGAGTCAGGCTGGGTGACCCTGGAATGAGTGAGGAGGTCAGCTGGGTGGAAAGTACGTGTCAGAGAACTGGCATTGCTTTGAAGTTTAAAAAAGAAACTTAAGTTAGCTGCCCCCTCACACATCCCAACCATGCTAAACAATGCCCCAGCCACTCACATGGGCCTTCATATCCTCTAATATCCTATGAATTTCAGGAAGTAGCATAGTGGCATTGTCAAGCAACTATTTATCCAGAAACACAGAGTAAGGCTCTGGGACATGGTTTTGAATGCCACCATGGCAGATGGTAAAATTTGGATTCAATGGAAATCTGGAATTAAAAGTCTAATGATGACCATGAAACCATTGTCATAAAAACCTATCTGGTTCATTAATATCCTTCAAGGAAATAAATCTGTCGCCCTTACCTGGACTGACCTAAATGTGATTCCTGATTCACAACAATGACGTTGACTCGTCACTGTGCTGAGGTATGGGCAATAAATGCTGGCCCAGCCAGTGATGCCAACATCCCATGAGCAAATATTTTAAAATTTCATGAACCCCCCCCATATTCTCCATGCTAACTTCTGCCGCCTGCCCACCCAGTCCAGATTGCCCCTTTATGATCCCTATACCAATTAGAGTCAACTCAAACCAACCCTACCCACCATGTATTGCCCTTAAATCAATGCCAACTCTCATTAGCCACAATGGGTAGATCTCAGGATCCATTCTGAGGTTTTATAAGAATAAATTCCAAATGTCTGTTGGAGCCTTTATTTTTTACGAACAACATTTATTCATAAAAAAATTTACTTCATATAATCGTCTTCAATTATGCTACCTATTCAATTGCATAATACCCTACAAAAACAAAGAACGAAATTCATAATTCCACTTCAAAGTGTCCAGAACCACTTGGAGCTGTAAAACTGAAATTATCACCTGTGATAATAGATGGTTGTGAAATCTGACATCAGAACTAACCCAGTCAATGCCTGAGGGAGATGTCAAGACAGGGTGAAAAGCAATCATTTCAACATTCCAAACAGTTTCTTGCAAGAATTTAAAGCAGGAATTTTAAATATCTTTTGACCTTGACAGATCCATTAACATTTCATCTTGGCACTTCTGGCAATTGTTGCTGAGTTTCAATGACCTCTCAGTTCAGGTTTATGTACGTTCCTCACACATTCATTTTTAGTAATCTCAAAGGACATCTTACTTTTCCCAATGGGTAGCTTATCTACCACAAACGTGTCTGGGGACCATAACCAAACAGAGACCTTTCCTTTCCATGAGAGAACCTTGTCTATCTAAACAAATCCATGGCATTCAGACTAGCTTCTACTGAGTTATATCTGCACACATTGGATTTCAGACTTTCACTCTAAAACCACATGTTACAATGTGGTTTTATCACATGTCAACAATAATGTTAAAATTGGACAGGAAGATCCCAGAATGGAACCCTGGCTCAAAAGACTGTAACTTTTACTTCTTAAAAATCAAATGTGGAGGAACAGAGTCACAGGACTGCTAATTAGATTTAACAACCAGATTTTTCTTTGTTACACATGAAAAATGTATAATAATACAAGACTCCTCCTTTAGCTTAGCAATCACACAGGTTTTAATATTAATACAGTTGACAAAGTACATTTGAAGTTACAAGTGTCTCATTAACAAAGTTACTGGCTGTGGGTTTCTCCTCAGAATTTCCCCAGGTGACTGTCATTTGAGAGTTTCCAAACTCTGTTCCTAAAATAAGCTTTAGAATCTTCTTTCGTAATAATATATTCATTTGGGTTTGCATTTCAAATCCAGCCCAGCTTTTACAAATTACACTCTTCCACAAAGCTTCCACTCCACTATTAACACTGGCCAGAACTTTCCAGCTGTTCAAACCTCACCATTGCTGCACGGTATTACTGAGTAGCTCAGCTAAATCTCCATTCACTGTAAAGGGCCCAAACCCACTGATGTGAACAGCAGGCAATTCCAGCCTGTGAATCCATTCCAAGATTTTGTGCCAACCACTTCAGCATTTCTTTGTCTTGATTGTCTTCCACTATTACACGAATTCCAATATTCAACCAATTTTTTCCCCAATTATTTTAAAAGTTGTTTCCCAGATGATAGACATTCCAACATTTATGATTGCTTTAGAAATGCTTCTGTAGCAGTCTCTCCAACTGATTTCTTCTCAGTTTTGTGACTTGAACAAAGAACAAAGAACAAAACAGTACGGGAAACAGGCCCTTCGGCCCAACGAGCCTGTGCTGCTATCCCGATGTTCCCACCTCTACCTGCGATCCCTGTCCATGTTTATAGATCTATGGATTAAAAACCAAATTTGAGACAATTTAGGGAGAATTTGTTTTGCCAATTAGCCTAAGAGCACATCTTTGGGATGTGGGAGGAAACCGGAGCACCCGGAGAAAACCCACGCAAGCACAGGTAGAATGCGCAAACTCCCACAGACACAGGCCCAAATCCATGTATCTGCACAGCACAGCGATAGTCACTGAGCTGTCGTGTTGCCCATCAAATGGTCCAGGTCAAGCGTACACTAACGATGTGAAGCACTAGGATACTCGAAAAAAATCCAAGAGCAGCCCTCTCACGACCCATCGCGTGTATGCCCCTTGTTAGACAACAAGGTGGACCAAAGCACCTGTAGGATAAAAACAAGTACATCAATATCATCATCTATTTACACACTTCCCAGGGACCCCCAAGGCTCATGATCCCTATTTTAAATCAGTTTTCTATACCCCTCCATTCCCATTCTGTTCATGTGCCCATCTAAGTATTTCTTAAATAACTCCAGAGTGCCTGCTCCACCACTTTACTTGGCAGCGCATTCCATACCCCCACCACCCTCTGTGTGAAAACACTCCCTCTAGCATCCAAATTATACCTTACTCCCCTCACCCTAAGCCCGTGACCCCTCGTGCTATTTGAGTCCATCCTAGGAAAAAGCTTAACCCTGTTTACTCTATCTATACCCCTCATAATCTTGTACACCTCTATTAGATCTCCTCTAAGTCTACGTCTTTCTAAGAAAAACAGTCCCAATTTGCCTAATCTCTCCTCGTAACTCAGACCTTCCATACCAGGCAGCATCCTGGTAAACCTCCTCTGCACTCTCTCCAGAGTCTCCACGTCCTTCCGGTAGTAAGGCGACCAGAACTGGATGCAGTATTTCAAATGAGGTCTAACCAACGTTTTATACAACTGCAACATTAAAGGCCAGCTCTTGTACTCTATACCCCTTCCTATAAAGGCTAGCATACTATATGCTTTCTTCACAACCTTCTCCACTAGCTCTGCCACCTTCAGAGACTTGTTCACCTGCATCCCCAGGTCCCTCTGCATTTCTATACTCTTAATAGTTCTACCCTTTATCATATACCTCCCCCTACATACTTTCTCCCGAAATGCATCACCTCACACTTATCAGGATTGAATTCCATCTGCCATCTGTCTGCCCAAGCTATCAGCCTATCTATGTCTTGCTGCATTGCCTGACAATGCTCCTCACTATCCGCAAGTGCAGCCATCTTTGTATCGTTGGCAAATTTGCTGATCACTCCACTTACTCCCTCTTCCAAGTCATTTATATATATTACAAATAGAAGAGGTCCCAGTACTGAGCCCTGTGGCACACCACTAGTGACCGACCTCCAGCTAGAGAAACACCCTTCCACTAATACTCTCTGTCTCCTATTACCAAGCCAGTTACTTATCCATCTAGCTACCTATCCTTGTATCCCATTAGCCTTGACCTTCTTGACTGACCTCCCATGAGGGACTTTGTCAAACACCTTACTAAAATCCATATAGACAACATCAACGGCTCGCCCTTCATCCACTGTTTTCGTCACCTCCTCAAAAAATTCTACCAGATTTGTAAGGCACGACCTCCCCTTAACAAATCCATGCTGTGTATCCCTAATCAGATCGCAACGCTCTAAGTGCCTATACATCCTATCCCTAAGAATCCCTTCCAACAGCTTCCCTACCACTGACGTCAAACTCACTGGCCTATAATTTCCAGGGTTATCCCTACTACCCTTTTTAAACAACGGTACAACATTAGCTATTCTCCAGTGAACAGTATCCTCTTTCTGGGAGATAGAGTAAGTTTGAATGAGAAGAGATGCACCGGGGAGAAGGAGGTTCCGAGTGGGCTTGGAGGTCCACTATCTCCCTTTTAGCCCCTTTCCTCCCCTTTGAGGTACTCTGATCCTCGTGCCTTGCCTTTTTTAACCCTCCGCCCTCAATATTTTGGGGGGCTGCCAGTGGGGAAGTCTTTGGACTGTCTCCCCTCTCCTTTTTCCCCTTCATGACAGTAATCCACCTGTAAGGGACAGGTTTCCCCCCACTTAGGCTCCGGGTCCGACGCCTTATTCTGCCTCCCTTCCATGATTGCCTCGTTCTCTCTGACTAAAAATGCATCTTCCAACTGACGCTCTAGTTGCTTGACCCGAGCCCTCAGACGCTGCAGCTCCAAACACTTAACGCATACGTGGACTTTCGGGAGAGGTCTCGCCTCCAGGAACTCCCACATGTGACACCGTACACAGATGAGGCGTCTTCCCTTAATCCCTTCCATTGTCATGGACACCTTTGGAGATGTGAATTCCAATGGAAAACCAGTAGCACACTATGCCTAAGCTTGCTCTCGCCTAAGCCCTGCGAGCCAAAGCCCTTATATCTCTCACTCTGCTTCCCTACTCACTCACACTGCCTGCTCCCGACACTGCCCGCTGTCTACTGCCACTTTCTTTTTATACTTCCCAGTTCCCTTCCCAGCTAGCTCCAGGCCTAACTACAGCAGCAAAAAGCACTCAAAAAGAGAGAGAGAGAAAAAAAAAGCAAATTGAAAAATTCACACTCAGCCACCAGCACTTCCAAACACTCTGTCCCAGAGAACAATGAGCTATTCTTGAAGTGAACAGTATCCTCTTTCGCTCCCCATTCCTCTTTGTACCTTTATCTTCAGACTAGTGGAAACAATTAAGTTCTCTAGTTTCCTTAAATAGCTGCTTTTTAGTTTTCTGGCACTTAACCATGTCTTAATCATTGCGCCATTGTATGGCTTTTCTTATAGAAAAGCTGAGAGAGATGTTCTTTCCCTGGCTTCTCGCAAAAGCTAAAAAATAAAGGAAGCCTTTCCTCTCTCTCTGCAAAGGCCTCTATTTGCTCAGCAACCAATTTATTCTTCATACTGTAGCTCTCTAAACATAACAGAATTCCAACTGGAACTGAAACAACTCACACACATACAAATATCTTTGTCCACTGTGAATTCTAAGTATTCCCTTTTCCTTTCCAAGCGCAGAAAAATTAAACTAAATTCAGCTAAAGCTTGATCTCATTTTTAATGTTTACCTACACAAATTTAAATTCCTTCAAACTATCGTTGTTATACAAATGAGTGGAGGCAGCTGTTGATTCTTATTGGCAGCTGCCACTGTGAAATGTGCAAATCTCAACTCGATCCACTCTTGACCCCAGGAAAATGGAAGATGCAGTGATCAGAAGGTGGCACTTCTGGATTTAAACATTTTCTGCTTTTTTCATCATGATGGAGAGGCTGTCTATCATGACAAAAATCCAGACCAAAAAGAAAAAATATCCCTCATTATAAAACAGGAGGGAAGAGAATGAAGTAGAGCTGGCACTGTTGGAGGGAAGGATCTTAATTCCTTTTGCATCTCCTCTCTCCTTGTGATGTGACTTCTGTGTCAGAGGCGTGTTCAGTAGTAATGTCTACGCACTGGGTTGCTGCTGACTAGAAGATGCAGGCGTTACAACCTGAGACAGAATTTGCCTCATCTCATTCAAAGTTTCATTGCTTCTTTGCAAAAGCTGACAAAAACCTCATTCTGCTGCTGAAGAAACTCAATGTTTCTTGGTATAATGCTGCTGAAGAATTTCATTGTTTCTGTGTAGATGCTGAAGAATTTCCTTATTTCTTTGCAGTTTCTGGTAAACATCTGTCTTAAATTCAATCAAAATTTGTTGAAGCAAGTTAAAATTGGCCTGATAACTCTCTATACTTTGAATCTGTTTCTGATCAAAGCATGCAGGATCATCTTTATTTTCTTCACCAGCAGCATGAGCCTGATGTTGTCTGTGTCATGGAGACGGCGGAGCTTCTGCTCCCAAAGATGCAGGTTGCTCACTTCTAGTAAGTTCTAAGCACCCTCTCTCCACCACAGCAGCCAGAGTACCACACATCTCCTCTTTCATACAAACCACAATATTTAACTTGAATACATCAATACTATCCTCCAAATCAGACATTTGTTTCCTGACAGTCTTCTCCCTCCTCTGCTGCAGCTACCTTGCACATTGCTGTGAGATATTCACCTCTGTCCCTTTCTCATCAGCCCTTTCAGGAATTTTGGATGTTGCTACCAACTCTCTTCCATCATCATCTGAAGTAACTATGGACATCCGTGTATCTGTCAGAGGGAGAAAAGCACAATTATTTTTTTGTCACATAAATTAATTTTCCACCTGATAGTTTAAACACTTAGTTGTTGACCACTTTTGCTCATCCCCATATCTGATTTGCCAGAATTGATTATTGTGGATTTGGAGAGGTCCTCTAGAATCTGCCTTCCAGTCAACTAGCATTTCTGGGTGTTATGGGCCAGCTTTACCTAAAGGAAAAAATGAAAATGGAAAATAAATCATGATTCAGGCTTTTCTGTGATGTCTTGTGACACATTTTTGAACTGTTGGAGACAGCCTTCAGCCTACACCCAGGGGATTACTAATTAGAGATCAATCTTATGACAAAAATCAGACCATCTCCCAGACAACTGTACTTTACAACACCTCATTTAATTGGTAAAAAATAAATTGTTATTATTTTCAATTTAAAGTTCCAAAAATTAACATATATATAATATTTAGATCTTGTCCAACGTAGGAAAACTTGTGCAGAAGCAGCAGATTCTATACATGTTGATATTTTCTTTTGGTGATGTTTGGCAATCTGGTCAAATATTAAATGGACCTTTTTGAAACAGTTGGACAGATGGTGGGAGAGGTTGGAGGCAGATACTGCTGAGACAGACAGTGCTTTGGAAAGATAGCTCCCCTGTGTGAGCACTGGAGAGTAAAACAACACAGACAACTCTCAGGGTATAGGAAGCAGGTGAGCTACAGTGCACTGGTGTCTATGGAGGTTGCTTGTAAGAATGATTTGTCACACAACTTGCATATGAATAATTTCTCACTGTGTGTGTGTGTGTGTGTGTGTGTGTGTGTGTGTGTGTGTGTGGAGGCTGATTAGTCAGAGAATGACTTATTATATATCATTCTTGTGAATAGTTTATCTCCTATGTGAACATGTTGCGCGCAGAGGGGAAGTGACTCATGGAATGACTTGTCACATATATGTGAATCTGTCAGTGTGGACGGAAGCCCAGGAGTCCAAGGATCATTTGTCACATAACTTGCCTAGAAACAATTTCTGCCATGTGAACACATTGACAGTCCAACAGCACCAATGATTTTGAGAATGATTTGTCACACACTTCATGTGTGAAGGGTTTCTCCCATGTGAATGCGTGGGTGACTGTGGAGATGTGATGACTGCAAGAATGATTAGTCACATAACTCACATGTCAATGGTTTCTCTCCTGTGTGAATACATTGGTGTTTATGTCAGACCATTGACCAAGAGAATGACATGTTACACACCTCGCATGCAGGTTTCTCTCCTGTGTGATAAAAGATGGGAGAATTAGTTAAAAGATTTCTGACAAAAATCACATTAGATGGGTTCCTTCAAGGTGTGAATGCATTGGTGTTGATGGAGATGCGATGATGTTGAGAATGATTTGTCTCGCATCTGAAGATTTTCTCTCTTGTGTGAATCTGGTGCCTCAGGAGCATCATAAACACCTCAAAACATTTATCAAAGTATCACATCCTGAATTGTACCCTTCCATGTAGCTGTCCTTGTGCAAACAGTAACTGGAATGCGTGGAGTCCCTGATACGGCCTTACACTTGAATGGCCTCTCACCTGTAGGAATGAGTCAGTGGTTTATGAGGCTTGACAAATGACTGAAGCTCTCACCACACTTGGAGCTCACTCGCATTTCTTCCCAGCCTTACCCTGACCAATCACCTACAGCCGAACCTTCGGAAAGATTAGTTCAAATGAAAAGTTCCACACCACTGACCAGTTTTAGATCTGACAATATGTCAAAGCTCCCCCAACCCAACAAAGTTCACTGCCCAACTTTTTCTGTGTTGAGCAATGCTGTGAAGGGACTGGATGTGTTTTCACAGCTGTTCCTTGGGTGATGGTCAGAATCTATCTGTGCTTTGTATCCTCTAGTGTAGTAAGTTGTAATCCTTCTGTAAAAAAGGGAAAGGAGACATAACTTCCTCCAATCCATTCTTCTTCTTTGCTGATACAGCTGACTCCTCAGTTAGAGACTGTTTCACAGTGAGTGCCAATCTGTTATTTCCCCTATGTAGGGATCAGATACAGGCCCTTTTTTTCCCCTCATTTGAGTCACACACACCCTCTGTTTCTAATAGGGACACTGAATAGTGAATGGGAGCAGATAATGTGATTATTTTCTTTCCTCAACCCAGACACCCAGCTTCCCAGGCACTGTCAGGACGATGGAAAAGACAGGCAGAGTGTAAAACAGGCTATTAGTTCACTATAAGCTTGAGTCATTCTGGTGAAGACCAGTCTTATCCTCAGAGTATGCGTTTAATATCAAACATTCAGGAGAAATGTTAATTCAATGGAGATTTTGAAATTTCTCCCTTTGTTTTCTCAAATTATTTGAAGAAAATACACTTTGCATGAGATGCAGGAAACTAAGGAAACTATTGTTCCAGTATAGCTGACTGAAGGATTCTGGTTTATCCTGGGAAATCACATACACTGCACTCACTCAGATGGCATATCCCAATTCAGCTACCGGACACAGCACTGGGCAAAACTGTCAAATCCAAGTGCACGTTTTTCTGAAATACAACATTAAAAGGCATTTCAAATGTGTTTCTACCCCTTCCAGATAATTACACCTCACCATTTCATATAACCCATCAACAAAACTCAGCCTGTGAATTCCCCACAGGATAGTCAGACATCAGTGTGGATATTATGCAATGTAATTATTATAAATTCTGCTCCTTCACTCACCATCTCCACTTGGTTTTCAGTCCCTACAGGAGGTGAAGGAGCTGTGAAAGAGGAAGAGGAGAGAACAGCAGAGTGATTGGGCTCCCTGATTGATGTCTCTCACAGCCAAACCAAATATTTCTGGAGTAACAGGAGTTTCTAGAAACTTCGAAAACTGACCGATGGAACAGACTTTAAGCAGCAGATCAGGTGGGAATTTAAACTTGTCATTGTCCCATCTGAATAAAACCTCATTTATTGCAACTGTTGTCTCAGTTCCCCTGGTAAAGGTTTGACAGAGATTTCTAGTGTAGAAATTGCATTCTTCATCCTCGGAAGCTTTCAAACTGACAACATCAGCATGGGATGTGTAGCCTGAGACACATTTGACAGTAGATCAGAAGTTTCTTTGATTGATAAAGTCACACTCTCTTTTATCCTGTGCAACCTCCTTCTCCCCCTCCTTCTTTCACATATATTTCTCACATTCCTCCTGTAGTTTGCTGAAGTAATTGCTACTCACAGCATGTAACTATGACTCTTTACTTTACGGTGTGCTCTCACTGGAGAGTAATCTGGCATGGTTGCCGGCTGTGATCGATATTTGCGTGCTTTGACGATCACAGACGTTGGTTCTGTCTCCTCTTTGGCCCTGCCGGTAACCTTGATCGATTTCGATCAAGGGGCAAACGACCAATTTCCAAAAACCACGTGATGGGTGATCCGGTTGTCTCAGCAGTTGGATCGGCGGAAAGAAACGAATGTCTGTCTGGAAGGCAGGAGTCCGGTTGGGTTGCGAACCGGACAAATAACAACCCCGCAGACGAGTCAGTAACCGCTCTCTGTGAAAAGTTACAAAGGCTAGGCTACACAGTAACTAACTCAAAAGAGTTAGTGACGAGATCAGTCTTGATCCAAACGGAAGAGCTGATCTTGAGACCGAGACAAATTGCTGGGCACTATTGGGTGGTAGACTCGGGTCCCAGGCCTGAGGAACCTATCACTCCAATATGTGAAGACGAAGAGCCTGTTGTAGAAGAGTCAGTCTGGACAGCCCATCCAGCTGAGGAAGTGGAGATAACCACCTGCACCTTCTACAACAAGGCATATCAAGCCCTGAATAAGGGCATGGGAGTTAATGCGAACATCACAAATACCGCAAGCGATGGGGGTGCCCAGGATGAAGGCACCTTCATTGAGACTGTAACGATCAAACCTACGGAAGACCATTCAGAGGTTAAAGAGGTGGTGATCCATTATCCCACTGATGCGTTGTATTGCAAGCTCTGCAATTCCATACTCCCCACGGTTGGAGCTTTTAGAGACCATTTCAAGACAGTGCACAAGACCAAGAACATTGTGACCAAATGTTCTCGATGTGGTAAGTCCGGGGAGTTCCAGTCTATCGCCTGCCACTACCCAAAATGTCAGGGAGGGAATCGGTCCTTGGCAGTCGGGCAGTACAAGTGCAGTGCCTGTGAGTTGGCCTTTACCACAGAGAGTGGACTCAGCCAGCATGAGCGACACCGTCATCCAGTTCTCCGCAATGAAAAATGTGCGGAGAAGGCACTGCCTAAGCCCTCAGCCAAACGGGGTAGGAGTAAAAACGTATGGTCCGAGGAGGAGGAATCACTCCTCGAAGAGCTTGAAAAGAGATTTGCTGGGACGCGATTCGTTAACAAAGAGATTGGGAATATCCTAACATCCAAAACGGCCAAACAAATCTCTGACAAGCACAGACTGCTTGCAAATGCACACAAAACAGCAAACAACGCACTCCCAGTTGTTGCTGAAAACCCAGGCTCCGAGCAAGATCAGGAGCTGGAGGAGGCAGATGTCAGAGAGCCAGTCCCGCAGGTAAGCACCATGAGTCAGCCCACGGCTCAAGTCCCTAAACACTGGGACGTGGATGAACACCTCATCCAGGCTGAGAGGCTCCTGACTGCGAGGAATGACCCCGACAAATGAGCCCCAGCAGCGGGGATAATCAAGAGCATCACCGACCTTCTGATGGGCGGTGCGACTAACGGGCAAAGAAAGTCTGGTCCGAAGGAGAAGGCATGAGAGAAGGATAACCGAAGGCCTAGGCACAAGGTTAACAGCGGAGCAAGGAAACTATGGGCAAAAGAGAAATCCGTTTTTAGAGCAACACAACTGCTCTATAAGAACAATAGGTGCCAACTTGCCCAGCAGATCATGGGCGCACCTTCACAGATGAAATGTCCACTTTCCATACAGGAACTGGAGGCAAGCTTTCGAGAGAAACTCTCCAGTCAAAACAATAAAGCAAACATTAACAAGTTCCAAGTATATACAATGGGAAAACCGATAACAGCGAGTTAATGAAGCCGATCACCAAGGAAGAGGTTACCCAAGCCATCAAGGGCATTAAGGAGGACAGCGCGCCTGGACCGAACGGTCAGAAGTCGGAAGACATCCGGGATATTCATGAGGCCTATGAAATCCGCATACCTCGCCTCTTCACCTTGTGGTTGGCTTCAAAAACGATCCTGAACTGTATGAAGCAGTGTCGAACAGTCCTGATCCCAAAGTGTGAGGATAGGGAACGCCTTAAAAACATTGACAACTGGCGACCAATTATGATCGGTCCAATGCTGCTGCGCCTGTTCATCAAGATCATGGCGAAGAGACTGAGTGAGTCAGTCGACATAAACCCAAGACAGAAAGGGTTTTTGGCAGCTATTCCCGGATGCAACCAAAACATCGCAGTGTTGCAGAACATCATGAAGGGAGCTAAGAAGAACCACAAGGAGCTCGCAGTTGTGTTTGTTGATTTGGCGAAAGCATTCGACTCTGTCAGCCACAAACTACTCATTAAATCACTGCAGAGAGTCAACCTACCAAAAGCCTTTGTGGAGCCTATCCAGGACCTATACACTGGCAACACAACGGTGGTGGAAGGCGAGAAGTCTAAAACCACCCCAATAAAGATCGAGAGGGGTGTCAAACAAGGAGACCCGCTCTCACCAGTATTATTCAACATTGCTTTGGATCCACTGTTATGTCGTCTCGAAGCGGCAAAGTCTGGTGTCAGCATGACGCTAGACGGAGCAAGAATCAACTGCTCGGCCCTTGCATTCGCGGATGACATTGCCCTGCTCAGTGACTCGCACACCGGGATGGCATGAAACCTGACGATTCTCCAGTCTTTTTGCGAAATGACTGGTCTTACTGTCAACACCAGCAAGACCAAAGGATTCCACTTCACCTACAAGAGGAAGACCTTCATTTACAACCAATGCAAAAACTGGCAGATTCAGAAGGAAGACATCACGTACATCCCCCAGGAGAGACTAAGAAATACTTGGGAGCCCGGATTGACCTGTGGGCTGGTGTAGAAGAAGGAGCATGGGAGGAGAGGCTGAAGACTTGGATCTCCAGCCTACAGGCAGCAGCTCTTCGCCCAAGACAACGCGTTGAGCTGCTCACAGTCCATGTCATCCCGAGACTATATTATCATCTGATCCTGTCAGAAGCGTCTCAAAATACGCTAACTAAACTGAACCAACTCATTCGTAACGCTGTCAAGCAATTCCTGCACCTTCCACCTCATACAACAGATGGCATCCTCTATTCGCGACTCGGAATGGAGATCTGGGAATTCCCAAGCTTGAGATCCAGATACCATCTGCGGTGATCCGAAAATGGGAATCACTGTCTGCTTCCAATGACCGAGTCATCGGCGCCTCATTCCAGTTCTGCGAGCAGAACGTTGGCAGGAACATCGAAGAATTGAGGTCTCTCAAGGCATTGAGAGAAATCGAAGACTTCATGCCAACAACTGAAGATGGTGGCAATGATGAAACGACGATGATCAGAGCCGCATTACTAATGCTGGCGGCGGAGGAGACCGGTCCCAGCAAGCCACTGAACAGATATGCAGGGTGGAGGGAATGGGAATTCCACAAATGGAGACAGCTCACAACTCAAGGAGTTGGAGTCCATTACTACCACAACGATAAAATATCAAACAGTTGGATGAAGGCTGCATATCAGCTGAAATCCCATCGCCTGACAAACAACATACTGCTTCGATGTAACTTGTATCCGACGAGGGTGACCCTGTCAAGAGGGAATCTCTCTGTCACGAAAACCTGCCGAAGGTGCGAGGCAGGTTTAGAAACACTTGGACACATTTCTGGCTTTTGCCCATTCATTATGAACTGCCGAATCAAGCGCCACAATAAGATCTTGGACCAACTGCACAATTATGTCGGAAAATACGGCCGGACATCCTACCTGGAACCAAGGCATATCGCCAAAGACGGCATCCTCTGGAAGCCGGACATCATCTTCAAGAGGGAGAAAGATCAGCAGGTTGCGGTGATGGATGTGACAGTCCGGTTCAAAGACAACTGTGACAGTTTGGAGAAAGCATGGCAGTAGAAGTGCCTGAAGTACCAACATCTTGGACCAGAGATTGGAAGACTGACCGGATGCCCGAATCCCCAATACTTTGGATTTGTTGTTGGCGCCAGGGGCAAGTGGTTGTAGAAGAATACCAGCCTCATGGCCTTTCTGGGAATACAGAGATTCCGTTCGTTCGCCCAACAAATCTCAAGGCTCACTCTGTCGCTTACGTTGGAGCTACTGGGGATCTTCAATGACAGGTGAGAGTCACTAGAAGACCGCAGGACAAGCTGGCCACTTGTCAGACATCAGGGCTTACAGCCCTCAAGGAGACCATATATTGATATGGTGGACTCACTGGTGTTTGTTGTATCGTTTGTATGTGTTGTTCAGCGTGTTTTGTGTTAAATGTTACTAATGACACCTATTCCATCCACAGGTGCCACAGTCCACTTTGTCAACAACAAGGGGTATGCACTCGATGGGTTGTGCTTGGATGGCTCTTGGGTATCGATCTGAGAGTTGTCCAGTACTTCACTGCCGGCAGTGTGTGCTGACATGGACTGATGTATGGGCAGCACGTCAGCACAGTGATTAGCGCTGTTGGCTGAGCAGCTACAGAGACCCAGGGCAGACTCCCGGCTCAATGTCTGTGGGAGTTTGCACATTCTCCCCGTGCTTGCGTGGGTTTTCTCCGGGCACTCCAGTTTCCTTCCACATCCCCAAAAATGTGCTAACTAGGCTAATTGGCTAAGACAAAAGTGACACCCAATTGGATCCCCCTGAATTCAGTCCAAATGTTCTCCAAATTTCCACCCTCCCGCTGGAGTAACTCGAACACTCGGTACCGACAAAACGGCTCACAGTATGCCCATTAGCATCAGGGATGACGGTAATAAGACCTAGCTATAACACCTTAGCTCTGAACTCAACTCACGTTCCCTAGCTAGAACATCTTAGCTGTGACTCCAAAGCACGTACCTCAATCAAGATCAAGTGGGCCCTTGACTGGGGTTCCACTAGAGGTAGACAAAACCATCGACGAGCAATGTAAAGACTCAAACAAGGCACTCACTTGAGTGTATTAAAATAGGCTGGAATCATGAATATGACAAACTGTTGGTGCCTGAGCACCCAAAAACCTGAGTGTAACTTGAAGAGCAGCCTTAAACATTGACAAGAACTTGGCACTCTCAGTATTCCTATCTGGGGCCATAGTCATTTCTGTGGTTGGTACCAGCTTCCTAGATGATGTTTAATAAATCAGTGTTAAAAATTGCAAATGCCAATTTATGATCGACAAAATGTACAGTTAAAATGGTGGAATATTAATTCACGTTTCACTTAATTCAGGTTAAAATTCTGGATCTTGTCAATTTCAAACAGATTACATTGATAAAGCTGACATGACTTGAATCAACTCTCAACAAATCTTTCTTTGGGAAGGAAGCTTTAGGTTTTTCATGAACTGGAACCTCATTGTTCTCTGGGACAGAGTGTTTGGAAGTGCTGGTGGCTGAGCGTGAATTTTTCAATTTGCTTTCTTTTCTCTCTTTTTGCTGCTGTAGTTAGGTGTGGGGCTAGCTGGGAAAGGAACCGGGGAGTTTAAAAAGAAAGTGGCAGTAGACAGCAGGCAGCATCGGGATTGGGCAGTAGAGCAAGTAGGGAAGCAGGATGAGATATAAGACATTGGCTCATGGGGCTTGGGCGAGGGCAGGCTTAGGCACAGTGTGCTACTGGTTTTCCAGTTGCAATCACACACCAAAGGTGTTCAGGACAATGACAGGGATTAAGGGAAGACGCCTCACCTGTGTACGGTGTCATACGTGGGAGTCCCTGGAGGCAAGACCTCTCCTGAAAATCCACATATGCGTCAAGTGTTCGGAGCTGCAGCATCTGAGGGCTTGGGTCAAGCAACTAGAGCGGCAATTGGAAGATGCATTTTTAGTCAGAGAGAATGAGGCAATCATGGAAGGGAGGCAGAGTAAGGTGGCGGACCCGGAGCCTAAGGCGGGGGTGGATTACTGTCAGGAAGGGGAAAAAGGAGAGGGAAGACAGTCCAAAGACTTCCCCAGTGGAAGTCCCCCCAAATATCGAGGGTGGAGGGTAAAAAACTCAAGACAGGAGGTCCAGAGTACCTCAAAGGGGAGGGAAGGGGCTAAAAGGGAGATAGTGGTGGGGGATGGGAGGGTTAAAGGAATAGATAGGCGCTTCTGTGGTCCAAGGCGGGACTCCAGGATGGTAGTTTGCCTCCCTGGAGTAGGGGTGCAAGATGTGTCTGACAGGGTAGAGGGCATTTTGAAGGGTGAGGGGACCCAGGCGGATGTGATTATTCACATAGGAGAGAAGGATGTAGGAAGGAAGAGCAGGGAGGATATATGAAGGCAGTTCAGGGAGTTGGGGGGTAGGCTGAACAGCAGGGCCTCCAAGGTGGCGATCTCAGGGCTGCTTCCAGGACCAGGTAATAGTGGAGCCAGGAGAAATGAGATCCCACAGCTGAATGTGTGGCTGAAGGACTGTATAGGGCAAAGGGTTTCATATTTGTGGATAAGTCTTTGTGAAAGAAGGGCATCTGTATAGAAGGAACGGGGAACACTTAAATGGGAAGGGCGTGAATACTTAGCTGGGAGGCTAGCTGGAGTGTTTTGGCAGGATTTAAACTAATATGGAGGGGGCGAGGGACTGAGACCGATAGCTCAGTAGAGAGCGAGATGGGAGATAGAGTAAGCTTGAATGAGAAGAAATACACCAGGGAGAAGGAGGTTCTGAGTGGGCTCGGAGGTCTGGAGTGTGTCTGTTTCAATGCGAGGAGCATAACAGGAAAAACGGATGAACTTAGGACCTTAATGTTTGGGAGGAACTTGGATGTGGTTGCAGTGATGGAGACGTGGTTAAAGGAAGGGGAGCAGTGGCAACTGAACGTTCCTGGGTATAAGTGTTTCAGGCGTGACAGAGGAGGGTCCAGAAGAGGTGGAGGAGTGGCGTTGTTAGTTAAGGAGAGAATGACAGCGGTGCAGAGGGAGGACAATACAGAGGAGTTAGGAGCGGAGTCGCTGTAGGTGGAGTTGAGGAATAGAAAGGGGTTACTATGCTCGGGGTGTATTATAGGCCACCCAACAGCCCGCGGGTAGTTGAAGAAGGCATATGTAAAGACATTTTGGATAGGTGCAGAAAGAACAGAGTCGTTATAGTGGGAGATTTTAATCTTCCTAGGGTGGATTGGAAAGTACCTAGAGCTGGGGGTTTGGACGGGTAGGAATTTGTAAAATGTGTACTGGAAGGATCGTTAGAGCAGTATGTGGCTAGCCCGACTAGAGAAGGGGCTGTATTGGATTTAGTTCTGAGTAATGAGCCAGGTCTGGTGGTTGATGTTGTAGTAGGGGAACATGTGGCTAACAGTGACCACAATTCTGTCTACTTTAGGGTACAGATGGAAAAGGATGCTTGTTGCCCTAGGTGCAGGGTGCTGAATTGGGGGAAGGCTAACTACGGTCGGATTATGCAGGAACTTATGGAAACTGATTGGGAACGGAACGGCTGTTCGAGGGTAAGTCCACGCTAGGCATGTGGGCCTCTTTCAAGGGAATACTGAAAATATTGCAAGATAGATATGTGCCAGCTAAGAGGAAAGATGGGAAAGGTAGGATTAGAGAGCTGTGGATTACTAGGGATATTGAGGACTTGGTTAGGAAGAAAAGAGAGGCTTATGATAGGTCAAAACAGCTGGGAACGGAGACAGCATTGGAGGAATATAGAGAGAGTAGGAGGGAGCTCAAACAGGGAGTTAGAAGGGCAAAAAGGGTTCATGAAATGATTTTGGCGGATAGGATTAAGGAAAATCCAAAGACTTTTCACTCCTATGTTAGGAATAAAAGGGTGGTTAGAGGAAAAATTGGACCTCTTGGGGACAAAAGAGGGGAACTGTGCTTAGAGTCCGAGGGAATGGCAGAGATCCCGAATGAATACTTTGCATTGGTATTCACAAAGGAGAGGGGCTTGTTGATAGCTCCTGTCTCTGAGGGAGCTGTGGACCAGGAAATATCCATACCGAGGGAGGAAGTGTTAGAGCTTCTAGGTAGCATTAAAACTGATAAATCTTTGGGGCCTGATGGCATTTATCCCAGGCTGCTTAGGGAGGTGCGAGGTGAAATTGCTGGGCCTCTGACGCAAATCTTTGTCTCTTTGTTGGACACAGGTGAGGTGCCAGAGGACTGGAGAATAGCTAATGTTGTATCGTTGTTTAAAAATGGGTAGTAGGGATAACCCTGGTGGGAGTAACTATGACTCATGACATTACGGTGTTCTCTCACCAGAGAGTAATCCGGCATAGTTGCCGTGTGTGATCGGATTTGTGTGCTTTGACAATCATAGACATTGGTTCTGCCTCCCCGGGGCCCCGCTGGTAACCTTGATCGATTTCGATCGAGAGCTAAATGTCCAATTCCAAAAACCACACAATGGGTGATCCGGCTGTCTCAGCAGCTGGATCAGTGAAAAAAAGTGAATGTCTGTCTGGAAGGCAGGAGACCGGCTGGGTTGCAAACTGGACAAACAACAACCCTGCAGACGAGTCAGTAACCGCTCTCTGTGAAAAGTTACAAAGGTTAGGTTACACAGTAACTAACTCAAAAGAGTTAGTGACAAGATCAGTCTCGATCCAAATGGAAGAGCTGATCTTGAGACCGAGTCAAATTGCTGGGCACTATTGGGTGGTAGACTCGGGTCCCAGGCCTGAGGAATCTATTACTCCAATATGTGAAGACGAAGTGCCTGTTGTAGAAGAGTCGGTCTGGATGGCCCATCCAACCGAGGAAGTGGAGATAACCACCTGCACCTTCTATAACAAGGCATATCAAGCCCTGAATAACGGTACGGGAGCTAAAGCAAACATCGCAACTACCGCAAGCGATGGGGGTGCCCAGGACGAAGGCACCTTTATCGAGACTGTTATAATCAAACCTACAGAAGACCGTTCAGAGGTTAAGGAAGTGGTGATCCATTATCCCACTGATGCATTGTATTGCAAGCCCTGCAATTCCATACTCCCCACGGTTGGAGCTTTGAGAGACCATTTCAAGACAGTGCACAAGATCAAAAACATTGTGACCAAATGTTCTCAATGCGGTAAGTCCGGGGAGTTCCACTCTATCGCCTGCCACTACCCGAAATGTCAGGGTGAGAAGCCCTTGGCAGTTGGGCAGTATAAGTGCAGCGCTCGTGAGTTGGCCTTTACCACAGAGAATGGACTCAGCCAGCATGAGCGACACCATCATCCAGTTCTTCGCAATGAAAAACGTGCGGAGAAGGCACTGCCCAAACCTTTAGCCAAACGGGGAAGGAGTAAGAGCATATGGTCCGAGGAGGAGGAATCACTCCTCGAAGATCTCTGATAAGCGCAGGCTACTTGCAAATGCATGCAAGGCAGCAAACAATGCACTCCCAGTTGTTGCTGAAAACCCAGGCTCCGAGCAAGATCAGGAGCTGGAGGAGGCAGATGTCGGAGAGCCAGTCCCGCAGGTAAGTACCACAAGTCAGCTCCTGGCTCAAGTCCCTAAACACAGGGATGTGGATGAACACCTCATCCAGGCCGAGAGGCTCCTAACTGCGAGGAATGACCCCGACAAACGAGCCCCAGCAGTGGGGATAATCAAGAGCATCACTGACCTTCTGATGGACGGTGCGACTAATGGGCAAGGTAAGGATGTTCCGAAGGAGAAGGCACGAGAGAAGGATAACCGAAGGCATAGGCACAATGTTAACAGCAGACCAAGGAAACGATGGGCAAAAGAGAAATCCGTTTTTAGAGCAACGCAACTGCTCTATAAGAACAATAGGCGCCAACTTGCCCAGCAGATCATGGGCGCGCCTTCACAGATGAAATGTCCACTTTCCATAGAGGAACTGGAGGCAAGCTTTCGAGAGAAACTGTCCAGTCAAAACAATAAAGCAAACATCAACAAGTCCCAACCATACAGCGGGAAAACCGACAATGGCGAGTTGATGAAGCCGATCACCGAGGAAAACGTTACCCAGGCTATCAAGAGCATTAAGGAGGACAGCGAGCCAGCACTGGATGGTCAGAAATTGGAGGACATCCGGGATATTCACAAGGCTTATGAGACCCGCATACCTCGCCTCTTCATCTTGTGGTTGGCTTCAAAAACGATCCTGAACTGTATGAAGCAGAGTCAAACAGTCCTGATCCCAAAGTGTGAGGATAGGGAACGCCTTAAAAACATAGACAACTGGCAACCAATTACGATCGGTCCAATGCTGCTGCGCCTGTTCACCAAGATCATGGCGAAGAGACTGAGCGGAACAGATAAACCCAAGACAGAAAGGATTTTTGGCAGCTACTCCCGGATGCAACCAAAACATCGCAGTGTTGCAGAACATCATGAAGGGAGCTGAGAAGAACCACAAGGACCTCGCAGTTGTGTTTGTTGATTTGGCGAAAGAGTTCAACTCTGTCAGCCATAAATTACTCATTAAATCACTGCAGAGAGTCAACCTCCCAAAAGCCTTTGTGGAGCTCATCCAGGACCTCTACACTGGCAACACAACGGTGGTGGAAGGCGAGAAGTCCAAAACCACCCCAAATAAAAATCGAGAGGGGTGTCAAACAAGGAGACCCGCTCTCACCAGTATTATTCAATATTGCTTTGGATCTGCTGCTATGTAGTCTTGAAGTGGCTGTCAGCATGACGCTAGACGGAGCAAGAATCAACTGCTCGGCTCTTGCATTCACGGATGACATTGTCCTGCTCAGTGAATCACACACTGGGATGGCATGAAACCTGAAGATTCTCCAGTCTTTTTGCGAAATGACTGGTCTTGCTGTCAACACCAGCAAGACCAAAGGATTCCACTTTACTCACAAGAGGAAGACCTTCATTTACAACCAATGCAAAAACTGGCAGATTCAGAAGGAAGACATCGCGTACATCCCCCCAGGAGAGACTGAGAAATACCTGGGAGCCCGGATAGACCCGTGGGCTGGTGTGGAAGAAGGAGCATGGGAGGAGAGGCTGAAGACCTGGATTTCCAGCCTACAGGCAGCAGCTCTTCGCCCAAGACAACGCGTTGAGTTGCTTACAGTCCATGTCATCCCGAGACTATATTATCATCTGATCCTGTCAGAAGCGTCTCAAAATACGCTAACTATACTGGATCAAATCATTCGCAACGCTGTCAAGCAATTCCTGCACCTTCCACCTCGTACAACAGATGGCATCCTCTATTCACGGACTCGGAATGGAGGTCTGGGAATTCCCAAGCTCGAGATCCATATTCCATCTGCGGTGATCCGAAAATGGGAATCACTGACTGCCTCAAATGACCGAGTCATTCGCACCTCTTTCCGGTTCTGCGAGCAGAACATTGGCAGGAACATTGAAGAATTGAGGTCTCTCAAGGCACTGAGAGAAATCGAAGACTTCATGCCAACAACCGAAGATGGCGGCAATGATGAGACGGAGTCATTGGTGATGATCAGCGCTGCATTACCAATGCTGGCTGCGGAAGAGGCAGGCCCCAGAAAGCCACTGAACAGATATGCAGGGTGGAGGGAATGCCCCTCCATGGAGACAGCTAACATCTCAAGGAGTGGGAGTCCATTACTATCACAATGATAAAATATCCAACAGTTGGATGAAGGCTGCATATCAGCTGAAATCCCATCGCCTGATAAACAACATGTTGCTTTGATGCAACTTTTCTCCAACGAGGGTCACCCTGTCAAGAGGGAATCCCTCTGCCACAAAAACCTGCCGAAGATTGGGTTGGGAAACACTTGGACACATTTCTGGCTTTTGCCCATTCGTTAAGAACCGCCGAATCAAGTGCCACAATAAGATCTTGGAACAACTGCGCAATTACGTTGGAAAATATGGCTGGACATCCTACCTGGAACGGAGGCTCATCGCCAAAGACGGCACCCTCTGGAAGCCAGACCATCTTCAAGAGGGAGAAAGATCAGCAGGTTGCGGTGGTGGATGTAACAGTCTGTTTTGAAGACAATTATGACAGTTTGGAGAAGGCATGGCAGGAGAAGTGCCTGAAGTACCAACACCTCAGACCAGAGATTGGAAAACTGACTGGATGCCCGAATCTCCAATACTTTGGATTTGTTGTTGGCGCCAGGGGCAAGTGAACAACAGCCTCATGGCTTTCCTGGGCATAAAGAGATTCCGCTCATTCGCCCAACAAATCTCAAGGCTCACCCTGTTGCTTACGTTGGAGCTACTGGAAGACCGCAAGACAAGCTGGCCACTTGTCAGACATCAGGGCTCATAGCCCACAAGGAGACCATATGGATGCATATAGTGGACTCACTGGCGTTTGTTGTACTGTTTGTATGTGTTGTTTCGTGTGTAAATGTTACTAACGACACCTATTCCATCCACAGGTGCCACAGTCCACCTTGTCAGTGACAAGGGGTATGCACTCGGTGGGTTGTGCTTGGCTGGTTTTTGGGTATCGATCTGAGAGTTGTCCAGTACTTCACTGCCGGCAGTGCATGCTAACCATGGACTGGTGTATGGGCAGCACGTCAGTCCAGTGAGTAGCACTGTTAGCTGTACAGCTACAGAAACCCAGGATGGTACTCCCGGCCTTGGTCAATGTTTGTGGGAGTTTGCACATTCTCCCCATGCTTGCATGGGTTTTCTCCGGGCACTCCGGTTTCCTCCCACACCCCCAAAAACGTGCTAATTAGGCTAATTGGCAACAGCTAAAGTGTCACTTAATTGCATTCCCTTTAATTCAGCCCAACTGGTCCCCAAATTTCCACCCTCCCACTGGAGTAACTCGTGCACTCGGTACAGACAAATGGCTCACCAGTAGGCCCATTAACATAGAACAATACAGCACAAACAGGCCCTTCGGCCCACGAGTTGCGCCGATCACATCTACCAATCTATAACCTATCTATAACCCCCTATCCTATTCTTTTCCATATACTCATCCAGAAGTCTTTTAAAAGACCCCAGTGAGTTTGCCTCAACAACCTCCGATGGCAGTCGGTTCCACTCACTCACCACCCTCTGAGTGAAAAAACTACCCCTGACATCTCCTTTGTATTTGCTTCCCTGCACCTTAAATCTGTGTCCTCTCGTAGTGACCATTTCAGCTCGGGGAAATAGTCTCTGAGAGTCCACCCTATCTATTCCTCTCGACATTTTATAAACCTCTATCAGGTCGCCTCTCAACCTACGTCTCTCCAGTGAGAAGAGTCCCAGCTCCCTCAACCTACCTTCATAAGGCCTGCCGCCCAATCCAGGCAGCATCCTTGTAAATCTCCTCTGAACCTTCTCAATAGCCTCTACATCCTTCCTATAATGAGGCGACCAGAACTGCGCACAATACTCCAACTGGGGTCTGACAAGAGTCTTACAGAGCTGCATCATTACTCCTGACTCCTAAACTCTATTCCTCGATTAATGAAGGCCAGTACACCGTACGCCTTCTTGACCACTTCCTCCACCTGCGAGGCCAATTTAAGATTCCTATGGACCTGGACCCCGAGATCCTTCTGCTCTACAACACAGCTAAGATTCCTACCCCTTATATTGTACTCCTTCATCCCATTATTCCTGCCAAAATGGACCACTACACATTTATCTGCATTGAAGTCCATCTGCCATTTCTCCGCCCAGTCTTGCATCCTGTCTATGTCCCACTGCAACTTTTGGCATCCCTCCAGACCATCCACAACACCACCGACCTTTGTATCGTTGGCGAACTGCTAACCCATCCCTCCACTTCCTCATCCAGGTTATTTATGAAAATGACAAACAGCAGGGGTCCCAGAACAGATCCCTGGGGCACTCCACTGGTTACCGACCTCCATGCAGAACAAGACCATCCACAACCACTCTCTGCCTTCTGCCGGCAAGCCAGTTCTGGATCCACGAGGCCAAAGCCCCTTGGATCCAATGCCCTCTCACCTTCTCCAGAAGCCTTGCATGTGGGACCTTATCAAACGCCTTACTAAAGTCCATGTACACTACGTCCATCGCCCTTCCTTCGTCAATATGTTCAGTCACAATTTCGAAGAACTCAACTAGGCTCATAAGGCATGACCTGCCCTTGACAAAACCATGCTGACTATTTCTAATCAGTCCAAACTTCTCCAAATGTTCATATATCTTATCCCTCAGAAGCCTCTCCATCAGCTTACCAACCTCTGAAGTCAAACTCACCGGTCCGTAATTTCCTGGACTATCCCTGTTCCCTTTCTTAAAGATAGGAACCACATCCGCAATCCTCCAATCCTCCAGAACCTCTCCCGTTTCCACGGACGATGCAAAGTTCATCGCCAGGGGCTCTGCAACCACTTCCCTCACCTCCCACAATAAACTGGGGTACATCCCATCCGGTCCTGGATTTGTTAAGGAAAGGTCATGCCTTACAAATCTGGTAGAATTTTTTGAGGAGGTGACGAAAATGGTGGACGAAGGGTGAGCCGTTGATGTCATCTATGTGGATTTTAATAAGGCGTTTAACAAAGTCCCTCATCAGAGGTTAGTTGAGAAGGTCAAGGCTCATGGGATACATGGATAGGTAGCGAGATGGATAAGTAACTGGCTTAGTAATAGGAGACAAAGAGTAATAGTGGAAGGGTGTTTTTCTAGCTGGAGGTCGGTCACTAGTGGTGTACTGCAGGGCTCGGTACTGGGACCTCTTCTATTTGTAATATATATAAATAACTTGGAAGAGGGAGTAAGTAGAGTGATCAGCAAGTTTGCAGATGATACAAAGATGGCTGGACTTGCAGATAGATGGCAGATGGAATTCAATCCTGATAAATGTGAGGTGATGCATTTCGGGAGAAAGAATGTAGGGGAGAGGTATATGATAAAGGGTAGACCTATTAAGAGTATAGAAACACGGAGGGACCTGGGGGTACAGGTGAACAAGTCTCTGAAGGTGGCAGAGCAAGTGGAGAAGGTTGTGATGAAAGCATATTGTATGCTAGCCTTTATAGGAAGGGGTATAGAGTACAAGAGCTGGCCTTTAATGTTGCAGTTGTATAAAACATTGGGTAGACCTCATTTGGAATACTGCATCCAATTCTGGTCGCCTTACTACCGGATGGACATGGAGACTCTGGAGAGAGTGCAGAGGAGGTTTACCAGGATGCTGCCTAGTATGGAATGTCTGAGTTACGAGGAGGGGTTAGGCAAATTGGGACTGTTTTCCTTAGAAAGACGTAGACTTAGAGGAGATCAAATAGAGGTGTACAAGATTATGAGGGGTATAGATAGAGTAAACAGGGTTAAGCTCTTTCCTAGGATGGACTCGAATAGCACGAGGGGTCATGGGCTTAGGGTGAGGGGGGGTAAGGTATAATTTGGATGCTAGAGGGAGTTTTTTCACACAGAGGGTGGTGTGGGTATGGAATGCGCTGCCAAGTAAAGTGGTGGACGCAGGTACTCTGGAGTTATTTAAGAAATACTTAGATGGGCACATGAACAGAATGGGAATGGAAGGGTATAGAAAACTGATTTAAAATAGGGATCATCAGCTTTGGGAGTCCCTGGGAAGTGTGTAACTAGATGATGATATTGACGTACTTGTTTTCATCCTACAGGTGCTTTGGTCCACCTTGTTGTCTAACAAGGGGCATACACATGATGGGTCGTGAGAGGGCTGCTCTTGGATTTTTTTGTCGAGAGTATCCTAGTGCTTCATGTCGTTAGTGTACGCTTGACCTGGACCATTTGATGGGCAACACGACAGCTCAGTGACTATCGCTGTGCTGTGCAGATACATGGATTTGGGCCTGTGTCTGTGGGAGTTTGCACATTCTCCCCGTGATTGCGTGGGTTTTCTCCGGGTGCTCCGGTTTCCTCCCACATCCCAAAGATGTGCTCTTAGGCTAATTGGCAAAACAAATTCTCCCTAAATTGTCTCAAATTTGGCTTTTAATCCATAGATCTATAAACATAGACAGGGATCATGGGTAGAGGTGGGAACATTGGGGTGGTGGTGTGGGCTCGTTGGGCCTGTTTCCCATGCTGTTTTGTTCTTTGTATTATACCCAGTGATGGAAAAGGTATACCAGCCCACAGTGACATTTACAATATATGATGTACAGAACTCACCGTAAGCTTGAGTGTTTCAGTGAATAGGAACAAACCATGCTGACAAATCAGGTAATTTGAGTTCAGTTAATAAAGTTAGATTTATTGAATCATATATCTGTACTGAACATTGATCAAACTGCAGACAAAATATTCACCTAACACCAATCTCAAAATTGACCAAAATAAAAAAAAAAATTTGAAAATGACTAGATTTTTCCCAGAACATGAAATGAATCTTGGAAGAGTGCAAGGTGAATATATCACATCATTATTACATCAAAATATGAAAGGCCTCAGGTTTATAGACAGTGTTTCTGTATATGATCTGATTTAGTCCCTGGCTCATCTCACCTCTATGACCTGTTCCCAGAAAATCCTTTACTCCCTTCTTTCTTAGTTGATTTCCTTACTTCTCAAATCCAAAGAGTGAAGATTTCAGCGTATCTGGTTCAGCCATACATTGCCAGATCTGATTGGTTCACATCAAGCACCTATAGTCCTGCTTTTCTTTGTCAAAACTGCTCATTAGTCCAGGACCATCCTGAAGAGAAAAGATAATCCAAAGCTTCTCCTCCCCAAAACCAACTGTGTCCTTGTGGAAATTGTGTTCCAGCTGTACAAAGCTCTGTTTAGATTCTATCTGGAGAACTGTGTTCAGGAAGGATATATTGACCTCCAAGAGAGTACAGCATGGAGATTGTTTGTAAGGGTTAAACTGAAGACAGTTTAACCTTAATGCAGTCCTGAAATGTAGAAAACTTTACTGTAGTGATAAAATTTAATTGGTATTTAATTGAGGTGATAAAACAAGTTGAGATAATAATTAGAGAGAAACTATTCCTTTGGTGAAAAAGTTTAAAGTAAAGTTTATTTATTGGTTACAAGTAGGCTTACATTCAGTCTCTAATGAAGTTACTGTGAAAATCCTTTTATGTTCGGGTACACAGAGGGAAAATTTAGCTCGCCCAGTTCACCTAACCTGAACATCTGAGTGTCCAGAACAAGGGGACAGAGTGTTAAAAATTAGAGCTCGGCTGCTCAGGGTGGTGATGTCAGCAAACACTTCTTCACAAGAAGGGGAATGGAAATTTGCAACTTGCTCATTACAAAACTCTGCCAATTCTGGGAGTTAATTGAAAATTTCTAAACTGAGATTGATAGGTTTGTTTTTTTAGACGAGGGGATTCAGGGTTACAAAGCTAAAGCAGGTAAATAAAATTAAGATACACATCAGCCATGATCTAAAATACATAATGTCACATGTCAAAGGATAACTCCAATTTTCAAATTCCTTAAATTCCCCTAGTTTGCCCTCTCCACCTCTCATCAACAATAATTGGTCAGTATCACCCTTATTCCTTCTCAACATTACAAAAACTGTGAGCACTGGAGGCTAAACACAGAAAACTAAGTGTAAGGGAAACAGATGAGGAGACTGCAAGTACACTTGTGGCTATAATGATGTTTGGCGAGAGAGGAGCAAGTGAAATAGTCCAGGCTCACGTCACACTGGAAGGATGTGGGTTCACTAATGATGCAGGAGGTCAAGGTTTCTTCCTAATCTGAATGCATTGTGATTTACAAGCTGTGATAACTGTAAAGCCCTTATTACACATCTCACACTTAAAGGTTTCTCCCCAGTGTGACGGCGTCAATATTGCACAAGCATCGATAACCCTGTAAACATTTGATCAAATATCTCATGAGAAGGATTTTCTCTGTTGATCCTCTTGTGCTTCAGGAGATCAGAGGAATGAGTCAAAACCTTCTCTCAAACTTCACACCTGAATAGTTTCTCCTGTGTGAATCTTCTGATTTCACAGGAATGTCATAGACATGAAAGCTTCATTGCAAACCTTGCACTTGAAGGATTCATCCAGTGTGATTCCTCTGATGGACCTTGAGGTTCCATGACCGTGAGAATGATTTGTTACACATCTCACACGCGAATGGTTTCTCCCCTGTATGAATGCGTTGGTGTGCACGGAGGTTTGATGACCGTGAGAATGCTTTGTTGCATACATCGCATCGGAAGAATTTTTCCCCTGTGTGAATGTGTTGGTGTCTCAGCAGCCATGTTGATATCGGAAAAGCTTGATCACAGACTTCACACTTGAAAGGTTTCTCCCCTGTATGATTCCTCTGATGGACCTGGAGGTTCCAGGACCTTGAGAATGATTTGTTGCACACATCGCATGTGAATGGTTTCTCTCCAGTATGAATGCGTTGGTGTATATGGAGCCTTGATGATGCAGTGAATGATTTATCACAAACCTCACACTTGAATAGTTTCTCCTGAGTGTGAGTCCTCTGATGGAGCAGGAGTTTAGATGAGTCAGAGAATGATTTATCACACAAGTTGCACTTGAACAGTTTCTCCCCTATAAGAGTACAGTGGTGTGCACCCAGGTTTGATGAGTCAGAGAATGATTTATTACATGCTGTACATTTGAACAGTTTCTCCTCTGTGTGGATGCGTCGGTGCATGCGGAGGCTTGCTGACCGCGAGAACGATTTGTCGCACACCTCACAGGTGAACGGTTTTTCCCCTGTGTGAATGAATTGGTGTCTGCGGAGATCTGATAACACCAAGAATGATTTATCACACACCTCACAGGCAAACGGTTTCTCCCCTGTATGTATGTGTTGATGTCTGCGGAGATTTGATGGGTCAGAGAATCTTTTATCACAAACTTCACATGTGAATGGTTTGTCCCCTCTGTGAATATTTTGGTGTACACGGAGTTGAGATGATCGTGAAAATGATTTGATACAAACCTTGCACGTGAATGGCTTCTCGCCTGTGTGAACGTGTTGGTGCATGAGGAGGGTCGATGACTGCGAGAATGATTTGTGGCACACCTCACATTTGAATGGTTTTTCTCCTGTGTGAATGAGCCGGTGATTCACCAGGCCTGATAACTGTGCAAAGGCCTTGTTACACACCACACAAATGAAAGGTTTCTCCCCAGTGTGAATGCGTTGGTGATTCATGAACGTTGATGGGTAAGTGAAGGCTCGGTCACAAACCACACATTTGAATGGTTTGTCTTCCATTAAGCTTTCCTTGTGTTAGCTGTTGTACCTTGCGTGCTTTAAGAGATTTCATCAGCCTATGGAGCCCTCCTCACACTTGAGCAGTTGGAGTGAGTCAGTGGTTCATGAGGCTCAATGAATGATTGAAGCTCTCACCACACTTGGAGCCCACTAGAGTTCATCTTACCCTGATTAATCATCCATAGCTGAACCTTCAAAAAACAGTTGCTCTGAGGGAAAGTTCCACACCACTGATTAGCTTCAGATCTGATGATATGTCAAAGTTCCCCTGATCCGACTGATTTCCAGATGATGGTTTCCCTGTCCAACCTTCTCTATGTTGAGCAGTGCTGCGAAGGGACTGGATGTCTTCCCACTATCGTGCATTTGTTTCTTGGGTGATAGTTAGGATATATCTGTGGTGAATATTCTCTGTATTCTTTGGTGTAGTATGGTGCAATCCTTCTGTAAAACAGAAAAAGGAAACATGATTTCCTCCAACTCCTACTCTGCTAAAGGGACTGACTGCTCAGTTTTTTTATTTATGCTTTCACAGGATGTGGGAGTTGCTAGCTAGACTAACATTTGCTCTTCATTCTTAATTATCCTTTTCAGAATGTGGTGGTGAGCTGCCTTCTTGAATCACTGCAGTGATTTAGGTACACCTTGAGCCCTAGTGCTTCTGCTGTTTATAATTCCCTTATCTTCTACATCATTAGGCCCTTTAACCCTCAAATACTTCAGGCACCCAGAATTGTGAACTACAGTCACAGTTGGATCAAACTGTTTCAAATAACATTTGAAAAACTTTTCTTTTGTACATTTATGAAGTCCATTGAAAGCTCAGTTTTGCTGCGATACTCATTATAACCACAGCCTGTCAGACAATTCCACACAACGTGGTCATTCATACTAAACAATCAGCTCTTTGTGGCCCTGTGCAATATCCAGACAGCAACATCCAAAAGACTTGAGCCCCACAAGCATCACAATCCCATGAACAGGTTAAATATCTGAACTAACATATTTCTGGTTTCACTTCCAAGTTTAAACGTTAGAAAACCTTCTTGTAAAATAGCAATAACAATTCACCTGTAATAATGAGGGACAGCATGGTGTCACAGTGGTTAGCACTGCTGTTTCACGGTTCCAGGGATCCAGATTCAATTCCTGGCTTGGGTCACTATCTGTGTGGAGTTTGCACATTCTCCCCATGGCTGCATGAGTTTCCTCCAGGTACTCTCGTTTCTCCTCAGTCCAAAGATATGTGGATTAAGTGCTTTGGCCTTGCTAAATTGCCCCTTAATGTCCCCGAATATGTAGGTTAGAGGGATTCAGCAGGGTAAATGTGTGGGGTTACAAGGATGAGATGTGTGTGGGATTGTTCTCGGTGCAGGCTCTATAGGCTGAATGGCCTCTTTCTGCTCTAAGGTTTCTCTGATTCTATAAAGCTATTTCTGTCACTAAAGCTCACTTATTTGGACAGAAAAAATATATTTTGCATTGAGTGATCAATATTTTCTCATGTTTAGTTGAGACTATCCACACTTTGAATGCCCAACATGGAATATATAACAAGTACTGTACAATGCTTAAAATACTCAGCAGCCAGGAACATCTGTGCAGAGAGAAACAGAGTCAATGCTTCAGGTCTATTACCTGAACTCATTCTGACAAAGGCTCATTGACCTCTGTCTCTCAGTACAAATACACCAGATATACTGAACATTTCCAAACACTTCCCACTTCTGTTGGAGCAAAAATAACTCTTTTCACCAGCTCTCCAAAAAAATCAGATTTCCAATAAATCTCTCATTTCCCTTCAGCAGACCACCAGCAGGAGCTGCCTGAGATCTAGTCTGGAAGAACATTAAACATATATCTCAATAAAATGTTATGAAGGAAACACCAACAACCTGAGCCATTGCCAAAGTTGATTTATTTTTTTTAAAAAGTCATGAATAGAAATGACCACTTAAAAATCACCAGTTAACTGGTAAAATCTTTATTACCTTCTTGTTAACAAAGAACAACTGGGCAAATAGACAGACAGAGAAAAAGAAAGAGAGAGACAGACTGACAGGGCCTCACGTCCTGGTCACACAGAAGTTTGTTTATTATTAATCTCACATGTAGGTTTACATTAACACTACAATTAAGTTATTGTGACAAGGACTGAGCTAATCAGTTGGATTTCACAACATCAAGTTAAAGTCCAACAGGTTTGTTTGGTATGATGAACTTTCGGAGTGCTGCTCCTTCATCAGGTATCACCACCTGATGAAGCAGCAGAGCTCTGAAAGCTCATGATACCTAATAAACCTGTTGGACTTTATTCTGGTGTTGAGACTTCTTACTGTGCCCATCATAGTCCAATATCGTTATTTCCCCACATCACAGTTGGATTTAACTAATCTGACAGTACGTTTGTCTCAGGTGCTCACTGAGCTGGACTTGCAGGAATTTATATGCAAGTGGGGTGGGAAAAAGTTGGGACAAGTCAGGTTTGTTTCAATGAGCAATTTTGTATGTGTACTGATATACACACACATACACCCTAACATATACTCTAAGGTGTTGTGAAGAGAGTGGTCTTGTGAGGGTAAACTAAACAGAAACACTACGGGACTCTCTCCGTGACTGAGAGGTAAGTGTGCTCACTGTGCTATGTGGAGACAATACACATCTCTCTAACCTGTGCTCAGTGCTCCTTCCAATTACATTGTTAGCTACTTTAAGACTTGAATAGCAGGTTAGGTGTAAAGATTCGCATTCTAATCAGTGATCTGAAAACTGTCTGTGCTGATACGTGTGCTTTTGGAAACCAGAACACCTCATTTGCCTGACAAAGGCTATAAAGCCAAAAGATGCAAGTTTACTATCAAATAAATTGGGTGGATTTAAAACTGGTGTTGCAGACTTCTTATCAAACTTAGCATGGCAGAAGTGATTGATCAATTTGACACCTCCCACTCAAGAACAATCATTGGCCAATTATCCTGTCAATCAGGACAATATCTACATCTAATTGGCTGCTTTTGACAATGACTATCATTAGAACATAAGAACTAGGAGGTGGCCATCTGACACCTAGAGCCTGCTCCTCCAATCAATAAGATCATGGCTGATCTTTTCATGGACTCAGCTTCATTTACCCGCTAGATCACCATAACCCTTAAATTCTTTTACTGTTCACAAATTTATCTTTGTCTTAAAAACAGTGAGGTAGCCTCAATTGCTTCACTGGGCAGGAATTCCACAAATTCACAAAACTTTATGTGAAGACGTTCCTCCTCAATCTGCTTCCCTTTACTTAAGTTATGCCCCTGGTTCTAGTTTCATCATAAGAAGTCTCACAACACCAGGTTAAAGTCCAACAGGTTTATTTGGTAGTACAAGCCACTAACTTTTGGAGCACTACCCATCATCAGGTGAGCGTGAGTTCTGTTCACAAAGAGGACATATAAAGACACAAACTCAATTTACACAATAGTGGTTGGAATGTAAGTCTTTACAAGTTATCAAGTCTTAAAGGTACAGATAATGTGAGTGGAGAGAGGGTTAAGCACAGATTAAAGAGAAGTGTATTGTCTCCAGTTTCATTATTGTTTCAGTATTGTCTTCAGTTCCATCTGCCAGTAAAAACAAACTTGTTGCTTCTACCTTCAAAATTTTGTTTCCTGAAGATAACTTCCCCCCACCTCCCCATTCTTCTAAATTTCAATGACTATAGTCTCTAAACCAATCCTCTCAACTCCAGAATCAACCCAGTGAAGTTCCTCTGTGCCTCTTCCAGTGCCAGTATATACTTTCTTAAGACGACCAAAATTGTACACGGATAAAGAGGCAACTTGGCCAATGAGGACAACCCGGGTGATAAGCACCGTCTGCTCCACCTCTTACTCATAACAAGCTTCTCGTATTCAGCAATGACCTATCAACAAAAATCAGCCTGTAGGTCAGAAGCAAAATATTCTAATAAACACACTCCATAACCAACACATAGCTCCAATCAAAGCACCGAGTAAATAGGTCTCCCAGCTGGATCTTCTCACACAGCGTAAAGGGCATTTCCATACCTGATTTCCCCACAGGATTGTCAAACTGCCTGAACATTACTGTAAATATTATGCAATGTAATTATTATAAATTCTGCTCCTTCACTCACCATCTCCTCACTCGGTTTTCAGTCCCTACAGGAAGTGAAACAGCTGTGAAAAAGGAAGAAGAGCGAATAGGCAGAGTGGGTGGGTGGGTTCTCTGATTGGTGTCTCACATAGCCAATCCAAATATGTCTGGAGTGACATGAGCTTCCCGAAGCTCGAGAAACTGACCGGTGACACGGAGATGACTGAGCAGTCGAGCGGGTGGGGATTTAAAGTTATGATTGTCCCATCTGAATAAAACCTCATTGACTGCAGCTGCTGTCTCAAGTATCACTGATAAATGACAGATTTCTAGTGTGGGAATAGCATTCTTCATCTTATTTGATTGACATTAGGCAGGAAGTGCTTCCAGCAGAACAATATTGTTTCAGTGTAGCTGAATAAAGGTTTATCCTGGGAAATTAGATACACTACATTCACTCAGACTGCACATTCCAAATACAGCTATCAGACACAGCACTGGGCAAAACTATCAATTCCAACCCCAGGCTTTTGGGTAAAATTTTAACAAAGACATTTCAATAAATGTGTCTCAGCGCCTCCCAGATAATTACACCTCACCTTTTCATGCACTATCAACCTGCAAATCACAAGAGAACTGCTTCCAATAAACACACTCAATATCCAACACAGCTCCAATCAAACAGTTCAGCGCAAAGCACCGAGTAAAGGTCTCTCAGCTGGATCTTCTCTCACAGAATAACGGGCATTTCCACACCTGATTCCCCACAGGACAGTCAGACTGCCTGAACATTAGTGTGGATATTATGCAATGTAATGTAATTATTATAAATTCTGCTCCTAACTTGGTCTTCAGTTCCTACAGAAAGTGAAGCAGCTGTGGAAGAGGAGAGAGTGGGTGGGCTCTCTGACAGCCAATCCAAATATTCCTGGAGTAACCAGAGTTTCCTGAAGTTTTGAGGTGGAGATGCCGGCAACATCATCAAAGTTCATCCCATATTTAGTCTGTAATATATCTCAATTTCACACAGGTTAATATTTTTCAAGCGTAATTGCACTTGAAGTTAATTAGCAACAACTAGGAGTTAAGCCCGTCAAAGATTAGAGAGAAGTCTCACAACACCAGTTTAAAGTCCAACAGGCTTATTTAGAATCATGAGCTTTCACAGCACTGCTCCTTCATCAGGTGAGTCAATAGATGAAGGGGCAGCGATCTGAAAGCTTGTGAATCCAAAATAACCTTTTGGACTTTAACCTGCTGATGAGAGACTTCTTCCTGAAGCTTGAGAAACTGACTGGTGAAATGAAAGACATTTTGAGCAGAGATCAGGGGGGATTTTAAACTTGTCATTCTCCCATCTAAGCAAAACTTCACTTATTGCAGCTGCTGTCTCAGCTCCCTCTTGTTAATGCTTGACAGAGATTTCTAGTGTGGGAGCAATTCTTGTTCATCCTTGGAGGTTTTCAATCTGACAACATAAATATGGGATGTAGCCTCAAATATATTTGACGGCGGACCAGGACAGAAAGACGGATAGCGTCCAAGGCAGTGACAAAGTGCAGTGGTGAGATTAACAGATATACAGGAGAGAGGAGTATAGGAAGGAGATGAAGACAGGAGAAACAGTTAAAAGAGAGAGGGATACCTTGGATGGGGGAGGGAGTAACACCTATCTGAATGTTTGGAGACTGCCCCTCAGGAAGGCATGAGTGTCAATAAACAATATGATGTGGTGATGCCGGTGTTGGACTGGGGTGGACAAGATGAGAATACACACAGATTAGGTTATAGTCCAACAAGTTTATTTGAAATCACAAGCTGCCCCTTCATTTGGTGGTGTTACAGGTACCAATAAACAACGTGGTGCACTGCTGCCTCACAGCGCCAGGGACCCAGGTTCAATTCTGGCCTTACATGACAGTCTGTATGTCATTTGCACATTCTCCCAGTGTTTGTATGAGTTTTCCCTGGGTTTATTCACACATTTCAAAGAGTGTGGGTTAGGTTGATTACTGAATTGCCCCTTAGTGCCGCAATGTCATGTTGCAACTGTACAAAACTCTAGTGCGGCCGCACTTGGAGTATTGTGTGCAGTTCTGGTCCCCACATTATAAGAAAGATGTGGAGGCATTGGAGAGGGTACAGAGGAGGTTTACCAGGATGTTGCCTGGTATGGGAGGCAGGTCTTATGAAGAGAGGCTGAGGGATTTGAGGTTGTTTTCGTTAGAAAGGAGGCGGCTAAGAGGGGACCTAATCGAAACATATAAGATGATTAGAGGTTTCGATAGGGTGGACAGTGATAGCCTTTTTCCTAGGATGGAAAAAGCTAGCACGAGGGGACACAACTTTAAATTAAGGGGTGATAGTTATAGGACGGATATCAGAGGTAGGTTCTTTACCCAAAGGGTGGTTCGGGAGTGGAATGCCCTGCCTGCAGCAGTTGTAGATGCGCCAAGTTTGGTGGCGTTTAAGAGGGTAGTTGATAAGTACATGGAAGAGAAGGGAATGGTTTAGTTTGGAGGGTCATTGCTTTTTATATTGGTCAGCGCAACATCGAAGGCCGAAGGGCCTGTTCTGTGCTGTAATGTTCTATGTTCTATATCCCTCTATACCCATCTTACCCATGTAACCGTCTATATGCTTTTTAAAAGATAAAATTGTACCTGTCTCTACGACTACCTCTTGCTGCTTGTTCCAGACACTCACCACCTTCTGTGTGAAAAAATTGCCCCTCTGGATACTTCTGTATCTCTCCTTTCTGACCTTACCTTTGTGAAAAGATATCTAGCTGATCTATGCCCCTCATTATTTTATAGACCTTGATAAGATCATCCCTCAGCCTCCTACGCTCCAGAGAAAAAAGACCCAGTCTATCCAGTCTCTCCTTATAACTCAAACATCAAGCCCCATTAGCATCTTAGTAAATCTTTTCTGTGCTCCTTCTAGTTTAATAATATCCTTTCTTTAATAGGGTGACAGGAGGAAAGGATGGATTTTGTCCTAATCAGGTCACTCACTCTCCCTGAATATGGGTGTGATGTCTGAGTCTCTGACAGCGGAAGCATTGTGGGATGATCCAGTGAGAGTGATGTGTTCAGATATTCATTTCATCCATGATGGAGGGGAATTGTTTTCTACTCAGGAAGCTTCATGAGTCTCTTCAGGTAACCTTCAATACCAAGTAAGTGTTATCAATCCCTCCAACATCTTGGGGAAGCAGCTATTCCATAAACCTCCAGTGACCTCTGCTGCTACTCTGTTGAATTCAATTTGATGATGTCATTTACTCTCCCCTCTCATTCGCTATCTATCTCTCCACTTTGTCAACCTTTCTCCTCTTATACATCATTATCTTTCCTCCTCTTCCTCTCTCACTCTCTCTCCCCTTCTCCATCAATATTGAGAGGTATAGAGAAAAAGTCATAAACTATCATAAATGAAAGAAACAAAGCAGAATTATTGAAGTTATAATGTCATGATGACTCTATTAAAGCATTTTAATTAATTCTTCTGTTTCTGTAATACAGCTAAAATGAACCATTATCTGTAGGTCTAATTTGCTGAAATAATCGTTGGCCACAGCATCTAGACTGGAATCATGAATATGACTGACTGTTGCTGCCTGAACACCCAAAACCAAAATTTGAAGAGCTGCCTCAAATATGGCCAAACATGGGAATCCGCAAACTCCCCTCCAAGTCACGCACCATTCTGACTTGGAAACTTATCACTGTTCCATCAATGTTGCTGGGTCAAAAATCCTGGAAATCATTCCCTAACTGTAGGTGTACCTACACCTCATTATCAACAAGGCAGCTCACCATTACCTTCTCAAGGGCAATCAGGGATGGGAAATAAATATTACTCTAGGTAGTAACATCTACATGCCATGAATATTTCTTTTTAATTTGAAGGAAATAGCAAAGGTCAAACCAGAAACAATCAGTAAACTTGTTGGATCTATGTAGGGAGCTGCTGCCACAACACTCAGGATCTCAGCACTCACACAGCAGAGTACTGAGTACCTGTGAAGGACATCTCTTATACAAATCTTGCTGAGATTCAAATGAACACAAACGTGCATCATAATGGCAATCCTCCACTCACCTTCTCTCCCGTGGCTTTCAGTCTTCACAAACACCATTCCCCTCACATTCCACAACTGACTATAACTCACAAGCTATTTGAAATCCTCTGCACTGCCCTTCATTTATTCACTCCATGATGATCTTTTCAATCCACCTACTGCCCACATTCCTTCTCAGTTCCCCAAGTGGAACAACCTTCCTGAGTTGGATCAGCCAGCAGACATCCTTTGAATCAAGGATAGGGAAACACAGGAGTTACTAACAAATTCCTTGTGACAAATCTGTCAATAGCTTTGAACTACTTCAGAGTGCTCTTTGGTTCAGGACAGAGCAAGGCCCCTCTGCAGACAACCTCCACTGCTGGGGTCTCAGTACAAACTCTTATGCACTTGTGGAGACACACAAACAATGCTGCACATTACCAAGGAGTGTCTACAGATTAATCACTGTAAACTCACCAAGTGAGGATCCTTTCATTTGTCTTCGGAATTTGTATTCATAAAATAAAATGACCAAAGAGTGACCAAAGAGGTGGATGGGGGTAAGGCGGTTGATGTAGTATATATGGACTTTAGTAAGGCGTTTGATAAGGTGGCCCATGGAAGACTTCGACAGAAAATGCAGATGTGTGGAATAGAGGGTGATTTAGCTAATTGGATTAGGAATTGGCTAGCAGATAGAAGACAGAGGGTGGTGGTTGATGGGAGATATTCATCGTGGAGTTCGGTGACAAGTGGTGTGCCTCAGGGGTCTGTTTTGGGGCCCCTGCTGTTGGTAATTTTTATAAATGATCTGGATGAGGGTATTGAGGGATGGATCAGTAAATTTGCAGATGATACTAAAGTTGGTGGTGTGGTAGATAGTGAAGAGGGGTGTTTTAGTTTACAGAGTGACTGGGACAAGTTGCAGAGCTGGGCAGAGAGGTGGCAAATGGAGTTTAATGTGGAAAAGTGTGAGGTAATGCACTTTGGCAGGAACAATAAATGTGTAGAGTATAGGGCTAATGGTAGGGCTCTTAATAGTGTTGAGAACAGAAGGATCTTGGTGTATGTGTCAATAGATCCCTGAAAGTAGGCAGTCAAGTGGATAAAGTTGTTAAGAAGGCATATGGAGTCTTAGCTTTTATTGGTAGGGGGATTGAATTTGGGAGCCGCAGCATCATGTTGCAACTGTACAAAACTCTAGTGCGGCCGCACTTGGAGTATTGTGTGCAGTTCTGGTCCCCACATTATAAGAAAGATGTGGAGGCATTGGAGAGGGTACAGCGGAGGTTTACCAGGATGTTGCCTGGTATGGAGGGCAGGTCCTATGAAGAGAGGTTGAAGGATTTGAGGTTGTTTTCGTTAGAAAGGAGGCGGCTAAGAGGGGATCTTATTGAAGCATATAAGATGATTAGAGGTTTAGATAGGGTGGACAGTGATAGCCTTTTTCCTAGGATGGAGAAAGCTAGCACGATGGGACACAGCTTTAAATTAAGGGGTATGAGTTATAGGACGGATATCAGAGGTAGGTTCCTTACTCAAAGAGTGATTAGGGAGTGGAATGCCCTGCCTGCAGCTGTTGTAGATGCGCCAAGTTTGGTGGCGTTTAAGAGGTTAATTGATAAGTATATGGAAGAGAAGGAAATGGTTTAGTTTGGAGGGGCATTGCTTTTTATTTTGGTCGGCACAACATCGAAGGCCGAAGGGCCTGTTCTGTGCTGTAATGTTCTATGTTCTATGTTCTAAAACAAAAACAGAAACCCAGACTCAGAGACAACACTGATACCTACAGCTTAAACTGGTTGCCATTTTAATATAAATCAAACTTTCAGGCTGCCAGTTTACAGGGAGCAAAGTATTCTGTACACAGTCTTGAGATTTAACCCCTTAGAAAATGAATCTAATACAACAGAAATATTACAAGTTATTGTCAGTCATGGCTTAGTTAGCATTCTCGTCTTTTGAGCAGAAGGTCATGGATTCAAGTCTCATTCCAGAGATTCCAATGCAGCAGTGAGGAAGTCAGAGGTACCATTTTTCAGACCTGTTAAAAGAAGTCCCCACCTGTTATCTCAGGTGAATGTAAAAAATCCCAACTATGGATCTCACAATAAACATCAGAAAAACAGATTATCTGTTCATTATCACATTTATAGGACTTGCTGTGAACTAATTAACTGCCACGTTTCCAGTGAGTACACTTCAAAAACACTTCATCACCTGTATTTTCAACAGCCTCAGGTCATGAAAGTTGACATAAATACACATGTTCACCTTTCTTAGGGAAATGTTCTATTTCACATGAAGTGGAAATTATAAAATTCATTGATGTCTACAGTGACCAAGACATTGTGTACAGGATTCTTACTGTAGGCTCCTGAGAGTTTCAGTGAATGGGAAATCACCATGCTGATAAATCAAATGCTTTGGGTCAATTAAAAAAGAGAATTTATTGTGAGTTATAAATCCATTGAAGAAGATTGTCTGCTATTTTATCAAACTATACAATATACATCTTACGCCAAATTTTGAATTAATCAAAATAACAAAATATTTTAAAATCACCAACTAAATTAGATCCAATTCTAACCCTGCCCAGTCCTGAGACAAAGAACAAAGAACAAAACAGCACGGGAAACAGGCCCTTCAGCCCAATGAGCCCGTGCCGCCACCCGATGTTCCCACCTCTACCCGTGATCCCTGTCTACGTTTATAGATCTATGGATTAAAAACCAAATTTGAGACAATTTAGGGAGAATTTGTTTTCCCAATTAGCCTAAGAGCACATCTTTGGGATGTGGGAGGAAACCGGAGCACCCGGAGAAAACCCACGCAAGCACGGGGAGAATGCGCAAACTCCCACAGACACAGGGCCCAAATCCATGTATCTGCACAGCACAGCGATAGTCACTGAGCTGTCGTGTTGCCCATCAAATGGTCCAGGTCAAGCCTACACTAACGACGTGAAGCACTAGGATATTCTCAAGTGGCTCATTTTGCCAGCACCGGGACTAAGCATTAAAATTAAAACTAGTGTTTTCAAATAAGATGTCAGGAAGTGATGAGAAGGCAGGTGGGGCAGGAATAATGAGTATACTTCACTACACAACCAATATGTAGTTCTGAATGAGAGTAATAGTCAATTTGGGGAGTGCAGCCACAGCCATGGACATGGACATCACAAGAGCGACCACTGAGCACATGTAGACTTTTAGACAGTGAATGTTGTGAGATAATGAAAACTGTTACAGCCGAGACGCACCCTGCTCTCCCTCTGACTCCCTAGCTGGCCTTACTAATGAGGAACAGGATTCCTGGCTAATTCTCCCCCTCAATAGAGCAGAGATGCTGAGACCAATTAAAGTCACTCAATTACTACACCCCAGGAATGGTTCCTCCCCCAGGTACTTGTGCTGATAGATCAGAAGCTGAAACCTTCCTAACCATTGAATATCTGATTGCCTCTTTAGTCAGAGTGAGAGTCAGTGAGTGTCTTGTACCTGGCACTACATTGAAAGGACGTTGAGATTATCCAGGAGCTACTATACACATTGATATCTACTACTGGTGATGTTTGGAGATCTGGTTAAATTAGCCTTCTTGACATGATAATAGGGTAATTGTTATGGGGGACTTTAACTTTACTAATATTGATTGGAATAGCTATAGCTCTAGCTCGTTAGAGGGCTCAGTTTTTGTACAAAGTGTGCAGGAAGGTTTTTTGACTCAGTATGTAGATAGGCCAACTAGAGGTAAGGCTACATTGGATTTGGTGCTGGGCAATGAGCCAGACCAGGTGTTAGACTTGGAAGTTGGTGAACATTTTGGTGATAGTGACCACAATTTGGTTACGTTCACCTCAGTGATGGATAGGGATAGGTATGAAGCTGGGGGCAGTAGTTATAGCTGGGGGAATGGTAATTATGAGGCCATAAGGAGGCAATTAGGGTGCATAGGTTGGACTAGGAAACTACAGGGACTGGGCATATCCGAAATGTGGAGCTGATTCAAGGAGCAGCTACTGCGAGTCCTTGATAAGTATGTCCCTGTCAGGCAAGGAGGAAATGGTCGAGTAAGGGAACCATGGTGTACTAAAAAAGTTAATTCGCTGGTTAAAAGGAAAAAAGAGACTTATGTCAGGATGAGGCTTGAAGGCTCAGTTAGTGCAATGGATAGCTATAGATTAGCCAGGAGGGAGCTAAAGAGTGAGTTGAGGAGAGCTAAAAGTGGACACGAGAAGACTTTGGCTGATAGCTTTAGGATTCTCCTTGATCCTTTCTTTAGATATGTTAAGAATAGAAGATTGGTTAGGGCAAGATTAGGGCCAGTCAGAGACAGCAGTGGGAAGTTGTGCGTGGAGCCTGAAGAGATCGGAGAGGCACTGAATAAATATTTCTCTTCGGTATTCACGCAGGGTGATGTAAATGTAGTTATGGAGAACACTGAGGTACAGGGTTGCAAACTGGAAAGTATTGAAGTAGATAGGGAGGATGTGCGAGATATTCTCGAGGGTTTGAAGTTGGATAAGTCCCCTGGGCCGGACGGGATTTACCCTAGGATTCTCTGGGAGGCAAGAGAGGAGATTGCAGAGCCTCTGGCTCTGATCTTCAGGTCGTCGTTGGTTACGGGTGTAGTGCCGGAAGACTGGAGGATAGCGAATGTGGTCCCATTGTTCAAGAAGGGGAAGAGAGACTTTCTGGGGAATTATAGGCCTGTGAGTCTTACTTCTGTTGTGGGCAAAGTATTGGAGAGAATTATTAGGGATAGGATTTATAGTTATTTAGAGAGAAAAGAATTGATTGGGGATAGTCAGCATGGTTTTGTGAAGGGTAGGTCGTGCCTTACTAACCTTATTGAGTTTTTTGAAAAAGTGACAAAAGAGGTGGATGGGGGTAAGGCAGTTGATGTGGTATATATGGATTTTAGTAAGGTGTTCGATAAGGTGGCACATGGAAGGCTTCTGCAGAAAATGCAGATGTATGGGATAGAGGGTGATTTAGCTAATTGGATTAGGAATTGGCTAGCAGATAGAAGACAGAGGGTGGTGGTTGATAGGAGATATTCATCTTGGAGTTCGGTGACAAGTGGTGTACCTCAGGGGTCTGTTTTGGGGCCCCTGCTGTTTGTAATTTTTATAAAGATCTGGATGAGGGTATTGAAGGATGGATTAGTAAATTTGCAGATGACACTAAAGTCGGTGGAGTGGTAGATAGTGAAGAGGGGTGTTATAGTTTGCAGAGAGACTTGACAAGTTGCAGAGCTGGGCCGAGAGGTGGCAAATGGAGTTTAATGTGGAAAAGTGTGAGGTAATTCACTTTGGCAGGAATAACAAATGTGTAGAGTATAGGGCTAATGGTAGGACTCTTAATAGTGTTGATGAACAGAGGGATCTTGGTGTATGTGTGCAGAGATCCCTGAAAGTTGGCAATCAAGTCGATAAGGTTGTTAAGAAGGCATATGGAGTCTTAGCTTTTATCGGTAGGGGGATTGAATTTCGGAGCCGCAACGTCATGTTGCAACTGTACAAAACTCTAGTGCAGCCGCACTTGGAGTATTGTGTGCAGTTCTGGTCCCCACATTATAAGAAAGATGGGAGGCATTGGAGAGGGTACAGAGGAGGTTTACCAGGATGTTGCCTGGTATGGAGGGCAGGTCTTATGAGGAGAGGCTGAGGGATTTGAGGTGTTTTCGTTAGAAAGGAGGCGGCTAAGAGGGGACCTGATCGAAACATATAAGATGATTAGAGGTTTAGATAGGGTGGACAGTGATAGCCTTTTTCCTAGGATGGAGAAAGCTATCACGAGGGGACATAGCTTTAAATTAAGGGGTGGTGGTTTTAGAACAGATGTCAGAGGTAGGTTCTTTACCCAGAGGGTGGTAAGGGTATGGAATGCCTTGCCTGCGTCAGTTGTAGATGTGCCAAGTTTGGTGGCATTTAAGAGGTTAGTAGATAAGTTTATGGATGAAAGGGGAATGGTTTAGGTTAGAGGGTCACTGCTTCTTCCTAATTGGTCAGCGCAACATTGGGGGCCGAAGGGCCTGTTCTGCACTGTAATGTTCTATGTTCTATGATTGAGCTGCTTGAGATTTAGAATCACTGAATCCCTACAGTACAGAAGGAGGCCATTGTAACCATGGGGTCTGCACCGACTCTCCGACAGAGCAACATATCCAGACCTTATCCCCATAACTGCACATATTTACCCCATTAAAACCCCCAAACTTACACATCTTGAGACACTAAAGGACAATTTAGAATAGCTAATCCATTTAAATCTCACATCTTTTGGACTTAGGAGGAAACTTGAGCACCCAGAGGAAACTCACACAGACGCGGTGAGAGCATGCAAACTCCACACACAATTACCCACGCCCAGAATTAAACCTGGTGCTTTGATGCAGCAATGCTAACCACTGCTGGAGGAGAGATTGTAGACAAGCATACCTTGGAAGGACAGTTCCCTGTGTAAGCACTGGAGGATAAACAACACAGACAACTCTCAGTGTAAGGGAAGCAGGTGAGCCAGGTTAAAGTCCTCGTGGAGATGTTGTTTTGAGAGAGTGAAGCAATTCTGTCATACCCCATACTGGAAGGATTTATTTCCCATTGAGTTCATTGATGTTTTAGGAAGTGTGACAACTGGGTAAAAGCTTTATTATAGAATCACAAAGATTGGGTTTCTACCTGTGAGTGTGATGATGAACCAGACCACACTGATTGTGAAAACTTTACCTTACACCTGAATGGTTTTGCATGAGTGTGAATCTGTTGCTGCTTCAGGAGATTTCATTCATCAGTAAAAGCCTTGACACAAACAAGGAACCTAAAGATTTGTTCCACTGAGTGAATCCTCTGGTCTTTCAGTAAAGTTAGACATTATCAAAAGCTACCATGGAGACATCACACTTTGTGGATTGACTAATACAGCAGGAAATTTGACAGCTTTGGGAGACTTTGTCACCTCACACCTGAATAGCTTCTGCTCCATGTGAATGTGTTGGTGTTTCAACTGTTGATGACTGTGCAAAGGCTTGGTTACACACCTCATGTCTGAAAGATTTCTCTTCAATGTGGATCCTCAGGTGCTTCAGGAGAGCAGAGGAGTGAACGAAAGCCTTCGCACAATCATCACACTTGAAGGGTTTCTTCCCTGTATGAATCCTCTGGTGCTTCAGGAGATCAGAGGATTGGGTGAAAGCCTTTTCACAAATTTCACATCTGAAGGGCTTCTCCCCTGTGTGAATCCTCTGATGTATCAGGAGAGTTGAAGATGTCACAAAAGCTTTATTACAAACCTCACATTTAAAGGGTTTCTCCCCAGTGTGCACAAGCTGGTGCATATGGAGGTTCCCTGATTTTGAGAATGATTTGTTGCACACCTCACACCTGAACAGCTTCTCGCCTGTATGAGTGCGTTGGTGTGCACGAAGATTTGATGATTGCGAGAATGATTTGTCACACACCTCACAATTAAATGGTTTCTCTCCTGTGTGACTGCGTTGGTGATTAACAAGGTCTGATAATCGTGCAAAGCCCTTGTTACATGCCTCACACATGAAAGGCTTCTCCCCTGTGTGAGTGCGCCTGTGATACACCAGGATTGATAATCGTGCAAAGCTCTTATCACACACCTCACAGAAGAATGGCTTCTCACCTGTGTGTATGCGCTGGTGTGCACGGAGATGAGATGAATGTGAAAATGATTTGTCACACACCTCACACTTGAATGGTTTTTCTCCTGTGTGCAGGCGGCGATGATATACCAGGTGTGATAATCGTGCAAAGTTTTTGTTACACATTTCGCAAGCGAATGGTTTCTCTCCTGTGTGAATACGTTGGTGTATGCTGAAGTGAGACAAGTGTGAGAATGATTTGTCACACACATCGCACTTGAACGGTTTTGCTCCTGTATGACTGTTCCTGTGATTCACCAGGCTCGATAACTGCATGAAGCTCTTGTTACACATCTCACACTGGAATGGTCTCTCTCCAGTGTGGGTGTGTTGGTGATTCAGGAGTGTCCATGAGTCTGTGAATGCTTTGTCACAAAACTCACACTTGAATGGTTTCTCTCCACTGTGGATGCGTTGATGCCTTCGGAAGGGAGATGAATGTGCAAATGATTTGTTACAAACCTCACACTTGAATGGTTTCTCTCCTGTGTGAATGCGCCGATGATTCACCAGGCCAGATGATTGTGTAAAGCTTCTGTTACACACCTCACATTTAAATGGCTTCTCCCCAGTGTGAATGCGTCGGTGATTCACGAGTGTTGATGACTGTGCGAAGACTTGGTTGCACACTTCACATTTGAAGGGTTTTTCCCCAGTATGAATCCTCTGGTGTATCAGGAAGGATGTTGAATTTGTGAACGTTTTGTCACACACCTCACACTTGAATGGTTTCTCATCCATGTGACTATCCTCGTGTTACAGGTGGGATAATAGATGCACCTTTTGTGTTAGAAGATCCAGGGAGCCCTCTTAAACATCACGCTTGAACAGCTTCTCACATGTAGGAATGAGTCAGTGGTTCGTGAGTCTGAATGAATGACTGAAACTCTCATCACATGTGGAACTCACTTACACTTCTTTCCAGTACTATCCTTACCGATCACCCACAACCGAACCTTTGGAAAGTGTGGTTCTGATGGAAAGTTTCACACTACTGACCAGTTTCAGATCTGATGGTATGTCAATACTCCCCTAACCCAACCGATTTCCTGATGATGATTTCACTGTCCAACCTTCTCTGTGTTAAGCAATGATGTGAAGGGGCTAGATGTCTTCCCACAGCTGTGCAGTTGTTCCTTGGATGATGGTCAGGATCTATGTGCGGTGTCTATTCTCTCTATATTCTCTGGTGTAGTATGGTGCAATCCTTCTGTAAAACAGGAAAAGGAAACATCATTTCCTCCAACTTCTTCTCCTCCAATGCTAAAGGAGCTGACTCCTCAGTTAAAAACTGTTCCATAAATCTGCTATTCCTCTTATGAGGGATTGGCTGCAAGTGCTTCTTTCTTCCTCACTTGTCTGTCACACACCTTCTGTTTCCAGCAGGAACACTGGAGAATGACCATAGAGTCACAGGGGTTTACAGCAAGGAAATAGGCCCTTTTTTTAAACCTCTAAGCTAGTGTCAATTGCCCATGTTTGGTGCATATCCCTCTATACCCATCTTACCCATGTAACTATCTGAATGCTTATTAAAAGACAAAATTATACCCCTCTCTACTACTGCCTCTGCAGTTCATTCAGACATCCACCACCCTCTCTGCGAAAAAATTGCCCCCCTGGACTCTCTTATATTGCTCCTCTCTCAGCTTAAACTTTTATGCTTTTAGTTTTAGATTGCTCTGCCTTTGGGAAAAGATGTTGACTAACTATGGTATCGATGCCCCTCATTATTTTATTGACTTCTATAAGATCACCCCTAAGCTTTCTATGCTCCAGGGAAAAAAGTCCCAGTTTGTCCAGTCTTTCCTTATAACTCATGGTATAACTCCAAGTTCTGGTAGCATCCTAGTAAATCTTTTCTGCACTCCTTCTAGCTAAATAATATCCTTTCTACAACAGGTGAACAAAACTGTGAATAGTAATCAAGGTGTGGCCTTACCAATGTCTTGTACAACTTGACAAGATGTCCCAACTCTTGTGTACAATGTTCTGACCAAACAAGCCATCCTATTCACCTGTGACTTCATTTCAAGGAACTATGCACCTGTACGCTTATACCTCTGTTCTATAAGTCTCCCCAATGCCATTCCACTAACTCAGTAAGTTCTGCCCTTGTTCAATTTACCAAAATGCATCACCTCACATTAGAATCATAGAACTCTATAGTGCAGAAATAGGCCATTTGGCCCATCAAGTCTGCATCGACCATAATCCCATCCAGGCCCTCCTCCCATATCCCTACATATTATTACCCTCTAATCCCTCTAACCTAAGTATCTTAGGACATTAAGGGACAATTTTAGCGTAGCCAATCAACCTAACCTGCACATCTTTGTACTGTGGGAGGAAACCAGAGCACCCGGAGAACCCAGAAGAAACCCACGCAGACAAGAGGAGAACGTGCAAACTCCACACACACACACACAGTGACCCGAGCCAGGAATCAAACCCAGGTCCCTGGAGCTGTGAAGCAGCAGTGCTAACCACTGTGCTACTGTGCCGCCCATATTATAGACAATATTTAAAATTTATCTGCCATTCACTGGCCCACTAGTCAATTGATCATGATCCCACTGCAATCCTAGATAACCTTCTTCACTGTCCACTATGTCACCAATCTTGGTGTCATCTACAAACTTATTAACTATGTCTCCTAAATTCTCATCCAAATCCAAAGGCATAAATAACAAATAGCAGTGGATCCTGGTCACAAGTCTCCAGTTTGAAAAACAATCTTCGATGGCCACCCGTTGTCTGCTGTCATCAAACCAATTTTGTATCCAATTACCTTCCTTTTCTTGAATCCCGTGAGATTTAACCTTATGCAATAATCTACCATGTGATATCTTGTCAAAGGCCTTGCTAAAGTCCATGTAGACAATGTCGACTGCACTGCCCTCATCTACCTTCTTGGTTACCCCTTCAAAAAAGGCCAGGAGCAGACAAAGTGATACTTTCTTTCTTCCACCCTAAATCCCATCTTCCCAGGCACAATGACAGCAATAGAAAATACAGTCAAGCAGAGTGTAAAACGGGCTTTCCATTCATCATGAACTCAAGTTGTACTGATGAAGACCAGTTTTACCCTTACAGCATGTGTTCAAAAAAAAACTGAGGAGAAATGTTAATTAAATAGAGATTTTGAAGATTTCCCCATTATTTTATTTGAAGTAAATACACTGGGCAAGAAATGCTGGAAGTTAAGGAAAATATTGCTTCAGTGTGGTTGATTGAAGTGTTCTGGTTTATCCTGGAGAATTAGATACACTGCACTTATTCAGACTGGATCTCCCAAATTCAACTATCAGACACAGCATTAGGCAAAACTATCAAATCTAAGTCCAGGCTTTTGAGAAAGCCAAGACCTTCAGGTAAAATCTTTAAATAGTGTATTAAAAGTCAATTCAATAAAAGTTGAATTTCTATGGTGTTGGATTAATAATCCAGAGATTGTGATTTCAAATCCAACCACAGAATGTTACATACATAGAATTACAGCGCAGAAACAGGCCATTTGGCCCAATTGGTTCATGCTGGTGCTCATGCTTCACAAAAGCCTCCTCTCACCCCATCAGTACATCCTCCGGTTCCTTTTGCCCTTGTGTACTTTTGGAGTTTCCTTGAAAGGTATTGATGTTATTCATTTCTACTACCTTCTGCTGTGAAACAGAATTGAATACATTTTGGAATAGAATCAATAACAATAATTGCACTGAATCTCATGGCTTCAGGGCAAACAAGTTTAAGGAAACATACCTCTCCCCTCCCAGCAAATGAGTAAGTATGTCACCATGTTGATCATCACTGGGGAAGTAGACCAAGGACAGATTTGAAAACTGAATATCAGTGAGCCATGAATAGCAGCAGGATTGTATTCCATCACAATCTCATTCCATGATTATCATCAAACCAGTAGATAGACATATCAGAAGCAGCATTGGGTAATCTTTAGAGTCTTTGTAAACTTCAGAGTCCATGGTTAAGAAAGGCCACACAGCCTCTTCTTTCTCAGAAGATGAAGGAAATTTGGCATATCCACTGCATATCAACTTTTACAGAACACTGTAGAAAGCATTCTTTCTGGTTATTTCACAGTTCTGTCCAAGACCATAAGAAGTTACAAACTGTTGTGAACAAAGCCCAATCCATTACTCAAATCAGCTTCTCGCCCACTGACTCTTCTACACTTCCTGCTGCCTCAGAAAAGTAGCCAGCAAAATTAAGGACCCCATGCACCTTGGACATACTCTCTTCCAGCTTCTTCCATTGGGAAAAGATACAGAAGTCTCAGGACACATACCAAATAGATCAAAAACAGCTTCTTCCCTGCTGCCATCAGACTTTTGAATGGACCTACCTTGCATTAAGTTATCTTTCTCTACACCCAAGCTATGATGTAATATTACATTCTGCACTCTTTCCTTTCATTCTCTACATGCGGTATGCTTTGTCTTTATAGCACACAAGAAACAATACTTTTCATTGTATACTAATATATGTGACAATAATAAATCAAATAAAAAGCAATCTTTGAATGCAGTGACAATAATGCAATGTGATACATGTAGGCTAAACAGAACTAAACTGCCCCAGCAGACCAGAAAAATCAATACATCAGTGGTTCTGCAGACGGAGACATAAATTGAAACTGTCCAGGAGGGTGTTCAGTCTTGTTAAAAGTTAAGGGGTGAACTACACTTCATTGGCTTTAAATAACTTTGGGACACTGGTGATCATAAAACGCTCTATATAAATGCACACATTTCTTTTTGAGGAACACAAACATACTCTGTAAATCAGTAAAAAAATTCTTCCAATAAACACACTCAATATAACACACAGCTCCGATCAAACAGCTCAGCACAAGGCACCGAGTAAACAGGTATTTCAGCTGGATTTTCTCACACAGCATAAGGGGCATTTCCACACCTGATTCCCCACAGGATAGTCAGACTGCCTGAACATTACATTGCAATGTAATTATTATAAATTCTGCTCCTTCACTCACCATCTCCTCACTTGGTTTTCAGTCCCTACAGGAAGTGAAGCAGCTGTGAAAGAGGAAGAGGAGGGAATGGACAGAGTGGGTGAGCTCTCTGATTGACGTCTCTCACAGCCAATCCTAATATTTCTGGAGTAACAGGAGTTTCCTGAAGTTTGGGAAACTGACCGGTGAAACGGAGGAGACTTTGAGCAGCAGATCAGGTGGGGATTTAAACTTGTCATTGTCCCATCTGAATAAAACCTCACTTATTACAGCTGCTGTCTCAGTTCCCCTGGTAAATGTTTGACAGAGATTTCTAGTGTGGGCATTCGTCATTCTCAGAGGCTGTCAGACTGACAGTATCAGTGTGGGGATGTGTATTCTCGGATATGTTTGATAGTGGATCAGAAGAGGAAGACTCACAGCAGCGAAGGCAGCAATGGGATTAGCGCATGAATGGGAAAGGGGGAGTGAGAGGAATGAGAACCAGAGGGGGACAGGAGAAAAGGATGTCAGGGATGATAGGGGAGGGGGTGTGTTGGAGAAGGAATGGAGAGGGGTGAGGAGAGAGGGAAGAAGTGGTGGAGAGGAAACCAAGGCACCCAGAGGAAACCTACACAGACACAGGGAGAATGTGCAACTTCCACATAGTGATCCAAGCCAGGAATTGAACCTGAGTCCCTGGCACTGTGAGGCAGCAGTGCTAACCACTGTGCCTCTCCCTGGAGAATAGCAGGTCAGGTGTAAGGATTCGCATTCTAATCAGCAATCTGTGACTGTCTGTGCTGATATGTGTGCTATTGCAGACCAGAACACTGCATTTGCCTGACGAAGATGAAACTCGAAAGCTTGCAGATTTACTATCAAATAAATCGGTTGGGTTTAAAATTGGTGTTGCCAGGCTCTTACTGAGTACAATCACCAGGCAAGACTGTTCCCTTCCCGTGGGCGAACACTTCAGCAGTCACGGGCATTCGGCCTCTGACCTTCGGATAAACGTTCTTCAAGGTGGCCTTCACGACACATGACAGCGCAGAACCGCTGAGCAGAGACCGATAGCCAAGTTCTGCACACATGAAGATGGTCTTAACAGGGATCTTGGCTTCATGTCACACTATCTGTAAACCCCATGACTTGCCTGGGTTAGCAAAAAAACTTCACGCACTGTGCTGTCTGGAGACAATACACATCTCTCTAACCAATGCTCAGGGTTCCCTTCACCCACATTGTTAGCCACTTTAAGACTTGAATAGCAGGTTAGGTGTAAAGACTCGCATTCTAATCAGCAATAGAACATTACAGCACAGAACAGGCCCTTCGGCCTTCGATGTTGTGCCGACCAAAATAAAAAGCAATGCCCCTCCAAACTAAACCATTCCCTTCTCTTCCATATACTTATCAATTAAAGTCAATCTGTGACTGTCTGTGCTGATATGTGTGCTATTGCAGACCAGAACACTGCATTTGCCTGACGAAGACGAAAGTCGAAAGCTTGCAGATTTACTATCAAATAAATTGGTTGGATTTAAAATTGATGTTGCCAGACTCTTACTGAGTTTATTGTGTGACAGTGAAGCTGCTCAACATTCAAACTAGTTTCTAATGAAATGTTATGTTGAGCTGAAAATTTATCTTTCTGTTCACAGATGCTGCTTGATCTGCTGAGTATTTCCAGTAGTTTTTGTTTTGAGTCCAGTTTTGAAGGACAGCAAAAAAACCCAATAATTTTCTATCAGTGTCGAAGCTCCACATGAACTTTCTCTCCATCTGTTTTCTTTCACCCCATCAGCAGATTCCTTGACTCAAAGAGCTTTACAGCAAAGAAAGAGTTCCTTCGGCCCACCATGTCTATCCCCGCCATCAAACACCAATCCACACTAATCTTATTTTTCTGCACTTGTTCCCTAGCTCTGGTTTTTCAAGTCATCATCTAAACGTTTATGAAATGTTGTGAGGTTCCCGTCTCCACTACTCTTTCAGTTGGTGATTTTCAGCCCCCGGGTGGAAACGTTTTTCCTCAGAAAACTCTTGTGTTGCCCAATCAGTAGGACGACTACCACTTCTGTGACTATTTACTCTTCAGTTGTACACAGAGAATCTCCTGCAACGGTGAATCTTCCCACCGCCATCGCTCTGGTTCCTACCAAGGCTCAGTCTCTGCTTTTCAATTCGGTTCAGCCGCTCGAGGCTCGCGCTTCCTCACATTCCAACTGCCGAACGCTGGGAGCTAACCGCCGCTGCGCGCGGAAGAACCACAACTCCCATCAGGAACCCTTTGGTTTCCCCCTCCTCCATCCCTCACCCTCCCCTCCACGGAAACTGCCGTCGCTCACTGCGCAAGCTCAGGAGAGCGGAGTCGGTGAAGCCCTGCCCCTCCCGAGATTATTGGCATGTCGAAGCGGGCAGGTCCAACTTTTCTTTCCTCCTGATTGGCTGTTTAAGCCGTCAATCAGAACGCTGAGCTGTTTGATTGGAGTTTTGTTGGATATTGAGTGTGTTTATTGGAATTGTTTCCATTCTGATTTACAGGCTGAGTTTTGTTGATGGGTCATTGCTGAATATGAGAAGGTGAGGTGTAATTATCTGGGAAGGGCAGAGACATATTCATTGAAATGTTTTTTAATGCCTTCTTTAAAGATTTTATCTAAAGGCCTCGGCGTTTCGCAGAAGCCTGGGTTTGGATTTGATAGTTTTGCCCAGTGCTTTGTCTGAATTTGGGATGTGCAGTCTGAGTGAGTGCAGTCTATCTAATTTCCCAGCATAAAGCAGAACCCTTCAATCAGCTGTAGTGAAGCAATATTTTCCTAGGCTTCTAGCCCTTTCTTCCCATTGTGATTTCTTCAACTAATTTTGGAAAACGATGGGAGAAATTTCAAACTCTCCACTAAATTAATATTTAAACTTATTGACTCAGGGTAAAACTAATCTTCACCCATACAACTTGAGCTGTTCTAAATTGACAGCCCATTTTACATTCTGATCAACTATCTTTTCCATATGAGCTCTGACAAAGCGTCATTTTTACTCGAAACATTGGCTCTGTTTTTTCTCCGCAGATGCTATCAGACCTGCTGTGATTTTATAGCATTTTCTGTTTTTGTGTCTTTTCCATTGACATCATGGTGCCTGGGACGAGGTCTGAGTGAAACACAGGGCCTGTGACATGATATTGAAAAAAAGGACTTGGGCCTAGTTCCCCACACAGGGAAATAGCAGATTGGCATCTACTGTGGAACTTTCAGCAAAGGAAAAGAGAGAGTTGGAGGAAATTATGTTTCCTTTTCCTGTTTTACAGAAGGATTGCACCGTACTATACGAGAGAATACAGAGAGGATAGACACCACTAATATATATTGATAATCAACCCAGGAACGACAGTATAACTGTGGAAAGAGATTGAGTCCCTTTTCAGCATTGCTCAACACAGAAAGTTTGGCAGTGAAACCATCACCTGGAAATCAATCAGGTCAGGAGAGCTTTGACATATCATGAGATCAATAACTCGTCAGTGATGTGGAAATTTTCAACAGAACCAACTTTTTCTGAGGTTTGGTTGCAATGATTGATCTGAGTTAGACTGGGCAAATTGTTAGAGGGTACCAAGTGTAGTGCAAGCTTCAATCATATATCAAGCTCCATGAATCAATTTTCTCTTTCTAACAGGTGAGAACCTGTTTAAATGTGAGGGCCCTCCACAGACTCATGAGATCAGCTAAAATACTGCCACAACAAATGGCAAGCAAACCATTCAAGTGTGAGATGTGTGATCTCACCTTCACACAGTCCTCAACACTTTTGCAACACCATCGCATTCATACAGGGGAAAAACCATTCACCTGTGAGGTGTGCAACAAATCATTCTCACATTTAACAAATCTCCATGCACACCGACGCATTCACACTGGGACAAAACCATTTGTGTGCAATGTGTGTGAGAAATCATTCACACAATCATCAAACCTCCGTGCACACCAACGCATTCATACAGGGGAGAAACCATTTACCTGTGAGGTGTGCGACAAATCATTCTCACATTTAACAAATCTCCGTGGACACCAACGCATTCACACAGGGGAAAAGCCATTCCGATGTGGGGTGTGTGCAAAATCATTCAGGCTGTTATCAAGCCTCCAAATCCATCAGAGGACCCACACTGGGGAAAAACCCTTCAACTGTGAGATTTGCAATAAAGTTTTCGCCACATCAACAAATCTCCTGATACACCAGAGGTTTCACACTGGGGAGAAACCCTTCAGATGTGATGTTTGTGATAAGGCATTCACCCAGTCCTCTGACTTGCTGACTCACCAGTGGATTCACACAGGGGAGAAACCCTTCAAATGTGAGATGTGTGACCGAGCCTTCACACGGTCAACGATGCTTTTGCAACACCAACGTGTTCACACTGGGGAGAAGCCATTCAAATGTGAGATGTGTGATAAATCATTCTCAGACTCATCGAATCTCCGTGTACATCAACGGATCCATACTGGGGAGAAGCCATTCAAGTGTGAGGTGTGTGACAAATCATTCTCGGATTCATCAAACCTCCGTGTTCATCAACGCATCCACACTGGGGAGAAGCCATTTAAATGTGAGGATTGTAATGAGGGCTATACACAGTTATCAGGTCTGTTAAATCACCGCCGCATTCACACAGTTGACTAACCATTCAAACAGAAGGTGTGTGACTGAGACTTACACTATAAACAACAGTAATGAAACACTGTCACATTCACAGTGAGGACACAATATTGAAGTGTGAAGTCATGATGTGAAGATGCCGGTATTGGACAGGAGTGGGCACAGTAAGAAGACTCACAACACCAAATTAAAGTCCAATGTAGCACTCCAAGAACTTGTGTTCCAAATAAACCTGTTGGATTTTAACCTGTTGTGAGACTTCTTAATGTGTGAAGTATGTGACAAATGCTGTACATGATCAACATGCTTCCTGATCCACCAGAGCTTTCATACAGTGAGAAACCATTGTGAGCTATGTGACTGAGCTTTCAAACTACATTCACTTGTTTATTAAGCATCACAAGAATACAGACAATACATACGAGAAACCCTTCAAATGTCAGGCTTGTGATAAAATTTTCGCCACATCTAGAGTCTTCTGATGCATAAAGGATTCACACAGAAGAAGGTACTTAGGTGTAAGTTTTGTAATGAGGGCTTCGCACAATCATCAGAGCATTCACCCAGGGAAGAATCTGTTTGCATGTGAGACCTGTGGAAAAAACCTTCATACAGATATCGAGCTTTCTACAACATCAGACAACCCAGAGCAGAGCAGAGTCACATTTCAAATTTGAGATTTGTAGGAAAGTTTTTGCATTGTTGCATTCCTGGGAAATCATAGATTCACACAGGAGAAACCGTTCTGTGTGATGTTTGTGACAAGATTTTCACCAAATCCTCTGATCTTCTAAAGCACCCGCTGATCCACACTGGAGAAGAACCTTTCAGATGTGACATGGGTGACATTGTTTTCACATAGTCAGTGTATCTTCTTGTCCATCAACAAATTCATACAGGAAGAGGCCCTGTCGCTGTGAGTTCTATAATCACAAATGACTGTCAGACCTCCTGGAAACCCATACGGGAGACAAACCCTTCCAATGTGACGAGCATCAGGATTGTTTTACCCACTCCTTCTCTCTCGCCAAGCGTCAGCGTCTCCACAGGGACTTGAGGCTAGCTCACCTGCTTTCCTTATACTGAGAGTGTTCTGTGTTTACCTTCCTGTGCTCACACAGGGTAGCTGTCCTTCCAAAGTACTGTCTGTCTCAGCAGTGTCACTTTCCAACCTCTCCCACCATTTGTCTAATTGTTTCGAGAAGGCCAGTTTAATCTGACCGGATGGCCATAAGTCACCAAAAAAAGACATCAACATGTATAGAAGCTCCTGTACAAACTCAGTATCCTTTCAGTGCAGTGTTAGGTGCACATCACGCTGACAAGGAGACAATCAGATATTCTGTGGTTAGAAAGGTTTCAGCTTTCGATCTACCAGCACAAGCATTCCTGGGGTAGTAATGGAGCTGTTTCAATTGGCCTCAGTATCTCTAGCCTGTGGAGGGGCAAATTAGCCAGGAATTCTGTTCCTCATCAGTAAGACCAGCTGGGAAGTTGGAGGAGGGCAGCATATGTCTCAGCTGTGGCAGCCTCCGTTGTCTCACAACATTCACTAGAGGTCAATCAATGTCCACAGTCAGTACTCCAGATCAGTATCTTGAGGACTGAGGGGAATGTGAGAGGACAACAGCTTGTATTTATAGAGTGCTTTAATATAGTCAGATATCCCAAAGTGTTTCATAGAAACGTAATCAGAGCGTAATTAATTCTGAGACAAAGAAGGGAATATTAGGAGGCAATAGCCAAAAATATGTTCAAAGAGGTTGGATTTCAGGAATGACCTAAAGAAAGGGTGAGAAATAAAAAACAGAGATTAAGGAGGGAAGTCACAAGTATGGTGCCTGGGTGGCTAAAAACACAGCCGTCAATAGTCAAGTGGAGGATGTACTAAAGCCCAGAATTGGAGCAATGCAGAGATCTCAGAGGGAAATGGGGTTAGGGGTGACAAAGATAGGGGGGAGGTGAGACCATGGAGCAGTTTATACTTGAGCATAAGAATTTTAAATTGGAGATAGTGGGGAACTGGGAAGCAGTGTAGATCAGTGAGCACAGAATGAAATGTATGTGAGTTAGGATAACAACTGCAGAGTTTTAGGTGACTTGAAGTTTCTGGAGGGTGGAAGATGGGAAGCTGGACAGGAGAACATTGGAATGGGCCAATCTGGTCTAGAATCAACAACAGCATGGATGAGGGAGGAATTTAATGAAAGTAGAAACTGGAGTCATCCCTTGACTTATAAACAAGTTTTGAAATTTTAATTTGACCCCTAGACTCAACAGATTTTTGCGGGAAGAGAATTCCAGATTTCCAGTCCCCTTTTTGTGAAGAAGTATTTGCTGACATCACTCCTGAACAGCCTAGCTCTAATTTTAATGTGCTGCCCCTTTAGAATCATAAAATCTACAGTGCAGAAGGAGGCCATTTGGCCTATTGGGGCCTGCAACAACAACAATCCTACCCAGGTCCCATCTCCATAATCCAACCTATTTACCTTCCTAATCCCCCTAATACTATGGGGCAATTTATCATGGCCAAGCAACCTAACCTGTTCTGGACTCTCCCATCGTAGAGGCATAGAGGTTTACAGCGTGGAAACAGATCCTTCGGCCCAAATTGTCCATACTGCCCTTTTAAAAAACCCCTAAACTAATTCCAATTGCCCGCATTTCCCTCTATACTTATCATACCTATGTAACTATTTAAACTTTTTAAAAGACAAAATTGTACCCACCTCTACTACTACCTCTGGCAGCTTATTCCAGACACTCACCACTCTCTGTATGAAAACATTGCCCCTCTGGACACTTTTGTATCTCTCCCCTTTCACCTTGAACATATGCTCTCTAGTTTTAGAGTGCCCTACCTTTGGGAAAACGTAGAATAGCTTCTCTCTGGCCACTTTATCAACTCGTTTAGTCATCTTATTCACCTCAATTAGATTACGCCTTCATTTTCTATGTGATCACTGAGTTCCTCTAACCATTGGTGGGCATTGTAAGATGGAAACAAGTTCTATCTGGTGTTTTTAATCCATCGGAATTAGGAGTAGACTAAGGCAGAGAGATTTTAAAGAAACTTCAGTCTAGTATTCTGAAAGAGTTTTTCCTGGTATGAGTGTGTGTTAGTAAAATGAGCTAGCTCACAGGAATGTGTATGGGGTAGAATCAGACCTGCTTTAGTTGGTGATGTGAATTATATAGACAGATCCTCTTCCGGTGATGGGTATTTGACTAACACCATGGGTAATGTTTGTACGCTCCTGTCTGGGAGGACTACTATCTGAGTATGGTGAAGGAGGGAGGAAGAATCTCTACAAACTTGAGTTCCCTCAGCCCATCATACCTCAATATAATAATAATATATGTTCACCTTACACTCTTCTCAGATTCATGGGAAAGTGCTTGGGTCATTTTTCAGTTTCGTATAAACTAAATTTTGTGTTGTCTCTACAGATTTATAATTCACAATAAATTCATGTTCTTCTAGCTTTAACTCAAACCACCTGTTTTGTCATCATGGTGTGTTCCTATTCACTGAAACATTCAGGAGCTACAGTAAGAGCTACAGTAATACACAATATATTGGTGTTATGAAGGGGAAGGTAATCTTCTTTCTGACAACTAACACTCAACCACTCAAAGATAAGTATCTCCCTTTCATAAACTTTTAAAACGTATGTGAGAAGTAGTACAATCTGCCTACAGCAATTTTTAGTGCTTAAATCAAAAATAACTATCCAGGACTCTCTTTGAAAGAAACAAATAATGCTTTATTTTTTAACCAACTAAACAGGTTAACTAAACTATTAACAAACTGAATAAAATACTATTCTAATAGTATTCTGTTAGATAATCAGAATTCCCACTTGAAAAACAAATATTTAAAAAATTTTATAGAACATAGAACAGTACAGCACAGTACAAGCCCTTCGGCCCTCAATGTTGTGCCAAGCTATGTCCAAATCCAAGATTAAGTTATCTCACTCCCTATCATTCGTACTCCATGTGTCTAACCAATAACTGCTTGAAAGTTCCTAAAGTGTCCTGACTCCACTATCACAGCAAGCAGTGCATTCCACATTCCAGCCACTCTCTGAGTGAAGAATCTACCTCGGACATCCCTCCTATATCTCCCACCATGAACCTTATAGTTATGACCCCTAAAAACAGCTACATCAACCCAAGGAAATAGTTTCTGTATGTCTACTCCATCTATCCCCCTCATTAAACCTCTATTAAGTCGCCTCTCATCTTCCTCCACTCTAAAGAGAAAAGCCTCAGCTCCATCAACCTTTCCGCGTAAGACCTACCCTCCAAACCAGTTATCATCCTAGTAAATCTCCTTTGCACTCTCTCCAATGCTTCCACATCCTTCTTATAGTAAGGTGATCAGAACTGAACACAATATTCCAAATGTGGTCTCACCAATGTCTGGTATAGTTGCCATGATGTAGAGATGCCAGCATTGGACTGGGGTAAACACAGTAAGAGGTCTGACAACACCAATTTTAAATCCAACTGATTTATTTGCTAGTAAATTGCAAGCTTTTGTACCCTTCCTAAGGCAAATGAGGTGTTCTGGTCCGCAATAGCACACATATCAACACAGACAGTTTACAGATTGCTGATTAGAATGCGAATCCTTAGACCTAACCTGCTATTCGAGTCTTAAAGTGGCTAACAATGTGAGTGGAAGGAGCACTGAGCACAGGTTAGAGAGACATGCATTGTCTCCAGACAGCACAGTAAGTGAGGTTTTTTGCTAACCCAGGCAAGTCATGGGGGTTACAGATAGTGTGAGATGAAGCCAAGATCCCTGTTAAGACCGTCCTCATGTGTACAGATAGCCAAGTTCCTCCACATTTCTCAGAACCCTGCCATTGACCCCTGTAACCCACATTCAAGTTTGTCCTACCAAAATGTATCAATTATAGTCACTCTGAAATGTCAGTCAGGTTTGCAGTCTTCCCGGAATTTTCTTTCTTCTGTGGTTCTGTTTTTGAGTCCTTCTGAGATAAAATGAGGCTTTTTAAAGACATAAAATGGTCTTTAACACAGATAGTTATCTGTCTGTGTTTCTTTGTTTTGCTGTGAGCTGTGGCAGGTGATTTTCTTCTGACTTCTGGCTCTTTGGAGCTGGGAGTGATAGCATTTATACCTCCTATGACAAAGCTAAATTCACACAATAGGGTTAGTTTATTAAAACATCATGATTCTAATCTGACAGGCTGATGTGATTGAAATATTTATTTTAAATTGACTGGTTAACATTCAAAACATGTTGTGATTCAAATGCTTATTTTCAGTTAATTGGCTAACATTCTAAAACATGTTTGGATTCGAAGGCTAAAGCCTATTAGCACAGCAACCCTGTTATTTTGCCTTTCAATACAATGAGCCCAATTTTACCATCAAGTTGTGCCCATTTTCGGGTGCAAAAACTCAGTAAAGTCAGGTGTGAGGTGAGTAGCGTGATCTGCGCCCACCTCAGTGCCAATTCCCTCTTTACCAAGGCCCAAAAATGGCCATCATCTGGACCATGCCCAAAACAGGCGCATGCATTTAAAAACTGACAGAGTGAGCCGCACACCCAACTTTACTGGTACTTCCCCCTTTTCCACTGCATTCGAATGCTCTTGACCGCTGAAGTGTTCCCCAACAGGAAGAGAACAATCTTGCCTGGTGATTGTTTCAACAGTTGTCTTCCTGTTGTGATCTTCGGGTAAGCATTCTCCAAGGCAGCCTTCAAGACACATGACAACACAGAGTTGCTGAGCAGAGATGATAGCCAAGTTCCGCACATAAGGATGGCCTCAACCAGGATTTTGAATTCATGTCATACTATCTGTAACCCCCATGACTTGCCTCACTAACTGTTCTGTCTGGAGACAATACACATCTCTTTAACTTGTGTTCAATGCTCTCTCCACTCACATTGTCTGTACCTTTAAGAGTTGGTTAGCTGTAAAGACTCAAATTTCAATCATTATTCTATAAATTGAGTTTGTGTCTTTATATGCCCTGTTTGTGAACAGATCTCCCACTCACCTGATGAGGAGCAATGCTCCAAAAGCTAGTGGCATTTGCTACCAAGTAAACCTGTTGGGCTTTAACCTGATATTGTGAGACTTCTTACTGTGTTCACCAATGTATTCACACAGAGGAGAAATGATTGACATGTATGGTATGTGACAACTCATTCTCACAGTCAACAAAACTCAGGAAACACCACACTTCCAAAACCTCTGCACACATCAACATATTCAGACTGGGAGAAATGTTTAAGTGTGAGGTGTGAGATAAAGTTTTCATGGATTTAAGAAGCCTCCTCCACGATCAGATAATCCATACAAGGATAGGGGTGGAGCGGGGAGACCCTTCAAACATGAGGTTTGTGATAAAATGTTTGTGATGTCTATAAGAATGCTGAGACACCAGAGGATTTATGCAGGGATTTACATCTATGTGAGTTTGTAATAAAGCCTTTACACAGTTGTTGGACCCATGACAACCATATGAGGGGTTAAAATTGACTTCCCTAATTCACCCCTTCAGATCCAACCATAACCATTTTGTTAAGAATTTAGGAGGATAAAGGAAATTTTCAATGCTTTTATATAACCATTGTTTTTAAATCAAATTTTTATTAAGTGAAAACTCACTCAGGTAGAGATAACTTAAAAACATACACTGATGCTTCTGGAACTTTTGGGACCCACATTCAACACAGGCAAACAGAAGGCCCTTATCCTTCTAAACTCCAACGGGAAATTATAGGCCGGTGAGTTTCACGTCAGCAGTAGGGAAGCTGTTGGAGGGGATTCTTAGAGATTGGATGTATAGACACTTAGAGCATTGCAATCTGATTAGGGATACGCAGCATGGCTTTGTTAAGGGGAGGTCGTGCTTTACGATTCCAGTAGAATTTTCTGAGGAGGTGACAAAAACGGTTGACGAAAGGCGAGCCGTTGATGTTGTCAATATGGATTTCAGTAAGGCACATTTGACAAAGTCCCTCATGGGAGGTTAGTTGAGAAGGTCAAGGCTAATGGGATACAAGGACAGGTAGCTAGATGGATAAGTAACTGTCTTAGTAATAGGAGACAGAGAGTAATAGTGGAAGGGTGTTTTTCTAGCTGGAGGTCGGTCACTAGTGGTGTGCCGCAGGGCTCGATACTTGGGACCTCTTTTATAGATGACTTGGAAGAAGGAGTAAGTGGAGTGATCAGCAAGTTTGCAGACGATACAAAGATGGCTGGACTTGCGGATAGTGAGGAGCATTGTCAGGCGATGCAGCAGGACATAGATAGGCTGGTAGCTTGGGCAGATAGATGGCAGATGGAATTCAATCCTGATAATTGCAAGGTGATGCATTTCCGGAGAAAGAATGTAGAGGGGAGGTATATGATAAAGGGTAGACCTATTAAGAGTATAGAAACGCAGAGGGACCTGGGGGTGCAGGTGCACAAGTCTCTGAAGGTGGCAGAGCAGGTGGAGAAGGTTGTGAAGAAAGCATATGGTATGCTAGCATTTATAGGAAGGAGTATAGAGCTGGCCTTTAATGTTGCAGTTGCATAAAACGTTAGTTAGACATCATTTGGAATACTGTGTCCAGTTCTGGTCGCCTTACCACCGGAAGGACGTGGCGACCCTGGAGAGAGTGCAGAGGAGTTTACCAGGATGCTGCCTGGTATGGAAGGTCTGAGTTACGAGGAGAGGTTAGGCAAATTGGGGCTGTTTTCCTTAGAAAGACGTAGACTTAGAGAAGATCTAATAGAGATGTACAAGATTATGAGGGGTATAGATAGAGTAAACAGGTTAAGCTTTTTCCTGGAATGGACTCAAGTAGCATGAGGGGTCATGGACTTAAGGTAAGGTATAATTTGGATGCTAGAGGGAGTTTTTTCACATAGAGGATGGTGAGAGTATGGAATGCGCTGCCAAGTAAAGTGGTGGAGGCAGGCACTCTGGAGTTATTTAAGAGATACTTAGATGGGCACATGAGCAGAATGGGAATGGAGGGGTATTTAAAATAGGGATCATGAGCCTTGGGAGTCTCTGAGAAGTGTGTAAATAGACGATGATATTGATGTACTTGTTTTTATCCTACAGGTGCTTTGGTCCGCCTTGTTGCCTAACAAGGGGTATACACGTGATGGGTCGTGAGAGGGCTGCTCTTAGATTTTTCGAGAGTATACTAGTGCTTCACGTCGTTAGTGTACGCTTGACCTGGACCATCTGATGGGCAACACGACAGCTCAGTGACTATCGCTGTGCTCTGCAGATACATGGATTTGGGCATGTGTCTGTGGAGTTTGCGCATTTTCCCCATGCTTGCGTGGGTTTTCTCCACGTGCTCCGGTTTCCTCCTACATCCCAAAAATGTGCTCTTAGCTAATTGGCAGAACAAATTCTTCCTAAAGTGTCTCAAATTTGGTTTCAATCCATAGATCTATAAACATAGGCAGGGATCACGGGTAGAGGTGGGAACATTGGGGTGGCGGCGCGGGCTCGTTGGGCCAAAGGGCCTGTTTTCCATGCTGTTTTGTTCTTTGTTCTTTGAAGAAAACTTCTCCGAGTCATATTGGAGGTAGTTATACTTTTAGCCAAATTAGAAGGTCAATACTAAAATCAAAAAGATCATTATTTACAAATTATTTACTTGGCATCATGGCTGTAAATTTTCCAGGTTCCTTTAAAATCCCAGAGGCTGCAGACAATTTCATTTTTTAATCTGTAATCCATCTTTTCCAGAAATGAGTTGTTTTCCCTGAAGTTTCCCTTCATAAAAACTCACAATCTCTGTGCTGGATTCTTAGATTGTACAGGTAGCGCTTTAATTTGAAAGAATGAAATAGACTTTAGTGCTTCATTGACAGTATCTCCAGACCACTACTGTTTTTGAACTTGGTAGCTGTAAGAAAGAGGTTTCAACATGGTCACATGACCTTTTGTCCCACAGAATTTCAGAAAGGATTCTATATCCTGATAACAGTGAGTTTCAGCTTATCTGGCAAAGGATGTTTATACTAGCCAGGACCAGACACATTTAAATCCCTTTCAGAAACAGGGGATTAATCAGGAACAAAAAGAATCAAGATAATTTTGGAATATGAGGCAGTGGTTAAACCAGATTGATAGCTACAGAAGCATTGTGGTGAATTGAGAGTCGAGGACAGAGTTGGGAATTAGATGTGTTTGTTTGAATTAATGAAGTGAGACACCTCAAGAGTGGACATAGGGTAGAATTAGATCTGCTTTAGTTGCTAATATGAATGGACAGATACTCTTCAGGTGACAAGTGTTCAACTAATACCAAAGGTAATGTTTGTACTTCCTTATCTGGGAGGACTACTATCCTGAGTATGCTGAAGGAGTGAGGATGAATTTCTACAGATCTGAGTTCCATCAGCCTATCATACCTCAGCATAATAACAGTGTGATATGTTCACCTTATACTCTTCCAATTCATTTCATATTTTGAAAAGAACATGGTTGGAATTTTTGCAACAGCAGGATTCTCTGGTTATTCGCCATCCTCGCTTATAGCGGCAATGGGGCATGAACAACTGGAACATTATGATACTTGAGTCATTTTCAAATGCTTTGTTATTTTCAAAGTTTGATGCAAGCTGAATATTGTGTTGTATCAATCTTACATATAGACTTATTCAAAATGAATTCATGTTTTTAACTTCATCCAGACTAGCTGATTGATTAGCATAGCGAGTTCCTATTTACTGAAACACTCAGGAGCATACAGTAAGAGTCCTGTACACAAAATAATCAATGTCATTGTGGGTTGGTCTACTTTCTCCATTAATGGCTTTTAAATTTCCAGTTCACATGAAGTGTGTTTCTTTACGAAAGAAAGACTTGAATTTGTATGTCTATTTTCATGAACATGGGCATTGGAATGTAATGAAATGCGTTCAATGAAATGCTTTTTAAAGGTGTAGTGTTGCAATATAGGAAAAGTGGCAGCCAGTCTATACCCAGTGTAACAATCCTTTTGGGGACCATTAATATTTGAATAGAAATGTGAACAGCCAATGATTAATTAACAGATTTCACATTTTAACCAAAATCAAACTTTATTGGATATAAAAAAATTAAACAAAGCAAGCACTATAAACATAACACTAGTTTATCATGACTTAAGCAATAAACTTAATTCCACCTCTTAGTCCCCTAAAAGTTCACCTATATGTTACAAGAATCTTTAAGTTTCATGCACTGCTTTTGGAACCTAGCCAAAGGCATGCCACAGCTCTGTAAAGTTCTCTTTAATTATCCACAGTGTTTCAGCTAATCTTCTTGCGTTAGTTTGTTGACTGAATGATCGTACAACTTTTCTTTGATACTTCACAATTGTGAATGTCTCATCTCTATGTTTGGATTTCTGAGTAGAGAACTTTCTGTCAGATGGCTTTCCACTGGAGATTTTTTTCTTTCAGGTTCAGTCAAGGTAAATCCTCCAGCTGTTTTTCTCACAAAATCTCAACATGACCAGTATTGCAGATGGTGAATTAACAGGTTAATATTTTCTCTATTTCAAGTGCAGGTCTGATGAACAACCATCTCCCAATGGCTTGCAATCCAACCAGGTGCTGTCTACACTAAAGCAAAACTGCAACTGTCTTCTGTGAGCAAACAACAACTAAATTTAAAAAAATTCTAGCTGACTCTTTGCTGTAGCCCATATATATATAAAATTAACAATACTGATACTGTCTCAATTGGTCACCACTTTAAAAAACTATTTTCCTTAGTAAAATTCTTTGTTGCTTTAATCAGTGTAATCCACCTGAATTTGACTCACCAGGTGCTTGAAGAAGCTCCTACTGTTTACACGGCTGCTTTCAGCTTTTTTTAATCTGGAATTACAGTCATTATTTAAATCATTTGACTTTTTAGCTCTGTTATAAAATTAAAATTGTCTTTCTGTTATTTAATGATTTCACATTGCTACACTTCACTTATTAAGATTAGGTTAGAGTTTTACTGTAATAAACTCCAAGTTTGTTTAAATTGCATTTAAATCAGAATTATTACCAATTTTTCAAAGAGTGTCTCCTATTTATAGATTGTTACAACTTTATTCTTGAAACTAAAAGTTATTTTCTAAAACATATGAATTCGGAACTAGAGGTTTACAACAACAAGAAGATCTTACGTATAGCAATGTGTTAATGATGAGTAATCTGTGATATTGATTGTGGGATCAATATTGGCCAGGATATTGAAAATAACTTCCTCACTCCAACATACTGTCATGGATCTTTAATATCCAACTCCAGGTGGGTTATTCCAGGAACATGGTTAAAGATGTTGTCAAGGCCACACTTAGAATTCTGGAGGTCTGGGTTTCCTGTACAAAACTCCCACTCACTCGCACCATCACCATTTATTGAAGCATTTTGAATATTGAAAAATGAGTGCAGAGATTTTCGTTGTTGATACATTGTATGAAACCAATCAGATCACAGTCCTGAGATAAAACAGATTTAAGTGGTCACACCTTTAAAAAACTATTTAGTAAAAAATTTTGTTGCTTTAATTAGTGTAATCTGGCTGAAGTTGACCTGATGAAGAATTTTTAATATAAGTCAGGGCAAAATAGTGACCTTTCAGACTGATTTATTAAATATCATATTTATTAAATATCATCCAGGAAGGTGGTACCAATCTCAGAAATGACCACAGCCCAAAACTGTAATAATGTGGGTAGCAAGTTTCTGCTGATTGCACCTGTTTGAGGTGGTTTTTCAAATTACACTCAGGATTTTTGGGTGTTCAGTATCAACAGTCAGTCATGTTCAGTATATATGCTGTTACCAGCAATTATTTCAGCAAACTACAGACCCACAAATAATAGTTTAATTCAGTTATGAGCACTTTTAACATTTATGAAAAACTTGGATGGGTTCATGGATGAGCGGGGTATGGAGGGATATGGTTCAAGTGCAGGTCAGTGGGACTAGGCAAAAAATAGTTCGGCACAGACAAGAAGGGCCAAAAGGCCTGTTTCTGAGCTGTAATTTTCTATGGTTCTATGGTATGTCAGAGAAATTGGAGAAATAGTTAAAATAGTTTAATATAATTACAATTACATCAATAGTACTCAGAGTGTATGTGATTTCTTGATGGTTTCCGTCGATGTGCTTCAGCATCTTTTTTCTCATCTGTTGAGGGATAAGGACACCAATCCCTTTGTACAAAATGTCATCTGCCAAATACTCTCTTACAGCAACAGGGGTGTGCTTGATGTTTCAGGCCATCCTTTCATCACAACTACCTGTAACACCGGAAGAGTTGTATCTCATTATGTAGCTTGCTTGATCGGAGCAAGACATTTGTCGCTCAGATTCAATGTCTCTGCTGAGCTGATGACTTCCAGGAGAGATATTGACCATGTGAGTCAGCACCTAAAGAGTTTCTCCCCTGTGTGAATCCACGGTGCACAAGGAGTGTTAAAGTCGTCCCAAAAGTTTAATCAAAAACTTCAGACTTGAAGGGTTATTCCAAGCTGCATCTCCTCTGATGGAGCAGGAGGCTTGGTGACACCAATAATGATTCATAGAACATAGAACACTACAGCACAAACAGGCCCTTCAGCCCACAAGTTGCGCAGATCATATCTATACTTACCAGGCCATAGAACTATCTGTAACTCTTAATCCCATTAAATCCCATGTACTCATCCAGAAATCTCTTAAAAGACCCCAGCGAGTTTGCCTCTACCACCACTGACGGCAACCGATTCCATTCACTCACCACCCTCTGAGTGAAAAACTTACCTCTAACATCTCCTCTGTACTGGCAGATAGAAGACAGAGGGTGGTGGTTGATGGGAGATATTCATCGTGGAGTTCGGTGACGAGTGGTGTGCCTCAGGGGTCTGTTTTGGGGCCCCTGCTGTTTGTAATTTTTATAAATGATCTGGATGAGGGTATTGAGGGATGGATCAGTAAATTTGCAGATGATACTAAAGTTGGTGGTGTGGTAGATAGTGAAGAGGGGTGTTTTAGTTTACAGAGTGACTTGGACAAGTTGCAGAGCTGGGCCGAGAGGTGGCAAATGGAGTTAATGTGGAAAAGTGTGAGGTAATGCACTTTGGCAGGAACAATAAATGTGTAGAGTATAGGGCTAATGGTAGGGCTCTTAATAGTGTTGAGGAACAGAAGGATCTTGGTGTATGTGTCAATAGATCCCTGAAAGTAGGCAGTCAAGTGGATAAAGTTGTTAAGAAGGCTTATGGAGTCTTAGCTTTTATTGGTAGGGGGATTGAATTTAGGAGCCGCAGCATCATGTTGCAGCTGTACAAAACTCTAGTGCGGCCGCACTTGGAGTATTGTGTGCAGTTCTGGTCCCCACATTATAAGAAAGATGTGGAGGCATTGGAGAGGGTACAGAGGAGGTTTACCAGGATGTTGCCTGGTATGGAGGGCAGGTCCTATGAAGAGAGGTTGAAGGATTTGAGGTTGTTTTCGTTAGAAAGGAGGCGGCTAAGAGGGGATCTTATTGAAGCATATAAGATGATTAGAGGTTTAGATAGGGTGGACAGTGATAGCCTTTTTCCTAGGATGGAGAAAGCTAGCACGAGGGGACACAGCTTTAAATTAAGGGGTATGAGTTATAGGACGGATATCAGAGGTAGGTTCTTTACTCAAAGAGTGATTAGGGAGTGGAATGCCCTGCCTGCAGCTGTTGTAGATGCGCCAAGTTTGGTGGCGTTTAAGAGGTTAGTTGATAAGTATATGGATGAGAAGGGAATGGTTTAGTTAGGAGGGGCATTGCTTTTTATTTTGGTCGGCACAACATCGAAGGCCGAAGGGCCTGTTCTGTGCTGTATTGTTCTATGTTCTATGTACTTGCCCCCCAACACCTTAAACCTGTGTCCTCTTGCAGCAACCATTTCAGCCCTGGGAAATAGCCTGCAAGAATCCACTTTATTCCTCTCAACATCTTATAAACCTCTATCAGGTCGCCTCTCATCCTTCGTCTCTCTAGGGAGAAGAGACTTAGCTGTCTCAACCTATCTTCATAAGGCATACCCCCCAATCCAGGCAACATCCTTGTAAATCTCCTCTGCACCCTCTCAATAGCTTCCACATCCTTCCTGTAGTGAGGCGACCAGAACTGCACACAGTACTCCAAGTGGGGTCTGACAAGGGTCTTATAAAGTTTGCAGCATTATGATTCGTCACACACTTCAGACCTAAGTGGTTTCTGCTGTGTGGGTGTATTTGCTGAGGTTTTCAAACAATGAGAATGATTTGTCACATACTTCACATGTGAATGGTTTCTCTCCCATGTGAGTGCATTCATGTGCACGAAGGCTTCCTGCCTCAGAGAATAATTTGTCATACAACTTACACCCGAATGGTTTCTTCCCTCTGTGGCTCCTCTGATGGACCAGAAGTCTTCAAAGAATGATTTGTTGCAGACCTCACACGTGAATGGTTTTTCTCCTGTGCGGGTGCATTCATGTGTGCGGAGCTCTGACAATATCGAGAACGATTTGTCACATACATCGCAATTCAACGGTTTCTCCCTTGTGTGAATGCATTAGTGATTGTGGAGATACCCTAATAATGAGATGATTTCTCACCATCCTAACACCTGAATGGTTTCTCTCCTGTGTGAATGCGTTTGTGTGTCCGGAGTTCGGATGACGCTCAGAATAATTCTTCACACAGCTCACACGTGAATGGTTTCTCCTCAGTGTTCATTCATTGGTGTTTGTGCAGCTTCACTGACGATGAGAATGATTTGTCACACACGTCACAGGTGAATAGTTTCTCCTCTGTGTGAATGTATAGTGTATATGGAAAGATTTGTCACGCACCTCGTATGTGAACGGTTTCTCCCCAATGTAATTATGCTGGTGATTCTTCAGTTTTGATGGATATGTGAACACTTGATCATATGTCTTACATTTGAATGATTTATCTGTAGCTGTCCTTGCGTTACTGGTGGTACAACAGATGCACCATGTGTTTTCAGAGCTCTTATGATCCTGTGGCACCTGTAGGAATCTGTACCTCTGACCTGTAGGAATGAGTCAGTGGTTCATGAAGCTTGATGAATGGTTGAAGTTTTCACCACATTTGGAGCTCACTGAGAGTCAGTGTGGACTTAGTCAGCCAAATGATCGCCTTCTGCACTGTAGAGATTCTATGGTTCTATGGTTTTCTCAACCTCACCCTAATCAATTGCCCACAGCTGAATTTCTGAAAAGATTGGTTCTAATAGAAGATTCCATGCCACTGACCAGTTTCAGATCTGGTCAGTATCTGGATATGTTTAAGCTCCATTGACCTGACCAATTTCCAAATGATGGTTTCACTGTCCAATCTTCTCTACATTGAGCAATGCTGTGAAGAGACTGGATGCCTTCCCACAGTTGTGCAGTTGTTCCTTGGGTGTTGGTCAGAATCTATCTGCGATGTCTATCCTCTCTGTATCTTCTGGTATAGTATGGTGCAATCCTTCTGTAAGACGGGTAATGGAATTTTACCAATACATTAAAGCAAGAGAATAACTAAGGGCCTATCAGAGATGTCATGGTAACTTACGAGTTGATTCACAAGATGTGGGCAGAGTTCTCAATAAATATTTCGTCTCTTGTTTTCACTCAAAAGGGACGATTCAGATATTCTTGTTTAAGAGGAAGATTGTGAAATATTAGATACATAAGCATGGTGAGAGAGAAAGAACAGGAAGGATTGGAATTCTTGATGGTGGATAAATCATTAGGGTAGATGGGCTGTATCTAAGGCTGTTGAAAGGAAGCTAGGAAGGAAATAGCAGATGCTCTGAGGATCATTTTCAAATCCTTACTAGGTACAGGTGAGGGTACCAGAGAATTTGAGGTCTGCAAATGCTGTACCATTATTTAAAATGTGAGTTCCCTCACTACACTGAATACTTGGAAATGATCAAAATTGTTGTACTGCACTGGTTCTCTCACTATCAGACAGCACTGAGCAAAACTGTCAAATCCAGACCCGGGAAAGGCTGAGGCCTTCAGGTAAAATCTTCAAAGAACGCAAAGATCGAAGAACGATACAGCACAAGAACAGACCCTATGGCCCATCAAGCTTGCGCTGATATTCTGTTTCTATCCCTCTGTTCCCCTCCTATTCATGTGTCTATCAAGATACACTTTGAACGTTGCCAATGTGCCTGCTTCCACTGGCAGCACATTCCAGACACCCACCACCCTCTGTGTGGAAAACTTTCCTCACACATCTCCCCTCTTACCATAAACTTGTGCACGCTTGTAGTCGACCCTTCCACCCTGCGAAAAAGCTTCTGACTATCCACTGTATCTACGTCTCTCATAATATTGTAGATCTCTGTTATGTCGTCCCCTCAGCCTGTCTTTCCTATGAAAACAATCAGAGTTTATCCAACCATTCATCATACATAAACCCTCCAGACCAGGCAAATCCTGGTGAACGCTCTTTGCAACCTCTCCAAAGCACCTACATCTTTCTGGTAGTGCGATGACCCAAATGTGGCCCAAAGTAAGGTTTTATACAGTTATAAAATAAATTGCTAACTTGTATACTCGATGTCCCGGCCAATGAAGGCAAGCATGCTGTGTGCTTTCTTGGCCACCTTATCCATCTTGTTGTCACTTTCAAGGACCATGGACCGATACATCCAGATCCCTCTGTATATCAATGCACCTAAGGGTTCTGTCATTTCCTGCATAATTTGTACCAAATTTGATCTTCCAAAATGCACTACCTCGCATTTGTCCAGATTAAACTCCATCTGCCAATTCTCTGCCCAAATCTGCAATCTATCTATACATATCCTGTTGTATCCTTTGACAACCTTGTCATTATAAACAAAGAACAAAACAGCATGGGAAACAGGCCCTTCGGCCCAACGAACCTGTGCCGCCACCTCGATGTTCCCACTTTTGCCCATGAACACTGTCTATGTTTCTAAGTCTATGGATTGAAACGAAATTTGAGACAATGTAGGGAGAATTTGTTCTGCCAATCAGCCAAAGAGCACATCTTTGGGATAGAACAAAGAACAAAGAGCAACACAGCACGGGAAACAGGCCCTTCGGCCCAACGAGCCCACGCCACCGTCCTAACATCTTAATGACATATAGGGACCAATATAGGAACAATTTGTTACCCAGTTAGCCTAAGAGCACATTTTTGGGATGTGGGAGGAAACTGGAGCACCTGGAGAAAACCCACGCAACCACGGGGAGAACGCGCAAACTCCTGCAGACACAGGCCCAAATCCATGTGTCTGCACAGCAACAGCGATATTCTCTGAGCTGTCATGTTGCCCATCAGATGGTCCAGTTTAAGCATACACTAACGACGTGAAGCACTAGGCCACTCCTGAAGCAACATCCAAGAGCAGCCCTCGCACGACCTGCTGAATGCATGGACCGAATAACCTGTGGAAACAAATAAGATATTTAGACAGTCCTGCTATACACTAACGACGTGAAGCACTAGGATATCTCAGAAAAAAAAATCCAAGAGCACTCCTTCCACAACCCATCACATATATGCCCCTTGTTAGACAACAAGGCGGACCAAAGTACCTACAGGATAAAAACAAATACATCAATATCATCAACTATTTACACACTTGCCAGGGACTCCCAAGGCTCATGATCCCTATTTTAAATCAGTTTTCTATATCCCTCCATTCCCATTGTTCATGTGTCCATCTAAGTATCTCTTAAATAACTCCAGAGTGCCTGCCTCCACCACCTTACCTGGCAGCGCATTCCATACCCCCACCACCCTCTGTGTGAAAAAAACTCCCTCTAGCATCCAAATTATACCTTACCTCCCTCACCCTAAGCCCGTGATCCCTCATGCTATTTGAGTCCATCCTAGGAAAAAGCTTAACCTGTTTACTCTATCTGTACCCCTCATAATCTTGTACACCTCTATTAGATCTCCTCTAAGTCTATGTCTTTCTAAGGAAAACAGCCCCAATTTACCTAACCTTTCCTCGTAACTCAGACCTTCCATACCAGGCAGCATCCTAGTAAACCTCCTCTGCACTCTCTCCAGAGTCTCCATGTCCTTCTGGTAATAAGGCGACCAGAACTAGAAGCAGTATTGCAAATGAGGTGTAACTCACGTTTTATGCAACTGCAACATTAAAGGCCAGCTCTTGTACTCTGTACCCCTTCCTATAAAGGCTAGAATATCATATGCTTTCTTCGCAACCTTCTGCACCTGCTCTGCCACCTTCAGAGACTTATGCACCTGCACCCCGAGGTCCCTCTGCGTTTCTATACTCTTAATAGGTTTTTGTGTCATCTGCAAATTTACTAATCATTAAAAGATTAAAGTATTAAAAGAAATTTCTATACAAATGCACATTTTTCTTCTGATGATCACAAACACATCCTGTGACTCAGAAGGGAAATGCTTCCAATAAACACACTCAATTTCCAACACACAGCTCCAATCAAACAGCTCAGCACAAGGCACCGAGTAAACAGGTCTCTCAGCTGGATCTTCTCACGTAGCACAAGGGGTGTTTCCACACCTGATTCCCCATAGGATAGTCAGACTGCCTGAACATTAGTATGGATATTATGCAATGTAATTATTATAAATTCTGCTCCTTTACTCACCATCTCTTCACTTGGTTTTTTAATCCCTCCAGGAATTGGGTAGCACAATAGCACAGTGGTTAATTTTCCTGCAATACAGTTAACACTTTTAAAAATAAGAAGTTGCAGAGTTTAACCATTCTGGAGAGTGGACTGAGCAGCCAGGTTAGTGCCAGGTCTACGACTGACTTAGAGAGAATAAACCCCAGATCCTGTTCCCAGGGACTTCCAAATGTAACAGTGTCAGTAGTTACCTGATTAACCCTCTGCCATACTGAACCCAGTCTCAATTCACAGGTTTAGTTTCAATTGGGACATTACATCTCAGTTGCTGAATCAGCAGCTGAACAAATCCGTCTATGTTGTGGAGATGCTGGCATTGGAGTGTGGTAAAACAGAAAGAAATCCCACAACACTAGCTTAAAGTTTATTTGTAGCAAAAGCTACAAGCTTTTGAGACAGGCAAATCCATCTAACCAGTGATGTACTGGAAAATGAAACTAAGCAGAAAGAAAAGGCTCAGTCTGCCAAGTTGATGGATCAGAACTCCCAGACTGTTTTACACTGTTACAAAATCTGCATTCTTGCCCACTAAGTTTGGCTATCGAATGGAACAACTGCACACGAGAACATGTAAGCAAAAATAGCACCTTATCACTTCATGAGTGGAAATGCATTGGATCCACCTGTGTCCATTCAAGATTCCCAGATCAGTATATATGTTGAGACATGAGGAATTGAGTCAGGTCTCAGAATATCTAAATTCCTTTAGCTGTAGTTCCTAATTTCATGCAGAAAGGTTACTGTTATCAAACTGATCCTGATCATACATCTCCGCAATAACTTTTAGTCCTCCAAACCAGCGCCATTAAGCGCTTGGACGGCTTTGTGCATCACTGAAGCCAAAGAGAACTCCACAAAGATTTTGACAATCACCTCTGCGTCGTCCTCCTCACCTGCTTTTCCTTGTAGATGATCACATGATTCACAGCCCCAAATTTACCACATTCCTCTATCACTTTGCCCTCCAGATCATCATCAATGTCCTCAGGACCCCCATGTTCCGCAACACCATGACTGTGGATTCCTACTTGCGAAGCAACTTTTGCATCACCATGTGTTGTGCATTACTTCCAGAAATACTCATGTGCTCCTGTTCACTCAGCATTTCAAGCCGTTCAGTATCTAGCAACTTCTGATCATCCTCCTTCTTCTGTCGCAGTGCCAGCTGTAGGTGGCATAGCCAGGACAGAGTTAACCACTCCTGTCTTTCAGCTATGGCAAAGGGTCATCTGGACTCAGTTCTTTTCTCTCCCTACAGATGCTACCAGACTGCTGAGGTTTTCCAGCATTTTCTCTTTCCGTGTGTGAGATGTGTAGCCTCAAATGTATTTGACAATAGATCAGGAGAGGAGGATCAACAGCATCCAAAGCAGTGATGTGCAGTGGTGGGATCAGCGCGTGCACAGGAGTGAAGGACAGAGGAGATAAAGGAGTTAGGGACAGAGGAGAGGGGGACAGAGGAATACGGGGCAGAAGAGAGAAGGAAGAAAAGCTTGACTCTGTGACTCAGAGACCGACTTACTGGAGAAGTGTCATTGACAGTTATACTTCATTCCTCAAAACACTTCTCTGCTAGCCTCTTGTCCTTTGCCTGATGTCAATTCCTTACCTGAGTTACTCTGTCCCTCACCAAGCCCCATGTCACAATTTGGAATTTGGGAGATGATAATACCTTCAAGGATTTTGGAGAGAAAAGGGAGATTGGATTTGGAGCATTAATTGGGGCAAGAACTTTCTTTGAGAAGGAGTGATAACAGCAGATTTAAAGGGGAGAAGGACAACATGTGAACGGAAACATGCAGACCTTGGAGAAGTTGGGTGATCAGCAGTTTAATGAGAATAAGGTCAATGGAACAGGTGGTGCGTCTCATAGACAAGATGAGCTTAGGGAGAATATAGAACATAGAACATAGAAGACTACAGCACAAATAGGCTCTTCGGCCCACAAGTTGCACCGATCATATCCATATGTTACTCCTATAACATGAACTTTTATCTTACACAATAACCTTTGATATGGCACTTTATCAAATGTCTTCTGGAAATCTAAGAACAGCACATCCATTGATTCCCCTTTATCCATAGCACATATGACTCCTTCAAAGAACTCTGATAAATTAGTTAAACATGATTTCCAGTTCACAAAACCATGTCAACTGTGCCTGATGCCTTGCCTTGAAATTTTCCAAGTGCCCTCTTTAATAGTGGCTTCTAACATCTTCCCTTTGACAGATGTTAGACTAACTGACCTATGGCTTCCTGCTTTTTATATCCTATTTTTGAACTAAAGAGTTACCTACATTATCTTCCAATCTAATGGACTGAAGCTTCATTTATATTATTGATCGTCAATTAAATTAGGGTTTAACTCTACTTCTGATGCAGGCCCACCTGATTGCTATTTATCATGATGTAGAAGAGATGCCGGTGCTGGACTGGGGTAAACACAGTGAGAAGTCTATTAAGGGAGATAAAAGAGAAACTAAAGAAAGATGAGTTCAGAGCTCAGGCGGTGATGGGGTGAGGTGAGGCAGGTGGAAGGGGAAGGGCAACATAAATGGAAATTTGTCTAGGTGGGCTCGAAGGGAAGGAAATTATTGAGAGGATTGTTTCAATCTTATTTCCCTGAGGAGAGAGGTCAATAACCAGGGAACAGAGATTTAAAGTTAATAACATGTAGATTACTAGGGAGTTGAGGAGTAATTTGTTTCACCCAAAGGGTGGCAAGTATCTGGAACTCACAGTCTGAAAGGGTAATAGAGACAGAAACCCTCATCACATTTAAAAGATGCTAGGGTGTGAACTTGAAAGAATAACTTCTCTACATTAAAATAGGGATCAATATCTTCTCCATGTTGACACCGTCCCATCAGACACTCACAGAGAAGATAAGCACGGGTTAGATACAAGTTCCGTCTAAACTGTTCTGGAGTGTGGGATTAATCCAGGTTAGTCACACCTGGGTCAGGATCAATACTCACCTGCCTCAGTCACTCAGATGCTCATGTATTACTGACCAAGTAAATAGGGAGAGAGTCCTCCAGTCACAGTGCATCTAGTGGTAAGAGGGTACACTGCTGAGCAGTATCACTTAGGAATATAGGGATTTTCAGATAGTCAACAGTTATTCTGGAATGTGGCTCAATATGAGTCAGTGGAATTTAGGATGGTTGCATTTTTGCTCTGTGGGGTTCTGCTATCAGCAGCAAGTTTGCAGGTTGTTCCTCGCTCCCGATGTCTACCCAGTTTTCTCCAGCAGTTTCACTTCTCCTGATACCAGGGAATTTACCACCTTTCACAGCTTCAGGAATCCAGACACAGTAATACTTGCAGCTCAAACTAGTTATCACTTTAAATCAGGTCAAACTTTCAGGCTGCCACTTCATAGCGGGAAAAGCATTCTATACACAGCCTTGGGATTTAACCCCTTAGAAACTAAACCTAATACAACAGAAATATTAAGTAATTGTCAGCCGTGCCTCAGTTAGCACTCTCATCTGAGTCAGAAAATTATAGGTTCAAATATCACTGCAGAATATTGAGCACTGAGGTTGTCTCATTTTTGTTTGCGGGAACAGATGATATATAAACATAAATCTTTTTCAGAAATATTATGCTTCCTATGAACTGGAAATTCTAAATTCACTAATGAAGAAAGTATATCAGCCCACAGTGACAGTGACCAATACATTGTGTGCAGGACTCTTACTGTAGACTCCTGAGTATTTCACTGAATAGGAACTCACCATGTTGACAAATCAGGTAATTTGAGTTGAGCAAAAAAGTGAATTTATTGCAATACAGAAGATCAGTCAAACAGAAGACAGGCAATAAAACAATACTCAACTCATACCAAACGTTTATTTAACCAAAATAACTCAAAATCTTTCCCAGAACATAAAATTAATCTTGGAAGATTATAAGGTGAACATATCACACTTATTACATAAAGGTATGATGGGCTAAGGGAACTCAGATCTGTAGAGACTGATCCCCCACCACCCCCCCTCCAATTGGCTTCCAATTCCGATGGTCAGAAATTACACTGAACTTTAGTCACACAGAATGGAGCTTATTTGCATCATACAAACTCACCAATGGTTACAGAGATCTTGTGGTCATGTGTGTCAATGGACCAATCAATTTTCACTTATGGAAGACACACTACCCAGCTGAGATGGCCAGTGCTTTATTGAATCAGAGAATGAACACTCTGATGCAGAATTTTACCCAGGCCCATTCCAGTGCCCCACACATTTACAATGGCTCATCCATCTAACCTTCCATCTTGGGACATTTTTCACTCAGAGAGTGGGTGGATGAGTGGAATTGGCTGCTGTCGGTGGTGGTGGAGGCAAACTCATTGGGGTCTTTTAAGAGACTTCTGGATGAGTACATGGGATTTAATGGGATTGAGGGTTATAGATAGGCCTAGTAGGTAGGGATATGATCAGCAGAACTTGTGGACCGAAGGGCCTGTTTGTACTATAGTTTTCTGTGTTCTGTGTTCTATAGGGCATTTTAGCAAGGCTGATCCACCTAACTTGCATAGCTTTGGACTGTGGAAGAAAACCAGTGCACCCAAAGGAAACCCACGCAGATAAAGACAGAATGTGCCAACTCCACACAGTCACCCAAGGCTGGAATTGAACTCAGGTGCTTGGCACTGTGAGGCAGGAGTGCTAACCATTATTGCAATGGAGGGGGATAGGGTCACACGACAGGGCAAGATTTATAATTGGGGCACGGATAATTATGACACGATTAGGCAAGAATTAGGGAGTATAAGATGGGAGCAGAAATGTCAAGTATGGTGACAAATGAAAAGCGGAGTTTTGTCAAGAACAAATACTGCATGTCCTTAATAGGTATGTCCCTGGCCGGCAGGGAGGAAATGGCCGAGTGAGGGAACCATGGTTCACAAAGGAGGTTGAACGTCATGTCAAGAGGAAAAAGAAAGCGTATGTAAGGATGAAAAAACAAGGTTCAGTTGGGTCACTTGAGTGTTACAAGGTAGCTAGGAATGAGTTAAAGAAAGGGCTTAGGGGAGTTACGAGAAGTTCTTGGCGGGTCAGATAAAACAAAACTCCAAGGCTTTTTAACTCTTATGTAAAAAAAAAGAATGACCAGTGTGAGGCTAAGGCCAGTCAAGGATAGTAGTGGGAACTTGTGCATGGACTCAGAAGAGGTAGGTGAGGTGTTGAATGAATATTTTTCTTCAGTGTTCATTAAGAAGAAGGGCCATGTTTTTGAGGAGGAGTACATGATACAGGCTGATAGGATGAAGAAGGTAGGTGTTTTGAGGGAAGATGTATTAGCAATTTTAAAAAACCTGAGAGTCGATAAGTCCCCTGGGTCAGATAGGATACATCCTAGGATAATTTGGCAGGCAAGGGATGAGCTTGCAGAGCCTTTAGCTTTGATCTTTGGGTCCTCACTGTCCATAGAGATAGTGCTAGAAGACTGGAGAGTGGCAAGTGTAGTTCCTCTTTTCAAGAAAGGAAATAGGAATGACCTTGGTAATTATAGGCCAGTCTTCTTTCGGTGGTTGGTCAGTTAATGGAAAGGGTCCTGAGATAGGATTTATGACCATTTGGAAAGGTTCAGTTTAATCCGGGATAGTCAGCACGAATCCTGAGGGGTAAGTCTTGTCTCACAAATTTGATTGAATTCTTTTAGGAGTTAACTAAGTGTGTGAAGGTGGAGCATTGATGTCATATACATGGATTTTAGTAAGGAGTTTGATTAGGTTCCCAATGGTAGGCTCATGAAGAAGATAAGGACATATGGAATAGAAGGAGATTTGGCCAATTGGATAAGTAACTGGCTGTATCATAGAAGACAGAGGGTGATGGTGGAGGGAAAATTTTCAGACTGGAGGCCAGTTACCAGTGATGTACCACAGTGGTCAATGCTGGATCCTCTGTTATTTGTGATTTTTATTAGTGACTTGGAAGAAGAGGCTGAAGGATGGGTTAGTAAATTTGCTGATGACACCAAGATTGGTGGAGTAGTGGATGAGGTGGTGGGCTCTTGCAGGTTGCAAAGAGACATTGATAGAATGCAAAGCTGGGCAGAAAAATGGCAGATGGAATTTAACCCTGATAAGTGTGAGGTGATTCATTTTGGTAGGACAAATTTGAATGCAGATTACAGTGGCATTCAACAACAGGGTTTTAAGGAATGTGGAAGAACAGAGAGATCTTGGGGTTCCTATCCACAGATCTCTGAAGGTTGCCACTCAAGTGGATAAAGCCATGAAGAAGGCTTATAGTGTGTTAGCGTTTATCAATAGGGGGTTTGAGTTTAAGAGCTGTGGGGTTATGCTGCAACTATACTGGACATTGATGAGACCACATTTGGAGTATTGTGTTCAGTTCTAGTCACCTTATTATAAAAAGGATGCATTGCAGAAAGTGCAGAGATTTACCAGGATGCTGCCTGGTTTGAAGGGTAGGTTTTATGAGGAAAGGTTGAGGGAGCTGGGGCTTTTTTTCTTTGCAGTGGAGGATGAGAGGCAACTTATTAGAGGTTTATAAGATGATGAGAGGGATTGATAGAGTGGACACGCAGAGACTATTTCCTGGGGTGGATGTAGCTGTTACTGGGGGGTATAACTATAAGCTTCATGGTGGGAAATATAGGAGGGATGTTCGAGGTAGGTTTTTTACTGAGAGAGGGGTTGGGGTGTGGAATAGACTGCCTGCTGCGATAGTGGAGTCGGACACATTAGAAACTTTCAAGCGGTTATTGGTTAGGCACATGGAGCACTCCAGAATTATAGGGAGGGCTTAGCTTGATCTTGGGATTGGACACAGCTTGGCACAACACTGAGGGTCAAAGGGCCTATACTGTGCTGTAATGTTCTATGTTTCTTTGTTCCTCATGTGGGCATCATTAATTGGATTCAAATTTGAATTGGGTTTTTAGTTGGAATAATAGTACCGAGAAAAAAAAGAGCATTACAATTAGGGTTAGGCTGATCAAAGATGATGTCTGCAAACACTTCACAAAAAGGAGACTGGAAATCTGGAACTCGCTCCCCACAAGAATCTGTTGAGTCTGGAGGTCAATTAAAAATTTCAAAATTGAGATTGGGTTTATTATTAGACAAGTGAATTGAGGGTTACAGAGCCAAGGCAGGTAGATAGAGTTAAGAATCAGATCAGCTATAATCTAACTGAATGGTGTCAGATGCTCAAGGGAATGACTACGTTCCTTCAATTCCTCTTGATTGCCCTCTCCATTTTCATCTCCAACAACAATTGGTCAGTGTCATCTTCTTCAACCTCCAGATGAGCTTCCAGCCCCATACACCTCTATCACAAAGATCATCTACTTCCCCCTCTGTAACATTGCCCATTTCAATACCCCCACCCATCCCTGTTTTTGTCCATCTGCTGTTGAAATCCTCATCCATGCTGACTGCGTGAAGTCTTTCTCAGACATCTCACATTGAAATATCCTTTCCTGTGTGGATGTCTCAGCATTTCATGAGGGTCACTGACTGTGCAAAACTCAATCACAGGCCTCACTTGGCTTGCCCAGTGCATGAATACGACGATGATCCAACATCCCCCATAATTGTTCAAACTCCTCATTACACACATCACATGTGAATGTTTTCTTCTCCACTGTGTGAATGCGCCAGTGCTTCACCAGGCCTGATAACCTTGTAAAGTCCTTATTACACACCTCACACTTGAATGGCTTCTCCCCAGTGTGAGTGCGTTGATGTTTATGGAGATTCGATAGCCGGGAAAATGATTTCTTACACACTTCACAGGTAAATGGTTTCTCTCCACTGTGAATACGTCGATGTTCACGGAGAGTCGATGACTGCGTGAATGATTTATTACATACTTCACAGGTGAATGGTTTCTCTCCAGTGTGAGTGCGTTGGTGTGCATGAAAATAAGATGAGCTAGAGAATGATTTATTGCACAACTCACAGGTGACTGGTTTCTCCCCAGTGTGCCTACGTCGGTGTTCACGGAGTGTGGATGAATGGGAGAATGATTCATTGCACACTCCACAAGTGAATGGTTTCTCCCCGGTGTGAATGCGTTGATGTTCTCGGAGAGTCGACGAATGGGAGAATGATTTCTCGCATACTTCACAAGTGAATGGTTTTTCCTCAGTGTGAATGCGTTGGTGATCACGAAAGTAAGATGAACGAGAGAATGATTTGTCACACACTTCACATTTAAATGGTTTCTCCCCTGTGTGAACACGTCGGTGTTGCACTAATGATGATGATTGTGAAAAGGCTCGGTCACACAACTCACAATTGAAGGGTTTTTCCCCTGTGTGAATACTCCGGTGTATCAGGAACTTAGTAGATGTTGGGAAAGCTTTAGCACAAAACTCACATTTGAAAGGTTTCTCCCCTGTATGGATAGTTTGATGGACCTGTAATTTTGATAACTGTGTGAAAGCTTTCTCACACACGTCACAGTGGAATGGCTTCTCCCCTGTGTGAATGCGTTTGTGTGTATGGAGCTGCCATGACTTTGAGAATGATTTGTTGCAAACCTCACATGTAAATAGTTTCTCTCCACTATGTGTGCGTTGGTGGATACGAAACTGAGATGAGCATGAAAAGTTTTTGTCACACAATTCACACTTCAATGGTTTCTCTTCCATATGGTTGTCTTTATGTTACAAGTGACACAACTGAGCCTGTTAAGCCCACCCCATACACGAATAGTGTCCCCCTAAAGGAATGAATAAGTGGTTCATGAGGCTCGATGAATGACTGAAGCTCTCATCACACTTGGAGTTTACTTAATTGTTCCCAATCTCACTCTGACCTATCACCCATACTGAACTTTCAGAAAGGTTGGTTCTGATGGAAGGTTTCTCACTACTGACCAGTTTCAGATCTGGTGAAATGTCAAAACTGCCCTGACACGACCAATTTCCAGATGATGGTTTCACCGCCCAACTTCTCTGTGTTGAGTAATGCTGTGAAGGGACTGGATGTCTTCCCACACTTGTCCTTGGGTGATGGCCAGGATCTATCTGCGGTGTCTATCCTTTCTATACTCTCTGATGTGGAACAGTGCAATCCTTCTGTAAAACAGGAAAAGGAAACATAATTTCTTCCAACTCCCTTTCCTTCTTTTCTGAAGGGGCTGACTCCTCAGTTAGATACTGTTCCACATTGAGTGCCAGTTTACTGTTCCACTGTGGGGAATCAGATACAAGTCCTTTCTTTTTCTTAACTTGACAGTTGTGATAACTCTCCGGACTTGCATGGGGAATCATTGATTGGCCTCCCAGTAGGACTCCTTGAAAATGAGCTTCTTGGGGATCGATAATTAACTCACTAGGTCCAACTCTTATACCAGACCCTGTATAAAGCAAGTTCCCAACTGGGTCCATTGTTGTATTGTTTCACTTGAGACCTGTTTGTGTTCACCACAAGCTTGTGGTTTAGCTTTATTTTATTTTGTGTAATAAAGCACTGTTCTTTTATAGCTGACTCCTGAGTTATTATAACTGTCACACACCCTCTGTTTCCATCAGAGACACTGGATAGTGACCAGGAGCAGACAACGTGGCTACTCTCTTTCCTCCACCCAGACTCCAATCTTCCCAGGCACTATGAGGCAACGGAAAAAACAATCAGCGAAAAGAAACGGACTCTTATGGAGTCACGTCACAGAATTTATCAATTTGGAATTATCTCAGGTTCCTCCCTAACCATCCCTGTGAATATCCCATCCCACTGGTAAATGGGGAAATTCTTAATATTCGATCCACAGAGTCTCATGGCTTCAGGTCAAACACGTTCAGGAAAAACTACCACTCTCATCCCAGTTAATAAAGAACAAAGAACAAAAAACAAAACAACACAGGAAACAGGCCCTTTGGCCCAACGAGCCTGCGCCGCCACCCCAATGTTCCCACCTCTACCCGCGATCCCTGTCCACGTTTATAGATCTATGGATTAAAAACCAAATTTGAGATAATTTAGGGAGAATTTGTTTTGCCAATTAGCCTAAGAGCACATCTTTGGGATGTGGGAGGAAACCGGAGCACCCAGAGAAAACCCACGCAAGCATGGGGAGAATGCACAAACTCCCACAGACACAGGCCCAAATCCATGTATCTGCACAGCACAGCGATAGTCACTGAGCTGTCGTGTTGCCCATCAAATGGTCCAAGTCAAGCATACACTAATGACGTGAAGCACTAGGATACTCTCGAAAAAAATCCAAGAGCAGCCCTCTCACGACCTATCGCGTGTATGCCCCTCGTTAGACAACAAGGTGGACCAAAGCACCTGTAGGATTAAAAACAAGTACATCAATATCATCATCTATTTACACACTTCCCAGGGACTCCCAAGGCTCATGATCCCTATTTTAAATCAGTTTTCTATACCCCTCCATTCCCATTCTGTTCATGTGCCCATCAAGTATTTCTTAAATAACTCCAGAGTGCCTGCCTCCACCACTTTACTTGGCAGCGCATTCCATACCCCCACCACCCTCTGTGTGAAAAACTCCCTCTAGCATCCAAATTATACCTTACCCCCCTCATCCTAAGCCCGTGACCCCTCGTGCTATTCAAGTCCATCCTAGGAAAAAGCTTAACCCTGTTTACTCTATCTATACCCCTCATAATCTTGTACACTTCTATTAGATCTCCTCTAAGTCTACGTCTTTCTAAGGAAAACAGAACCAATTTGCCTAACCTCTCCTTGTAACTCAGACCTTCCATACCAGGCAGCATCCTGGTAAACCTCCTCTGCACTCTCTCCAGAGTCTCCACGTCCTTTCGATAGTAAGGCGACCAGAACTGGACGCAGTATTCCAAATGAGGTCTAACCAACATTTTATACAACTACAACATTAAAGGCCAGCTCTTGTACTCTATACCCCTTCCTATAAAGGCTAGCATACTATATGCTTTCTTCACAACCTTCTCCACTTGCTCTGCTACCTTCAGAGACTTGTTCACCTGCACCCCCAGGTCCCTCTGCGTTTCTATACTCTTAATAGGTCTACCCTTTATCATATACCTCCCCCCTACATTCTTTCTCCCCAAATGCATCACCTCACATTTATCAGGATTGAATTCCATCTGCCATCTGTCTGCCCAAGCTACCAGCCTATCTATGTCCTGCTGCATCGCCTGACAATGCTCCTCACTATCCGCAAGTCCAGCCAACTTTGTATCGTCTGCAAACTTGCTGATCACTCCACTTACTCCCTCTTCCAAGTCATTTATATATATTACAAATAGAAGAGGTCTCAGTACCGAGCCCTGCGGGACACCACTATTGACCGACCTCCAGCTAGAAAAACACCCTTCCACTAATACTCTCTGTCTCCTATTACCAAGCCAGTTACTTATCCATCTAGCTACCTGTCCTTGTATCCCATTAGCCTTGACCTTCTCAACTAACCTCCCATGAGGGACTTTGTCAAATGCCTTACTAAAATCCATATAGACAACATCAACAGCCCGCCCTTCGTCGACCGTTTTCGTCAGCTCTTCAAAAAATTCTACCAGATTCTTAAGGCACGACCTCCCCTTGAAAAGCCATGCTACGTATCCCTAATCAGATTGCAACGCTCTAAGTGCCTATACATCCTATCTCTAAGAATCCCATCCAACAGCTTCCCTACCGCTGACGTCAAACTCACCGGCCTATAATTTCCAGGGTTATCCCTACTACCCTTTTTAAACAATGGTACAACATTAGCTATTCTCCAGTCCTCTGGGACCTCACCTGTGTCCAACAAAGAGACAAAGATTTGCGTCAGAGGCCCAGCAATTTCACCTCGCACCTCCCTAAGCAGCCTGGGCTAAATGCCATCAGGTCCCAGAGATTTATCAGTTTTAATGCTACCTAGAAGCTCTAACACTTCCTCCCTCGGTATGGATATTTCCCTCAACTGGTCCACAGCTCCCTCAGAGACAGGAGCTGTCAACAAGCCTCTCTCCTTCGTGAATACCGACGCAAAGTATTCACTCAGGATCTCCACCATTCCCTTGGGCTCTAAGCACAGTTCCCCTTCTCTGTCCCTAAGAGGTCCAATTTTTCTTCTAACCACCCTTTTATTCCTAACATAAGAGTAAAAAGCCTCTGGATTTTCCTTAATCCTATCCGCCAAAATCATTTCATGCCCCCTTTTTGCCCTTCTAACTCTCCGTTTGAGCTCCCTCCTACTCTCTCTATCTTCCTCCAACGCTGTCTCCGTTCCCAGCTGCTTTGACCTATCATACGCCTCTCTTTTCTTCCTAACTAAGTCCTTAATATCCCTAGTAAACCATGGCTCTCTAATTCTATCTTTCCCATCTTTCCTCTTGGCCGGCACATATTTATCTTGCAACATTTTCAGTATTCCCTTGAAAGAGTCCCACATGCCTAGCATGGACTTACCCTCGAACAACCGTTCCCAATCAGTTTCCATAAGTTCCTGCCTAATCTGACCGTAGTTAGCCTTCCCCCAATTCAGCACCCTGCTCCTAGGGCAACAAGCATCCTTTCCATCTGTATCCTAAAGTAGACAGAATTGTGGTCACTGTTAGCCACACGTTCCCCTACTACAACATCAACCACCTGCCCTGGCTCATTACTCGGAACTATATCCAATATAGCCCCTTCTCTAGTCAGGCTAGCCACATACTGCTCCAACGATCCTTCCAGTACACATTTTACAAATTCCTGCCTGTCCAAACCCCCAGCTCTAGGTACTTTCCAATCCACCCAAGGGAGATTAAAATTTCCCACTACAACGACTCTGTTCTTTCTGCACCTATCCAAAATGTCTTTACATATGCCTTCTTCAACTTCCCGTGGGCTGTTGGGTGGCCTATAATACACCCCTAGCATAGTAATTGCCCCCTTTCTATTCCTCAACTCCACCCACAGCAACTCCACTCCTAACTCCTCTGTATTGTCCTCCCTCTGCACCGCCGTGATGCTCTCCTTAACTAACAACGCCACTCCTCCACCTCTTCTGGACCCTCCTCTGTCACGCCTGAAACACTTATACCCAGGAATGTTCAGTTGCCACTGCTCCCCTTCCTTTAACCATGTCTCCGTCACCACAACCACATCCAAGTTCCTCGCAAACATTAAGGCCCTAAGTTCATCCGTTTTTCCTGTTACGCTCCTCGCATTGAAACAGACACACTCCAGACCTCCAAGCCCACTCGGAACCTCCTTCTCCCTGGTGTATTTCTTCTCATCCAAGCTTAGTCTATTTCCCATCTCGCTCTCTACCGAGCTATCGGTCTCAGCTCCTCCTCCCCCCCTCCGCCCCCCAACCCCATCCATATTAGTTTAAATCCTGCTGAAACACTCCAGCTAAACTCCCAGCTAAGATATTCACGCCCTTCCCATTTAAGTGTTCCCCATCCCTTCTATATAGGTGCCCTTCTTTCACAAAGACTTATCCACAAATATGAAACCCTCTGCCTTATACCAGTCCTTCAGCCACACATTCAGCTGTGGGATCTCATTTCTCCTGGCTCCGCTATTACCCGGCCCTGGAAGCAGCCCTGAGATCGCCACCCTGGAGGTCCTGCTCTTCAGCCTACCCCCCAACTCCCTGAACTGCCTTCATATATCCTCCCTGCTCTTCCTTCCTACATCCTTCTCTCCTACGTGAATAATCACATCCGCCTGGGTCCCCTCACCTTTCAAAATGCCCTCTACCCTGTCAGACACATCTTGCACCCCTACTCCAGGGAGGCAAACTACCATCCTGGAGTCCCGCCTTGGACCACAGAAGCGCCTATCTATTCCTTTAACCCTCCCACCCCCCACCACTATCTCCCTTTTAGCCCCTTTCCTCCCCTTTGAGGTATTCTGGTCCTCGTGCCTTGCCTTTTTTACCCCTCTGCCCTCGATATTTTGGGGGGCTGCCACTGGGGAAGTCTTTGGACTGTCTCCTCTCTCCTTTTTCCCCTTCCTGACAGTAATCCACCTGTAAGGGTCAGGTTCCCTCCTCCCTAGGCTCTGAGTCCACCACCTTATTCAGCCTCCCTTCCATGATTGTCTCGTTCTCCCTGACTAAAAATGCATCTTTCAATTGTCGCTCTAGTTGTTAATGAGTGATTACTTCGCCATGTTAATCATCACATGGATCCCAAAACAGGTTATCCATGAGGTGCATGACCCATCAGCAGCAGCAGGATTGCATTAACCACAAATCTCACAGCCTGGCACAGCCTTCATTCCATGACCATCATCAAATCAATGGATAATGACAGGAGCAGCACTGGGTAAACTTTACAGTCCAGGTTTGAACCTAGTGAAAGTTATTAGTTAATCTGCCTCCACCGTCATATCAGACAATCCATTCTAAATCCTAACCACACATTGAAAAATGTTTTTACACATCAAGTTACCACTCATTATTTTGCCAATCACCTTTTATCTGTAACACATAGTTATCAACTCTCTACCAATGCAAATAGTCTCTCTTTATTTACTCTGTCTAAACTTGTCATGATTTCAAATATCTCTAACAAATCTCCCCTGAGCCTTCTCTGCTCTATAGGGAACAATCCCAGTTTCTCGGGTTTGTCAAAGAAACTGTAATCTCTCAATCCTGGAACCATTCAAATAAATCTCTTGTGTACTCTTTCCAAAATTCAGAGTGCAATGGGAGTTCTTGGAGGAATTTGAAAAGACCGGAAACATCTAGATCCCAAAACAGAGACAAAACTGATCATTCAGTCCACAGGATAATAATAAATTCCCAACACACATTCACACAACTTAACAATAGGAAATCAGCAAGAATCCTCAGACACTCTGCGCTCTTAGATAATTACACCTCACCTTCTCGTATTCAGCAATGACCCATCAACAAAACTCAGCCTGTAAATCAGAAGGGAAATGCTTCCAATGAACACACTCAATATCCAACACACAGCTCCAATCAAACAGCTCAATACAAAGCACCGAGTAAACAGGTCTCTCAGCTGGATCTTCTCACACAGCATAAGGGGCATTTCCACACCTGATTCCCCACAGGATAGTCAGACTGCCTGAACATTAGTGTGGATATTATGCAATGTAATTATTATAAATTCTGCTCCTTCACTCACCATCTCCTCACTTGGTTTTCAGTCCCTACAGGAAGTGAAGCAGCTGTGAAAGAGGAAGAGGAGGGAATGGGCAGAGTGGGTGAGCTCTCTGATTGACGTCTCTCACAGCCAATCCTAATATTTCTGGAGTAACAGGAGTTTCCTGAAGCTTAGGAAACTGACCGGTGAAATGGAGGTGACTTTGAGCAGCAGATCAGGTGGGGATTTAAACTTGTCATTGTCCCATCTGAATAAAATCTCACTTATTGCAGCTGCTGTCTCAGTTCCCCTGGTAAATGTTTGACAGAGATTTCTAGTGTGGAAATAACATTCTTCATTTTTGGAGGCTTTCAAACTGACAACATCAGTGCGGGATGTGTAACGTCGGATGTGTCCGACCAAAGATGGACTTGCAATGAAACATACTGTGACAAGGCACAGGGCCATCACCAGTTCCAGTCTTCCTGCTGGTCGGTGTCTGTGGGGCACCAATTTGCTGATAAGCCAAAGCAATGCAGGCAATGCAGAGTAACATCAGGCTCTGATTGGACACGTCCGCTTAGAGGAGGAAAATACTGATTTAAAGTTGCTGGAGTGATTTTGGGATAAATATTTTCCATTGTGATTTACAGTAAGAGTTGTGTTATTTATATTGAAATTTAAAACAGTCATTTAGACTGAGTGTTGTGTTCAAAAAAAACAAACTTACTAAATTCTGCTAAGTAAAGCCTCAAGACAAAGAAGCGGCAGAGTGACTGCTGCATGTCCCACGTGGTCCATTGTAGGTTGTCAGCATCCCCTGGATAAACAGTTTGCCACATGAATCCACACAGGTAGAACACCATGGTCTGGTGGTTAAAGAACTCCAGGTTAAAGTCCTTCAGGTTCATTTGATAGCACAAGCTTTCAGAGTGTCACTCCTTCTTCAGACTCACCTGAAGAAGGAATGACACTCTGAAAGCTTGTGTTACCAAATAAACTTGTTGGATGTTAACCTGGTGTTGTGAGACCTTTTACTGTGCTTATCCCAGTCAATGCTGGCATCCCCACATCATGGTTAAAGAATTTGACAGCAAACAAGGAGCCTATTCTCCAAATGCCCTGTAAGTAAATTTGTTGCTGAACACTGGGGCCAGAGCACTCCCTGGGAAAGAGCTACTCCTAAGAGCCAGGATTTATTATGGCAAACTAGGACAGTTCTTTCCAGCCATTATGAAAGTCTTGTAAGTATGCCATGGGGTAAGTTAGGTTTGGAGACAATCTTCAGCATATTTCAGGAAAAAAACTAGCATTTTTGAGTTATCTCCCATAGAATGAATTGGAACTTAGGTTTTGTTTTCCAGAGAATATGTCAGTCGTTAGAGAGCTTCCCAGAAAATGTGTTTGTATTTACATTAAAGTTTATTTATTAGTGTCACAAATAGGCTTACATTAACACTGGAGTTACTGTGAAAATCCCTTAGTTGCCACATTCAGACACCTGTTCAGGTACACTGAAGGAGAATTTAGCATGGACAACGTGCCTAACCAGCACATCTTTTGGACTATGGGAGGAAACCAGAACACTCAGAACCAACATTTCTGAAGGTTTGCCCATGGATGATCAGGCAGGGTGAGGCTGGGAAGAAGTGTGGGTTGACTCCAAGAACATCTGTTTTATCACCTGTAACACAAGGGCAACTTCATGGAAGAGAAACCATTCAAGTGTGAGGTCTGTGATCAAACTTTCACACAGTTATCAAAGCTCAGAAAACATCGATGCACTCACATAGGAGAGAAACTGTTCATATGTGAAGTTTGTAACAAATCCTTCACAAATCCATCAAACCTCCTGGTCCATCAAAGAATCTAAACAGGGGAGAAACCCGTCAAATATGAGGTTTGTGAGAAACTTTTCACTCACTCCTCTGATAATCTGAGGGACAAGAGGATACACACAGGGGGGGAAACCATTCAAATGCAGGATATGTGGCTAAGTCTTTACATGGTTATAGAAACTTGTGCAATACCATCGCATTCACAATGCGGACAGACCATTCCAATGTGAGGTGTTGTAAAAGAACTTTACACAATCATCAGCTTTGGTGGATCATCGTTACATTCACACCAGTAAGAAACTATTCACATGTGAGGTGTGCGCCAAATTATTCTCACACTTAACGTCACTCTATGTACATCCATACAAGTGAAGTGTGACAAATCCTCCCTCGCATCTCAATTTCACCTACACTAGCGTATTCATTCCGGGAAAGAGCATTCAGATATGAAGCATGTGGTAAAGCCTTTACAATTCATCGACACTCCTGATGCAAACAAGGCATTAATGCAGGGGAGGTTTGTGGAAGATTTTTAGCCACTCCTCTGATCTCCTGAGACACCAGAGGAAAGAAACATCTGCAAGCATGAGCCTTCACAAATTCATCAATAGTTGTGAATCACCAACCTATCCATGCTGGACAGAAACCGTTCACATGTGAGGTGTGTAATGAAGGCTTTGCACCATCATCAGGCCTGGTGAATCACTGGTGTATCCATAGAGGGGAGAAATCATTCAGGTGCAAAATGTGCAACAAATCATTCTCCCGGTCACAGAAACTACTAACACTGACATATTCACATGGGGAAGAAGCTGTATCTGTGTGACAAATCATTCTCATGCTCATCTCACTTTTGCGTACACCGACACATTCACAAGGGGTGAAACAATACACATTTGAAAATGAGACAAACTATTCTCGTACTCATCAACTCTCCACATACACCAACACATGCACACAGAGAAAAAGACTTTCAAATGTAGTTTGTGACAAAAGTGACACAAATTTGTTGAAGCTGATCAGAGGATTCACAGTAAGAAGTCTCACAATACCAGGTTAAAGTCCAACAGGTTTATTTGGCAGCGCAGGCTTTCAGAGCACTGCCCCTTCATCAGGCAAGTGGGACTTGTGTCTATATATGCCCTATTTGTCAATACAAACTCAATTTATAGGATAATGGTTGGAATGCAAGTCTTTATAGGTAATCAAGTCTTGAGGGTACAGACAATGTGAGTGGAGAGAGGGCCAAGCACAGGTTAAAGAGGTATATATAGTGTCCAGCAATATTATTATTGACACGAATGCTATCATGTCATGTGAGAACACCCTCCATCAAATACACGGTACATATTCTTTCTATTCGGCCAACATTGTCTACCTGATATGCTGCACGAAAGGATATCCAAAGACACAGTGTATTGGGAAGCCATGCAGATGCTATGACATGGATGAATGGATACTGCTCAACAATCACCCAGTTGGGGAACAATTCAGAGTTGTGGTCATTCAGCCTCTAATCTTTGAGTAAGTATTCTCCAAGGCATTCTTCGTGACACATGACAACGCAGAATCCACTGAGCAGAAACTGATAGCCAAGTTCCGCATGCATGAGGATGGCCTCAACCGGGATCTTGGGTTCATGTCACACTATCTGTAATCGCCATGGCTTGTCTGGGCTTGCAAAATCTTATTAACTATTCTGGCTGGAGACAATACACATCTCTTTAACCTGTGATTGGCCCTCTCTCCACTCACACTATTTTAAGACTTGATTACCTATAAAGACTTGCATTCTAACCATTACCTTGTAATTTGAATTTGTGTCTATATATGTCCTGTTTGTGAACACAACTCCCACTTACCTGATGAAGGGGCTGAGCTCTGAAAGCTTGTGCTGCCAAATAAGCCTAGAACCATAAAAAAATTGTAGCTCAGAAACAGGCCTTTTGGCCCTTCTTGTCTGTGCTAGTCCCACTGACCTGCAGTTGAACCATATCCCTCCACACCCTTCTCAACATGAACCCGTCCAAGTTTTTCTTAAATGTTACCACTTTAACCGGCAGCTCATTCCACATTTCCACCAATCTCTGCATGAAGAAGTCCCTCTCAATATTCCCTTTAAACTTTCCTTTCACCCTTAACCCATGCCTTCTGTTTTTTTCCCCCTAGCCTCAGTGGAAAAAGCCTGCTTGCATTCACTCTGTCTATACCCATCAAAATCTTATACACCTCTATCAAATCTCCTCTCGTTCTTCAACCCTCCAGGGAATAAAGACCTAACCTGTTCAATCTCTCTCTGTAACTCAGTTTCTCAAGTCCCGGCAATATCCTTGTGAACCTGCTCTGCATTCTTTCAACCTTATTTACATCTTTCCTGTAACTAAGTGACCAAAACTGTACACAATACTCTAAATTTGGCCTCATCAATGTCTTATATAACCTTACCATAACACTCCAACTTTTATACTCGACTGTTGGACTTTAACCTGGTATTGTGAGACTTCTTACCCCAGTCCAATACGGCATCTCCCACCAGAGGATTCACACAGGGGTAACTCATTAAGTGTGAGATTTACTACAAAATTTTTCTGAACACTTTCAAACTCTTAGTACACCAGCAAATCCACACTTGTGAGAAACCATTCAGGTATTTATGTATGACAAGACTTTCACACGGTTAGTGTAGCTCCAAGTGCATCAGTGTGCTCACGCAGAGGAGAAATCCTACTGGTTTGAGTTCTGTAATAAAGCAGTTGTCAGATCTCCTAGAACATCAGCAAGACCAAATACCATTTAGTTTGCAGGCTTTGTGGTTTCTCAATTGTTTGCTTTAATGCTCCCACTGATAGATTCCATCACAGGTACTTGGGGGGAAAGGCTGGATGGTATCATCTGTCATTGTGGATTCATGGTTAAGTTGATCAAAATGAATACATGGCATTATTATCCTTAAGAAAAGAAACACCATCCATTGAACGATGGAGATGGGAGGGTTTGTCCATCTCATCTCTGTCTATAGATGACCTTGGTGATTTCAATAATGATTCACATTTCATAATGATCATCATATTGTTAAATCTCTCATGCTTTTTCTTCCCACAGATTTATTTTTGATGCCATTGTTTAGAAATTGAGTTGAATGTATGTAGATTTCTCAGATTGGTCATGAGCTGCTCCTGGAATTCTTTTCTTTGACCAGGCTGTTTTCAGGCTGAGATGTTGATCTTCTTCCTCTTGGACTTTTGAGTCTTGTGATATCTTGGTGCTGAGGGGATGTTCATCACCAATTGAATAAGGTCATGATCTATTCATTAGTCCCCCACATGGATCAAGTGACACAGATATCACTTAGAATCTTGACTTGTCTTTAGATCTTTCAGAGTAGCCTGTAAAATGGTGTTTCTTTCCAGACCAACCCAAGAAAAATGTTGAGAACAACATCAGGAATACTTCATGATACTCATCATTGTGACAAAAGCATTCGACTCAGTAAATCATGAGGCTCTGTGGATTGTGCTCCAATGATTTGGGTGTCCAAGAAACTTCGTCGCAATCCTGCAATTGTTTCACGATGATATGATTGTAACTGTCTTAAGTGGGAGATCGAAAACAGTTTACTTACAATCTACCTGACAGTGACTATTCATCTCATCAAAGAACAACTTCTCTCTGGTGTTAATATTAAATACCATCTTGATGAGAAATGCATTTCCCGGTCATTTCTGTTGCCTGCCGCACACTCTGTTTTAACCCGTATAGAGTGGACAAATAACTACGAGTAGACATCTTATTAGTACAACAAATATTTATTTAAACCCACACAATCAATAATCACCCACCCAATCAACAATAAGTCATCTTACAGGAAAATACTAGAATTCAAGTACAATACAAGACCATAACTTTGTGTGACTGGCAAATACGCAAGCAGATATTAGCCTTTATCTGTGCACTGGTCTCGATAGTCGTCTGCATTGTCTGGTCCTTTGGTCTGGTGTGGCACTCCGGCTCTTGTCTTCTTCCTTCCTTCTCGGGTGTGGTGGCTCTCCTCTTGCTGGCAATAGTCACCATTGTTGTAGCTTGTTTGTGGAGTCACAGAGAGATTCCTGGTTGTGCAGCACCCTTTATACCCCTTTTGGTTTCACGCCCCTTTTTGGCCATTGCTAATCAATCGATCAGGACTTGATCACCCCAATCAATAAGAGTCCAATCAGGTGCTACCACACCAATATCTGGGTGTGTCCCCAGAGGCCATGTCTGTAGGTATTGGAGGCACATAAATCACAAACCTTCCTCCTAAATAAGGGATCACAGTGCCCTTATGTCTGGTACACAACCCAGTGTGACCAGAAAGTCTCTTTCATCCTGGAGATGAAACAAGTCAGTGTGGCTGTAAAGTCCCTTTCATCCTGGAGGTGACCCATATCCTGTTTATTCACTCGTCAGAGTTGCAGCCTGTTTGCCTCTGTCTTTAAACTGCAGCCTGTCAGTTTAGTTTCTTGACCAATTGTCCCAGAATGGTTTACAAAACGCCATTTTAGGTGGCCCATTTGGCTACACTTACATGCCAAAACGAACCTGATCATTACAGATACACATGATCTACAGTTTGTTGAGACTGCAATGTCACTGTCCACTCTGCAATAGATTTGTAAACCTCTCTCTTCAACTCTATGTGTTTATGTGCATTCTGTGTCACTAAATTTTGCTGTTATTTCTGATGATCAGAATTGGGAGCCAGACTAAAACACAGGAATTTTAAAGAGTCCCTGTCAATAGTATTATGAGAGTTTCCCCTGATATGAATGTGTGTTAACAAAGTTAGCCAGTTCTCAAGAGTGGGTATGGGGTAGAATCAGACCCTGCTTTAGTTGGTGATGTGAATGAATTTCTTCAGATGATGGGTATTTGACTAATAATGTGGAGATGTCGGGGTTGGACTGGAGTAAACACAGTAAGAAGTCTCACAACACCAGGTTAAAGTTCAACAGGTTTATTTGATAGTAAATGCTACTAGCTTTCAGAGCGCTCCTTTGTCAGGTAAGTGGGGAGTTCTTCTATTCACCTGATGAAGGAGCAGCGCTCTGAAAAGCTAGTGATGTTTACTACCAAGTAAATCTGTTGGACTTCAACCTGATATTATGAGACTTCTTACTCTGTTTCACTAATACTATGTGTAATGTTTGTACTCTCTTGTCTGGAAGGATTACTGTTCTAAGTATGGTGAGGGAGTGGGGATGAGTCTCTATAGAGCTGAGTTCCCTCAGCCCATCATACCTTGATGTAATAATGATGTGATATGTTCATCTTACACTCTTCCAACATTCATTTCATGTTCTGGGAAATAACTTGAGTCATTTTCAAATATTTTGTTAGTTTGGCTGTAATATTGTGTTGTTGTTTGTCTGCAATTTTAGCAATCTTCTGTATGGATTTAAAATAAATTCGCTTTTTAAACCTAACCAAAATTACCTGATTTGTCAGCATGATGTGTTCCTATTCACAAACAGTCAGGAGGATACAGTAAGAGGTATGGACATAATGTATTGGTCAGTGTCACTGTGGTTGATATACTTTTCTATAAACGGATTTATAATTTACAGTTCATAAGAAGCATAATGTTTCCCTAATAAAGAAACACTCATCTATTAACTCTTATGAACATAGAGTTCAAAAGAACTTTACAGCCAATTAAGTACTTTATAAAAAGTGTGGTTACTTTTGTATTGCAGGAAACGTGTCAGTCAATTTGCACCCAGCAAGCTCCTACAAACAGCAATGTAATAATGACGAGATAATCTGTTTTTGTAATATGGATTGTGAGATCCTTATTGACCAGAATATCTATGATAACTCCCCTAATCTTGTGCAATGAAATGAATGTTGGGAGAGTGTAAGGTGAACATATCACACCATTGTTACATTGAGGTATGATGTGCTGAGGGAACTCAGCTCTGTGGAGACTCATCCCCACTCCCTCACCATACTTATGATAGTAATCCTTCCAGACAGGAGAGTACAAACATTACCCATAGTATTAGTCAATCTTTTACATTCACTTGACAGGACAGACAAAGCCTTGGTTTAACACATTGAAACATTAGTACTGCACTGGAAAGTCAGCCTCAGTGCTCAAGTCTCTGGACTGAGACATCAATCCCAATAGTTTACCCAGTACATTATCCCTAGCGACAGTGATCATTTTAAATTCCTCCCTTTCTATAACATCTGAACTTTCTGCTATTATTGAGGTAATATTTGTGCTCTCCTCTGTCAGACTCCAATTTATTAACTACACTTCAGCCTTTAACACTATTATTCTTACAGCTCATCTCCAAATTCCTTGATCTGGGCCTCGGCAGCTCCCTTTGCGACTGGATCCTGAAATTCCTAACTCATAGACTACATCAGTTAGGATAAACAACAACAATACCTCCATGATCATCCTCAACACCAGTGCCCCACAAGGCTGTGTTCTCAGCCCCCTACTATACTCCTTATACACTCATGACTGTGTGGCCAAATTCCCCTCCAATTCAATTTTCAAGTTTGCTGACGGCACTACTGTAGTGGGTCAGATCTCAAACAATGATGAGACAGAGTACAGGAATGAGAGAGAATCTGCTGAACTGGTGTGGCAACAATAATCTCACCCTCAATGTCAAAAAAACAAAAGGGATTGTCATTGACTTCAGGAAGCGTAAAGGAGAACATGCCTCTATCCACATCGGCAGGAACAAAGTAGAAAGGGTCGAGAGCTTCAAGTTTTTAGATGTTCAGGTCATCAACAACCTGTCCTGGTCCCCCCATGCTGACATTATAATTAAAAAAGCCCACCAACACCTCTACTTTCTCAGAAGACTAAGGAAATTTCACATGTCAGCTACAACTCTCACCGACTTTTACAGTTGCATCATAGAAAGCATTCTTTCTGGTTGTATTACAGCTTGATACGGCTCCTGCTCTACTCAAGACTGCAAAAAACTACAAAAGGTCATGAATGTAGTCCAATCCATCACGCAAGCCAGCCTCCCATCCATTGACTCTGTCTACACTTCTTGATGCCTTGGCAAAGCAGCCAGCGTAATTAAGGATGCCATGCACCCTGGACATTCTCTCTCCCACCTTCTTCCTTCAGGAAAAAGATACAAAAATCTGAGATCACATATCAACCGACTCAAAAACAGCTTCTTCCCAGCTGCTATCAGATTTTTGAATGGACTTACCTTGCATTAAGTTGATCTTTCTCTATACCTAGCTATGACTGTAGCTACATTCTGCACTCTCTCATTTCCTTTTCTATGAACGGCATGTTTTGTCTGTATAGCATGCAAAAAACAATATTTTTCCCTATATGTTAATACATGTGACAATAATAAAATCAAATCAAATCCTTTGTGAAAAGTGAGGCAAAATATTGATTTGTGTCTCGGTCATTTTTGCATTCCCACAATTAACTCCCCAGCCTCATCTTCCAAGTCCCAGCCATCTTCAACTGTTTCATCAATAACCTGCCCTTCATCATACAGTTAGAAATGGGGATGTTCACCAATGACTGCACAATGTTCAAGGCCATTTATGATTCCCCAGATATTGAAGCATATTCAAATGCAATGAGGTCTGGACAACATCCAGGTTTCTACTAAGTGGCAAGTAATATTCACGCCACACAAATGCCAGGCAATGACCATCGCCAATCAGAGACACTCTAACCATCGCCTCTTGACATTCAATAGTGTCACCATCACTGAATCACCCATTCTGGTCAATGGTAACCCCACCTTTGGGGTTACCATTGACCAGAAACTCAACTGTACTTGCACATAATTACAGTGACTATAAGAGCAGCTCCTAGGCTAGGAATACTGTGGCAAGTAACTCACCTCCTATCCACCATCTACAGGACATAAGTCAGGAGTGTGATGGAATACTTTCCACTTGCCTGGATGGTGCAGTTCCAACAACATTCAACCAGCTTTGCACCGTCCTGGACAAATCTAGACCAGCTTTATTGGCAACACATCCACTCCGTCCACCAGCGAAGCTCAATAGCAGCAGTGTGTACTTCAAGATGCACTGCAATTCACCAAAAATCCTTGGACAATACCTTCCAAACCCATGACCACTTCCATCTAGAAGGACAAGGGCAACAGATACATGGGGACACCACCACCTGCAAGTTCACCTCCAAGTCACTCACCATCCTGACTTAGAAAGATATACAGTAAGAAGTCTGACAACAGCAGGTTTAAATCCAACCGATTTATTTGATAATAAACTCACAAGCTTTTGACCCTCTGGCCTTCGTCAGGTGAATCAGTCATTCACTTGACGAAGGCCAGAGGGTCGAAAGCTTGTGAGTTTACTATCAGATAAATCAGTTGGATTTAAACCCGGTGTTGTCAGACTTCTTACTGTGTTTACCCCAGTCCAATGCCAGCATCTCCACGTCATTAGAAATATATAGCCATTTCTTCAATCACTGGGTCAAAATCCTGGAATTCCCTCCCTAATGGCATTGTGGGTCAACCCATAGCACATGGACTACAGCATTTCAAGAAGGCTTGAACTACTAACTTTTCAAGGGCAATTAGTAACAGGCAATAAATGCTGGCCAGTCAATGATGCCCATGTCCTACGAATGAATAAAAAAACCTTCTTTGCTTAGTCATGGAAGTCTCTCCCCTACATGTTTTCTCCTCTCTGGAATTTATTTTGGTTGGCAGGATTCGAATATCTCCTTCAATATCTGCCACTGTTCATCAACTATCTTATCTGACTGATGGTACCCAAATACTCTGGCACCTCTCTTCTGGCAAACAGAATTTGAAAATCAGTTTTAGAGCAATTTCCTCCCTTGCCTTACACAGCAGCCTAAAATACATTTCATCTGAGCCCGGAAATTTATCCATTTCTAAGACCATTAAAACTACTAATATCTCTTCCTTTTCAATGTTAACCTGTTCAATTTATTACAATCTATATCCCTGCTTTCTACATAAATATCATTCTTTTCTATAGTGAACAGAGATGCAAAATACTCAGCTCATACCTCACCTATGTCTTTTGCCTTTACACATTGGTTGCCACTTTGGTCCATAATAGGCCCTCTTCTTTATCTGGTTATCCATTTGTCCTAAATATACTGCGAAAACGCATCGGAATTTTCCTATTTTGCCCACCAGGGTTTTTTCATACCCCTCTTTGATCTCCTAATTTTTTGTTCAAGTACTCCCCTGAACTTCCTGTACTTCTCCAGGGCATCTGCTGTTTGAACTCTCTTAATCTGCCATAAGTCTTCCTCTTTTTCCTTATCCAATCCTGTAAATCCCTTGACATGCAGGATTCTCTTGACTTATTGATGTCATTCTTTATCCTTACAAGAAGATGTTGGCATTGTACTCTCTTTCTTTTCTGAATGACTCCCCCCGATCTGTGGATTTTCTGAGAAGTCCCAGTCCATTTTGACTCGATCCTGTCTTAGCCTATTAAAATCAATCTCCCCCAATTCACAAACCTGGTCCATCTTTGTCCTTTACCGTAATTGTCTTCAAGCTTACTGAATTATGGTCAGTCAATAAAATACTTCCCCACTGGTTTCTGTCACCTGCCTGGCTTTATTCCCTAAAATTAGGTTTAATATCATTCCATCTCTGTAGGGCTTTCTAAATGCTGGCTCAAAAAAACTCTTCTGGGTATGCTTCATGAATTCTCCCCCTCTAAGCATTTGACATTTTGCCTATCCCAATTAATATTGGAGAAATTGAAATCCTCTACTATTACTATCCTATTATTTTTACACTTCTGCGAATTGCACACATATTTGCTCTCTGTCTCTTCCAGACTGTTTGGGGGCCTATTGTATACTCCAAGCAAAGTTCTGTTTTTGAGTTCTACCCATATGGCCTCAATTGAAAAGCCTGCTCAGATAGCAGCCTTCCTCACCGCAGTAATTTAACTCATCGATCAATATTGCAACACCACCTCTTTTACAACCTTCCCACCCAGTCTAGCCTGAAGATTCTACATCCCAGTATAATAAACTGTCCCTTCCTCAGCCATGTGTCTGTGATAGCAATAAGATCATACTCCCATGCGTTAATCAATGGCCTCAGTTCATCAGCCTGCCTATAAGACTGCTTGCATTGAAATAAATACCACTTAGCCTTGCCATTTTTTTTGTGCTTAACATGTTTGTCTTTGCAGTGTTTACCAGGCTGACTTGGTTTTTCTTCTATGTCTGGCTGTATATCATCCCCTACTGTAACTCCACTCTGAATATCACCTTTCTGCCAAATTAATTTAAATCTCCATCCCTAATAGCACTGACAAATCTTTCCACAAGGATATCTGTCCCATTTTGTTTCAGATACAACTTGTCTGACTTGTACAGTTCCCACCTTCCCCTGTAACAGATCCAATGATTCAGAAGGCCTTCTGTACTTTCCCTTTAGCCACATATTGATCTGCTCTATCTTCCTACTTTTATAAATAAGGACATAGCACTGGTAATAATCCGGAGATTACAAAGAACAAAACAGCACAGAAAACAGGCCCTTTGGCCCAACAAGCCTGCACCGCCACCCCGATGTTCCCACCTCTACCCGTGATCTCTGTCTATATTTATAGATCTATGGATTAAAAACCAAATTTGAGACAATTTAGGGAGAATTTGTTTTGCCAAATAGCCTAAGAGCACATTTTTGGGATGTGAGAGGAAACCTGAGCACCCAGAGAAAACCCATGCAAGCATGTGGAGAATGCGCAAACTCCCACAGACACAGGCCCAAATCCATGTATCTGCACAGCGCAGCAATAGTCACTGAAGTGTCGCGTTGCCCATCAAATGGTCCAGGTCAATCGTACGTTAATGATATGAAGCACTAGAATACTCTCGATTACGTTTGAGGTCCCGCTTTTCAATCTGCACATTTGCTCCCTAAATTCCTGCTATAGGATATTATCCCTTTTTTTAATCTATGGCTTTTGGTACCAATGTGAATTATGACCTCTGACTATTCACCCCCCTTTCAGAATGCCCTGCAGCCATTCAGTGACATCCTTGACTGTGATACCAAGGAGGCAGCACACCATATTAGGATCACATCTGTGGATGCAGAAATGTCTGCCTGCACCCCTCAATATCGTGCTGCTATTGCGCTTCTACTCTTGTTCCTCCCTCCCTTAATCATGTAAGTCGCTCAGTTTCGTGAACTTTGCTCTGGCTGCGCTATCCAGAGGAACCATCACTTCAAGTTTTCCAACACAGAAAAATTATTCTTGAAATGCACTCTAAGCTTTCCTGCCCCCTTCTTCTGACTGATGACCTATTTGCTCTGATTGCACTTAAGTTTTGGGGTGACCACGTCTAAAAATGTGCTGTCCACAAATTTTTCAGCCTTTCAGATGCACTGCTGTTCCTCCAACCGAAGCTCAAGCTCCAATATCCAGCTCTCAAGCTTGTTAAACCGGTGACACTTACTGCAAATGTGGTCAACTAGACTGCAAGGAAAGCCTAGGAATTCCCATAAGCTTCAGGCCATACAAAACATGGATTGACCTCCCCATTCATATTTTTGGTTAAAAGACTCTTGATCAAATTCATGTCAATTACAAAATTATTTAAGTTAATTTTTAAAAAGCTAGCACTCTTACCTTTCCTTAACATAGTTGTAAATTCAAGAAAAAAACAACTTATTGATTACTCACAATCAGCTCTTTCCCTTGGGGACATCTATTCCTGCAGCAGGGCAAGACCACTCATTGAAAATTAAAAAGTTAGAAAGCAAAGAAAATAAAAACCAAACTCTTTCACCTTGCACTTAATTCCTACTGTGCCCCAAATTTCTCGATATACTCTCAATCTGGCAGTGTCTCACAGGATGAGGTCTCTTCCAACTGCATGTGTGCAAATTTGAGAGAGTGAGATGGGACTTTAGTTCTCCATTGGCAGTGTCTCCAGACCATCATTGCTTCTAAGCATGGTAGCTGTAAGATATTTCAAAATGGCTACTTGTCACATAACCTTATACACCATATCAGAAAGTGTTGTCTATTCTGAGGGTGCAGAGATTTAGTTGATCTGATGATGGACAGCTTCGTCCCTCTTGACTAGACGAGCAGGGTTGTTGACCAAGAAGGTAAAGAATAAAGATAATTTTGGGGACAAGTGTCCAGAGGTTGGATTTTGAGGAAGTGATTATATCAGATTGGTAGCTACAGAAGCATTGCAGTGAATGGAGAGTCAAAGGACAGAGTTGGGAATTAAATCTGTATATATTAATAAAGTGAGCCAGTTCTAAGGAGTGGATATGGGATAAAATCAGACTCTGCTTTAGTTGGTGATGTGAATTGTGGACAGATCCTCTTCAGGTGACGGATGTTTGACTGATACCATGAGGAATGTTTGTACTCTCCTATCGGGGAGGATTACTATCCTGAGCATGGTGAGGGCCTGGGGGTGATTCTGTACAGATTTGAATTTCCTCAGCTCACCATACCTCAACATAATAACAATGTAATATGTTCACTTTCCACTCCTACAAGATTTATTCTGTGTTCTGAGAAAGATCTTGAATCATTTTCAAATGCTTTGTTATTTTGACTGATTCAGGGTGTGACATGAGCTGAATGTTGTACTCAGATGAAGAGCTTATCTTATGAAGAAACATTGAACCCATTTGGAGTATAAAAGAATGACAGGTGATCATATTGAAACATTTAAAGTCCTGAGATGACTTGATAGGGTGGATCACAGGATGATATGTTCTCTTCTGGGGAAGGCTAGAACTTGGAGGCACAGGTTCAAAAGAAAATAGCTCGACTTGAAGACAAAGGAGAAGAATATTTTTCTCTCCAGAAGTCATTAGTCTGTGGAATTCTTTTCCTCAGAAAGCACTGGCCAGGTCATTGAGTTTATTTAAGGCTGAGTTAAATTTTTGATAAAGAATGGGGGACAGGAAAGTCTTGATCTTATCAAAGGAGTGGGTTTGAAAGGTTAATTGATCTACCATGCTCCCAAATCCTATTCTCTTGCAATATAATGGTTACATAACTCAATCAAGGTTAATTCAAAGCCTCAAATAAATCTTAACATTGTGATATAATAATACAGAATACAAGATAGCTCAAGAAACACTATCATTAGTCTCAAAATGGCTTCCTTGGCCTTGTGTAATTGACTGAATCAAGATGATTGCCTTTCATTCCTTTATTTTAATAAACCTGACTTCTTACATTAAAATCTAATTCTAACCAGCTAAAAACTACCTTCGGAGACAGGAGAAGCGAACTGGAGAAAATTCCTCTCCCCCATCCTTTGTCCCTCCCACATGTCATGTGCTGATCTCATGACTGCACATCATCACTGTGTTAGATGCTGCAGATCTTACTCTTCTGATCTGCTGTCAGACACATCCTCGGCTACACATCCCACTCTGATGTTGTCAGTTTGAAAGCCTCCGTCGATGAAAAATGCTATTCCCACACAAAATATCTGTCACACATTTACCAGGGGAACTGAGACAGCAGCTGCAGTAAGTGAGATTTCATTCAGATGGGACAATGACAAGTTTAAATCCCCACCTGATCTGCTGCTCAAAGTCACCTCTGTTTCACCAATCAGTTTCCCAAGCATCAGGAAATTTATGTTATTCCCATTTGGAAAAATCAGAATTTTTTTTAAAATATCCCATGCGTGGTATAAAATGTCCTTAATCCTTTCTTTACGTAGTCATATTAAGTCACATCAAGATCACACAGTAAACCAAGGTATTTATCTAAAGGTCTTATTTCTTTATTAAAATACTATCATTTGCAAGTAGTGTCAGATATAATGTTACATATCACCAGTTTGCTTTATATCTTGGATACATGATCCATCTCAGAATAATGTAGATAGAGATGATACTAGTTCAAAATCTAAAGAGGTTTATTTAAGTTAGTTAAAGAAAAAAATCTGATAAATTACAGGATTCTATATCCATCTACTGGTCTCTGCCAGAAACTAAGTCTTCTCTCTGGAAGCTTCTATCTAATTAGTCTTCGAACTCCAATCACAAAAGATCAAAGAATCAATTAACACAATCAAAAATACATCAATCAAACTCGAACACTAAACAGAATCCATAAGGAAAATGACCATACATAAACAAAAAGTTCCTAGTATGTTCTAACAGATGCACTGCACACATGAATTGTGATTTTCCAATCCTACCAGCAACAGACATCATCGTGAGTGAGACAAGAATGTTTATAAAGCAGTCAAAAGTTGACTTGTCGTCACTCTCCAAATTTTCCTGTGTCATTTGCAGCAATGCTCTCCACTGGCAAGAAGGGAACATCTCAACCCTAGAGCAGAATTTTTCCTGTCCCGCCTGCCAAGGTAATCGTAGCAGGTGAGGCGGATCGTGCAAAGACCTGTTGACCTCAGGCCAGATTTTTCAGTCTTGGGGCGAGCGTGGCCAGAAAACCCTGCTCAATCTTTAAAACATTCAGGTCTTCACTTCCAAGCAATATCTCTGCAAATGAAATAACTTCCTTTGGAGTAGATAGAAATGGTTTGAGAAAGATGCTTTGAAATGATTTGTGGTCAGACTCTGCCACTACTTTCTCTCTCCCAAAGAGGTACTGATTGAAATGCTCACAAAGATAATATCCAGAAATTCTTTCTCAATCTGTGCATAGCATCTTTCAGTTTGTGTTAATGCTCTGGATACAAACACAACTGATTATACTTGCTGCATGATGTTGCTCCAAGTTCTATTTCACTGGCATCTCACTGCAGGGTGACTTCATCATTAACATCACAGTAATTCAACGTTGATGTTGTTGTCACTAACTGTTTGACGCGAGTGAAAGCTGCTTCTTGTTCTGTGTCCCAATACCACTGAACTTCTATGCTGTAAGCTTGTGTAGAGACTCACACTTTGATGACAAACTGGGCAAGAACTTAATTTGGTAGTTCCCATGTGGGTTCACTGATGTTCCAAGAGGTCTCAGAACTATGAAGGTTTTGTTACAGAATTCATACCAATATTTCACATTAAAGTTGTCAAGAAGGCCTTATCACAAATCTCCAATTTGAAGTGTTACTCTCTTATGTGGATCTCTGATGAATCAGAAGCTTTGAGAACTTTGGGAAGGTTATGTCACAGTCATCACACTTGAACGGTTACTATCACATGAATGCGCTGATGTCTGCGGAGGCTCGATGACTGCGAGAATGATTTGTAGCATACGTCACACATGAAAGGTTTCTCCCCTGTGTGGATCCTCTGATGGATCAGGAGCTTTGATAACTGTGAGAAAGCTTTGTCACATACCTCACACTTGAACGGTCTCTCCCCTGTATGGGTGCGCTGGTGAACACGGAGGGTGGATGATTGCGCAAATGATTCGTCACACACCTCGCACGTGAATGGTCTCTCCCCTGTGTGGGTGCGTTGGTGAACACGGAGGTCTGATGATCGTGAAAATGATTTATCACACACTTGGCATGTGAACGGTTTCTCACCTGTGTGAATGCGTTGATGTTCCCTGAGGGCTGATGACTCTGAGAATGATTTGTTGCACACCTCACACGTGAATGGTTTCTCCCCGGTGTGAATGCGTTGATGGACACGGAGCTCCGATGACCGTGAGAATGATTTGTCACACACTTCGCACGTATATGGTTTCTCCCCAGTGTGAATGCGTTGATGGCTAAGAAGGTTTGAGGACCATGTGAATGATTTCTCACACACCTCACACGTGAAAGGTTTTTCCCCAGTGTGAATGCGTTGGTGACTACGGAGCGTGGATGACTGAGAGAATGATTTGTAACACACCTCACACATGAATGGCCTCTCTCCTGTGTGAATCCTCTGGTGCCTCAAGAGATTGGAAAAATTGGTGAAAACTGCCTCACACACCTCACATCTGAGAAGTTTCTCACCTGTGTGAATCCTTTGGTGTAACAGAAGGCTCGAAGATGTCACAAAAGCTTTATCACAAGCATCACACTTGAATCGTTTCCCTTCCATGTGGCTGCCCTTTTTTTTAAACTCTGGTTGTTTAAGATGCACTTTGTGTATTAGGAAATCCTATGAGCCTCTGTAGCCCTCTTCACAGTTGAATAATCTCACCTGTAGGAACAAATCAGTGATTCATGACACTGGATGAATGACTGAGGCTCTCATCACAGTTGGAGCACCCTCACACTTCTTTCCAGCCTCACCCATCACCCACAGCCAAATCTTCAGAAAGATTGCTTCTGATAGAAGCTTCCACACCACTGACCAGTTTTAGATCTGATGATACGTCAAAGCTTCCCTGGCCACACCGATTTCCAGACGATGGTTTCAAAAACGTCCAACCTTCTCTGTGCTGAGCAATGAGGAAGAAACTTGATATCTGTCCACAGTTGCAGAGTTATCCCTGGGTGATGATCAGAATGTATCTGCAGTGTCTATCCTTTGTGTATTCTCTGGTGTAGTACGGTGCAATCCTTCTGTAAAACAGGAAAAGGAGACATGATTTCCTCCAATTCTCTCATTCTTTACTGAAGGTGTTGATTCCCCAGTAAGAAAATGTTCCACAGTGAGTGCCAGTCTGTTATTCCCCTGTCAGGGGATCAGATACAAGTCCTTTCTTTTTCCTGAGTTGACTAACACACATTTTGGTTTCATAGAATCCTTACAATGCAGAAGGAGGCCGTTCTACCCATCGAGTCTTAACCAGGTCCTATCTCCACAACCACACAGATTTTACCCTGTTACTCCCCCTAACTTATATAAATATATATCTTGGGACACTAATAAACAATTTAGCATGACTAATCCACATAACCTGCATGTCTTTTGACTGTGAGAGGAAACTGAAGCATCCAGAAGAAACCTATGCAGACACGGGGAGAAAGTGCAAACTTCACATGGAATCAAACCTAGATCCTGTCATTGTGAAGCAGCAGAGCTAATCACTGTCCCACCCGTGGACCATATACAAAAAGACCTATACAAATGCCATCTGCATTTCATAACCCAGGCTGACCAATTGGAGTCTACTCATCAGTTAAGACAAAGGGCCTCACAATAAACCATCTTGGGGTCCCAAACGAGGGATATACAACACTTGTCAAAGCTAGGGTGGAGAGATAGAAGCCATATGACATGACCCTTTATTTTGTGGAACTGCAAAGTTTCAGTCTGCTATTTTACCATCTAACTTGCAGCATCACAGACAAGGAACTCTGAATCAGATTGGACATTTAGCCTCATCTACATAGCTCCTACTGGAAATCCTGTATCGTTGTCTACAAGATTGATTCACCTCTGTTTACCTATCTCAATGTGTAAAGTCAACAACATTATAAACATGCACTGGTTTTCAGCTCACCAACCTCTGAAAGAATACCTAATTGTGCTGATTCTGGATTCTGGAAACCATGAGAAACAATATTTGTTTTCTCTGAGCCCCTGCCTGTAAACTTTTGTTTCGCTATCCCTCTTTGACTATATCACTGCAAAGGTGACAATGTTGTGACTCTTTTTCCACATTTGAATGTGCACAGATCAACTAACCCTTTGAGTTTAATTTGCTATGGGCTAATTAAAGGAAACAGGATCAAACCAAAACAAAGAAGTTGGGAAATGCCCCAGTGGTTGCTGATAACAGAGGAAGCAGATCCAAAAACCTTTCAGTTTAAGATGGGTGGTGAAAGAAGAAATTTGTACTGTTTAGATTAATGGCTCCATCCTTCCTGTTGGTAATACCAGCTATAAGCCACAGCACTGGCACAACTATCAAATCCAAGCTCAACTTTTTGGGAAAGGAAAAAGCCCTCAAGTAAAATTAAAAGACATTTCAATAATGTGTCTGTAGTTATGACAGACAAATTGCTGTGGTGCTGGACTTTTTTAAAGTTCATTCATAGGATGTGGGCTTGCAGTCTAGGCCAGCATTTATAGTCCATCTCAAATTACCCTTACACTGAGTGATTTGCCGGGGAATTTCAGAGGACATTTAACAGTCACCCTACATTGTTGTGAATCTGGATCACATGTTGGCCAGATCAGGTAAGGACAGCATATTTCCTTCCCTCAACAACATTCATGGTCCAGATTTTTACAACAATTGTGCTATTTTGATATATTTTACGTTTAAGATGGGGCTGTATTAAGAGGCATGTTTTGTTACAGAGTTGATTTGTTTGGGGAAAAATCCAGCTCAAATGCTGAGAATACAAGGTAATGGTTGATCTTAGCTCAGAATGTCCCAATGGACTTTTGCATATACTGTTCGGATTTTAGACAAGGTACGTAGAGTCATGTGTTTAATGGGAGGAGGTGAACTTGCAGGAAAAATCTGCATTTTTAAATAAAGATCAGTTGCTACCTGGGGTTGATAGAAAAAAGTGAGTCTCTGTCTCTCTCTCTCTCTCCCTCCAGAGGCTGAAAGCCGATAAATCTCCAGGGCCTGATGGCATTTATCCCAGCCTGCTTAGGGAGATGCGAGGTGAAATTGCTGGGCCTCTGACGCAAATCTTTGTCTTTTCTTTGGACACAGGTGAGGTCCCAGAGGACTGGAGAATAGCTAATGTTGTACCGTTGCTTAAAAAGGGTAGTAGGGATAACCCTGGAAATTATAGTCCAGTGAGTTTGATGTCAGTGGTAGGGAAGCTGTTGGAGGGGATTCTTAGAGATAGGATATATAGGCACTTACAGCATTGCAATCTGATAAGGGATATGCAGCATGGCTTTGTTAAGGGGAGGTCGTGCCTTACGAATCTAGTAGAATTTTTTGAGGAGGTGACGAAAACGGTTGACGAAGGGCGAGCCGTTGATGTTGTCTATATGGATTTCAGTAAGGCGTTTGACAAAGTCCCTCATGGGAGGTTAGTTGAAAAGGTCGAGGCTAATGGGACACAAAGACAGGTAGCTAGATGGATAAATAATTGGCTTGCTAATAGGAGACAGAGTAATAGTGGAAGGTTGTTTTTCCAGCTGGAGGTCGGTCACTAGTGGTGTGCCAGAGGGCTCAGTACTGGGACCTCTTCTATTTGTAATATATAAAATGGCTTGGAAGAAACAGTAAGTGGAGTGATCAGCAAGTTTGCAGACGATACAAAAATGGCTGGACTCGCACATAGTAAGGAGCACTGTCAGGTGATTCGGCAGGACATAGATAGGCTGGTAGCTTGGGCAGATAGATGGCAGATGGAATTCAATCCTGATAAATGCGAGGTGATGCATTTTGGGAGAAAGAATGTAGGGGGAGGTATATGATAAAGGGTAGACTTATTAAGAGTATAGAAATGCAGAGCGACCTGGAAATGAGAAGTCTCTGAAGGTGGCAAAGCAGGTGGAGAAGGTTGTGAAGAAAGCATATGGTATGCTAGCCTTTATAGGAAGGGGTATAGAGTACAAGAGCTGGCCTTTAATGTTGCAGTTGTATAAAACGTTAATTAGACCTCATTTGGAATACTGCATCCAGTTCTGGTCGCCTTACTACTGGAAGGACATGGAGACTCTGGAGAGAACGCAGAGGAAGTTTACCAGGATGCTGCCTCGTATGGAAGGTCTGAGTTATGAGAAGTTCGGCAAATTGGGGCTGTTTTCCTTAGAAAGACGAAGACTTAGAGGAGATCTAATAGAGGTGTACAAGATTGTGAAGGGTATAGACAGAGTAAACAGGGTTAAGCTTTTTCCTAGGATGGACTCAAATAGCATGAGGGGTCACGGGCTTAGGGTGAGGGGGGTAAGGTATAATTTGGATGCTAGAGGGAGTTCTTTTTCACACAGAGGGTGGTGGGGATATGGAATGCGCTGCCAAGTAAAGTGGTGGAGGCAGGCACTCTGGAGTTATTTAAGAAACACTTACATGGGCACATGAACAGAATGGGAGTGGAAGGATATAGAAAACTGATTTAAAGTATGGATCATAAGCCTTGGGAGTTCCGTGAGAAGTGTGTAAATTGTCGATGATATTGATGTATTTGTTTTATCCTACAGGTACTTTGGTCCGCCTCGTTGTCTAACAAGGAGCATACACGCGATGGGTCGTGAGAGTGCTGCTCTTGGATTTTGAGAGTATCCTGGTGCTTAGTGTACGCTTGACCTGGACCATTTGATGGGCAACACGACAGCTCAGTGACTATCGCTGTGCTGTGCAGATAATGGATTTGTGCCTGTGTCTGTGGGAGTTTGCGCAATCTGCCTGTGCTTGCGTGGGTTTTCTCTGGGTGCTCCGGTTTCCTCCCACATCCCAAAAATGTGTTCTTAGGCTAATTGGCAGAACAAAATTCTCCCTAAATTGTCTCAAATTTGGTTTCAATCCATAGACCTATAAACATAGACAGGGATCACAGGTAGAGGTGGGAACATTGGGGAGGTGGCGCAGGCTTGTTGGGCCAAAGGGCCTGTTTCCCGTGCTGTTTCGTTCTTTGTTCTTCACGACTCTTAATCTAAGTGAAAGCAAGTATGCCTGTGTTTGCTAACAAATTTTAAAGAGAGTTTTAAGTCTATATATAAATTATTACTTTAATTGTTACTAATAGTGATAAATTAGCAGTTAAGAATTATACCTTCCCGTGTTTAAGTATTGTTCAATTGTTAAAAGTTAAACTAATTTATTTGTTATAGTTAAACTGTGTTATTAAATAAAGTTTGTTTTGATGAAAGCACCCTAATTTGTCAGTAGAATTGCGCCTGGAGTGAAACATCCTCTGCTCACATTAATGCCAAAATAAAAAATCATTGGGGTCAAGTCTGGCTTCACAATAAACAAAGAACAAAACAGCATGGGAAACAGGCCCTTCGGCCCTACGAGCTCGCGCCACCACCCCGATGTTCCCACTTCTACCCATGATTCCTGTCCATGTTTATAGATCTATGGATTAAAAACCAAACTTGAGACAATTTAGGGAGAATTTGTTTTGCCAATTAGCCTAAGAGCACATCTTTGGGATGTGGGAGGAAACCGGAGCACCCGGAGAAAACCCACACAAGCACGGAGAGAATGCGCAAACTTCCACAGACACAGGCCCAAATCCATGTATCTGCACAGCACAGCGATAGTCACTGAGCTGTCGTGTTGCCCATCAAATGGTCCAGGTCAAGCGTACACTAACAATGTGAAGCACTAGGATACTCTTGAAAAAAAATCCAAGAGCAGCCCTCTCACGACCCATCGCGTGTCTGCCCCTCGTTAGACAACAAGGTGGACCAAAGCACCTGTGGGATAAAAACAAGTACATCAATATCATCATCTATTTACACACTTCCCAGGGACTCCCAAGGCTCATGATCCCTATTTTAAATCAGTTTTGTATACCCCTCCATTCCCATTCTGTTTATGTGCCCATGTAAGTATTTCTTAAGTAACTCCAGAGTACCTGCCTCCACCACTTTACTTGGCAGTGCATTCCATACTCCCACCATCCTCTGTGAAAAAACTCCCTCTAGCATCCAAATTATACCTTACCCCCCTCACCCTAAGCCTGTGACCCCTTGTGCTATTTGAGTCCATCCTAGGAAAAAACTTAACCCTGTTTACTCTATCTATTCCCTTCATAATCTTGTACACCTCTATCAGATATCCTCTAAGTCTACGTCTTTCTAAGGAAAACAGTCCCAATTTGCCTAATCTCTCCTCATAACTCAGATCTTCCATACCAGGCAGTATCCTGGTAAACCTTCTCTATATTCTCTCCAGAGTCTCCACGTTCTTCCGGTAGTAAGGCGACCAGAACTGGATGCAGTATTCCAAATGAGGTCTAACCAGCGTTTTATACAACTGCAACATTAAAGGCCAGCTAACCTTGGGGGTTTCAGATCTGGTACCCTAACACAATTGACAATGTTTTCATAGTCATCATCAGATAATTAATTGCAGATTTTTATTGAATTCAAATTTTACTGCTCACACTGAGGTCCGCACAGCATTAACCTAGGCCTCTGATTTACAATGCCACAATTTACGCCAATCCAGACTGTGCTCAGGGAAATAATCCCATTTTATCTAGTAACTGTAATCCCTCAATCCTGGAACAATTCTAGACAATTCCTTCAGCATCTTCTCCAAAATTCAATATATGGTGGTGTGAAGTCTTGGAGGGATTTCAAAATATAGGAAGCATCCACATCCCTTCACACAGATTGACCATTCACAGTCCAAAGGATAATAACAAGCTGCCAACACAAACACCTTAACAATACGTAATCAGAAAGAATCCTCAGCCACTCTGCACCTCCCAGATAATTACACCTCACCTTCTCATATTCAGCAATGACCCATCAACAAAACTCAGCCTGTAAATCAGAAGGGAAATGCTTCCAATAAACACACTCAATATCCAACACACAGCTCCAATCAAACAGCTCAGCACAAACCACCGAATAAACAGGCCTTTCTGCTGGATCTTCTCACATAGCATAAAGGGCATTTCCACACCTGATTCCCCACAGGATAGTCAGACTGCCTGAACATTAGTGTGGATATTATCCAATGTAATTATTATAAATTCTGCTCCTTCACTCACCATCTCCTCACTTGGTTTTCAGTCCCTACAGGAAGTGAAGCAGCTGTGAAAGAGGAAGAGGAGGGAATGGGCAGAGTGGGTGGACTCTCTGATTGACATCTCTCACAGCCAATCCAAATATTTCTGGAGTAACAGGAGTTTCCTGAAACTTGGGGAACTGACCGGTGAAACGGAGACGACTTTGAGCAGCAAATCAGGTGGGATTTAAACTTGTCATTATCTCACTTAAAATCTTATTTATTGCAGCTGCTGTCTCAGTTCCCCTGATAAACGTTTGACAGAGATTTCTAGTGAGGAAATAGTATTTTTCGTCCTCTGAGACTTTCAAACTGACAACATCAGTATGGGATGTGTAACCTCGGATGTGTTTGACAGCAGATCAGAAAAGGAAGATCAACAAGGCAGTGATGATGTGCAGTGGTGGGATCAGCACATGTACAGGAGAGGGGGATACTTGAGTGAGAGGAGGAATGGAGGGACGTGGACCCCAAAAAATACAAAGATATGGGAGAGGGAAACATAGGAAAGAGGGGCAAAGGAGACATGGGTACATAGGAAAGGGACATCTGAGAAGGAGAGAAAAAGTTGCCCAAGTATTTGGAGAGATTCCCTCACAAGGATATAAGCATCAACAAATAACATTTCCTCCTCAGTGCGTGGAACATGAAATGAGTGACAGCAGCCACAGATGGGCTTGTCCCTAATCAACTGACTGAACTGACTGCCAGGTCACTCACCTTCTCTGAATATAGGTCTGATGTCCAAATTCCTGACAATGAAAGCATTGTGGAATGATCCAGTGTGAGTGACATTCACATGGACTATTCTCAGACAGTCATTACACACTATATGAAGGAGTAACTATTTTCTGTTCTGGGAGCTCTGTAAATCTTCTCTTTAATGCCATGTTATCTATCGCACTCAGTACCTCAGGGAAGCAGCTGTTCCACAAAAGTCCAGTCACCTCTGTTGCTGTTCTGAGTGTTGTATTCAATTTAATGTAATAATTTACTCTATGGAGTCATTTACTCTCCTTCTATCATTTCTTTTGTTCCCCCCTTACCTCCTTGCTCTCTTTCTCCTCTAATTCTCCTTCTATTCCACTGATACTTGCAATCATATACTCTCTCCTACTTCTGTCACTCCTTCTTGGGTGAATATAAACCTAGGAAGCGTTGTTTAAAAAATAAGATTTCAGAATGAGTTAAGGGTTGTTGCACTCTGGAATTCTCTACCCAAGACAGTAATGGGGGTCACTGAATATATTCCAGGCTGAGTTAGACTGATTTCTGATCAACAAAGGAATCAACGGTTCGTGGTGGAGGTGACTGGAAGATGGAGATAAGGCATCACCTTATACAGCGGCAGAGCAGGCTTGATAGGCTTCTCCTATTTATGATCTCTTTTTTGTTGATGCCTGTTTATCCTCCACTTCCTTGTTCCTCCTCTTTTGCTTCACAGTAATACAGAGGCTACATGGAAGTTAAACACCATAAGGAATAAGTAAAAAAAACAGATTAAACAGCCCCACAACATTCAGTAGACTTCTCAAATCCAGACACGATACTTAAGTGTCTTCAGTCAGAAATAGTGAGTGGATGATCAAACCAGCATCGTATTGAGGTGCTGAGAATACTTGTCTCTGATCCTCACGTAAGGGAACAACAGACTAGCACTCACTGTGGTAGAGGCTCTAACTGAGGAGTCATCACTTTAGCAAAGGAGGAGAGGGAATTGGAGGAAATAATGTTTCCTTTTTCTGTTTTACAGAAGGATTGCACTGTTCTACACCAGAGAATACAGAGAGGATAGACACTTCAAATAGATCCTAACCATCACCCGAGAAATAACTATACAACTGTGGGAAGACAACCAGTTCCTTTATAGAGTTGCTCAACACAGGGAAAGTTGGGCAGTGAAATCATCATCTAGAAATCAGTCAGGTCAGGGGGGATTTGACATACCATTAAATCTAAAACTGGTCAGTTGTATGGAACCTTTCATTTCTGCAGGTTTACCTGTGAGGGATCAGTCAGGGTGAGGCTGGGAAGAAGTGTGAGTGGACATCTTACGTGGCGAGAGCTTTAATCATTCATTGAGCCTTATGAATCACTGACCCATGAGAGGCTGGTCAAGTATGAGGTGGGCTCCACAGGCTTATGCAATCTCCTAACATGCACGACACATCTGTTGCACAACTGTCAACACAAGGACAGCTAAATGGAAGAGAAAAAGTTCAATTGTGAGGTGTGTGACCGAGCCTTCGCTAAGTCATCAACACTCATGAATCATCGACGCATCCACACTGGGGAAAAGCCTTTTACATGTGATGTTTGTAACAAAAGGTTCACACAATCATCGAGTCTTGTGATTCACCAACGCAGTCACACAGGGGAGAAACCATTTATGTGCGAGGTGTGTGGCAAATCGTTCTCACAATCATCGAACCTCCTTGTACACCAACGCACACACACAGGAGAAAAACCATTCACATGTGAGGTGTGTGGCAAATCATTCTTGCATTCTTCGCAACTCCGCATTCACAAACGCATTCACACTGGGGAGAAACCATTCACATGCGATGTTTGTAACAAATTGTTCTCAAACTCATCATCACTCCACAAACATCAGCGCATTCATACAGGTGAGAAGCTCTTTACCTGTGAGGCATGTAATAAATCATTCACAAAGCCATGGAGTCTCCATGAACATCGACACATTCACACTGGGGAGAAACCATTCATATGCAAACTATGTGGCAAATCATTTGCACAGTCATCAGCCCTCCGTGTTCACCAACGTATTCACACTGGGGAGAAACCAGTGAAGTGTGAGCTGTGTGACAAAGCCTTCACACAGTTGGGGAACCTCCTGACCCACCAGATGATCCACACAGGGCAGAAACCCTTCAAATGTGAGGTTTGTGATAAAGCTTTTGTGACATCTTCGATTCTCCTGATACACCAGAGGATTCACACAGGTGAGAAACCATTCAGGTGTGAAGTTTGTGAGATGGCTTTCACCCAAAGCTCCGAACTCGTGACACACCGGAGGATTCACTCAGGGGAGAAACCCTTCAAGTGTGAGATATGTGACCGAGCATTCACACAATCATCAAACCTCCGTGCACACCAACGCATTCACAATAGGGAGAAGCTGTTCACCTGCAAGTTGTGCAATAAATCACTATCAACCAAATCGACTCTTCGCGCTCATCTATACATTCATACAGGAGGGAAACCATTCAAGTGCGAGGCGTGCAACAAGTCTTTCTCATGGTCATCCCAACTCTTGCTGCACCAAAGGATCCATGCAAGGGAGTAAAGCTTCAGCTGTGAGCATTGCAATAAATCTCTTCTCATGTCTTTGAACCTCTGGGGACACCAGACAACTCATACAAGGAATAAATGTTTCAGGTGCAACATTTGTGAAAATTCTTTCACCAAAACCTTCCTAAAGCATTATCAGAGCCACAGTGTACCTAAAGAAGAGAAAATGATGAAAGTAAAACAATCTGGTCATCCTATTATAGAAAGGATATTATTAAACCAGAAAGAGTGCAGAAAAGATTTACTCGAATGCTACCGAGACTTGATGGTTTGAGTTATAAGGAGAGGCTGGATGGACTGGGACTATTTTCCTGGAGCATAAAAGGTTTAGGAGTGATCTTATAGAGGTCTATAAAATAATGAGAGGCATAGATCAGTTAGATAGTCAACGTCTTTTTCCAAAGGTAGCGGACTCTAAAACTAGAGGGCATAAGTTTAAGGTCAGACGGGAGAGATACAAAAGCATTTGGAGGGACAAGTTTTTAACACAGAGAGTGGTGACTATCTGGAACAAACTGCCAGAAGAAGTGGTAGAGGTGGGTACAATTTTGCCTTTAAAAGGCATTTAGACAGTTAATGGGCAAGATGGATATAGAGGGATATGGGCCAAGCGCAGGCAATTGCAACTAGCTTTGCGGTTAAAAAAAGACAGCACGGATGAGTTGGGCCAAAAGGCCTGTTTTTATGCTATAAACCGCTGAGACTCTATCAGAATGCATGTTTATGTGGAGTTAAAAGGGGCTAGAAGATTTGCCAAACTTGGGGCTAGAATGAACTGCATACCTTAATGGTGAAAGGTAGTTTTGGGAGTAGAGGTTACTCGGCTGAGAAAGGAAAATGAAGCAATCCTTTTAGAAACTGGGAACAACTGTAAACTGTTTGTTATAAAAATGTAACTGTGTGTGTGATAAGTAAAGCATTTCTAAATTTTAATATATAAGTTGCCAGCAAATTAATGTAGTATTTAGTCAATAATATTTTTGTCTGGTCATTTGACACAATAAAAATGCTAAGAGATGAAATTTTGATCTGTCATCCTTTCACCTATTAACTGGAAATTATCAGTCTCCATGGAGGTTGTGACTCGAGAAAGGAAAGAGCCAGCTGTCCCATTGTTACTCCATCAGAAAGTCCCCAGGAATTGTTTGAATCCATGCTCTTCCTTGTGTCTATTAATGACAGAGATTTTGCTGTACAGGACATAATTTCAGATTATACAGAATACTAAAATTGGAAGCAAGGAGGAGAATGAAGAACTTAAAAAGGATATAGACAGGATGGGTGGAGAAACAACGTATTTAAATGCAGTGAAGTATAAAGTGATTCATTTGGTAGAAAGGATGTCGAGAAATAATATAAAAATGAAGGGAACAACTCTGAAGTGGGCACAGGAGCAGTGGGTCCTGGATGTATATGTTCATAAATCACTGAAGGGGAAGAACAGGTTGAAAGAGTGGTTAATAAAGCACCTGGCATCCTGGGCTTTATCAGTCGGTGTTTGGAGTACAAAAACAAGAAAGTCATATTAAACCCACAAAAAACACTGGTCAGACCCAAACAGAGTATTGTGTTCAGTTCTGAGCACCACAATATAGGAAGGATTCAAGGATGCAGAAAAGATTCACACAAATGATTCCAGTAATGAGCAACTTCAGCTACATAGATAGATTGGAGAAATTGGGACTGTTCTCCTTGGAGAAGAAAAGGTTGAGCAGAAATTTGATTGAGGTTTTCAAAATCATAAGGGGTCTGGACAGGGAGAAACTGTTCCTATTAGTGGAAGGATTGAGGGCTGAAGGACTCAGACTTAAGGTAATTTGAAAACAAAACAATAGCGACATGAGAAAACATTTCTTCACACAGCAAGTGGTTAAGATCAGGGTTACACTGTTTGAGAGTGCAGTGGAAGCAGATTCACACAGCAAGTGGTTGGAATCAGGAATACACTGTCTGAAAGTGTAGTGGATGCAGGTTTATTCCAGACATTCAAATCTTTCAGCTGTTTTTCAATTGCAAAATTGCAACTGTGCTTGACCTCCATCATCACCCCTTACATGAAAATTAAAGTTAGTTTAACATTCAAGAGGGGAGCGAATCGTTATCTGAAATTAAAAAAATGTACAGGGCTGCAGGGACAATATACAGGGAGGTGGCATTGGGTGAATTGGTCCTTCAGAATTCCAGCACAAATACAACAGACAGAAAAGGTGGGGGAGAAGATGTGGGTAAGATATTATCAGAGAGTTGATGCAGAGTTGATGGGACAAATGGCCTCCTTCTGCACTGGCAGGATTCTATGATTCTATAATAGCCTCCTGTGTTATGACTCAGTGAGAAGCAGGAGAAAGAGGATAATAGTGGAAGTGAGGGGGCAATGAGAAGAAGGAAAATGATGATGATAACGAACTAGAGGGAAATTGGGAATTAAGAGATAAGGGTCATGAGCAGGAAAGTGGAGCTGAACCCCAAGATCAAGATAAATGGCGGAGCAGGCTTGAAATGCTTCTATTTAAAATGTTCTTATAACTAGAACAAATAAGAGGAGCTCATAATAATAAAGAGGAGAGATAAGACTGAAGGAAGAGGAGATGGAGCAACGTGGATAACACTTCAATGCAATACTGAGGGAATGCTGCACTATCAGAGATTTCATCTTTCAGATGAGTTAAACCAAGGCCTTGTCTGCTCACCTAAATGAATGTAAAATATCCCATTACACTTTGTTATAAAAGAAGAGAGAAGTTATCCCTGATGTCCTGATCAATTTGCAAAATCAACCAGGACCACAAAAACAGATCATTCAGTCATGATTGCATTGTTGTTTGTGAGATTTTGCTGCTGTTGCAAAAATCTAATTCATAATTCACATAATCTGGAATATGCATTTGAGTTTCGGGAATTAAAGTTTTACTTGTAAATAAATGAAAGCATCTGTTTCAGAAACTGGAATAACTTTAATGTAAATCAATTCAAACAAGCTTGGAATTTATTACAATAAAAAGCTAACCTGTGTTTATCTTACAAGGTCAGAGGTAGAGATGTCAAAGCAATAAACAATAGGGGGTCATCTTTAAGTTTGCAATGGAGCCAAATTATGTCTTAGATGAAAAGATGCTGAAAGTTAGAGTTACCATGGGGATTTCTTCATGGATCCAAGGAGTCTGGAGACAGGACAATCACATCCATTAGTAAGGTTATGTATTCATTTAGGCTATGTAATCAAATGGTCAGGTAAAGTTTATTTTATTGAATACTGGGTGTTTGCTCACAGAAGATAGTTGCGGTTTTATTTTGATGTGGGCTGCATCTCACAGGATTAAGAGAATCATCAGAATATCAGTGCTCATGAGGCTGCACTGAAGCAGAGAAAAACTAACTTTTATTTTCATGTAAGGGATGCTGGTGGAGGTCAAGCACAGTTGCAATTTTGCAATTGAAAAACAGCTGAAAGATTTGTCTAGTTTTAATCCAGTGGTCCCTACACAGTCTTGTGGCAAAAATGAGATAGCAGTCAGTTTGGAAGCTGTGTAAAGGCAATAGGTTTCCCCCAGCAAATTGTAGAATGTGGGGCATCCACAACAATGAGGTAGTAAAGAAAAGTTGGAGGATTGCTCAACCAAATGGAAAGAGAATAGCCCCTGATGCCACACTTGGGGAAATGTTGCCTTTTTTTGCCCTTTAAAAAATAAATACTAACTTTCCTGAATTATTCCACGGTTGCAAAGTGATTGATAATTCATTACAAAATTATCAGGTCTAAAAGCTTTTCTACCACTGAGGTCATACTCATTAACTAGTGTTTAATTTTTTACCCTTCTCTCGTCCTCTGGCATCCCTATATCTAAAGAAAATTGGAAGTTTATGGTTCGTACCTCTGAAATTTCCATTCCATAATTACCCCTGTATCCAAGATGCATGTCCCATTTAGTCATTAGCAACATTAAGTATGCCAATGTTTCTAAAACCTCTTTTTTATCAATGGTCAGCATCCTAGTGTTTCAATTACCATCTCTGTCAATAGGAGTTCAGTAGCATTTTCTGCTCAGGAAGGAACAGGTTCTCTTTTAATATCTCCACCACACTCTCTGTCTTAGAGTGTTCATCTTTCTGGTCCCTCATTCACCCACCCATAATCTTACTAATTTTTAATTATGTATTTGTCTATCAAACACAATATTTTTAGCTGCTTGTCTCTACTGATTCTCACTCTTTACATCCTGATTATTATTTTAATTATTAAGCTGACACCCTGCTTTGTCCTGTAGTCTACCTGTTTTATCATGCAGAGCTTTTCCAGTCCTTCCTTTCCCGTTTGTTCAGATTCTCCATCACAATCCAGACTCCTCTGGAAAGATAACAGCTACTGCTGGGGTTTCCCACTCTCCCACACAGGGCTTTCCTCACAGTGCCTCCCGGTTCTGCGCAGATACGGATGAGACAGCTTCAACCCCGGTGGGAACTACATTACCCATACTGCATGGAGACTGAGCAGTGAGAAGCGGCAGTGTGGAACCAGGGAGCCAGCCCGTGGTGCCCAATGGGAGTTGTAGTTCTGTCTCGCGCAGCGGCCGTTAGCTCCCAGCGTTCGGGAGTTGGAATGTGAGGAAGCGCGAGCCCCGAGCGGCTGAACCGAATTGAAAAGCAGAGACTGAGCCTTGGTAGGAACCAGAGCGATGGCGGTGGGAAGATTCACCATTGTAGGAGATTCTCTGTGTATAACTGAAGAGGGTAAAGTCCCACTGACTGGACAACAGGTGTTACCAAAACGGAATGAAGACCAGGCTGCAATGCACAGAAGGGTGCCAGTGGGTCTCTTGGACTGACAAGTGACACATTGGAGATAGAATAGATAGAAAAAGCTCATGGAGAATAAGCACCAGGAGAATGCAAATGCGCTGAATGGTCTGTTTATGTGCTTTAAAACTAGAATCAAAATAAAAAAATGCTGGAAATACTCAACAGTTGAAGCACTGCCTTACCTCCTCACCCTTGACGCACCAGTCCGAGGACTGACTGTCAACGTGAACCTTATTGTAGTGTTAGAGTTGGTCATGCTAGAGTTAATCTCTGAATCACAGTCATTCCCCCAAGCAAGAAGAATTCCCCAGCACAGTTTACACAAGAGTAAAACAAAATACTGCAGATGTTGAAATCTGAAACAAAAACAGAAAATCTTGGAAAATCTCAGCAGGTCTGGCGGTATCTGTGGAAAGAGAAGTTTTGAGTCTGGATGACTGTTTGTCACACTGACCCTTCGTGAGTGCTGACCCTTCATCAGAACACAAGAGTCAAGCGTAACTCCACAAATCCTTTCAGCATAGGAGGAGCAGGAGTTGGAGGAAATCATGACTCCTTTTACTTTTTTACAGAAGGATTGCACTGTACTACACCAGATAATACAGAGAGGTTAGACAGATAGATCCTGAGTATCAGCCAAGGAACAAGTGCAACAATTGAGAGAAGAATTTGAGTCTCTTTGCAGCATTATTCAATACAGAGAAGATTGGCTTGTGAAACCATCACCAACAAAAAGTTCAGGGGAGCTTTAACATATTATCAGATCTGAAGAAGGTCACAACCAACCTTTCAAAAGATTCAGCTCTGAGTGATCAGTCAGGGTGAGGCTGGGAAGAATGTGAATGAGTTCCAAATGTGGTGAGAGCTTCAATCATTCATTGAGCCTCATGAATTACTGATTTGTCCTGACAAGTGAGAGGCTTAATAAGTTCAGTTGTATCACCAGTAACATCAAGGCAGTCACTTGGTAGATAAACTGTGAAGTGTGTGTCTGTGACAAATACTTTTCATGGTCATCCCACTTACATAACCATCAACACACTCAAACTTGAGAGACATCATTTACACTTGAGGTTTATAATAAATAATTTTGAAGGCATGGAAATTCCACAGACACAAACACACTCACATGGGCAGAAACTATTCCATGTGTGAGAAAGCTTCACAAAATTATGGACATTCAGATCCATCACACAATCCACACAGGGGAGAAATCTTTCAAGTGTGAGTTTTGTTGTAAGGTTTTCCCAGCATTTTAAAGGTTTCTAATAGACCAGAGTGTTCACATAAGGAGGAACCCTTCAGTTGTGAGTTGTGTGACTGAGCATTCACAGTCATCAGCGCTTGCGTGACACCAACACAGTCACTGAGGAGAAACCATTCACCTGTGAGTTATGCAACAAATTATTCTCTAGCTCAACTTACCTTCATGCACACCAAAGCATTCACACTGGGGAGAAACCATTCACCTGTGAAGTGTGTAATAGTGCAAATAAATCCTCCCATTCATGGACCTCTGTACACCAACATATTCACACTGGAGAGAAGGCCTTCTAAGAGTGAGATATGTAATAAGAGCAAATAAACCCTCCCATTCATGGATGTCAGTACACCAACATATTGAAATCACACAACACCAGTTTAAAGTCCAAACAGGTTTATTTGTAGCAAAAGCCGCAAGCTGCAGCTTTTGCTACAAATAAACCTGTTTGGACTTTAAACTGGTGTTACAAAGAACAAAACAGCACGGGAAACAGGCTCTTCAGCCCAACGAGCCCGCGCCGCCACCCGGTGTTCCCAGCTCTACCCACGATCCCTGTCCATGTTTATAGATCTAAAGATTAAAAACCAAATTTGAGACAATTTAGGGAGAATTTGTTTTGCCAATTAGCCTAAGAGCACATCTTTGGGATATGGGAGGAAACCGGAACGTCCAGAGAAAACCCACGCAAGATGGGGAGAATGCGCAAACTCCCACAGACACAGGCCCAAATCCATGTATCTGCACAGCACAGTGATTGTCACTGAGCTGTCATGTTGCCCTTCAAATGGTCCAGGTCAAGCGTACACTAACGACGTGAAGCACTAGGATACTCTCAAAAAAGATCCAAGAGCAGTCCTCTCACGACCCATCGCATGTATGCCCCTCGTTAGACAACAAGGTGGACCAAAGCACCTGTAGGATAAAAACAAGTACATCAATATCATCATCTATTACACACTTCCCAGGGACTCATGATCCCTATTTTAAATCAGTTTTCTGTACCCCTCCATTCCCATTCTGTTCATGTGCCCATCTAAGTATTTCTAAAGTAACTCCAGAGTATCTGCCTCCACCACTTTACTTGGCAGCGCATTCCATACCCTCACCACCCTCTGTGTGAAAAAAAACTCCCTCTAGCATCCAAATTATACCTTACCCCCCTCACCCTAAGCCCATGACCCTTCGTGCTATTCGAGTCCATCCTAGGAAAAAGCTTAACCCTGTTTACTCTATCTATACCCCTCATAATCTTGTACACCTCTATTAGATCTCCTCTAAGTCTACGAGTTTCTAAGGAAAACAGTCCCAATTTGCCTAATCTCTCCTCGTAACTCAGACCTTCCATACCAGGCAGCATCCTGGTAAATTTCCTCTGCACTCTCTCCAGAGTCTCCACGTCCTTCCAGTAGTAAGGCGACCAGAACTGGACGCAATATTCCAAATGAGGTCTAACCAACATTTTATACAACTGCAACATTAAAGGCCAACTCTTGTACTCTATACCCCTTCCTATAAAGGCTAACATACTATATGCTTTCTTCACAACCATCTCCACTTGCTCTGCCACCTTCAGAGACTTGTTCACCTGCACCCCCAGGTCCCTCTGCGTTTCTATACTCTTAATAGGTCTACCCTTTATCATATAACTCCCCCCTACATTCTTTCTCCCAAAATGCATCACCTCGCATTTATCAGGATTGAATTCCATCTGCCATCTATCTGCCCAAGCTACCAGCCTATCTATGTCCTTCTGCATCGCCTGACAATGCTCCTCACTATCCGCAAGTCCAGCCATCTTTGTATCATCTGCAAACTTGCTGATCACTCCACTTACTCCCTCTTCCAAGTCATTTATATATATTACAAATAGAAGAGGTGCCAGTACCGAGACCTGCGGCACACCACTAGTGACCGACCTCCAGCTAGAAAAACACCCTTCCACTATACTCTGTCTCCTATTACCAAGCCAGTTACTTATCCATCTAGCTGCCTGTCCTTGTATCCCATTAGCCTTGACCTTCTCAACTCACCTCCCATGAGGGACTTTGTCAAACGCCTTACTAAAATCCGTATAGACAACATCAATGGCTCACCCTTCGACCACTGTTTTCATTACCTCCTCAAAAAATTCTACCAGATTTGTAAGGCACGACCTCCCCTTAACAAATCCATGCTGCGTATCCCTAATCAGATCGCAATGCTCTAAGTGCCTATACATCCTATCTCTAAGAATCCCGTCCAATAGCTTCCCTACCACTGACATCAAACTCACCGGCCTATAATTTCCAGGGTTATCCCTACTACCCTTTGTAAACAATGGTACAACATTAGCTATTCTCCAGTCCTCTGGGACCTCACCTGTGTCCAACAAAGAGACAAAGATTTGCGTCAGAGGCCCAGCAATTTCACCTCGCACCTCCCTAAGCAGCCTGGGATAAAGGCCATCAGGCCCCAGAGATTTATCAGTTTTAATGCTACCTAGAAGCTCTAACACTTCTTCCTCGGTATGGATATTTCCCTCAACTGGTCCACAGCTCCCTCAGAGACAGGAGCTGTCAACAAGCCCCTCTTCTTCGTGAATACCGATGCAAAGTACTCATTCAGGATCTCCGCCATTCCCTCGGGCTCTAAGCATAGTTCCCCTCCTCTGTCCCTAAGAGATCTGATTTTTCCTCTAACCACCCTTTTATTCCTAACATAGGAGTAAAAGGCCTTTGGATTTTCCTTAATCCTATCCACCAAAATCATTTCATGCCCCCATTTTGCCCGTCTAACTCCCCGTTTGAGCTCCCTAAGTCATGGGGGCTCAATTCTACCATCACATTGTGCCTGTTTTCAAGTGTGAAAACTTGGTAAAGTTGGGTGTGAGGCGAGTAGCATCTGCCTTCGCGCCACTTCCCCCTTTACTAAGGCCTAAAAATGGCGACAATTGGGACCATGCCTGCAATGGGCGCAATGGTGATTTAAATGCATTTGCATGCATTTAAATAGACTTAATGGGCTGCATGCCTAACTTTACTGGCATTTGCCCCTTTACCACTTCATTTGCCCATTCGGAATTGGCGCCCATCCAGAATCAGGTGGGTCCGTTGCCACTCTGCCTGAGATCAGTGGGGAGTGAAGAGGGTCCGCTGCCTCTCTGCCTGAGATTGGTCTGATTGGCAGGGGTGGGGATAAGAGGGTCACTAAAGTTGTGGGAGTGGGACAATGTCTGTGACGGTGAGGGAAACATTAACAGGCTCAGGAACGACGTGGCAGGGGAGCGGCATTCTATCACTTTTTGTCTGCACATGCACAGTTGAAGGCACCGATCGTAGCTGCAGGGTTTGGGTGCATTAAGCTCTGCCTGAAGGCTTGTACAGCACAATTCGGAATCACTGATATTTTTACAGGCAGAGTGTGTATGACAGCGCCTGAGAATGGGTCTAAAAGTCAGATCTGAAACACTTCCAGTTTCACGTCTACCTAGCACTTAGAATCAAAAGAGGTTAATTGATAAGTATATGGAAGAGAAGGGAATGGTTTAGTTTGGAGGGGCATTGCTTTTTATTTTGGTCGGCACAACATCGAAGGCCGAAGGGCCTGTTCTGTGCTGTAATGTTCTATAAAATGCTAAAATACGGCTCATACGTCTGCACTCCTTGCAGTAATGAAAATCCAGAGAGATTGCTTTGTTTTGGGAGCGAGAGATAAATTAGTATGAAAGCACTGTGAATGCTGAAATTCTGTAAAACCCAATTATTTCTTCAGAGCAAACATAAAATGGTAAATTACGTTCAATAAACAACACTTCCTCCTCAGTGTGTTGTACATGAAATGTGACACAGCCACAGAAGGAAGGAATGAGCCTTGTCCTTAATCAGTTGACCATCAGGTCACAGCTTCCTTGAATATGGATGTGATATCCCAGTTCCTGGCACTAAAAGCAATGTGGGATGATTCAGTGTGAGTGAAGTTCACATGGAGAAATCTCAGTCATTACACATTACATGAAGGAGGGGAATTGTTTTCTGTTCAGGGAGATGTATGAGTCTCCTCAGGTGAATTTCAATGTCATGTGTTATCTCCAGAATCTTGGGGAAGCAACTATTCCATAAAACTCCAGTGACCTCGCTTGCTGAGCTCCGAGTGTTGGAATCAATTTAATGAAGTCATATATTCTGTGGAGTAATTTGCTGTATCATCTCTTATATGCCATCTCTGCACTTTTGCCTTCATCTTCTGCCCTATCCCCTTCTCCTTCCTCCCCTCTCCCTCCTGTGTCTATTCTGCTTTCTCTCATTCTCTATCTCTTCTCATAAAGATGCGAGGAACAGACAGAAAGTTCACCACTTTAAATTCCCTGTGTGGGATTTTATGGCCTCCCTCATTCTGAAACTGTAAAATCCCACCCAATGTCACCAGACCTTTCTATTGTGCACTCCTCACCTGTTTCAATTCTTGTGGCAGGTGGGACAGTAAAATTCTGGTCTGTATCAGAAAAAAACAGAAACTCCAGGTAATAATTGAGGTAATGTAATTATGATTGTATTAAACCGTGAACTTTTTCTCCTGCTCATGTGACATAGAAATAATTATTATCTATTGACCTGTATTTTGCTGGTCACAGCACATAGACAGGGAAACATGGCTGTGACAGACTGTTGATGCCTGAACGCCTAAAGACTTGGAACATAATTGAAGAGCCAACTCAAACAGGTGCAATATACACTCACCACTCTCATTATTCCTATCTGGAGTCATGGTCATTTTTGTGGTTGGTATCAGCTTCCTGTGTGATATTTAAGGTCAGGAATGTTTAGTTGCATTTAAAATTCCAGATAGTCAATTTCAGCCAATTACACTGACAAAACTAACATTAATGACTGTAAACTTAATCCCAATTTTTGTATTTGTAGTTGTGTATTTGTCAGAGTTTTATTCATGCAAACATTGAAACAAAGTTAGTGACGAGAGGAAACAATTTTATTTAACTGCTCTGATTGACTTCATAATCAATGCATATGTAAACATCCACAGGATAATTTCTTCACTCATTTTAAAATGTTTTTCAATAAATGGTCAACAGGGTTTGTCCAGAGAGCCCAGACCCTGTGTGACTCTGACAACAATTTTAATCCACATTCGTGGAATAATCCAGCTGGAGTTGAATTTGAACCCATAGCTTTGTACTCTTGAGTCAGAGGGTTGTAGGTTCAAGTCCCACTTCAGGACTTGAGCACACAAAATCCTGGCTGACATTCCACTGAGGGGTAGAGAAGATTATAGAGACAGGGAGGAGAGAAGCCATGGAGGGATTTCAAAATAAGGATTTCAACAGCAAATAGACCAGTGGTTCTCAACCTTTTCCTTTCTGTGGACCATTAGATTGTCATCAAAAGCTTTTGCAAAATTATCAACCCCGGGCAGTCAAACAGTGGTTCCAAATCTCCAGATAATCTTAAGATTTTATTGCAGTATCAATGATTTTATTGCAGAATTAGTGACAATTTTTCATGTGCAGGGCAAAATAGAAGTGATGATCAAGAAGAGGGATGTGAGCCAAAACAATTGGTAAATCAAATTGTGACTCATTTGTGAATCTGTCAGATTTTTTGGCCATGCAGGATATGCAGTTTCCATACAGTATAAAATATGACATCAGACAGCACTGCAAAGTTTGAAAACACAGCTTTGCAAGAACTTCCCTGTTTCTGACACAAAGTTCAACTGGATACAAAATCCCTTTCGGAGCCTTGATAATATCCTCACAAGCTGATCTTGAGAGAACAAGACAGCCTTGTGGAACTGTCCTGTGACAGTGCTTTGAAGTTGGATTTTTCTCAGAACTATCAGACTTACTTCTTGCTTAAAGTTGCTTTGGAATACCTGGAACTGTCGAATAAAGGCAGTAAAGTTTCTGATTTTTTTCCTACAACCTATCTTTGCAAAACTGGATTTTCAAGACTTGTCGCATTGAAGGCCAGATATCAGAATAAACTTAACATTGAACCAAATCTCTGATTGAGACTGTTATCCCTGGAGTCTGACAGCCAGTATTTGACATTTGTGAAACAACACTGGTCTTCTCATTAGGTAAGTGTTATCTGTTTCCACTGGGCAGGCCTATTATAGCTAAATGTGCTGTGATGATGCAACGTATTTGTGAGTGTCCGTCATAAACTATTAGAAATAGCTGCATTTTTCATACCTGTTGATACATAAGTTTGATTCCCATTAGCCATAGGCCAAGTAAAAAGAATCTTTAAAATCGCTTGCATACGTCGTGGTCCGCAAAAGCTTTTGATGAAATCTAATGGTCCACATAAATGAAAAGTTAAGAATCATTCTCTTCTACCTTCTTCCGTCAGGAAAACGATACAAAAATCTGAGGTCACTTACCAGACAACTCAAGAACATATAGAACATAGAACAATACAGCACAGAACAGGCCCTTCGGCCTTCGATGTTGTGCCGACCAAAATAAAAAGCAATGCCCCTCCTAACTAAACCATTCCCTTCTCATCCATATACTTATCAACTAACCTCTTAAACGCCACCAAACTTGGCGCATCTACAACAGCTGCAGGCAGGGCATTCCACTCCCTAATCACTCTTTGAGTAAAGAACCTACCTCTGATATCCGTCCTATAACTCATACCCCTTAATTTAAAGTTGTGTCCCCTCGTGCTAGCTTTCTCCATCCTAGGAAAAAGGCTATCACTGTCCACCCTATCCAAACCTCTAATCATCTTATATGCTTCAATAAGATCCCCCTTAGCCGCCTCCTTTCTAACGAAAACAACCTCAAATCCTTCAACCTCTCTTCATAGGACCTGCCCTCCATACCAGGCAACATCCTAGTAAACCTCCTCTGTACCCTCTCCAATGCCTCCACATCTTTCTTATAATTTGGCGATTTTCTTATAACAGCTTCTTCCCTGCAACCATCAGATTTTTGAATAGACCTACGCTGCATTTTTTCTATATCCTAGCTAAAACACTACATTCTGCACTCTCTCGTTTCCTTCTTTATGAACAGTATGCTCTGTCTGTATAGCGCGCCAAAAACAATACTTTTCACTGTCTGCTAATACATAGTAATGTTTGGAGATCTGGTCAAAGATTAAGTTAGCCTTCTTGAAACGATGGAACTGATTGCGAGAGAAATTGGAGACAGATTGTGCTTTGGAAGGACAGCTCCCCTATGTGAGCACTGGAGAGTAAACGACACAGACAACTCTTAGTGTAGTGCAGGTTTGATGAGCCTGACAATGATTTGTCATACATGTTACACGAGTGGTTTCACCCATGTTTTATGCATTGATGCCCATCCGGAAGTCTGAGAATGATTTGTACACCTTGCAAGTTGACTCAGCTCCAGTTCTGTGTAGAGATGCTGGTGCTTAGCAAGAAAGGAGAAGGCGGAAAAATCCCAACACACATCATACTGGAATATTTTATCTCCTACACGGGTTCACTGGTGTTTCAGGAGGCTCAACAACTATATTACAGAACTCACACGAATAGGGTTTCTCTCCTGTGCAAGAGTGTTGATGGAGCAAGCAATAGGCTGACTGTGATAGTCTTCTCACACACTCACAACGGAGCAGTTTCTCCCCAGTGTGGAACTGCAGGTAATTTACACATCCTGTTTCTCTCCTATATAAAAACATTGGTGTTCACAGAGGTTCAATGACTGTGAGAATGATTCGTCTCACAGGTTACACTCGAATGGTTTCTCTCCTGCGTAAACGTGGTGATATACACAAAGCTTTGATATCTCGAGAATGACTTATCACACACCTCACATCTGAATGGTTTCCCCACAGTGTGAATGTATCAGTGAATCTGAAAGATGAGTATGAGAATAATCAATTATTTCCCTTCCATGTGGTTGCTCTCCTGAAATGACAGGTATGCTTTGTGTGTCACAAGTTCCTATGAGCCTGCAGAGACCACCTCACACTTGAATATTCTCTCACCTGTAGGAATGAGTCAGTCGTTCATGAAACTTGATAAATGATTGAACCTCTCACTGCACTTCATGTTCACTCACACTTCTTCCCAGCCTCACCCTGATTGATCACTCACAGCTGAACCTTCAGAAAAGTTGGTTCTGATGGAAGTTCCACACTATTGATCAGTTTCAGATCTGATGATATCTCAAAGCTCCCCGACTCAATCAATTTCCAGACCATGGTTTCACTGCCCAACCTTCTCTGTGCTGAGCAATGCTGTGAAGGGACTGGATGTTTTCCCACAGTTGTGCAATTGTTGACTGGTTGATGGTCAGGATCAATATGCAGTATCTATCCTCTTTCTATTCTTCAGTGTAGTGGTGCAAAACAGGAAAAAGGAATGTAATTTTCTCCAATTTCCTCTTCTCCTTTGCGGAAGGGATTGACTGCACTATGGAACTAAGTCAATCTCAAAACTCAGAAATAAGAGGCTCAGCATTGCTACCACTATGTATGCTCCAATGCTGCTGGGCGATACTGCACGTGCACAACTCTATCCCGTGGTCTGCATAGAGAACATTCACTACTATGAGGAGATACTGCTTTTTTTATGTTTATTTTTAAGTTTATTATTAAGCTATGGCTATTCCCCTGAGGGAAAGTCTTTTCCTATTCCTCACTTGACTGTTGTATCCTTTTTTTCAACAGGAACACCAGATAGTGATCAGCAGCAGACGTGGCTATTTTTAAGATCCCCATCTTTCTAGCTATTGTGAGAGTAATGGAAAAGACAGTCAGGCATAGTGAAAAATGGACTATCAATTTGCTATGATCTTGAGTCTTGCTGGTGAAAACCAGCTTTACCCTTTGAGAATGTGTTTAATATTAAAAAAAAAGTTAATTCAATGGAGATTTTGAAATTTCTTCTCTTTTTTCCAGAATTATTTAAAGAAAACACACTGGGCAGGAACTGCTATAAGAAGTTAAAGAGAATATTGCTTCAGTCTAGCTGATTGAAGAGCTCTGGATTATCCTGGCAAGTTAGATACAGTGCACTCCACTATAGAGACTCACTAAGGTTCCTGAGACTGTATCTTCCAAATCCATGACCAATACTCAAAAGTAGCTGATACACGAGAACACTAGCACCTGTAAATATATCACTGTTCCCTCTCGTTGCTGGGTCAAAATCCTGGAACTCCACCTAACAGCACCATGGGTGTAGCAATTCAAGAAGGCAGCCTACTAACACTCTCTCAAGCGTGATTAGGGATTTGAAATAAATTCTGGCCAAGCCAGCAACTTCCACATCTTGTGAATAAAATATTTTTAAAAATCTGTGGCAGATCCACTTGACGTTTTTTAATGAGTCTTTTGTAAATTTTCATTGCTGCCTTCGCATTTGACTGGTGATAGCGTGGAAATCATGCATTGTGCTGAATTTCACAATCATTTATCATGTGTCTGAACTCAGGGCTACAGAACTCACACCAATGGGTATTCTCCCATGTGTGAGTGTGTTGATGGAGTAGGGGATACACTGATTATGAGACAGTCTTGTTACACCCCAACAGCTGAATGGTTTCTCATCCATGTATACCCATTGCTGCTTCAGAAAATCAAAATTAGGTAACGGCCAATCACAAAGATCGCAGCTGAAGAGTTCCTCCCATTTGTGAATCTTCTAATGTCCCAGGAGCATCAAAGATGTCACAAAAAGTTCATCACAAACCTCAATATTCAATGATTACTTCACTTTGTGGGTCCTCTGATGGACATGGAGATTCCATGACTGAGAGAATGATTTGTTGCACACATCACATAAGAATGGTTTCTCCCCTGTGTGAATACATTGATGCACACGGAGGCTTGATGACACAAAGAATGATTTGTTGCACACCTCACACATGAATGGTTTCTCCCCTGTGTGAATCCTCTGATGGAGCAGGAGTCTTGACGAGTCAGAGAATGACTTTGCAAACACATAGCACTTGAATGGTTTCTCCCCCGTGTGAATGTGTTGGTGTATGCGGAGATTTGATGAGTCAGAGAATGATTTCTCACACACCTCGCATGTGAATGGTTTCTCCCCTGCGTGAATGCGTTGGTGTATGCGGAGATCTGATGATGATAAGAATGATTTGTTACACACCTCACATGTGTATTGTTTCTCCCCTGTGTGAATACGTTGGTGCCTGTGGAGATCTGATGATGATGAGAATGGTTTATCACACACCTCACATGTAAATGGTTTCTCTCCAGTGTGAGTGCGTTCATGTCTGTGCAAGTGTGATGACTGTGAGAATGATTTCACACACACTTTGCACTGGAATGGTTTCTCACCTGTGTGAATGCGTTGGTGCACGAGGAGGGTCGATGACTGCGAGAATGATTTGTTGCACACCTCACAGGTGAATGGTTTCTCTCCTGTGTGAATGGGCTGGTGATTCACCAGACCTGATAACTGTGTGAAACCCTTGTTACACAACTCACACTTAAATGGTTTTTCCCCAGTGTGCACGCATTGGTGATTCACAAGCACTGATGACTGTGTGAAAGCTCTATCACATACTTCACATTTGAATGGTTTGTCTTCCATATGGCTGTCTTTGTGTTACCAATTATACAACATATACACCTTGTGTTTAGGAGATCACATGATCCTTTGGAGAAGTCCTCACCCTTGGATAGCCTCTCAACTGTGGGAATGAGTCAGTGGTTCATGAGGCTTGATGAATGATTGAACTCTCAGCACACTTGGAGGTCAATTCTTCCCAACCTCACCTTGACTGATCACCCACAGCTGAACCTTTTGAAAGATATGTTCTGATGGATTTCCAGATAATGGTTTCACTGCCCAACCTTCTGTGCATCTTCCCACAGTTGTTCATTGGGCGACGGTCAGGATTTCTTGTGGTTTCTATCCTCTTTGTATTCTCTGCTGCAGTAGGGTGAAATCCTTCTGTAAAACAGGAAAGGAAACATGATTTCCTCCAACTCCCTTGTTTTATTTACTGAAGGGCCTGACATCTCAGTTGTAGATGATTCCACTGTGTCAGTATTCCCTTGTGTGGGGGTCAGATACAAATCCTTTCTTTTCCTTCATTTAACTGTCACACAACCCCTGTTTCCAACAAACTGTCACACACCCTCTGTATCACTTGACCAGGAGCAGAAAACATGGCTACTTTCTTTCCTCCACCCAAAACCCCATCTTCCCAGGCACCGTGAGGTCAATGGAAAAGAAAGTCAGCGGAGTGTAAAATGGGATATCCATTTACTATGAGCAGCAGCAATACTGACAAAGAGCAGTTTTACCCTTGGGGGATGTCAGGAGAAATGTTAATTCAATTGAAAATTTGAAATTTCTCCCCTGGTTTTCCAAATTTATATAAAGAGAAAACACTGGACAGGAAAAGCAATAACAAGACAGATTCAGGTATATTCCATCTCCACAATGCCAGCGCCAAGAGGAAATTCAACATGTCCTTGAATTGTAAGAGAGTGAACCACAAATAACATCCCGTTTAAATTGGTGTTACCTTTGATTGAACACTTTCAGACAAAAAAAATTTCAGCAAGACTCCAGCAAAAATTAAAATGTAAAACAACCGCCTTGACAAACTTGTTGGTTCTTCAGAGAGTGCAGATGTTTAAACATTAAGGACATCAGCTCTTGTTACAGTCTACTGCACAGTACTGTGCACCACCTTGATGCAACTCATCTCACATCAGTCTCGTAGATACCTATCTCAACACAAAAATGTGTATCATCTTGGGTACCCTCTGATCACCTCCCCTCACTCCTTGTACTGAGCAACATCCCATCCCTTAGATGCAAGGAGATTGCAACATGAAGGCTTCAGTAGAATGTCCAAATCAACAGCAGCCTGCCACTGCACAAGCATGTTATCAATCCACCTGCTGCTTGTCCCACATCTCTCAATTCTGTATGGTTAAGACCACACTGAACACTGCACTTGCCTGATGAAGACACGGGAGTGTTGAAAGCTCGCTTTTTTACTATCAAATAAATCGGTTGGATTAATAATTGGTGTTGCTAAATTCTTACTGAGTTCTTACCACTCCAATCCAACGCCGGCATCTTTACATTAAGACCACAGTGCCAAGGAATAAAGCAAAAATCCTATAGCAGTAGGAGTGGAATTAATAGGCCACGATTAAAAACTCATCACAGATGCCTCAATCCATCCACCCAGAATTTCAATCTGCCACGCCAACATTGGGCACTCCGCACACATATTTACCAGATCAAGCCTTTGAGCAGCAAATCAGCATAAATGGGCCCTTGCAGGGGACCAGGACCATTGTGGAGCATCCCAATCAATGACCCATAAAACAATGCCCCCTTTACAAAATTCAGCTAAGAGCTCAGAAAGCTCCATTTAACCACTGCGGAAACTATTAACTGGCTTGGTGATTACTGTAAAAAGTCTCACAATACCAGGCTAAAGTCCAACAGATTTATTTGTAGCAAAAGCCACTAGTTTTTGGAGAGCTTGTTGCTTCTTCATCAGGTGAGTTGGAGTTCTATTCACAAAGAGGGCATATAAAGACACAAACTTAATTTACAGAATAATGGTTGGAATGTGAGTCTTTGCAGCTAATCAAGTCTCAAGGATACAAACAATGTGAGTAGAGAGAGCATTAAGCACAGGTTAAACAGATTTGTATTATCTCCAGGCAGTGAGATTTTGCAAGCCCAGGCAAGTTGTGGGGTCGTGGAGGCGCGCGCTGGGGGGGGGATTGTTTACCAATAGGGTCACATGAACCCAAGATCCCAGTTGAGGCCGTCCTTATATGTGCAGAACTTGGCTATCAGTCTCTGCTTAGCGACTCTGCACTGTTGTGTGTCGTGAAGGCAGCCTTGGAGAGTGCTTACCTGAAGATCAGAGGCCGAATGCCTGTGACTGCTGAAGTGTTCCCCAACAGGAAGAGAGCACTCTTGCCTGGTGATTGATAGCAGATAAACAAACACCGCAAGACATAGTGTTTGCATGGTCTCCCCAATGTACCATACCTCGGGACATCCTTTCCTGCAGTGTATCAGGTAAACAACCAAGTTGCAAGAGTACGTATCGTGTACCTGCTAAATGGTGTTCTCACGTGAGGTGATGGCATCCATGTCAATGGTCCGGCACATCTTGCAGAGGTTGCTGTGGCAGGGTTGTGTGGGTCGCGATCGCTGTTCTCCTGAAGACTGGGTAGTTTGCTGCGGACAATAGCTATTTGAAGTTGTACGGTTGTTTGAAGGCCAGTAGTGGGGGTCTGGGGATGGCTTGGTGAGATGTTTGTCTTCATCAATGACATGTTGAAGGCTCCAAAGAAGATGTTGTAGCTTCTCCACTCCAGGGAAGTACTGGACAATGAAGGGTACTCTGTCTGCTGTCTCCTGTGTTTGTCTTCTCATTCCAAGCATTATTTTGTAAATTGAATTTGTGTCTTTATATGCCCTCGTTGTGAATAAAACTCTCACTCACCTGACAAAGGAGCAGCAAGCGCTCTGACAGCTAGTGGCTTTTGCTACCAAATAAACCTGTTGGACTTTAACCTGGTGTTGTGAGGCTTCTTACAGTGTTTACCGCAGTCCAACGCCGACATCTTCACTTGGTGATTATTGCACAGCTAAAATAGACAAGAAATGCGAGAAGCTAAGGTTTATCCTGGGAAATTAGATACACTGTACTCATTCAGACTGTACATCCCTAATTCAACTCTGAGATACAGTAAAGATATCAAATCCAAGCTCAGGCTTTTGGAAAAAGCCGAGGCCTTTATATAAAAATCTTTAAAGAAGACATTAAAAGATATTTCAATTAATGTGTCTCTACCTCACCTTCTCATATTCAGCAATGATCCATCGACAAAACTCAGCTTGTAAATCAGAAGGGAAATGCTTCCAATAAACACACTCAATATCCAACACACAGCTCCAATCAAACAGCTCAGCGTTCTGATTGACAGCTGTCACAGCCAATCACATAATGCTAGAACGTGGGACTCCGCCTACAATGGATATGTCAACATTTGGCGCGGCTATGTTTTGTGCTCCGCGCAGCCGCTTTTCAGGCAGCCTCTCACTACATTACCCATACTTTCTGTGTCCTCGGGCCTGCGCAGTGAGGAGCGGCCGTTTGGAAGCGGGGGCGGGGAGGGAGATAACAGAGAGAGAGAGAGAGCGCGCGCGCGATCCGCGGTGCCTGATGGGAGTTGTAGTTCTGCCGCGCGCAGCGGCGGTTGGCTCCCAGCGTTCGGGAGTTGGAATGTGAGGAAGCGCGAGCCCCGAGCGGCTGAACCGAATTGAAAAGCAGAGACTGAACCTTGGTAGGAACCAGAGCGATGGCGATGGGAAGATTCACCATTGCAGGAGATTCTCTGTGTACAACTGAAGAGAAAAATGTCCACTCGACTCTCTCCACAGATGCTTTCAGACCTACTGAGATTTTCCAGCGTTTTTCTGTTTTTGTTGCAAGAATCAACAAAAACAGTTGCAAAGTTTTGTTGCAAGAATTTGGTTTCGTGAAGGGTAGGTCATGCCTTACTAACCTCATTGAGTTTTTTGAGAAAGTGACCAGAGAGGTGGATGGGGGTAAGGCGGTTGATGTAGTATATATGGACTTTAGTAAGGCGTTTGATAAGGTGGCCCATGGAAGACTTCTACAGAAAATGCAGATGTGTGGAATAGAGGGTGATTTAGCTAATTGGATTAGGAATTGGCTGGCAGATAGAAGACAGAGGGTGGTGGTTGATGGGAGATATTCATCGTGGAGTTCGGTGACGAGTGGTGTGCCTCAGGGGTCTGTTTTGGGGCCCCTGCTGTTTGTAATTTTTATAAATGATCTGGATGAGGGTATTGAGGGATGGATCAGTAAATTTGCAGATGACACTAAAGTTGGTGGAGTGGTAGATAGTGAAGAGGGGTGTTATAGTTTACAGAGTGATTTGGACAAGTTGCAGAGCTGGGCCGAGAGGTGGCAAATGGAGTTTAATGTGGAAAAGTGTGAGGTAATGCACTTTGGCAGGAACAATAAATGTGTAGAGTATAGGGCTAATGGTAGGGCTCTTAATAGTGTTGAGGAACAGAAGGATCTTGGTGTATGTGTCAATAGATCCCTGAAAGTAGGCAGTCAAGTGGATAAAGTTGTTAAGAAGGCATATGGAGTCTTAGCTTTTATTGGTAGGGGGATTGAATTTAGGAGCCGCAGCATCATGTTGCAACTGTACAAAACTCTAGTGCGGCCGCACTTGGAGTATTGTGTGCAGTTCTGGTCCCCACATTATAAGAAAGATGTGGAGGCATTGGAGAGGGTACAGAGGAGGTTTACCAGGATGTTGCCTGGTATGGAGGGCAGGTCTATGAAGAGAGGTTGAAGGATTTGAGGTTGTTTTCGTTAGAAAGGAGGCGGCTAAGAGGGGATCTTATTGAAACATATAAGATGATTAGAGGTTTAGATAGGGTGGACAGTGATAGCCTTTTTCCTAGGATGGAGAAAGCTAGCACGAGGGGACACAGCTTTAAATTAAGGGGTATGAGTTATAGGACGGATATCAGAGGTAGGTTCTTTACTCAAAGAGTGATTAGGGAGTGGAATGCCCTGCCTGCAGCTGTTGTAGATGCGCCAAGTTTGGTGGCGTTTAAGAGGTTAATTGATAAGTATATGGAAGAGAAGGGAATGGTTTAGTTTGGAGGGGCATTGCTTTTTATTTTGGTCGGCACAACATCGAAGGCCGAAGGGCCTGTTCTGTGCTGTAATGTTCTATGTTCTAATCCCACTGACTGAACAGAGCTGCAGGAGGAATCACTCCCCAAACATTGGCTCAGATTCCTGACTCTCTTTTGAGTTCCACCCTCCCATGTCACTCTCTTCTATATATATGCTGATCTCATCACTGCACATCATCACTGCCTTGGATGCTGTGGATCTTCCTTTTCTGATCTGCTGTCAAACACATCCCAGACTACACATCCAACACTGATGTTGTCAGTTTGAAAGCCTCGGAGGATGAAGAATGCTATTCCCACACTAGAAATCTCTGTCACACATTTATCAGGGGAACTGAGACAGTAGCTGCAATAAATGAGGTTTTATTCAGATGGGACAATGACAAGTTTAAATCCCCACCTGATCTGTTGCTCAAAGTCTCCTCCGTTTCACCGATCAGTTTCCCAAACTTCAGAAAACTCTTGTTTCTCCAGAAATATTAGGATTGGCTGTGAGAGACGTCAATCAGAGCTCACCCATTCCCTCTGCCCATTCTCTCCTCTTCCTCTTTCACAGCTGCTTCACTTCCTATAGGGACTGAAAACCGAGTGAGGAGGTGGTGAGTGAAGGAGCAGAGTTTATAATAATTACATTGCATAATATCCACACTAATGTTCAGGCAGTCTGACTATCCTGTGGGGAATCAGGTGTGGAAATGTCCCTTATGCTGAGTGAGAAGATCCAGCTGAGAGACCTGTTTACTCGGTGTTTTGTGCTGAACTGTTTGATTGGAGCTGTGTGTTGGATATTGAGTGGGTTTATTGGAAGCATTTCCCTTTTGATTTACAGGCTGAGTTTTATTGATGGGCCGTTGCTGAATATGAGAAGATGAGGTGTAATTTTCTGGGGGAGATGCAGATTGAGGATTCTTACTGATTTCTTATTGTTGAATTCTGTGTGTGTGTTGGGAGCAGCTTATTATCCCGTGGGCCATTAATGTCATTTATCTCTGCTTTCTGTCTTTTCAAATTTCTTCAAGAGGTTTCACAAAGAACAAAACAACACGGGAAACAGGCCCTTCAGCCCAACGAGCCTGCGCCACCACCTCGATGTTCCCACTTCTACCCATGATTCCTGTCATCTTCTTTCTATGTTTATAGATCTATGCATTAGAACCAAATTTGAGACAATTTAGGGAGAATTTGTTCTGCCAATCAGCCTAAGAGCACATCTTTGGGATGTTGGAGGAAACCAGAGCACCCGGAGAAAACCCACACAAGCACAGGGGAATGCGCAAACTCCCACAGACACAGACCCAAATCCATGTATCTGCATAGCACAGCAATATTCACTGAGCTGTCGTGTTGCCCATCAAATGGTCCTGGTCAAGTGTACACTAACGATGTGAAGCACTAGGCTACTCTGAAAAAATCCAAGAGCAACCCTCTCATGACCCATCGTGTGTATGCCCCTTGTTAAACAAGGCGGACTGAAATACCTGTAGGATAAAAGAAATACATCAGTATCATTGACAATTTACACACTTCCCATGGAACTCCCAAGGCTCATGATCTCTGCTTTAAATCAGTTTTCTGTATCCCTCCATTCCCATTCTGTTCATATGTCCATCTAAGTACCTCTTAAATAACTCCAGAGTGCCTGCCTCCACCACTTGGCAGCGCGTTCCATACCCCCACCACCCTCTGTGTGAAAAAACTCCCTCTAGCATCCAAATTATATCTTACTCCCCCTCACCCTAAGCCCATGACCCCTCGTGCTATTTGAGTCCATCCTAGAAAAAAGCTTAACCCTGTTTACTCTATCTATACCCCTCATAATCTTGTACACTTCTATTAGATCTCCTCTAAGTCTACATCTTTCTAAGGAAAACAGCCCCAATTTGCCTAACCTCTCCTTGTAACTCAGACCTTCCATACCAGGCAGCATCCTGGTAAACCTCCTCTCTCCAGAGTCTTCACGTCCTTCCAGTAGTAAGGTGACCAGAACTGGACGCAGTATTCCAAATGAGGTCTAACCTCATTTTATACAACTGCAACATTAAAGGCCAGCTCTTGTACTCCATACTGCTTCCTATAAAGGCTAGCATACCATACACTTTCTTCACAACCTTCTCCACCTGCTCTGTCACCTTCAGAGACTTGTGCACCTGCACCCCCAGGTCCCTCTGCGTTTCTATACTCTTAATAGGTCTACCCTTTATCATATGCTTCCCCCCTATATTCTTTCTTCCAAAATGCATCACCTTGCATTTATCAGGATTGAATTCCATTTACCATCTGTCTGCCCAAGCTACCAGCCTATCTATGTCCTGCTGTCTTGCCTGACTCACTATCCGCAAGTCCAGCCATTTTTGTATCGTCTGCAAACTTGCTGATCACTCCACTTACTCCCTCTTCCAAGTCATTTTTATATACTACAAATAGAAGAGGCCCCAGTACCGAGCCCTGCAGCACACCACTAGTGACTGACCTCCAGCTAGAAAAACACCCTTCCACTATTACTCTCTGTCTCCTATTACCAAGCCAGTTACTTATCCATCTAGCTACGTATCCTTGTATTCCATTAGGCTTGATCTTTTCAACTAACCTCCCATGAGGGACTTTGTCAAATGGCTTACTGAAATCCATATAGACAACTTCAATGGCTCGCCCTGTGTCAACCGTTTTTATCACCTCCTCAAAAAATTCTACCAGGTTCACTGCCCTTTCTTTGAATTTTCAAGAGATTACAACAGTTTTACAGAAATGGCCCAGGACTGAAGAATTATAGTTCTGTGGATAGACCAGAGAAGCTGGAATTGTTTCCCTGAGAGAAGAGAAGGCTGGGAGGAAGATTTGTTCGAGATGTTTAAAATCATGGAATACAAGAGTGATTAGATATTGTTCCCATTGACAGATAGTTGATAACTAGAGTTTATACATAAAAGATGATTGGCAAAAGAATCAGAGGTGATTTGAGGGATGGCACAATAACACAGTGGTTAGCACTGCTGCTTCACAGTGCCAGGGACTTGGGTTTGATTCCTAGCTTGGGTCACTGTCCATGTGGAGTTTGCACATTCTCCCTGTGTCTGCTTGGTTTCCTCTGGGTACTCTGGTTTCTTCCCTCAATCTGAAATACATGCTAGTTAGACAGAATTTCATTGCAGTGTTAATGTAACCCTTACTTGTGACAAATAAATAAACTTTAGTTTTAAAATAAATTTTTAAAATCTTTTTAGATAGTGACAATGTTTAGGACTTGGAATGCACTGTGTGATAGATGGTAGATGCAGATTCAATAATAATCTTCACCAGGTTCAAACCTGGACTCTGAAGTATACCCAGTGCTGCTCTTGATGTGTGTCTCTACTGGTTTGCTGACATTCATGGAATAAGGACTGTGCTGGACTGAGATTGTGGTGAATACAATCCTGCTGTTGCTAATGGCTCACTGCATGGATATCCAGTTTTGGGATCTGAGCTTAGTCTACTTCTCCAGTGATGATTAGCATGGTGAAGTACTCACTCATCAGCTGGTAGGGCAATGATAGATTTTCTTGAATTTGTTTGACCTGAAGCCGTGAGACTCCATGGAGTCTATATTGAGGACTTTCCCATCTGCCAGTGGGATGGGATATATCCAGGGATGGTGAGGGAATAGTTTGAGAAGTGTTCAGGTTGAAACATTCTATGACATGGATTCATAGTGAAATGTTAGCCCATTTTACACACTTACTGACTGTTTTTTCCATTGACATCACAGTGCCTAACAGATGGAGTTCTGGATGGAGGATGGAAAGTAACCATGTTGTCTGTTCCTGGCCACTTTCCAGGTCCCTGCTAGAAACACAGAGTTGTGATAATCAAGTGGAAAAAAAAAGAAAGGACTTGTATCTGATCCCCACATGGGGAATAGCAGATTGGCACTCACTGTGGAACAGTCTCTAACTGAGGAGTCAGCCCCTTCAGCAAAGGAGGAAAGGGAGTTGGATGAAATCATGTTTCCCTTTCCTGTTTTACAGAAGGATTGCACTAGAAAATACAAAGAGAGCAGACAGCACAGATAGATCCTGACCGTCACCCAAATGCACAACTGTGGGTAGACATCCAGTTCCCACACAGCATTGCACTGAAATTGGGCAGTGAAACCATCATCTGGAAATCGGTTGGATCAGGAGCTTTAACATATCCTCAGATCTGAAACTGATCAGTGGCATAGAACCAACCAATCAGAACCAACCTTTTCAGAGTTTTGGCTGTGGGTGATCAGTGAAGCTGGGAAGAAGCGCGAGTGGACTCCAAGTGTGATGAGAGCTTCAATCATTCATCGAGACTCATGAACCAGTGACTCATTCATACAGGTGAGAGGCTGTTAATATGTGAGGTGTGCTGAACAGGATCAGCTGTATTATCTGTAACACAAAGCCAGCAAAATGGAGGAAAAACTGTTGAAGTGTGAGTTGTGTGACAAATCATTCTCACGCTCATCCCACTTTCAAATCCACCAACGCACTCATACTGGAGAGAAACCATTTACATGTGAGGTGTGTGATAAATCATTCTCACAGTCATCGCATCTTCACAGACACAAACGCATTCACACAGGAGAGAAGCTGTTTCACTGTGACGTGTGTGAGAAAGCTTTCAGACAGTTATCGAACCTCCAGGTCCATCAGACAATCCACACAGGGGAGAAACCCTTCAAGTGTGAGTTTTGTGATAAAGCTTTTCCAACATCTACAGGATTCCTGATGCACCAGAGCGTTCACACAGGGGAGAAACCTTTCAGGTGTGAATCGTGTGACCGAGCCTTCACACAATCATCAGCACTCATGCAACACCAACGCACTCACACTGGGGAGAAACCATTCACCTGCAAGTTGTGTGATAAATCATTCTCTCGCTCATCACACTTTCATGTGCACCAACGCACTCACACTGGGGAGAAGCTGTTCCATTGTGACGTGTGCGCGAAAGCATTTACACAGTTATCAAACCTCCAAGTCCATCAGACAATCCACACAGGGAAGAAACCCTTCAAATGTGAATTTTGTGATAAAGCTTTTCCAACATCTACAAGGTTCCTGATACACCAGAGCATTCACACAGGGGGAAATCCTTTCAGGTGTGAATTGTGTGATCGAGACTTCACTTGTTCATCAGCGCTCGCACAACACCAACGAATTCACACCGGGGAAAAACCGTTCAAGTGTGAACTGTGCAACAAATCATTCTCTCGGCCATCTCACTTTCGTGTTCACCAACGCACTCATACTGGGGAGAAGCCATTCACCTGTAAAGTATGTAAGAAATCATTCTCCCAGTCATCAAACCTCCGTGAACACCAACGTCTTCACACTGGGGAGAAGCCGTTCAAGTGTGAGGTGTGCAATAAGTGCTTTACACGAACATCAGGCCTGATGAGTCATCGGCGCATTCATACAGAGGAGAAGAAAACATACATGTGTGAGATGTATAATAAGGACTTTGAACAATCATCTCACATGTTGGATCAGCATTGTATTCATTCAGCAAAGAGTGGGGAATCCAATTGAGGCATGTGACTGAGCCTCATGCAGTCAGCAATGCTCATGAAACACTAACATCCACACTAAGGAAAGGAGCTTTCAGTGCAAGGTATCTGATAAAGACTTCACACATCAGCATGGATGACAATTCCTATGGCAGATAGACTAATGTAGGGGCGTTGGAAATGGACAATGTTACAGAGGGGGAAGTAGGTGATCTTTGTGATGGAGAGTATGAAGTCAGAAGCTCAGCTGGAGGTTGAAGAAATGACACTGACCAATTGTTAAAGATGAGACTGGAGAGGATAATCAAAAGGAATTTAAGGAATGTAGGAACTGGAGTCATCTCTTGATGCCATTCAATTAGATCATGGCTGATCTGTAACTTGATTCCTATCTACCTTCTTTAGCTCTGTAACCCTTAATCCCCTTGTCTAACAATAAACCTATCAATCTCAGTTTTGAAATTTTCAATTAACCCCCAGACTCAGCAGATTTTTGGGGGACGAGAATTCCAGATTTCCAGTCCCTTTTTTAGAATCATAGAATCCTACAGTGCAGAAAGAGGCCATTTGGCCTATCGAATCTGCACCAGCCACAATCCTACCCAGGCCATATCTCCCTATATTTACCTACTAATCCGTTGAACCAATGTATCCCGGGACGCTAAGGGGCAATTTAGAATGGCTAATCAACCTTTCCCACACATCTTTGGGAGGAATGCCCTGCCTGCAGCTGTTGTAGATGCGCCAAGTTTGGTGGCGTTTAAGAGGTTAATTGATAAGTATATGGAAGAGAAGGGAATGGTTTAGTTTGGAGGGGCATTGCTTTTTATTTTGGTCGGCACAACATCGAAGGCCGAAGGGCCTGTTCTGTGCTGTATTGTTCTATGTTCTATGAAACTAGAGCACCCAGAGGAAACCTACGCAGACACAAGGTGAATGCAAATTCCACACAGACCATGACTCAAGCTGTGATTCAAGCTCCAGAGGACCTGGGTTATGAAACAGCAGTGCTACCATGCCGCCCACTTTTTGTGAAGAAGTGTTTGCTAACATCATTCCAGAATAGCCTAGCTCTAATTTAAATGCTCTGTCCTCTTATTCTGGACTGTCCCACCAGAAAAATAGTTTCTCTCGAACTATTCTCGCAACTCGTTTAATCATTCTAAACACCTCAACTAGATTAACTCTTAACATTAACATTCAAGGGAATGCAATCTCTGTCTGTACAACCTCTCCTCATAATTTAACTCTTTTAGCCTCAGGAACATTCTGTTTAAAGTTTATTTATTAGTATCACAAGTTGGCTGACGATAAGACTGTAATGAAGTTACAGTGAAAATCACCTAGTCACTGCACTCCGGCACCCATTCAGTACACTAATGGAGAGATTAGCGTAGCCAATGCATCCTTGGATTGTGGGAGGAAACCAGAGCAACTGGAGGAAATCCGTGCAGACACAGGGAGAACTTACAGACTCCACACAGACATTGACCCAAGCCAGGAATTGAACCTGCGTCCCTGGTGTTGTGAGGTGACAGTGCTAAGAACTGTGACATCTGGTGAATCTACACAGCACTCCCTCCAAGGACAATATATCTTTCCTGAGTTCTGTGCAGCTGGAACATAACTTTCACAAGGACACAGCTGATTTTAGAGTGGAGAAGTTGTGGTATCAGATCCTGCTTTAGCTTGTGATGTGAATTATAGATATCTTTTCTCTTTAGGATGGTCCTGGGGTAATGAGCAGTTTTGACAGTGGAAAATAGGACATGACTGCTTGATGTGTTCCAGTCTGATCTGGTGATAAATGGCCAAACCAGTGTGTACCAGTCACATTCATTTCTTCAGCCCTTTGAATTTGAGAAGCAGGGACATTAACAGGAAGGAAGTAAAGGTAATTTTGGGAACAAGGGTGTTGAAGGTGGATATGAGAGAGTAGTTAAACTACATTGAGGAATTGAGTTTAGGAGTCAGGAGATAATGCTGCAACTGTATAAGACCCTGGTCAGACCCCATTTGGGAGTACTGTGCTCAGTTCTAGTCACCTCATTGTAGAAAGGAATTGGAAGCCACTGAAAGGGTGCAGAGGTTATTTACAACGATGTTGCCTGGATTGGGTAGCATGCCTTACGATGATAGGTTGAGAGAGTTTGGTCTTTTCTCCTTGGAGAGAAGAAGGATGAGAGGTAGCCTGATGGAGATGTATAAGATGTTGAGAGGTATTGATTGGGTGGATTCTCAGAGGCTTTTTCCCAGGTGAGAAATGCTGCCACAAGAATTCATAGGTTTAGGGTGCTGGGACATCGGTTCAGAGGAGATGCCAGGGTAAGTTTTTCACCCAGAGGGTGATAGGTGCGTGGAATTGGCTGCTGGCAGTGGTGGTGGAAGCAGATTTGATAGGGTCTTTTAAGAGACTTCTGGATGAGTAAGTGGGACTTAGTAGGATTGAGAATTATAGATAAACCTAGTAGGTAGAGATGTTAGGTGCAACTTGTGGACTGAAGGGCCTGTTTGTATTGTAGTTTTTCTATGTTCTACATTGATGGCTACAAGTGCATTGGGATGAATGAAGGATCAAAGGGGCAGAGTTGGAAATTAGAAGGCATTGTCCAACTCACCAGAAATGGAAATGGATCAGTCCATGGGTTTATGTGATGGAAATAAGTTCAATTTGATATAATTTCTGACCATCAGAATTGGGAATCTGACAAAATCACAGAGACTTTAAAGAAACTTCTGTCTGTGATATTCTGAGAGACTTTCCCCGATGTAAGTGATTGTGTTTGTTCGTAACGTAAGCCAGCCCTTAGTGGGTATCTGACCCTGCTTTAGTTTGTGATGTGAATTATAGACAGATCTTCTTCAGGTAGTTGTTTTGACTGAATATTCTGTTGCTGTTTTTCTGCTATTTTATGAATCTTTTGTATAGATTTATATCTCATAATACAGTAATATTTTGAAGCTGAACCCAAATTTTTTTTGTCAGCATGGTATATAACTATTTCTTGAAATGCTCAGGAGCCAACAGTAAGAGTCCACTATACACTACGCTCTGCACACAGTATAGTGGTCAATGTCACTGTGGGCTGTTGTACTTTTTCCATCAATTGGCTTTACATTTCCAATTCATAGGTAGCAGAACATTTCCCTGAAGAAGAACTGAAGACATCTGAAATCGCTTTACAGTCAACAACGATAATTTTAAAATGTTTGTAATATGTTACTTGAATCCAAAACCTTCTGACTCAGATGAGTGTGCTAAGTAAGCCACGGCTGACTTATAATATTTCTGTTATGTTAGATTCAGTTTCTAAGAGGTTAAGTCCCAAGGCTGTGTACAGAATGCTTTCCTCCTGTAAACTAGCAGCCTGAAAGTTTGAATTGACTTAATGGTAACTAGTTGGAGCAGCACATATCTGTGTTGTCTTTGTGTCTGGGTAAGTGAAACTGATGGAGAAAAGAGACATAGAATGGAGGGGATAAAGAAAGGCTGCACAGTTTGGGTGTCCTGCTGTGACTCCAGGAGTGATTTGGGGAATAACTGTGATTTGGAGATTTGGATAAGTTTGTGGGAATGTTTGTGACTGGGAGATGGACTCTGTGATTGTGAGAGTGTAACCTCACAACATTCCAGGGATGAGAAACAACCTGCAGACTCGGTACTGATAAAGGATCCCATATTGAGCAAAAACCCAAACAATCTAAATCCCACTGACAAATAGAACCACATTCCAAAACAACCATCTTTTCTTGAGTTCTTTGCCAGAGGCAGGTCTTATCCATATTGCCACAAGCTCCCATCATAGGAATAGCAAGGGCGCAGATTCCAAATCCATCCCTGCTGGAAACAGGGATTGAACCCCGTGCTATTGGCACCAATGTGATCCAGCCCAGCTGTCCAACCAACTGAGTCAACAGGTCTTCTACGTTGCTGTGGCAAAAAATCAGCATAATACCTAGGTCTCTTAAAAAGCTCCTTCAAGACAGTTTCCCTGTTGGTTCATAAGCATTGCAGTAACTGAATTCTTCCGTGTGTAAAAGCTATGTTCTGGAACTCACATTGATCAGATTTCTCCCCTTGTGAATGAGTTGTTGGACTAGAAGATACATCAACTGTGTGAAAACCTTATCGCACATCTATCTCACAGCTGAATGGTCTCTCACTAACATTAATTCACCAGTGACTCAGGATAGCAGAGATATGCATGAAAACCTTTTCACAAATGAAGAGTTTCTCCTATGTATAAATCCTTTGGTGCTGCATCAGAAAACTTACACTTGAAGAATTACTCCCCTCTATGGATTCTCTGATGAAGCAGGAGGTTCCATGAACTTGAAAATGATTTATTGCAAGTATCATACATGAATGGTTCCTCCCCAGTATGGATCTGTTGACGGTGCAGTAATCTTGATGAGTCTAAGAATGACTTATCACATGCCTTGCATGTGACATGTTTCTCCCCGGTGTGAATGTGTTGGTGTATAAAGAAGGTGAATGACTTTGAGTATGATGGTCACACATCTCACAGCTGAATGGTTTCTCTCTTGAGTGCATTGGTGTTTGCAGAGGTGCGATGCTTGCAAGAATGATTTGTCACTAATCTCACATGTGAATGGCTTCTCTCGTGTGAACATGTTGGTGGGCACAAAGAGCAAATGATTCAGAATATGATTTGTCACAAAACCTGGTTTTTCCCATGTGAATACATTGGTATCAAGATTTGATGACTTTGAGAATGCTTTGTCACACACCTTACACACGAAGGGTCCTGTATGAGTGCACTGGTGCGTGCAGGGAGTGGGGCTGATGAGGCCGAGAATGTTTTGCATGTTCCTAGCAAACAAAAGGCTTCTATCCTGTGTGAATGCGCTGATGTCTATGGAGGATTGATAACCATGAGAAAGATTTGTTACATATTCCACACGTGAAAGATTTCTCCTGTGTGAATGCGTTCGTGTTTACAAAGAGTCGATGAATCTGAAAATGATCTGTCAAGCATCTTATATTTGAAGGGTTCCTCACTTGTGTGATTCGTATGGTGCGATAGAGATGGTAAGGTTGAGTGAAAGCTTTCTCACAAACATCACACATGAAGCTTTCTCCCACATGTGAATCTGTCATAAAATCTTTATCACACCCCTCACACTTGAATGGTATTTCTTCTACGTACCTGCCCTTGTGTTAATAGCAGTTGTAACAGATTCACTTTGTGTGTTAGGAGACCCTAAAATGCAGAAGAACCCACCTCACACTTGATTAACCTCTCACCTATAGGAATGAGTCACTGGTTCATGAGAATTGATGAATGATTGAAGCTCTTACCACTCACAGTTCTTCCCAGCCTTATCCTGACCAATCATTTATAGCCATTCCCTCAGAGAGGTTGCTTCTGAATGAAGGTTCCACACACTGACCAGTTTCAGATATGATGATATGTTAAAGCTCCCCTGATCCAACCAATTTCTAGATGATAGTTTCACCACCCAACCTTCTCTAGGTTGAGCAATGCTGTGAAGGGACTGGTTGTCTCTCCACAGTTCTGTAGTTGTTCCTTGGGTGATGATCAGGATCAACCAGTGATGTTTATCCTTTCTGTATTCTTTGGTTTTGTAAGTTGCAATGAAAAGGAAATGTTACTTTCCCCAACAAGTTCTCCTCCTTTGCTGAAGGGACTGACTCCTCAGTCAGAGGAGTCACATTGAGTGGCAGTCTGCTATTCCACTGTGTGGCTAATCAGATGCAAGTTCTTTCTTTTTCCTCACCCGATTGTCATTGATTGTTTCCAGCAGAGTCACTGGATAGTGATCAGGAGCAGACAACGGACTCCTTTTTTTCCTTCAGCCAGATCCCCAGTCCCAGGCAATGTGAGGCCAAAGGAAAAGACAGTTGGGTGAAGTGCAAAACATTGGGCAGTCAATTCACTATGAGCTTGAATTGTATCCTTCAAGTAAGTGTTTACTCAGGAAAAATGTTCCTTCAATTTTCTCCAAAGTTATTTGAGAAAACACAGTAGACAGGATGTGCTAAAAGCTAAGGAAAATCAGCTCGTGTAGCTGATTGAGAGTTTTGGTTTATCCCGGGAAATTAGATACACTGCACTCACTTTGACTGCACAGCCCAAATTCAAATTTAAGACACTGGGCAAAACTATCTATCCAAGCCCAAGGTTTTGGGAAAGTTTGAGATCTAAAGTTCAAATCTTGAAAGAAGATATGAAAAGACATTTTAATTGACGTTCTGCCAAGTACTGCAGCTGAATTGCTATGGTATTCGATTAACAAACCAGAGATTAAAAGTTCAAGTCCAATCACAGAAAGTTATATACATAGAATTACAGTGCAGAAATAGGCATTCAGACCAAATGGTCCATTCTGATGTTAATGATAAACATGAGCCTCCTCTCACCCTATGTTCCTTTCTCCCTCACATGTTTATCTAGTTTACTCTTAAAGGCATCTACGTTATTTATCTCTGCACCATGTTGTGAAACTGAATTTAATAAATTTTGTAATGTATGAAATAGAATCAAAATAAGAACATGAAAACTTTCAAGTTGTCCTAAAATCAAAATATTGGCCAGAATTCTCTTGCCCTTCACGCCGGTGGAATTCTCTGGTTCGCTGGCAGTGGGTTTTCCATCGGCATGGCGTGATGTCATTGGAATTCCTGTTTACAGCGGCGGAACGAAAGAATCCCGCTGCTAGCAAGTAACATACCACCTCTTGCTAGCGGAAAACATGCAACTGTGAGCCCTTAAAATCTTGCCCTTTGTCCTTTAGGGAAGAGAACCTGCTACAACTGCTAAGGCTGGGCTACATGCAACTCCAGTTCCACAAATGGTTGATTCTGAATACCCTTTGAAGTGGCCCAGTAAATGACGATAAACAATCATGACAAATTCCAATAATAAGAAGATAATCAGAGAAATCTGGACAATTTCAGCCAGTAAAATCTGTAAAGTATCTCTTACAAGGTGTGAGAACAAATCCATGAGTGAGGAGAACTGTCCCACAGACTGGTCAAGTAGCAGTGATACTCACCAAATCATATTAATCTGGAAACAATCCAGACTCCTCCCATGCCATCCCTGGAAATGTCGCATTCCATTCGTATGTGAAGCCCTCAGTATTGACTCAATGGAGTCTCCTGGCTTCAGGTCAAGTTCAAGGAAAGCTACCATTCCCTTCCTAGCTTGATGAATGAGTACTTCACTGTCAATCATCACTGGGGAAGTAGACTAAGGACAGATCCCAAAACTGGGTATCCATGAGATGCAGTGAGTCATCAGCAGCAGTAGGATTGTATTCACCACAGTCTCACAACCCAGCACAGCCCTCTTTCCACAATTATCATCAAACCTGGGATCAGCAGACAACATCCCACAAATTATTGAGAATTGTAACAGGAGCAGGCAGCTCAATTAACACCTCCATTCTCAATCATGTTGGTCCCAAGAATCCAGCCCCAGGTGGGTTTTGGAATGTCAGGGTGGGGAGGCCTAGGACGGTGTGGATTGGAAAGACTAATGGAGGATGGAGAAACTGCAGAGATTGGACCTTCTGTTGGTTGAGGGTGGTGCAGGTGCCCAAAGTTAAAATGTGGCAGGTGATGGAGAAACTTCATTTGCAGATAACCTCTCCCCTTCCCCCAACCTCTGAACTTCTCTCGCCAGCTTGAAATTTGAGGCTGAATTGGAAGAGCCCTCTAATGTGGTCAATAATTAGCCACTTAAAGGCTTCATTTGGAGCAAGGGCCCAGGCAAGATTTTGCACATCCAAGTATAAAATTGTAGTGATATTGTGATGGGCAGGACTCCAAAGAAAAGACCATCGGAGAAATTTTACAATAATTCCCCATACCTATAAATCCATTGACAAAGGAACATAAAACTCTGCTGTGGGAATTCAAATATTCAGTCTCCATAGGAATAACGATTCCTCAACAAATACCGCTAAGATATTATCTGGTCATTATCACATTACTGTTGGGATCTTGCTGTGCACATATAGGCTGCCACATTCCCTATATTACAACAGTGACCAAGTTCAAAACTATTTCATGGCAGATTTTTACTTTGTTCAGGTGAGTGTCTAACCTGGAAATGCAGGCTATCACTCCAGAAGTCATTGTGTGCATGTCCCATTGTCATTGCACACCACAGTTGGCAGATGGACCAATTGGCTAGGTAGTCTTTATATTTCAGCTTCAATCTTGATCCAGGACGGGATGAAATGTCAGGGCTGAAATAAATTGAAAAGGGTGCCTGGGGACTGAAGTTTGTGTTTGAATGTGGTGCCTCAACACTCTCGGTGAGAGTAAAAGATCTACTCCAAGCTTCATCCATGGTCTGCTCAAGATGTAATGAGTCATGAACAGCTTTGTCTCAGCTTAATGTTTACAAAAGAACTTCACTGGCTGATGTTGTTCTTAGTTTTATTGCTCATGTTTAACCAATTGAGCATTTCTCTTTCCTTCTTCAGACTAGACTCCATTGCTTAATGCTTCAGCATTTTTTTCTCATCTCTTGAGGGATAATGTCCACAGTCTCTTGTACAAGATGCCATTGATCAGTTTGTGTTAATAGTCTGGATACAAATACAATTGGCTGTCCTTGCTGCATGACAGTTGCTCCGAGTCCTGTTTCGCTGGCATCTCATTGCAAGGTAACTTCATCATTGACATCATAATACCCTCAGCACTGGCATTGTTGTCACTAGTTGCTTGATGGGAGTGAAAGCTGCTTCTTGTTCAATACCACTGAACATCCTTTGCAGTGAGCTTGTGTAAGAGATTCACATTCTGATGACAGATCAACAAGAATTTTTTCTTGTTGTTCCCTACAGGATTCACTGATTGTTCCAGGAGATCCAACAACTGTGTTCTTTATTACAGAACTCACAGCAATAGGATAGCAATAGCAATAGAACTCACAGCAAATGGACTTTAGTAAGGCGTTTGATAAGGTGGCCCATGGAAGACTTCTACAGAAAATGCAGATGTGTGGAATAGAGGGTGATTTAGCTAATTGGATTAGGAATTGGCTGGCAGATAGAAGACAGAGGGTGGTGGTTGATGGGAGATATTCATCGTGGAGTTCGGTGACGAGTGGTGTGCCTCAGGGGTCTGTTTTGGGGCCCCTGCTGTTTGTAATTTTTATAAATGATCTGGATGAGGGTATTGAGGGATGGATCAGTAAATTTGCAGATGATACTAAAGTTGGTGGAGTGGTAGATAGTGAAGAGGGGTGTTTTAGTTTACAGAGTGACTTGGACAAGTTGCAGAGCTGGGCCGAGAGGTGGCAAATGGAGTTTAATGTGGAAAAGTGTGAGGTAATGCACTTTGGCAGGAACAATAAATGTGTAGAGTATAGGGCTAATGGTAGGACTCTTAATAGTGTTGAGGAACAGAAGGATCTTGGTGTATGTGTCAATAGATCCCTGAAAGTAGGCAGTCAAGTGGATAAAGTTGTTAAGAAGGCATATGGAGTCTTAGCTTTTATTGGTAGGGGGATTGAATTTAGGAGCCGCAGCATCATGTTGCAACTGTACAAAACTCTAGTGCGGCCGCACTTGGAGTATTGTGTGCAGTTCTGGTCCCCACATTATAAGAAAGATGTGGAGGCATTGGAGAGGGTACAGAGGAGGTTTACCAGGATGTTGCCTGGTATGGAGGGCAGGTCCTATGAAGAGAGGTTGAAGGATTTGAGGTTGTTTTCGTTAGAAAGGAGGCGGCTAAGAGGGGATCTTATTGAAACATATAAGATGATTAGAGGTTTAGATAGGGTGGACAGTGATAGCCTTTTTCCTAGGATGGAGAAAGCTAGCACGAGGGGACACAGCTTTAAATTAAGGGGTATGAGTTATAGGACGGATATCAGAGGTAGGTTCTTTACTCAAAGAGTGATTAGGGAGTGGAATGCCCTGCCTGCAGCTGTTGTAGATGCGCCAAGTTTGGTGGCGTTTAAGAGGTTAATTGATAAGTATATGGAAGAGAAGGGAATGGTTTAGTTTGGAGGGGCATTGCTTTTTATTTTGGTCGGCACAACATCGAAGGCCGAAGGGCCTGTTCTGTGCTGTATTGTTCTATGTTCTATGATTTATGGAGAAGATAGAAGCAGGAGGAGGCCACTTTCCCCTTCAAACCTGCTCCACCATTCATTATGATCATAGCTGCTTTGTCCCCATAACACTTCATCCTATTTGCCTCAAGTGCTAAATGTCATCACCTCTTAAACACATTTAATATTTCAGCATCAACTACTTCCTGTGGTTATGAATTCCACAGGGTCACCATTTTTTGGTGAAGAAATGTCTCTCATCTGCATCCCAAATGGTCTTCCACGAATCCTCAGATTGTGACCCCCTGATCCTGGACTCCCTTATCATCGGGAATATTCTTTCTGCAACTCTGTTAGAATTTTATAAGTCTCGTATAAGAGATTTACCCCTCATTCATCTGAACTCCAGCGAAAACAATCATAACCTAGTCAATCTCTCCTCATACATCAATCCTGTCATCCCTAGGATCAACCTGGTAAATCTTCACTGCACTTCCTCGAAAGCAAGAACATCCTTCTTCAGAAAAAGAGACCAAAATTGCATATAATACTCTAGGTGTGGCCTCATCAAGGCCCTATATAATTGCAACAGCACATCCCTGCTCCTGTACTCAAAACCTCTTGTAATGAAGGTCAATATACCATTTGCCTTCTTTACCACCTCCTGCATTTGCATGCTTACTTCAGCAACTGGTGCACAAGGATATTCAAATCCCGCTGAACACTCTCCTTTCCCAATTTACAGCCATTCTTATAGTCATCCGCCTTCTTGTTTTTGCTTCCAAAGTGAATAATTTCACATTTATCTAAATTATACTGCATCTGCCATTGATTTACCTATTCAGCCAACCTGTCTGGATCATGCTGAAGGATCTTTGCATCCTAGTCACAGTTTACCCTCCCACCCAACTTTGTACTATCTGCAAACTTTGAGATGTTACATTATGTTCCTTCATCCAAATCATTAATATATACTATGAATAGCTGGGGTCTCAGCACCAATCCCTATAGCACCCTGCTAGTTATTGCCTGACAATTTGAAAAGGACCCACCCATTCATTCATACTCTTTGTTTTCTCTCTGCCAACCAGTTTTCTATCCATCTCAATCCACTTCTTCCAATCCCATGCACTTTAATCTTACATGATAATCGCTTATACAGGATATTTGGACTTTCTGAAAGTCCAAATATACTACATCAACTGGCTCCCTCTTGTCAACTCTACTCATTTCATCTTCAAAGAATTCCAACAGATTTATCAAGCATGATTTCCCCTTCATAACACCGACTCTCCTAATCCTGGAGATTTCTAAATGTTCTGCTATGAAGTCCTTGATAATGGATTCTAGAATTTTCCCCAGTATCAATGTTAGGCTTACTGGTCTATAATTCCGTGTTTTCTCTCTACCTTCTTTTTGAATATTGGAGTAATATTAGCTACCTTCCAATCTGCACAAATTGTTCCAGTCTGTAGAATCTGGGAAGATGACCCGCAATGCACCCACTATTTCTAAAGCCACTTCCTTAAGTACTCAGGGATGTAGATTATCAGGCCCGGGGGGATTTAACTGCCTTCAATCCCACCAATTTTCTCACCACCCAGTTTCTCCATGTGAGAGTGTTGGTAGAGTAGCATATGTGCTGTGTGAGAGCTTCGTCACACACTTCACACCTGAGGAGTTCCTCTTCTCTGTGAATCCTCTTGTGTCCCAAGAGAGTCAAAGACATCAAGAAGGTTTCATTGCAATTCTTATTCCTGTTGACTTACTCCCCTATGTGAATCCTCTGATGGAGCAGGAGTTTTGATGACTCCGAGAATGATTTGTTACACACCTCACACTTAAATGGTTTCTCCATTTTGTGAATGCGTTCATGCACACGGAGGTGTGATGATCCTGAGAATGATTTGCCGCACATCTCACATTTGAAAGGTTTCTCTCCTGTATGAATGCGTTGGTGTACACAAAGTGTCGATAACTGAGAGAATGATTTGTTACATGTCTCACAGGCAAATGGTTTTTCTCCAGTGTGAGTGCGTTGATGTGAGCGGAGAGTTGATGATAACAAGAATGATTGGTTACAAACCTCACACTTGAATGATTTTACCCCTACGTGGGCTCTCTGGTGGAGCAGGAGTTTTGATGATTGTGTAAAGGCTTTATCACACATATTACACTTGAATGGTTTTTCTCCAGTGTGAATGCGTTGGTGGATGCAGAGGGTTGATGATTGGGAAAATGATTTATCGCACACCTCGCAGATAAATGGTTTCTCCCCTGTGTGAGTACGTTGATGTCTGCAGAGGCTACCAGACTGTGAGAATGACATGTTGCACACTTCACATGTGAATGGTTTCTCCCCAGTGTGAATCTTCCTGTGCCTCAGTAGCTGAGAAGACTGGGTGAAAGTCACCTCACAAACTTCACACTTAAAGGGTTTCTCTCCTGTATGCTTCCTCTGATGTCTTAAGAGTACAGTAGATGTCACAAAGGCTTTACCACACATTTCACACTTAAATGGTTTCACTTTCATGGAGCTGTCTTGTGTTAAGTTACTCAACAGATCCATATGCCGACCCGATTGATTTCCAGAAGATGTTTTCGCTTCCAACCTTCTCTGTGTTGAGCAATGCTGGGAAGGGACTGGGTGCTTTCTCACAGTTGTACAGTTGTTTCTTGAGTGATGCTCAGGATCTATCTACAGAGTCTATCCTGTCTGTATTCTCTAGTGTAGTACAGTGCAATCCTTCTGTAAAACAGAGAAAGGAAATATGATTTCCACCAACTCCCTCTCCTCCTTTGCTGAAGGAGCTGAATCCTCAGTTAGAAACTGTTTCACAGTACCAGTCTGCTATTGCCCTGTGTGGGGATTGGATGCAAGTCCTTTATCAATCAGGAGAAATACCAATTCCCCCCTTACTTTCCCTAATTATTTCAAGAAAACATATGGGTAGTGAGAGGAAGGACAATTTGTTGCTTCCAAAGAAGGAAGGTACCTAAAATGTTAAGTTGCCAAAAACATGTTTTCGAACTAAACATATGCTTAGCTCAGCAGATGACAAATCCTCACAGGATGTTATATCTAAGCATAGAACAATAGGACAAGGAGAAGAAAAAAAACAAGGAGCCAAAAACCAAAGTAGTCAGCAATACTCGGAACAAGAACTAGAGTGACCAAGTAAGGGAAAAATAAACAGGGAGAGAGGATCCCTACAAAGAGAGTAAGGGAAAATGTAAACAGGGGAGGAGTTTAGGAGAGAGAGTGGGATTGGAGGAGCAAGAGAGGCACTCGAACCAACCATGAGAAGGGGGAGGGATGAAATCTGTAAACTGATTATATAAATAACCGTAATACATGTACTAGGATGTGCCCGTCTTTCAGACACCCGATCTTGCAAGAACGTTAAATAAAATATCTTGCTCCTTCGGAACTTGACTAAATTATTTGACTGTGAGCGGCGTTTCTCACAGTAGGAAGTGCGAGCCACTCCCAGATAATTACACCTCACCCTATCATGTTCAATAATGATTCATTAATAAAACTCAGCTCGTAAATTGGAAGGAAAATGCTTCCAATAAACACACTCAATATCCCAACACACAACTCCACTCAAACAGCTCAGCACAAAGCACCGAGTAAACAGGTCTCTCAGCTGGATCTTCTCACACAGCATAAGGGGCATTTTCACACCTGATTCCCCACAGTAGTGTCAGACTGCCTGAACATTAGTGTGGATATTATGCAATGTAATTATTATAAATTCTGCTCCTTCACCCACCATCTCCTCACTTGGTTTTCAGTCCCTACAAGAAGTGAAGCAGCTGTGAAAGAGGAAGAGGAGGGAATGAGCAGAGTGGGTGGGCTCTCTGATTGACGTCTCTCACAGCCAATCCTAATATTTCTGGAGCAACCAGCGTTTCCTGAAGCTCGGGAAACTGGTGAAACGGAAGCGACTTGGAGCAACAGATCAGATGGGGATTTAAACTTGTCATTGTCCAATCTGAATAAAACCTCATTTATTGCAGCTACTGTCTCAGTTATCCTGCTAAATATTTGACAGAGATTTCTAGTGTGGGAATAGCATTCTTCAACCTCGGAGACTTTCAAACTGACATCATCAGTATGGGATGCGTAGCCTCGGCTGTGTTTGACAGCAGATCAGATAAGGACGGCCCACAGTATCCAAGGCAGTGATGATGTGCAGTGGTGGGATCAGCACATAGATAGGAGAGAGAGGGAGATCCAGGGAGGTGAAATTGATTCAGTAACTGAGGAGTTCTTCTATTCCTGGGATTCCTTGTTGATATAAAGATGCCGGCGTTGGATTGGGGTGGTAAGAACTCAGTAAGAATTTAGCAACACCAATTATTAATCCAACCGATTTATTTGATAGTAAAAAAGCGAGCTTTCAACACTCCCGTGTCTTGGGATGCCTGAGGAAGACACGGGAGTGTTGAAAGCTCGCTTTTTTACTATCAAATAAATCGGTTGGATTAATAATTGGTGTTGCTAAATTCTTACTGATTCCTTGTTGATTCAGGGACTTTGCTGAGGCTCCTTGTGTGAGTTGATGCCCCATGGTTTGATATCTTACAGCCCTGCCCTGCCCAGGACTCGCCTTCCTCAGCTCCAAATTCTGAGACTTACTCAGTTCTTCAGGTTATTCTGCTGAGCTGTCCTGATCCCTTTACCTTCTCCTGGGGTGTCCCAATTCGTTTTCCTTTCCCAGGAATGACATGCCCCAGACTATTAGTGCCTGAACACCCAAAAATCTTGAGTGTAATTTGAAGAGCCACTTCAAGCAGGTGCAATCGGCAGAAACTCAGCACTCATTATTCCCATTTATTTTTGTGTTTGGTATTAGCTTCCCGGGTGATGATTAACAAATCAGTGTTAAAGATCACAAAAGTTCAATATACGATTTTAGGAATGATGAAATCACTTTGATGGGTTTGGACTGGAACTTGCCCAACGGCAGCCAGAGATAGAGATATGTGGACAGATTATCGAAAAATTTAAAACACCAGGGTTGTTATGGGGTGATTGTAATTTTCCTTATTTGACTGGGACTCCCTTCATGCCAGGGCCTTAATTGGCAGGAGATTTTTTTTTGGGTGTGTCCAGGCAGATTTCTTGAAACAATATGTAAATTAGAGAAGGAGCCATATTACACCTGGTATTGGGAAATAAGCCTGGCCAGGTTATCAAAGGGTAGGGGGGAGCAGTTTGGAAACAGTGCCCATAAATTTTAAGTTATTTATGAATCAGGATAAGAGTAGACCTCAGGTGAAAGTACTAAACTGGAGGAAGATTAACTATGACAATATTAGGTAGGAACTGGGGAATGTAGATTGCAAGCAACTGCTGAGGGTAATTCTACATCTGTCGTGGGAATCTATTTTAAAGGCCAGTCGATTAGAGTTCAGGACCAACATGTTTATGTGAAAATGAAGAATAAGGATGGGAAGATTTGGGAACCTTGGGTGAAGAGAAATTGTGACCTTAGTGAGAAAAGGATGCATAAGTAAGGTTTTGGAAACTGAAGACTCACAACGAAGAATATATAGAAAGAAATTAAACAAGGAGTTCGGAGGCTAAAAGAGACTCATGAAATGCCTTTGACAAACAGGATTAAGGAAAATCCCAAGGTATTTCATACTTATATATGGAGCAAGAGGATAACTAGGGAAAGGGTAGTTCCACTCAAGAACAAAGGAAGGAATTTATACATGGAACAGGAGAAAGTGGATGAGGTCCTTAAATTATTTGCATCGGTATTCACGAAGGAAAAGGACATTGTTGATGAGTCTAGAGAGCGCTGTGTTAATATTCTTGGAACAGTGTTCAGAAAGCTCATGTTTCCAAATAAACATGTTGGCCTTTAACCTGGTGTCGTGAGACTTGTTACTGGGGGACATAGGTTTGAGGTAAAAGGGGAAAGGTTTGAGGGAGTTGTGAGAGCCAAGTTGTTTTTATACAGAGATTAGTAAGTGGCTGAAATACAAATGCCAGATGAGGTGATAGAAGCAGATGGAATAATAATGTTTAAGAAGCATCTTGTGGAGATGCCTGTGTTGGACTGGGGAAAAGACTAAGAAGTCTCACAACACCAGGTTAAAGTCCAACAGGTTTATTTGGTGGCAAAAGCCACTAGCATCAGGGATTGGGATTTCAGTTCACAGACAGGCATAAAAAGACACAAACTCAATTTACAAAATAATAGTTGGAATGCAAGTCTTTACAGGTAATGAAGTCTTTACAGGTAATGAAGTCTTTACAGGTAATCAAGTCTTAAAGTTATAGACAATATGAGTGGAGAGTGAGTTAAGCACAGGTTAAAGAGACGTGTCTCCAGACAGGACAGTTCGTGAGATTTTGCAAGCACAGGCAAATCATGTGAGTTACAAATACTATGACATGAACCCAAGATCTCTTTTGAGGCCATCCTCATGTGTGCGGAACTTGGCTATCGGTCTCTGCTCAGTGACTCTGTGCAGTTGTGTGTCATGAAGGCCTCTTTGGAGAATGCTTACCCAAAGATCAGAGGCCAAATCCCGATGACCACTGAAGAATTCCCCAACAGGAAGAGAAAACTCTTGCCTGCTGATTGTCAAGCAGTGTTCATTCATCCATTGTCATAGCATCTGCATGTCTTCCCAATGTGTCATGCTTTGGGACATCCTTTCTTGCAGCATATCAAGTAGACAATGTTGGCCAAGTTGCAAGTGTATGTACCGTGTACCTGATGGATGATGTTCTCACATGAGATGATGGCATCCATGTTGATGATCAGGCTCTTCCTGCAGAGGTTGCTGTGGCATGGTTGTGTGGTGTCGTGGTCACTGTTTACCTGAATGCTGGGTAGTTTGCTGCGGACAGTGGTTTGTTTGAGGTTGTGCAGTTGTTTGAAGGCAAGAAGTGGGGGTGTGGGGATGGCATTGGTGAGATGTTCATTCTCATCAGTGACACGTTGAAGGCTCTGGAGAAGATGTTGTAGCTTCTCTGCTCCGGGAAAGTACTACACAATGAAGGATATTCTGTCTGCCATGTCCCATGTTTGTCTTCTGAGGAGGTTGGTGCAGTTTTTTACTATGGTGCACTGGAACTGTTGATCGATGAATCGAGTGCCATATCCTATTCTTATGAGGGCATCTTTCAGCATCTGGGAGTATCTGTTACAATCCTCATCTGAGCAGATCCTGTCTATACGGAGGTCTGTAGGGAATGGCTTCTTTAATGTGTTTAGGGTGGAAGCTGGAGAAGTGAAGCATTGTGAGGTTATGCGTGGGCTTGCAGTACAGTGAAGTGCTGAGGTGATAGTCCTTGATGGACATGTGTGTGTTCAAGAATGCAACTGATTTTGGAGAGTAGTCCATGGTGAGTCTGATGGTGGGGTGGAACTTGTTGATGTCATCACATAGTTGTTTCAGTGATTGTTCACCTTAAGTCCAAAGGGAGAAAATGTCATTGATGTATCTAGTGTATAGCATCAGTTGAAGGTCCTGTGCAGTGAAGAGGTCTTGTTCGAACTCTGCATGAAGATGTTGGCATAATGAAGTGTGAATTTCATCCCCATGGCTATTCAGTGTATCTGGATGAAGATTGTGATTCAGGATGAAGCAGATGAGTTGTAAAATTGCATCTGGAGATTGGCAGTTGTCGGTGTTGAGTACTGAGGCAGTAGCAGCAATGCTATCGTTGTGGGGGATGTTCGTGTAGAGAGCCAAGACAGACATTGTGACGAAGAGTACTCATGATTCAACTGCTCCCTGTGCTGAATTTCTGTAGGAAGTCCATAGTATCACAACAGAAGTTGGGGGTTCTTTGTACAAAATTTCAGAGTGTCCTCGACAGCGCTGGAGAGGTTCTCACACAGGGTCCCATTGCCCAGTACAATGGGACAGCTGGATGTGTTTGCCCCGTGTATCCTCAGGAGGCAGAAGGGATTGCCAATGAGGGGAGTATGTGGAATGTGAGTACGGAGGGTGTTCTGAAAGTCCAGATCAAATGTCTTGATCAGTCTATTGAGTTGACAGGTGTGTTCTTTGGTCAGATCTGCGGGTAACTGTCTGCTGTGTTCCTCGTTCCTCAAGAATTATCTTGACAGATACATGAATGGGTAGAGAATAAAGGGATATGGACCATGTAGAGGAAAAATGTCTTTAGATTAGAAAGGCATCATGTGTCGGCACAGGCTTGGTGGGCAAAAGTGCCTGTTATCTATTGTACTGTTCTTTGTACACTTCACATTTAACTTGCATTCAAATTTTCTGATATGGTCAGTTTCAGCCGAATTATGGAGATAAAAATGGCACAAACTAATGTAAACTCTCATTCACAATCTGTGCGTGTTTAGTTGTTGCATTTTGTCAAATAGTTTCATACTCTGAAGCAGTTTTATTGAGGGGTGGTATGTTGTGATGTGATTGACTTTGTGATCAGTGCAGTGTGTAAACATTTACAGGATAATTTCTTCATTCATTTTACAACATTTGTATTTTAATAAATGCTCAGTGAGGTTTGTATAGGGAACCCACAGTCTGAGGAATTATTCGAGTGGCCCTGACAACTTTAATCAATGTTCATGGAATAATCCATCTGGATTTGGACTTAAACTCAGAACCTTGTTCTCTGAGTCAGAGGATTGTGGGTTCAAGTCCCACAAAAAATCTTGGTCGACTCTGTAGCGCAGCACCAAGGAGTGGAAGAGATTACAAGGATAGGGAGGGAAGAAACCATGGAGAGATTTGGAAACAAGTTCAAAAACCTCACTAACAATGAGCTTTTCTGGGTAAACTGGTTTATTCCTTCCGTTTTATTCAAGACAGACTGTTAGAACTGTGACTAAAACTCCATACAACATTGTTGGAGTAATAATATAATTATGACCATAGTAAGCTGTTTTAACTATTTCTGTGACATAATTGAAATAGACTATTATCTGTGGGCCTGTATTTTGCTGAAATAATTACTGGTGACATCATCTAGCAGGAATCATGAATATAACTGAGTGTTGGTGCCTAAATGCTGGTGCCTGAATGCCTTTGGCCTGTACTGTGCTGTACTGTTCCATGGTCTATTGTTCTACAAACGCTGAGTGTAATTTGAAGAGCTGCGTCAAATAGGCACAATCAGCAGAAACTCACCATCCACATTATTACCACCTGGGGCTGTGGTCATTTCTGTGGTTCATGCCACTTTCCTAGGTGATGTTTAATGAATTAATGTTAAAGATTACAAACATTCAGTTTACACTTAATGTAACTTCTTTAAAATTCTTGTAATTAAATTCAACTGGATTATGCTGATTAAAGCAACAAGGAATTTTATAGAAAAAAAGAATATTTTTATAAAGTCATGACCAATTGAAATAGTTTTATCTGAGGTTTGTATTCTGATTGGTTTTATGATCATGCAACGTTTAAATTCTGCACTGATTTTCCAGTATTCAAAATGCTTCAATGAATAGTGATGCTGGGAGGGGGTGGGAGATTTAGAACATAGAACATAGAACATTACATCACAGAACAGGCCCTTCGGCCTTCGATGTTGCGCCGACCAATATAAAAAGCAATGACCCTCCAAACTAAACCATTCCCTTCTCTTCCATATACTTATCAACTAACCTCTTAAACGCCACCAAACTTGGCGCATCTACAACTGCTGCAGGCAGGGCATTCCACTCCCGAACCACCCTTTGGGTAAAGAACCTACCTCTGATATCCGTCCTATAACTATCACCCCTTAATTTAAAGCTGTGTCCCCTCGTGCTAGCTTTCTCCATCCTAGGAAAAAGGCTATCACTGTCCACCCTATCTAAACCTCTAATCATCTTATATGTTTCAATAAGGTCTCCTCTTAGCCGCCTTCTTTCTAACGAAAACAACCTCAAATCCCTCAGCCTCTCTTCATAAGACCTGCCCTCCATACCAGGCAACATCCTGGTAAACCTCCTCTGTACCCTCTCCAAAGCCTCCACATCTTTCTTATAATGTGGGGACCAGAACTGCACACAATACTCCAAGTGCGGCCGCACTAGAGTTTTGTACAGTTGCAACATGACGTTGCGGCTCCGAAATTCAATCCCCCTACCAATAAAAGCTAAGACTCCATATGCCTTCTTAACAACCTTATCGACTTGACTGCCTACTTTCAGGGATCTATGCACAAATACACCAAGATCCCTCTGTTCATCAACACTATTAAGAATCCTACCATTAGCCCTATACTCTACACATTTATTATTCCTGCCAAAGTGCATTACCTCACACTTTTCCACATTAAACTCCATTTGCCACCTCTCGGCCCAGCTCTGCAACTTGTCAAGTCCCTCTGCAAACTATAACACCCCTCTTCACTATCTACCACTCCACCGACTTTAGTGTCATCTGCAAATTTACTAATCCATCCTTCAATACCCTCATCCAGATCATTTATAAAAATTACAAACAGCAGGGGCCCCAAAACAGACCCCTGAGGTACACCACTTGTCACCGAACTCCACGATGAATATCTCCCATCAACCACCACCCTCTGTCTTCTATCTGCTAGCCAATTCCTAACCCAATTAGCTAAATCACCCTCTATCCCATACATCTGCATTTTCTGCAGAAGTCTTCCATGGGCCACCTTATCAAACGCCTTACTAAAGTCCATATATACCACATCAACCGCCTTACCCCCATCCACCTCCTTAGTCACTTTTTCAAAAAACTCAATGAGGTTAGTAAGGCACGACCTACCCTTCACAAAACCATGCTGACTATCCCCAATCAATTCATTACTCTCTAAATAACTATAAATCCTATCCCTAATTATTCTCTCCAACACTTTGCCCACAACAGAAGTAAGACTCACTGACCTATAATTCCCTGGAAGGTCTCTCTTCCCCTTCTTGAACAATAGGACCACATTCGCTATCCTCCAGTCCTCCGGAACCACACCCATAACCAACGACGACCTGAAGATCAGAGCCAGAGGCTCTGCAATCACCTCTCTTGCCTCCCAGAGAATCCTAGGGTAAATCCCAGGATTTGTACAGGAATCCCAGAACTGTGGCCTTGACAACAGCTTTAACCCACATTCCTGGAATAATCCATCTGGAGTTGGACATAAAAGATCCCACAATGCTACATTTTAGAAGATTGAGGAAATTATTTCCCATGTCTTAATTAATTGTTCAGAGTGGCTCTGAATTCCAATGGTCAGAAATGACACCAACTTTACTGACATAAGATAGAGCTCACTTCCATCATACAAACGCACCAGAGATCCATGATCACATGGGTTCATGGACTAGTTTCCATTCCTGGAAGACACCCTTCCCTTGCATGAGTTGGACTTCCTAATTCCCAGCTCTCTGCCCTTTGACCCTCCATTCAGCACAATGCTTCTATAGCCATCAATCTGGTTTAACCGCTCCCTCATATGCATCTTCTTTACCTTTGTTCCCAAAATTACCTTTAGTTTCTTCCTTCCTGGTAAATCTCTCTGCTTCTCTACTCCAAGGGGTGAAGATTTGAGTGTATCTAGTACACAACTGGTTCAACCATTCCTCCACAGCATGACTACCAGTGACATTGCAAACTGCCAGCTCCAAGTGGAGAGGATCTCCAAGAAGATCGCACATATCGATTCCACATCATCAGCCTTTCATCGCCAGATATGATTGGACCACATCAAACACTATGGTCCTGCTCTCCTCTGTTAAGCTGCTCATTACTCCAGGACCATCCTGAAGAGAAAAGATAACCCACAACTTCTCCACCCCAAAACCAACTGTGTCCTTGGGAAGTTATGTTCCAGCTGCACAGAGCTCTATTTAGAACCAATCTAGAGAACCGTGTTCAGTTCTGGGCGCCGCACCTCAGGAAGGATATACTGACCTTGGAGGGAATGCAGCATAGATTCATCAGAATGTTCCAGGGGCTAAAAGGGTTAAATTATGCAGATAGGTTGTACAGACTAAGCTTGCATTTCCTTGAAGATAGAAAATTAAGGGGTGATTTAATTGAACTGTTTAAGATGATTGCAAGTTGATACAGTAGTTGGAAAGAAACTATTCCTCTGGTGGGAGAGTCCAGAAAACAGGGACAGAGCATTAAAATTAGAGCTAGACTGTTCAAGGGTGATGTCAGAAACATTTCTTCACAAAAAGGGGACTGGAAATCTGGAACTTGTTCCCCTCAAAAATCTGCTGAAGCTGGGGGTTAATTGAAAATTTTAAAACTGAGGTTGATAGGTTTATTGTTAGACAAGGGGATTAAAGGTGACAGAGCCAAGGCAGGTTCAGAGAATCAATGATATACAAAAATGTTATGAGAAACCTTAGATTTGAAGCATTACTTCTATGTGGATTGTCTGATGTTGCAGGAGGCTCAATAACTGAAAGTTTTTTTCACAGGCTTCACACTTGAACAGCTTTTCCCCTGGGTAAATGTATTGGTGTTTCACCAGCTCTGATGACTGTGCAAAGCCCTTATTACACACCTTATACCTGAATGGTTTTTCTCCTGTGTAAAATCTCTAGTGCATCAGAAGTGTTGTAGGTGTCGCAAAAGCTTTATCACAAACTTTATACTTGGTAGGTTTCTCCTCCATCTGGATTGTCTGATATCTTGTGAGGCTTGATAACTGTGTACAGGCTTTATGACAAAGCTTGTATATGTATGGTTTCTCCCGTGTGTGAATAAATTGGTGCACAGTTACTGATCATGTGTGAGAATGATTTGTTTGCACACTTTGCACGTGAAGGGTTTCTCCCCTATGTGAATCCTCTGGTACATCTGGATTTCTGAGCATTGCAAGAAAGACATCTCACAAATTTCATATGTGAAGGTGTGAATCCTCTGCTATATCAGAAGTTTTGTCGACATCATGAAAGCTTTAATCACAAACCTCACATTTGAAGGGTTTCTCTCCTATATGATGGGTTCCTCTGATGGGCCAGAAGGTGAAGGATTTGTCACAATCCTTGTGTGTGAACTGTTTCTCCCCTGCGTGAATGCAGAGATGTACATGAAGGTTTGATGACTCTGAGAATGGTTTCTGACAACCTCACACACGTATGGCTTCTCTCCTGTATTAATACATTAGTGTGAGTGGAGATTTGATAGTCTAGAAAAGGATTTGTTACAGACCTTGTATAAATTGTTTCTCCTCTGTGAAAGTGCTGGTGTCTGAGGAGGGCCCATGACCACGGGAATGATTTCCCACATACCTCACATGTGAATGGTTTCTTGCCAGTGTGAATCTGCTGATGTCTTATGAGTGTCAATAACTCTGTAGCCTCGATTACACATCTCACATTTGAATGGTTCTCCTCCATGTTTTCAACAGGTGTGCCTTGTGTGTTAGGAGACACTATGAGCCTGTGGAGCCCAGCTCACACTTGAGCAGCCTCTCACCTGTAGGAATGAGTCAATACTTCATGAGGCTCAATGCATGATTGATGTTTTCTCCATACTTGGAGCCCACTCACATTTCTTCCCAGCCTCATCCTGACTGATTGCCCACATCTGAACCTTCTGAAAGTTTGGTTCAGCACCACTGACCAGTTTCAGATCTGATGATATGTCAAAGCTCTCCTGATCCGACTGATTTGCAGCTGGTTCATCACCTTCTCTGTGATGAGCAATGTTGTGAAGGGACTGGATGTCCTCCCACAGTCATGCAGTTGTTCTTGAGTGATAGTCAGGATCTATCTGCGATATGTATTCTCTCTGTATTTTCTGGTGTAGTACGATGCAATCCTTCTGTAAAACAGGAAAACAAAATATTCCAAAAATATTTCCTCCAACTGTCTCTCTTCCTTTGCAGAAGGGTCTGACTCTTCAGCTAACAACTGTTCTACTGTGAATTTAAGTTTTTAAAGTGTAAGTTTTAAGCTTATTTATTATTGTCACAAGTGGTTTATGTTAACACTGCAATGAAATTATTGTGGAAATCTCCTAGTTGCCACACTCCAGCACCTGTTCAGGTACACTAAGGCAGAATTCAGCATGGCCAATGCACCTACCTAGCATGTCATTTAGATTAAACCAGATCACCCAGAGAAAACTCACTCAGACAGAGGGAGAACATGCAGAATAGAGAGTGACCCAAACTGGAATTGAACCCAGGTCCCTGGCACTGTGAGATAACAGTGCTAACTACTGTGCCTCCATGAGCGCCAGTCCACTATTCACCTGCATGGAGAATCAGATCTAAATTCTTTCTTTTTCCTCACTTTATTATTTTATACCCTCTGTTTCCAGCAGGGTGACCTGGAGACATGGCTATTTTCTATCTTGCACCCAAACTTCCAACTTCCCAGAAATAGAGACGGCAATGAAAAATATAGTTGGGCTCTCAATTCAATTCGAGCTTGAGCCTTGCTGGTGAAAACGAGGTATAGCTTTAGTGTTTGATATAAAAAACATTCAGAAGAAATATTAATTGAATGGAGATTTTGAAATTTCTCCTCTTCCAAAATATCGGAAGCAAACAAAATTGGCAGGAAGTGCTGGCAACTAAGGAAAATATTGTTTCAGTGTAGCTGACTGAAGAGTTCAGGTTTATCCTAGGAAATTAGATATACTGCACTCACTCAGACTGCACATCTCAAATTCAGTTATCAGACACAGCACTGGGCAAAACTATCAAACCAAGCCCAGGCTTTTTCAAATTCTGTAAAGAAAACATCATAAGACATTTTAATCAACGTATCCCTGTCCCTCCCCCTCCCAGATAATTACACCTCACCTCTGATATTCAGCAATGATCCATTAACAAAACTCAGCAACTCAGCCTGTAAATCAGAATGGAAATGCTTCCGATAAACACGCTCAATATTCAACACACAGCTCCAATCAAACAGCTCAGCGCCCTGATTGATGGATTCCAGAACCATTCAGACACAGAGGGACCTACAGTCTCATCGACGTCAATCACTCTCAATTCATTATTAGAGGGGGCGGAACTTCACTGCCGGGGCTCCGCCCAGTTCTGCGTAGACGTGTTCCGGACAGCCTCACCCATTCGGAACTACATTACCCATGCTGCATGTATCCCCGGGCCTGCGCAGTGAGGAACTGCTTTATGGAACGAGGCGGGGGCTTGGTAGGTGAAAACCAATCCGCGGTGCCTGATGGCAGTTGTAATTCTGCCGCGCGCAGCGACGGTTGGCTCCCAGCGTTCGGCAGTTGGAATGTGAGGAAGCGCGAACCTCGAGCGGCTGAACCGAATTGAAAAGCAGAGACTGAGCCTTGGTAGGAACCAGAGCGATGGCGGTGGGAAGATTCACCATTGCAGGAGATTCTCTGTGTATAACTGAAAAAGGTAAAGTCACACAAGTCACAGCCCTGACTGGACAACACCGAAGAATTGCAGGACGAGGATACTGTGGTGGGTCATCTCAAAGGCTGAAGAGAGGTTGCTTTTGTCGCCACAGATGTTTCCTGACCTGAGGATTTCCAGCATTTTCTGAATCTCTTATCAGATTTCCAGCATTCATAGGATTTCGCCTCATTGGATTCCAAGAGTTGCCTGTGCACTTTAGAGAATTGTAGACCATGGGTTGATTTGATGAAACTTTGAAAGTAACAAGTTGTCTTCATAGAATCCCTATAGTGCAGAAAGGCACCCATTCGGTCCATCGAGTCTGCATCCTCACCTCCACATAACATCTGACCCGTTTTACCCATAGTAGCAAATCTTTCTATTCCTTTCTCCCTTACCTGCTTCCCCCGGCCTACCTTCTTGCCCTATCCTCATAACTTACTCATTTCCCCACCCCCACTCCACTAACCAACACTTTTTTTTGTCTGTGGCTGGATATTGGAGCACCTGAAGGAAACCCACACGTACATATGCAAACTCCATAGTCACACAGCCAAATTTGAAGCTGGTTTCCTGGTACTGTGAGGTAGCAGTGCTAACCACCCTACTGTCCATTACTTCATGTGGACAAATTATTTCAATTGGAAAGGTTAAGGAAAACTAAAGATCATATTTACCAGTTGTGCAAGAAAAATTACAGATTCACAAATAATTAAAAGTAACAAGGATATTTTGTTTAAAAAATCAAACAATAAGACTGGGTCCATTTTAGAAGAATAGAACTGAAAACTCAAATCGTGTGTGGTGCACAAACATACATTCCTAAAACATTGGGTCTGATGAATTATTAATGTCTTCACACCTGAGAAATTATTCACACATATGATGTGCAACAGGTTATTTTCATGGTTCTCAAATCTCCAAAGACACTACTGTACTCACCAGATAAATCATTCATATGCAAGGTCAAAGCTTTCACACAGTCTTCGAGTCTTCTGGTCCATGAAAATAATTACGTAGGTGAGAAACCCTTTAAATATGAAAGTTTTCTCAAGAATCTCATTTTTGTCTCTGTAGGTTCTGCTACTCCAGAAGATTCACACCAAGGACAAAACTTCAAGGTGTCAGGTTTGTGAAATGTGTTTCACCAAATCAACCAAACTCCTAACACACCAGAGGATGCACAGAGGATAAATCATTCAAATTTGAAATGTGTGACAAATCATTCCTGCAGTTAGCAGATTTGTGTGCTCACCTTCACACATGGGAGAAACCACTCAAATGAGGTATGTGATGAATAATTTTTGCAGTCATCAACCTGCACACATGAACACATTCACACAGGTGAAACCATTTGTATGTGATCTGTCAAAGAAAACATTCTCACAGTCAGTCAGGAATCTCCATGCACACCGATGCATTCAGTAGGAAGAAACCATTTATCTGCAAAGTGTGAGACAAATCATTTTCACAATTAACATCTCTCTGGGGCACCAACACACTCACGAGGAGAAGCCGTTCAAGTGTGAGATTTGTGACAAAGCCTTCACGTGGTTATCGACCGTCACGCGCCATCTGACAATCCACATAGTGTGACTTGCAGCTTATGTTCATCTTCAACTCTCCTGGGACATCAAAGGATCCATGCGGAGGGTGAAATTCTTACTATGTTTGTGACACGACTTTCACCCAGTCCTCTAATCTCTTGATACACTAGCACATTTTCACTGATGAGAAAGTGTAAGGTGTGAGACAAGGTTTTCACACAGTCTGTTTCCTACCCCATAATGCAACGGGCAGCTGTCCTTCCAAAGCACTATCCGTCTCAGCAGTATTTTGTCTGAAACCATCTGAAGTGATTATTTCTTTACAATGAACAAAGAACAAAACAGCACGGGAAACAGGCGCTTCAGCCCAACGAGCCCGCGCCGTCACCTCTACCCGTGATCCCTGTCTATGTTTATAGATCTATGGATTAAAAACCAAATTTGAGACAATTTAGGGAGAATTTGTTTTGCCAATTAGCCTAAGAGCACATCTTTGGGATGAGAGGGGAAACCGGAGCACCCGGAGAAAACCCATGCAAGCAAGGGGAGAATGCGCAAACTCCCACAGACACAGGCCCAAATCCATGTATCTACACAGCACAGCGATAGTCACTGAGCTGTCGTGTTGCCCATCAGATGGTCCAGGTCAAGCGTACGCTAACGACGTGAAGCACTAGGATACTCTCAAAAAAAAATCCAAGAGCAGCCCTCTCACAACCCATCGCGTGTATGCCCCTTGTTAGACAACAAGGTGGACCAAAGCACCTGTAGGATAAAAACAAGTACATCAATATCATAATCTATTTACACACTTCCCAGAAATTCCCAAGGCTCATGATCCCTATTTTAAATCAGTTTTCTACACCCTTCCATTCTGGTGGTGGCCAACTTTTTGAAAAACTGAAAATACTTAAAAACTCGTAAAGGCAGAGTCTCTGTTCAAACAGATATAACTAAAATTTATTTAAAATACGAAAGTCATACAAAACATCAAACATAAAACTCTGGTGCGGCCGCAGTTGGAGTATTGCGTACAGGTCTGGTCACCGCATTATAAGAAAGATGTGGAGGCATTGGAAAGGGTGCAGAAGAGGTTTGCCAGGATGTTGCCTGATATTGTGGGAAGGTCTTATGAGGAAAGGCTGAGGGACTTGAGGTTATTTTCGTTAGAGAGAAAAAGATTAAGAGACAACCTAATTGAGACATACAAGATGATCAAAGGGTTAGATAGGGGGAACAGTGAGAGCCTTTTTCCTTGGATGGTGATGGCTAACATGAGGGTAAATAGCTTTAAATTAAGGGGTGATAGTTATAGGATGGATGTCAAAGGTAGGTTCTTTATTAGAGGATAGTAAGGGGGTGGAATGCCCTGCCTGCAACAGTTGAGGACTCGCCAACTTTAAGGGCATTCAAATGGTCAGTGGATAGGCATATGGATAACATTGGAATAGTTTAGGTTAGAGGGTCATTAGATTGGTTCCACTGGTCAGCACAACATCAAGAGCCGAAGAGCCTGTAGTGCGCTGTAATGTTCTATGTTCTATTAATCTACAGCAGTGGAATGCCTTCAGATGGTCAAATAACTCTGGTTCAGCGTGACAAAACTTCTCCAAAGATCTGGGGCACTGAGCCAGAATACAATTATGTCTTCTGTTATCTAAGATACACCTTCTAATGAGCTTAAATTCAAATTCATTTCATGTTAACATATCAGTCTAATACAAGATAAATTAGCTCAGCCAACAGCAATATGATACTCTAATCTATTTGTCCGTTTAATACTATATCCCTCTTTGGCAAAGTCCACTTCCTGGTCGCTATGTTATTAAGGACGCTTCTACTGCTAATTCTTTCCCATAGGTGGATTGCCAAGACAATCAGATAAGCGTCTCTCCAGGCCGGTAAGAAAAATACTTCTTCATGTTTGGTTAATAGATGCCTGTGTCTAATATATCATGTTTCAATAACTATCCGAGAATTTGAAACTTATAATGTTCATTCTGCTGACTAATAGATTTTAACTGTTGAACTTTTGAACTATATCATTATTTCTGCAGGATTTGCATTTTTTTGAGACTGAGGCGAACAATACATTTATATAGTGTATACATTTAGTATATTACAATACATTTAAGAAACATTTATTGTTCCAATATATTCTTTCAAATCATATTTCATTTGTTTTAATACTGTTAGTGCATTCACATATGAAAAAACCGTTAACATGATCTTATTAGGATGAATCATTTAAATTCTTTCCTGCTACACTGTCACTAAATATTAAAGAACTGTTTGTGGATCTGCTAGCTGACCTAAAAAACCCCTTCCATGCTATCAGTCCAATCATTTTAAGATCAATTTAATATTTGGCAGATCACCAAACATCACCAAAAGAAAATATCAATATGTTTAGAAGCTCCAGCATAATCTTATCATCCTTTTCTATGCAGCATCAGATACAAGTCACTCATTGACTCACTCTGATCAAAAGGCAATCTGATACTCAGTGATTAGAAAGGCTTCTGACGTACCAGCGTAAGCACCCAGGGAGGAGCCATTCCTGGGGTAATAATGAAGGGACTTCAATTAGCCTCAGCATCTCTAGTCTATGGATGGGGAAAATGAGCCAGGAATCCTGTTCCTCATAGTAAGACTAGCTGGAAAATCAGGGGGAGGATAGGAGTTGACAGTCTCCATTGTCTCACAACATTCACTGCCTGGGTATATACATGCTGAATGGCCAGTCAGTGGACTAAAGGCCAATCAATGTACGGCTTGTTGACTTCTCTGCAGTGCAATTCATTCTCATGATGGTAAATGTAATCTTTTCTATAAGTGCTTCCTTCATTTAGCAAGGACTGTTGTTGCCTCACTTTAAAAGGGTATCCTCATGTGACAACCTAACTTTTTATTCATACTGTACTTAGATCTGGAGTGTGAGCTATTCTAAGTTGTGCACTGACACTACTACAGCTTTTCTCAATGTGCTGTTTAATGAATGTACATTTGAATTTTTTTTTCTGACTGGCATTTAGAACAGCTTTCTGATGCTTAGAATTGAAATTTCCTTGAATCAATAGGCACAGAAATGCTGTTGTAGTTTCTAAGCATTCATTCGATAACATGTGACATACTAAACCAAATGGTATGCGTTTATGCTCTACAGACTAATTTGTATACTTCAAGTTAGACATCTAATCCAATTACAGAGCATTTGCAGCATTCAAATATCACGAGGGGTCACGGGCTTAGGGTGAGGGGGGGGTAAGGTATAATTTGGATGCCAGAGGGAGTTTTTTCATATAGAACATAGAACACTACAGCACAGAACAGGCCCTTCGGCCTTCGATGTTGCGCCGACCAATATAAAAAGCAATGCCCCTCCAAACTAACCATTCCCTTCTCTTCCATATACTTATCAACTAACCTCTTAAACGCCACCAAACTTGGCGCATCTACAACTGCTGCAGGCAGGGCATTCCACTCCCGAACACCCTTTGGGTAAAGAACCTACCTCTGATATCCGTCCTATAACTATCACCACTTAATTTAAAGCTGTGTCCCCTCGTGCTAGCTTTCTCCATCCTAGGAAAAAGGCTATCACTGTCCACCCTATCTAAACCTCTAATCATCTTATATGTTTCGATCAGGTCCCCTCTTAGCCTCCTCCTTTCTAACGAAAACAACCTCAAATCCCTCAGCCTCTATTCATAAGACCTGCCCTCCATACCAGGCAACATCCTGGTAAACCTCCTCTGTACCCTCTCCAATGCCTCCACATCTTTCTTATAATGCGGGGACCAGAACTGCACACAATACTCCAAGTGCGCCGCACTAGAGTTTTGTACAGTTGCAACATGACGTTGCGGCTCCGAAATTCAATCCCCTTACCAATAAAAGCCAAGACTCCATATGCCTTCTTAACAACCTTCTCGACTTGACTGCCTACTTTCAGGGATCTATGCACATACACACCAAGATCCCTCTGTTCATCTAGACTACTAAGAATCCTACCATTTGCCCTATACTCTCCACATTTATTATTTCTGCCATAGTGCATTACCTCACACTTTTCCACATTAAACTCCATTTGCCACCTCTCGGCCCAGCTCTGCAACTTGTCCAAGTCTCTCTGCAAACTATAAACCCCTCTTCACTATCTACCACTCCACCGACTTTAGTGTCATCTGCAAATTTACTAATCCACCCCTCAATACCCTCATCCAGATCATTTATAAAAATTACAAACAGCAGGGGCCCAAAAACAGACCCCTGAGGCACACCACTCGTCACCGAACTCCACGATGAATATCTCCCATCAACCACCACCCTCTGTCTTCTATCTGCTAGCCAATTCCTAACCCAATTAGCTAAATCACTTTCTATCCCATACATCTGCATTTTCTGCAGAAGTCTTCCATGGGCCACCTTATCAAACGCCTTACTAAAGTCCATATATACCACATCAACCGCCTTACCCCATCCACCTCTTTGGTCACTTTTTCAAAAAACTCAATAAGGTTAGTAAGGCACGACCTACCCTTCACAAAACCATGCTGACTATCCCCAATCAATTCATTTCTCTCTAAATAACTATAAATCCTATCCCTAATAATTCTCTCCACTACTTTGCCCACAACAGAAGTAAGACTCACTGGCCTATAATTCCCTGGAAGGTCTCTCTTCCCCTTCTTGAACAACGGGACCACATTCGCTATCCTCCAGTCCTCCGGAACCACACCTGTAACCAACGACGACCTGAAGATATTTTACCTGAGGGTAAAATAGGATTTGGAGGGTGGTGGGGGTATGGAATGCACTGCCAAGCAAAGTGGTGGAGACAAGCACTCTGGAGTTATTTAAGAGATACTTAGATGGACACATGAACAGAATGGGAATGGAGGGGTATAGAAAACTGATTTAAAATAGTGATCATGAGCCTTGGGAGTCCCTGGGAAGTGTGTCAATAGATGATGATATTGATGTACTTGTTTTTATCCTACAGGTGCTTTGGTCCACCTTGTTGTCTAACGAGGGGCATACACGCGATGGGTCGTGAGAGGGGTGCTCTTGGATTTTTTTTTCGAGAGTATCCTAGTGCTTCACGTCGTTAGTGTACGCTTGACCTGGACCATTTGATGGGCAACACGACAGCTCAGTGACTATCGCTGTGCTGTGCAGATACATGGATTTGGGCCTGTGTATGTGGGAGTTTGCGCATTCTCCCCGTGCCTGCATGGGTTTTCTCCGGGTGCTCCGGTTTCCTCCCACATCCCAAAGATGTGCTCTTAGGCTAATTGGCAAAACAAATTCTCGCTAAATTGTCTCAAATTTGGTTTTTAATCCATAGATCTATAAACATAGACAGGGATCACGGGTAGAGGTGGGAACATCAGGATGGCAGCGCGGGCTCGTTGGGCCGAAGGGCCTGTTTCCCATGCTGTTTTGTTCTTTGTTCACAGTCAGTATTGCAGGTCAGTACCTTGAGGATTGGAGGGAATTTGAGAAGACTGCAACTGGTATTTATAGAGTGTTTTAATACAGTCAAACATTCCAAAGTGTTTCACAGAGATGGAATCGGAGAAAAATTAACATCGAAGGAGATATTACATGGGGATGACCAAAAATATGATCAAAGAAGATTTCAGGAGGACCCTAAAGGAAGGGAGAGATAAAGATGCAGAGAGCTTTAACAGGGAAATCCTAAAGATCTTTTAACACTCAAGGTGTATAAATTACAAGTGCTAAACAACCTCCACTTTCACCATGATCTAGACAGTATCTTCTTCCTTGGTAAAGTATTTATTTAATACCTAAGCCCCCTGACTCCATGCAGAATTCACTGTTTGGTCCCTAGTTGGCTCAACTCTTCCCTTTACCTCTCTTTTCCTATTTATATACCTATAGAAGACTTTTGGATTCCTTTTTATGTTATATTCTAGAATCCTCTTAGACACTTTCTCTCCTTCTGCCATTTGCTTTACCAATTCCATTTTGAACTTCAGTATTCAGCCTGGTTCTCTGTTGTATTCTCCAACTGACAAAGATCAGAAACACACACTTTTTACTTTATGTAATTCTCTGTCTCTTTTGTCAGGGAGTTTTGGATTTTTTTGCTTTTTCTTTTTGTGTAATATACCCTCACTGAGCTGATCTTTCTCCCCTTTAAACTCAGCCCCTTGTTCAGTTACTGTTTCTCCTGTAAACCTTTGACTCTAATTTATCTGGCTCACATCCATTCTTACTCTATTGAACTTTGGCTTTCCCCTAGTTCATTATTCTTACTCTGGATTATTCCTTGTCCTTTTCCATAGCCATCCTAAACCTTATGATACAGTGATCACTGTCAGGAAGTGTAAAGGAGAACATGCCCCTGTCTACATCAAAGGGAAGAAGTAGAAAGGATCAACAGTTTCAAGTTTTTAGGTGTCCAGATCACCAACAACCTGTCTTGATCCCCTATGCCAACATTATAGTTAAGAAAGCCCACCAACGCCTCTACTTTCTCAGAAGACTCAGTCTTCTAAATTTCACGTCAGCTATGACTCTTACCAATTTTTACAGATGCACTATAGAAAGTATTCTTTCTGGTTGTATCACAACTTGATAGGCTCCTGCTCTGCCCAACACCGCAAGGAACCACAAAAGGTCATGAACGTAGCCCAATTCATCACGCAAACTAGCCTCACATCCATTGACTCTATCCACACTACTCGCTGCCTCGGCAAAGCAGCCAGTATAATTAATGAATCCACGCACCCGGATATTCTCTCTTCCATCGCCTTCCTTCAGGAAAAAGATACAAAAATCTGAGGTCATGTATCAATCGACTTGAGAACAGCTTCTTCTCTACTGCTGTCAAACTTTTGAATGGACTTATCGGTGATTTTACTCTAACACTAGCTATGATTGTAACACTACATTCTACACTCTCTTGTTTCCTTCTCTATGAATGGTATATTTTGTCTGTATAGTGCACAAGAAACAATACTTTTCACTGTATATTAATACATGTAACAATAATAAATCAAATCAAAATCACTAGGCAGTTATCTTTAGAGTACACCGAGCAATAGAATTGCACATTTCTTCCTCTTGACCTCCAGCCAATTAGGTTCAGCCCTTGACCACTCTGGGACACCCTCTCACTCCAGCTCTACAATTCATTAATGCTGCCACTTGTCTTTCTTTCCTTTCTCCCTATTGTTCCTGAACACCTTGTATTTGGGAATATTTAATACCCAGTCCTACCTACCTTTTAGCCACAACATCAATACTTCCCCACGGCAGTCTGCACCAACAACTCACGGAGTGAAATTCCATGGAATGGAAATGTTTAGATCCCCTTATCCCGTTCCTTACACACTACTACAACAAGATTCTTGCTCTCCCGCTCAGCAATGAGAGGGTCCAGAACAGTGGAATGGTGTGAGGTACCTGAGCAAGACCAGCTTAGCTCATGTTACTTAAAGAGTTCCAGTTCAGTATCAGACTCGGGAAAGGGATGGGAATTATTCTGGGCAACTGTTGTCGAATTAGGAGCTTCCAGAATGCTTGCCTGGTCTACCCAGAGCCTGTACATTTATAAATACGCACCATAACCCTGATTTACACTTTCTTCCTTTTTCACACATTCTGAACTTACCTATTACCTTATTATTTCCTACTCTCATCGTATCTGTCTGTCCCAACATTCTATAACCTTTAATGTTTTTCTTGTATGACCTCCTGGTTCCCACACACTTTGTTTAAATCCTCCCTGATTGCACAAGCAAATGACATTGGCTCTGCTTAGGTGTGTCCTGCATGACTTGTACAGGTCCCATCACCCCCAGAACTAATCCCAGTGTCCCAGGAATCTAAATCCCTCCATTCTGCTCCATCTCTCCAGCCACACATTAATCTACTTTATCCTCCTATTTTTCATTTGCTCCTAGCGCAAGGAGAATTCTGGAGATTATTACTTTGGAAGTCTGGCTCTCTGATTTCCTACACAGCTCGAAATTCTGACAGCAGGATTACATCCCTCTTTCTATTTGTCATTGGTATCGAACATTGGACAATGACCCCTGGCTGTTCACCCTCCCTCTTTCCCCTCAGGGTGCTTTGCAGCTTTTCAGCAACCTCTTCACCCTGTCTAAGAAAGGCAACAACTTCTCAGACCCTGCGTTGGTTGGTGAATTTCAAATGCTGTGTTTCTTTAGTTGGTTTAAAGTTTTGTGTAAGCTGAATATTGTCTACTGTTTTATTAATCTATATAGATTTATAATTAACAATAAACTCACTTTTTTAACTTAACCCAAACTATCTCATTTGTCAGCATAGTGTGTTTCTATTCACTGAGACACAGTAAGGGTCCTGTACACAGTCTATCAGTCAGTGTCACTGTGGCCTGGTATACTTTCTCTGTCAGTGGGTGTATAATTTCTAGTTATAGGAAGCATTGTTACCCAGAAAATAAAGACTTGCAGTGTTGTATCAACTTTCACAAACTATGCATCTGAAAACATTACAGTCAATGAAGTGCTTATTGACAGGTAATGATTGTAATTTAGAAAAAGTGACATCCAGTTTGAGTACAGCAAGATCCCACAAGGAGCAGTGTGGTCATCATCAGATCATCTGTTTTTTGTGACACTGATTATGGGAATAATTTTAACGAGGATGTCAGGGAAAACTCCCCATTCTACTACAATGCAGTATCATGGGATCTTTTACATTCACCCGAGAGGGTATTTAGGGACTTGGTTCAAATCATGTGAAAGATTGTACCTCTGACTGCAGCATTCCCTCAGTACTGCACTGGAGTGTCAGCCTCAGAGCTCAAGTCTCTAGTATACTTTCTCTGTTAGTGGGTGTATAATTTCTAGTTTACAGGAAGATTATGTTTCCCAAAAGAAAAAGACTTGCATTATGTATACCAGTGAGATTTAAACTCACAACTTTCTGACTCATACCTTCAGAAGCGAGAGTGCTAACTAAGTTATAGCTGACAATAACATATAATATTTCTGTTGTATTAGATTAATTTCTAAGAGGTTAAGTCCCAAGGTTGTGTAGGATACCTTCTCTCCTGTAAACTGGCAGTCTGAAAGTCTGATTTGATTTAAAGTGGTGACAAATTCTAGCTGTAAATTTAAGTATTGTAAGTCTGTAGAGGGTCGCTTTTTGGTAATGAGCAGCATTGTGTCTCTCCACAAATGTTTAAGGGGTTTATACTGAAGCCCCAATGATGGCGGTTATCTGCACAGGGGCCTTGGTTTGAGAAAGAAAGCTTTTGAAGTGGTTTTGGTTAGATTCCACTATCATTTTTTCTCTCTCTCAAATAGATACTAATTGAAATGCTTACAAGCGAAGACAATATCCAGGCACACACTCTTTTGATCTGTGCACAGAATTGTTCAGTTTGTGTTGATGCTCTGGATACAAACATAACTGGTTGTCCTTGCTGCATGAGGATTGCTCCAAGTACTGTTTCATTGGCATCTCACTGCAGGGTGACTTCTTTGTTGACATCCTCAGCATTGGTGTTGTTGTTACTAGTTGTTTGATGTGAGTGAAAACTGCTGTTTGTTCTGTGCCCCAATACCACTGAACATTTTTTGCTGTAAGCTTGTGTAGAGATTCACACTCTTACGCCCAATTGACAAGAACTTGTGTACGTAATTCCCATGTTGGTTTATTGATTTTCCAGAAGATGTAACAACTGTGTGAAGGCTTTATTACAGAATTCACACCAATGGAGTTTCTCCTCCTGTGAGTGTGTGGATAGCCTCAGTAAAGTTTACAACACCAATTTTAAATCCAACCAATTTATTTGATAGTAAATTTGCGAGCTTCCGACTCTATGGCCTTCGTCAGGCAAATGCAGTGTTCTGGTCTGCAATAGCACTCATATCAACACAGACAGTCACAGATTGCTTATTAGAATGCGAATCCTTACATCTAACCTGCTATTCAATGTGTGGATAGACCAGGACTGACTGTGTGAAAGCCTTGTCAGGTACCTATTACCTAGATGCTTTTTCGCCTGTGTTAATCCACTGCTGCTTTAGAAGATTTGAAGACTGGCTGAATAGTAAATCACAAACATCATGGCTGAAGAGTTCTTTTCATGTGTGAATCCTGTGGTGTCCCAGGAGTCTCAATGATGTCACGATCAGTTTAGAAGCCTCCAAGGACGAAGAATGCTGTTCCCACACTAGAAATCTCTGTCAAACATTTACCAGGGGAATTGAGACAGCAGCTGCAATAAGTGAGGTTTTATTCAGATAGGACAATGACATGTTTAAATCCCCACCTGATCTGCTGCTCAAAGTCGCCTCCCTTTCACTGGTCAGTTTCCCAAGCTTCTGGAAAGTCTTGTTACTCCAGAAATATTTGGATTGGCTGTGAGAAACATCAATCAGAGAGCCCACCCACTCTGCGTATTCTTGCCTCTTCCTCTTTCACAGCTGCTTCACTTCCTGTAGGGACTGAAAACCGAGTGAGTGAATGGTGAGTGAAGGAGCAGAATTTATAATAATTACATTGCATAATATCCACACTAATGTTCAGGCAGTCTGACTATCCTGTGGGGAATCAGGTGTGGAAATGCCCCTTATTCTGTGTGAGAAGATTCCTCTGAGAGACCTGTGTACTCGGTACTTCGCGCTGAGCTGTTTGATTGGAGCTATGTGTTGGATTGTGAGTGTACTTATTGGAAGCATTTCCCTTCTGATTTACAAGCTGAGCTTTGTTGATGGGCCATTATTGAATATGAGAAGGTGAGGTGTAATTATCTGAGAGGTGCAGAGTGTTTGAGGATTCTTACTGATTTCCTATTGTTGAGTTGTGTGAATGTGTTGGCAGCTGGTGATTATCCAATGGACTGTGAATGGTCAGTTTCATGTGTTGTGATCTGGATGTTTTCTGTCTTTTCAAATCCCTCCACAACCCCCCACCCCCACCCCGCCGCCCCCCATGACTGTAACCTCCTCAGATAAGAGGAAAAACAAATACTTGCATTTATACTGAGCCTTTCATGACCACCAGATATCCCAAAACCATTACAAGTAATTAAGTAGTTCTAAAGTATGGTCACTGTTGTATTGTCGAAAATATGACAGTGAGTGTACACACAGATCAATCCCATAAATAATAACATGATAAGTAATGATTCAATAATCCGTTTTTAGTGGGTTTGATGAAGGGATTAATAAGTTGTTGAATTGTTGACCACTATCCATGATTCGATGTGGCAGGATTGCAGAGTTTAGATCTGATGCATCGTTGATCGTGGGATTGCTTAGCTCAGTCTATCATGTGTTGCTCCCAATATTTTTCTTGTGTTCTGGAGTTGCATTCATTCAGACTAGTGGAGAGTATTCTATCACACTCCTGACTAGTGCTTTGTAGAAGTGGACAGACTTTGCAGAGTCACGAAGTGAGTTACACATACAGGATTCTCAATCTCTGACCTGCTCTTGTAGCCATAGTTTTTCTATGACTAGGCCAATTCAAATTTTGGTAAATTATATTGGCCAGGTCTTGTTGCAGTTGGACATGGGGATCTGCTTCAGTATCTGAGGAGTTGTGAACATTGTAATTATCAGAGAACATCCCAACTCCTCACCTTATTATGGAAGGAAGATCATTGATGGAGCCGTTAAGGAGGGTTATGCCTAGGACATTAGCCTGAGAAACTCTTGCACTGATTTCCTGAGACTGGTATGACTCCAATCAGTGGAGAGGTTTCCATTTGATTTCTACTGACTCCAGTTTTCCTCAGGCTTCTTGCTGCCACACTCAATCAAATGCAACTGTGATGTTTCCTCACTTCACCTTGAGTTCATGTTCATTTTCTTTTGCCTCTGTTTGTACCAAGGCTGTAATGAAGTCAGAAGATGAGAGTACTGCTGTAACCCAGACTGAGCATCAGTGAGCAGGTTATTGCTCAGTTATGTGCTGCTTGATGCCATTATCGATTGCCACTTCCATCACTTTACTGATTACTGAGAGTAAGATCGGGGCAGTAATTAACTGGGATGGAGTTTTCCTGCTTTCTGTATACAGGACACACCTGGGTTTTCTACATAGCTGGATAGATATCAGTATTTGTACCAGTACTAGGACAGCTTAGGAAGAGAACAGCTAGTTCTGGAACACAAGTCTTCAGTACTATTGCTGGAACATTGTCAGGACTCACACAGTGTGAGTCAAATTAGCTGAAGACTGGCACTCCAGGGGAAGACTGAAATGGAGAGGAGACTAAAGATTGTTAAAAATATTTCAGCCTTAGCTTTTGTATTAATATGCTTGGCTTCCTGATAATTGAGGATGGGGATATTTGTGGCATTTTCCTTCCAGTTAGTTGTTGAATTGTTGAATCATGGATAGTGGTCAATGTGGCAGAATTGCAGAGTTTAGATCTGATGCATCGTTGATCATGGGATTGCTTAGCTCAGTCTATCATGTGTTGCTCCCAATATTTTTCATGCAAGTAGTCCTGTAGCTTCACCAAGTTGACATTTCAGTTTTTTAGGAATTCTGGTGCTGCTGCTGACATGCCCTCCTGCTCTCTTCAATTACTTCAGTAAGACTTCCTTTAATTTCTGTCTCTTTGAGCAAAAGTTGGGTCATCTGTACTGATATTATCTCGGGACAAGGTAACATACAAATGCAAGTTGTTTTTTATTATATAAAAAGTTAGAAAGTGAGCAGGTGTTCAGTAGAAGCTGTGTGATTCATCTCATGGTTCTCTATCCTACTGCTCGTCACTGTGAAACTGTCTCTCAGTGAAGAGAAAAAACATTCAAAGGAGTTGAAGGAACTTGTGGATTTTCTTTTATTGTTTTACAGAAGAATCATCCTGAATTAAAAAAAGAGGACAGGGATCACGGATCCTATTCATCACCAAAGGAAAACCAGCTCCAGTGATCCAATCACTCATCAGGAATTTAACCAACAATCAATGGAACTGACTAGTGTCCAATCATTAACAACACTTCCATAGGTCAGATTATGCGATACCAGTCAGCGCAGAGGATGGAGCGAATGTAGTGGAGTGGCTGGAGCTCTGGGAGAGATTGAAACCCAGTGATACATCTGAAACATCCACTAAAGGTCATTCAGAGTGAGGAGAGAGCGAGGGCAGCTCTGAATGTGAAGAGAGCTTTAAGGATTCGTTACAATTGTGAAACATTTGCCAATCCTGACAAGTAGCTGACATGTGATGAGGGATTCTCCTAGAGCTTTTCAGTCACAAATTGATAAAAGTGTCAACAGTCTTAAGTGAGGATATTGTGCACATGGAAGTGAAATCATTTGAATGTGAACACTTTGAAGGAGCCTCTGCACAGTCACCAGTCCCTGTGAAGCCACAATCCACCCACACAGAGAGGCCATTCAGATGTGAAGTGTGTGAGAAAACCTTTGTCCGATCATCGTACCTCCTGAAACATCAACTCACCCACACAGGGGAGAAATTGTTCAAATGTAAGGTGTGTGATAAAAGTTTCTCTCAGTCGTCATCCCTTGTGGACCATCAGAGAACTCACACGGGGGAGAGGCCCTTCATGTGTGACGTTTGCAATAAAACTTTCTTAAAGTTATCCAATCTCTTACAACATCGGCGTATTCACACAGGAGAGAAACCCTTTAGGTGTGAGATATGTGACAAAGCCTTCACGCACCCATCAACGCTCCTCCAACATCGGCGCATTCATACAGGAGAGAAACTCTTCAGTTGTGAGATATGCGACAAAGCCTTCACACATCCATCGACGCTCCTCCAACATCGGCGCATTCACACAGGAGAGAAACTCTTCAGTTGTGAGATATGTGACAAAGCTTTCAAACACCCATCGACTCTCCTCCAACACCGGCGCATTCACACAGGGGAGAAGCTGCTGCCATGTGAGTTTTGCAACAAAGTATTTGTGACCTCCTCGAGCTTGCAGATCCACCAGCGCACACACACAGGGGAGAGGCCCTTCAGATGTGAGGTGTGTGACAAATCTTTTGCTCAGTCATCAACACTCCTGCAGCATCAGCACATTCACCAAAAAGACAAGAAGTTCAACTGTCAGATTTGTGACAAAGCCTTTGCACATTCCTCGACCCTCCTGCTACATCAGCGGGCACACACAGGACAGAAACCTTTCAAGTGTGATGTGTGTGACAAAGCTTTTGTAAAGTCATCCACACTCCTTGTCCACCAGCGAGCTCACACAGGGGAGAAACCTTTCCGCTGTGAGGTGTGTGCTAAAGGTTTCACACTCTCATCTACCCTTCTGATCCACCAGCGGACCCACACGGGAGAGAGACCATTCGGGTGCAAGGTTTGTGGTAAGGCTTTCACCCAGTCATCGAGCCTCCTTCACCATCACAGGATCCATACAGGGGAGAAACTCTTTAGCTGTGAAGTCTGTCAAAAAACTTTTACACACCCCTCAAGCTTGCTGCAACACCAGAGGATCCACACTGGACAGAAACCCTTCCAATGTAAAATGTGTGACAGAGCTTTCACCCACCCATCCCGTCTCCTGGAACACCAAAGAACCCACACAGGAGAGAAGCCCTTCCAATGTGAGCTGTGTGATAAAGCTTTCACACGCTCCTCAAACCTCCTGGATCACCACAGGACCCACACGGGAGAAGAAAGCCTCCCACTGGAGCTTTTATAACAAAGCCTTCACAGAGTCATCAGACTTGGTGGAACATCAGCGAGCCCACACAGGTGGGGAGTATGTTCAGCTGTGACTTCTGCCTCAAAGCTTTCAAATAGTTGTCTGACCTGGGACGTTAACATAGCCACATTTGAGGAAATTGGGAGTTTTTCATTTATTTGCAATATTGTTGTCATATTGTCGTATTACTGGGAAACAGCTTGTGGGTCAATATGGATGTGACTGGTTTAATTAAGTAGGAGACAGATGGACTGCAAAGGTCTAAACATCAGTGTAGGAGGAATGAGTGGTTGACATGGTAATGAACAGAAGCTACGGAAGCAGCTTGACCAATTCATATAGGCAGATAAGTGACATTAAAGCTGTTAGATTTCAAAGGAAACATACATTTGGGAGATTATAAATGCGTGAGAGAAAACAGTAAGTTTATTTCTAAATGTAGTAGCTATAAAGTAATATGATAATTGTTTTTGACCAATCAAAACCAGACCTGTGAATACCAATTTTGCCATCATCTTCAGAGAAGAGAGTTTGTGAGATTTCTGTTAGAGCAGTCGTGGTAATGTTACTGGAATTTTATAATTTAGAAAATCTGTAATGAATGTTGCCATGGAGAGTGTTTGGGTGGGCGGGGGAGAGGTTGGTTGAAATAGGAGGTAGGCTTTGAGTTTATTTTGTCTAGTATCTTATGTTTGTAAATTGCTGTTAACTCGTGATAGATGTTCGTGTGTCTTTAAATGTTATTTTATTTTTCAATCGTAATAAATGTTTGAATTCAATATTTAAATCATCACATGGTCTGGAATTTATTAAGCTTGACTTCAGATAACTCCTTGTAATATACAAATTGCAAACCATTGTGACAGCATATTCCAAGTATCCTTTTAGGATTTTGGCAACCTGGTGTTTAACATCTGGCATTCTATAATATAATCGGATAACAAATCTTTCCAGTGTGACGTGCACCAGGATTATTTAATATACTTATTCTTTTCAGAGTCCCCAATTTTTCCATACAAGATAGAAATCACTCCAGAGTTAGATGGAGCAAACTACTTTACTATTCCCACCCACAATTCAAGCATGATTACTACAAGAATTGCTTCACTGACATAATTCCATCAGCTTGGATAAAGTCAGTGGATGTTAGCTTGTTATTGTCAAATATTTCTCTATCAGAGAATTAGAGCAGAACACTGGGATTTACTGTATCTGACAAAATGTCAATTAATATGAGAGTAATCATGCATGAAGCAGTTGCTTGATCAGCACTCCCTCCACCATCTTAAACATTTACTTCTTCCACCACCATTACACAGCTGTAGCAGTGTGCAGTACGGATAAGGTGCACTGCAGCAACTCACTAAGGCTCCTTTGCTAGCAGCTTCCAAACCTGTGACCACTATCATTGAGAAGGACAAGGGCAGCAGATACATGGGAACGCCACCACCTGGAGGTTCCTCTCCAAGCCAATCACCATACTGATTTGAAATTAGATTGCCATTCCTTTACCATCACTGGATCAAAATCCTGGAACGATCTCCCTAACAGCATTGTGGGCTTGCCTAAATGATCGGAAGTAGTGGCAATGAAACAACAACTTGAAGAATTTTTGTTCATTCGCTTCCACCTACCCCATCATCTTCCTCTAGTAGCTGAAAGTGAAGCAAACTCGAGGCCTGGATCGATTGGACTCACATTCCCAAAGGTTTTCTTGACATCAAAACTTTTTATTCAAACAAAACTCACAAACAACAACAGTCAATAAAACATTGTCTACAGTCAAACACTTCTAAAACAGAAACAATTACAGAGAAATCTGAGGGGAACAGTAAAAGCTGGAATTATCCCACAACATTCCTTCTCTCTCCTCCAGACATCTCTAAGTGTCATTCACAATAGCTTATCGAACGAATATTAAAGAGGATGAAAGCCACTGAAAAGGGTTTAACTTTCAAAAGAAGAAAAAAATCCAGGCACTATTTTCGAATTACTCCACATACATAGTCCATAAAGAAAACTATGACACATGAACAATAAACTGTTTGTTCTTCCTGATCTGTTCCAATTTCCTCTCCCTACACACACATTGCAGATACATACCTTAAGAATTTCTGAACGCTTTAAAGGTTACGTGTGAATCGTTGTTGGCCATTCATTCAGTGTCTGGTTCCTGAGGTGATGTCGTTCCTCCTAGGGAATGTTGTTGCTGTGGTGAGTGTTGTTGAATTATTATTGCTGATCCATTGCATTTATTGGAGACAGGTTGACCTCTGGGAGTGGTGGTCATTCAGTTCCTTGCTCATTTGGTGAAATCAGATCTTCTTCATCAGCAGTCTGCTGTGAAGGAAGAGCTTTTCCAGTTACACGTAGATGTCAGCAATTGTGATGATAGATCTGGTTGTTCACTTTCATTGTGTACATTCCAGGTGACAATTTCTCTACACAGGTCCCAAGTTGCCAAGAGAGCTAATTTTTGTTGAATTTGTTGACCTTTTGCACTCTGACCGAGTCTCCGACTCTCAGTTCAGGCAATGATGTGACAGCTTTGGCAGAGTGAAGTCTGTCTTTCTGAAATTTCACTTTAATTTTGTGACTCACTCCTGTTACTACTTCTGACCTCAGTTTTTTAGCCTTTGAAGAAGTGGTCTGAGTGCAGTGTAACATTTGGTGTTGAACTGGACAACTTTTCATGCCTTTAGTAGGTGTGTTTCTCCACTCTAATATTACCATGTACACATTTCCTGGATCTAATTGATGTTTTTGATGATCACTGTTGCCTGAGCCTTTCCATTTGTCTGGGGATAGTGTGGTGAAGATGTGTTGTGCTGAATTTTCCAGTCATTGAGCAAGTGTCTGAATTCTTCACTTGTGAATTGAGGGCAATTGTCACCCATCACCACATCAGAAATGTCATGACAACTGAAATATGCTTTTTTTTAGGCATTCTGTGATCTGTGGTCAAACTCATGGCAGTCTGAAAAATAATTGACCATAATGTGATAATCAGTTCCAGTGAAAAGAAATGACTACTCTAAGTTTCATCCATGGGATGTAATGAGTCATGGGCAGCTCCTTATCTTGATTAGCTTGATCTTCATTACAAACACTGCACTGGTTAATGTGGTCCTTAATCTCATTACTGATTTTTGGCTAGCAGAGTTCTTCCATTTGAGGAATGGAATCCAGTCTGATGAACCAATGGTTTGTGTAAATGTGCTTCAACATCTCTTTTCTGGGATAATGACCCCAGTCCTTTGTACAAGATGCCATCTTGAGAAATGACTTCATCTCTATCTGTCCGATACTCTGTTGAGCCACAGTTTTATTCTTGATGATTTCATCCTTTCATCATAACTTCCTGTTACATTTGAAGAGTTTTATGTCATTGATCTGAACAAGACGCTTGCCTGTCAGATTCAGTGTCCCTGCTGCGTTGATGATTCCAGAGCATGTTGTGCTGTTGCTTCTTGTTGAATCTGGAAGATTTCACAACTTGTACCAGCATCATCACTTCCTTCAAAGAGAGTGCAGCTCTCAACAGCTCGTTGGCTCCCTTGCATGTAGTTCACTTCCAAATTATATCTCTGCAAATGAAGTAGCAGCTTTGCAACTTCTTTGGAACAGATGGGAGTGATTTGAGAAAAATGCTTTGAAGTGTTTTCTGCTCATACTCTACCATCACTTTCTCTATCCCAAACAGGTACTGCTTGCAAACATTCAACAAGTACTCTTTCTAGAATTGTTTATTTTCTGTTAATATTCTGGATACAACCACAACTAGTTGTCCTTGCTGCATGAGAATTGCTCCAAGTCCTGTTTCACTGGCATCTCGCTGCAAGGTGACTTCATCATTAATATCATAGTACCTCAGCAATGCGTTGTCATCATTAGTTGATGTGATTGAAAGCTGTTTTCTTTTTCTGTGCCCCAATACCACTGAACATCCTTTACTGTGAGCTTGGATAGAGATTCACATTCTGATAACAAGTGGGGTAAGGACGTGTTTGTTAGTTCCTTTGTGGGTTCACTGATCTTCTAGGAGGTTAAGCAATTGTGTAAAGGATTTCTGTGGGGCATGGTGGTACAGCAATTAGCACTGCTGCCTCAAGCGTCAGGGACCCAGGTTTGTTTATCAGCTTGGGTCACTAGCTGTATGGAGTATGCACATTCTCCCTGTGTCTGTGTGGGTTTCCTCTGAGTGCTCCGGTTTCCACCCACAGTCGAAAAATGTGCTGCTTAGGTGCAGGTGCCAAAGTGAGATGACCAGGAGAATTTCACAGTAACTTCATTGCAGTGTTATGTAACCCTTGGTTGTGACTGATAAATAAACTTTTTACTTTTTCTGACAGAATTCACTACAATATCTCACATCACAAACATCAAAAAAGCTTTATCACAAACCACACACTATGGTTACTACTGTGTGTGAATCCTCTGATGGAACAGGAGTTTGGATGTTTGTAAGAATAGTATGTTATATATCTACCACTTCAGTGATATCTGTGTGATTCATCTGGTATTTCAGGAGAGAAGCAAGTGATTGCCTTGTTACAAACTTTTGTGAATCTTCTGGTGTATCAGCAGAACAAAGGCCAAAACAGAGGTTTTATCTCACAACTTGCATGTGAACAATTTCTCCCCTGTGTGAATGCATTGGTGGCTGCAGAGGCTCGACAACTACAAGAATGATTTGTCAAACATCTCACATGTGAACAGTTTCTCTCCTGTGTGGACCTTCTGATGAACCTGGAGTTTCGGTAACTAGCTGAAGATTTTGTCACACTTGAACGGGTCTCTCCCCAGTGTGAATGCTTTGGTGGACACAGAACTCTTGACCATGAGAATGATCTGTCACACACCTCATGTGATAGTTTCTTCCGTGTGAATGCATTGCTAGTTGTGGAGGCTCAATGACTTTTTACCACATGTCTTACATTTGAATGGTCTCTCTCCAGTGTGAGTACGTGAGTGTACCGAGAGCTTCCGAGACCGTGAGAATGATTGTCAAACACCTCACTTGAATGGTTTCTGTCAGGCTTGCACGCGTTGGTGTATGGGAAGTGGCGATTAGTCCAAGAAGGATGTGTTGCACGTCTTGTGTATGAACGGTTTCACCCTAGTGTCAATTCAATGATGTGCACAAATACCTGATGATTATAAGAAAAGTTGTTCATTCTCTTCACTAATCATATATTTGATAGGTGTGAATGCATTGGTAGTTCAGGAGCTATAAAGGAGATAATAAATTATCTCCATTTAAAAGTTGGTGTACACCGAGAGCTGAGGACCATGAGAATGACACCTGGTACTGTCTTTCCCCTTGTGAATGCGTTGGTGTGATCAGAGGTTTGATGACCTTGAGCAGGATTTCTTGCATACTTTGCCTATGAACAGTTTCTCATTGGTGTGAATCCTCTGGTGCCTCAGGAGATGCAATGACTGAGAGAATGATTTGTCACATACCTCATGTACATTGCTTTTATTCTGAGTGAATTCTCTCCTGTGCGGCTGTCTTTATCTCAACACTGGTTGTTCAAGATGTATGAGCCTTAGGGGCCCTACTCACCCTGGAACAGCTTCACACCTGTAGGAATGAGTTATTGGTTCATGAGGTTCGATGAATGATTGAAGCTTTTCACCATGTTTAGAGTCGCTCACACTTCTTCCCAGCCTCATCCTGACCCGCAGCTGAACCTTTGGAAAGTTTGGTTCTGATGGAAGGTTCCACACTACTGACCAGTTTGAGATCTGATGATATGTCAAGCTTCTCTGACCTGACCAATTTCCAGATGTTGGTTTCACTACTCAATCAGGAGCAGAGAACTTGGTACCTTCTTTCCTCTGTCCAGACCTCATCTTCCCAGGGATTGTCAGGACAATGGAAAAGACAGTTGGACTTAGTGAATGAATAGCCCATTTTACACTATGAGCTTGAATTGAAGATGACTTTCACCCTTAGAACATATGTTTAATCTAAAAAACACCGAGGAGAGATTTCCTGGGAAATTAGATACACTGCACTCACTCAGACTGCACATCCCAAATTCAGCTATCAGGCACAACACTGAGCAAAACTATCAAATCCAAGCCCTTTTGGGAAAGGCCAAGGTCTCCAGGTAAAAGCTTTAAAGTGGTCAATGAAATATTCTTCAATAAATGTATTTTCAGATACGGCAGCTGAATTGCTATGTTGTGGATTTTAATTCTATTCCATAAATTCCAAAATACATTAAATTCAGTTTCACAACATGGACTGATTAAGTGAAATACATAGATATCTTTAAGGAGAAACTAGATTGACAATTCAAAGATTGAGAATTCAAATGCAACCACAGAATGTTGTATACATGGGATTACAGTGCAGAGACAGGCCATTCAGCCCAATTGGTCCATGCTGGTGCTCATGCTACACATGAGCCTCCTCTCACTCCACATCCTCTTTTTCAGGAAAAACAGTGCTGGCCTGTTCAGTCTTTCCTGATAGTTAGAATCAACCCATCCTTAATAACATCCATATCTATGTTTTTTGTACCTTCTACAGAAGAAAATCTAGAAACATAAAAACTAGAAGCAGGAGTAGGCCATTTGGCCCTTTGAGCTGACCATTGAATTCAGCATCTTGATTCCCCCTCCCCTATATCCCTTGATCCCTTTAGCCCCAAGAGCCATATCTAATTTCTTCTTGAAATCAAACATTTTGGCCTCAATTACGTTCTGTGGTAGTGAATTCCACACTCTGCGTGAAGAAATTTCTCCTCAAAGGTTTACCCCTTACCTTTAGTTCTGGACTCCCCCACCATTGGGAACATTGTTTCTGAATCTACGCTGTCTAACCCTGTTAGAATTTTATAAGTTTCCATGTGATCCCTTCTCACCCTCTCAACTCCAGTAAATATAATTCTAACCAACTTAGTCACTCCTCAAACGACATCCCAAGAATTAGCCTGGAAACCTTTTGCTGTACTCCCTTTATAGCAAGGACATCCTCCCTCAGATAAGGACAGCAAAACTGCACACAATATTCCAGATGTGGGCTCATCCTATACACCCTATATATACAACTGGAGCAAAACATCCCTATCCCTATATTAACATCTTCTTGCTACGAAGACCAACATACCATTTGGCTTTTTTATTGCCTGCTGTACTTGCTTGCTTACTTTCAGTGACTGATGCACAAATCTCTCTCAATTTACACCCATTCAAGTAATAATCTGTCTTCCTACTATTGCTACAAAAGCGGATATCCATTCAAATGCCCACACACTCAGCTTGTCAAAATCACAATGAAGCATCATTGCATCCTTCTCACAGCTCACCCACCCACCCAACTTTGTATAATTTGCAAAATTGGACATAATACATTTAGCTCCCTCTTCCAAATCATTAATATATAATGTAATGTATTTGATATGTTTTATAAAGATTTCAGCAAAGTCTTTGACAAGTTCCCACATGGGAGACTTATATCGAAGGCAAATGCACATGGGATACAGGATAATTTGATAAAGTGACTCAGTTGTAGGACATAAGGGTAATTACTGTATTTACAACAGTCCAATACTGGCATCTCCACATCACTAATAACTGGAAGCCAGTGACCAATGGCATATCACAGGAATCTGCGCTGGGTCCCCGATTATTTGTCATTAAAATAAACAACAGAGATGACTCTGTCCCCCCCACATTGTAAGAAAGATGTGGAGGCATTAGAGAGGGTACAGAGGAGGTTTACCACGATGTTGCCTGGTATGGAGGGCGGGTCTTATGAAGAGAGGCTGAGGGATTTGAGGTTGTTTTCATTAGAAAGGAGGCGGCTAAGAGGGGACCTAATCGAAACATATAAGATGATTAGAGGTTTAGATAGGGTGGACAGTGATAGCCTTTTTCCTAGGATGGAGAAAGCTAGCACGAGGGGACACAGCTTTAAATTAAGGGGTGATAGTTATAGGACGGATATCAGAGGTAGGTTCTTTACCCAAAGGGTGGTTCGGGAGTGGAATGCCCTGCCTGCAGCAGTTGTAGATGCGCCAAGTTTGGTGGCGTTTAAGAGGTTAGTTGATAAGTATATGGAAGAGAAGGGAATGGTTTAGTTTGGAGGGGCATTGCTTTTTATATTGGTCGGCGCAACATCGAAGGCCGAAGGGCCTGTTCTGTGCTGTAATGTTCTATGTTCTATGACTATATGGGGGATAAGATTAATAAGATGATGGATCACACAAAGATTGGCCAGATGGTTAATAATGAGCTTGGTGTCTTGGGCTACAAGAACATATAGATGGGAGAGGTCAAATGGGTAGACAATTGGCCAAAAGAATTTAACCCTGAAAAGTGTGAAGTGATACACTTTGGCAGGAGTAATTTGACAAAGAAGTATTCAGCGAATGGTATGACATGAGAAAGTGCAACAAAGGACCTTGACATGTTTGTCCACAAATCTCTTAAGGCAGAAGGGTATGTTAGTTGGGTTGTGAAAAGGGCTTTGGGACACTTGCCTTTATTAATTAAGTTAAGAATTACAAAAGCAGGGAAGTCTTGTTGGAATGAACTTTGGTGAGGCCACAGCTAGGGTACTTTGTGCAGTTCAGGTTGCTACATTATAGGAAGAATGTAATTGCACTGAAGGGAATGCAGAGGATATGCACCAGCATGGTGTCTGGGATGGAATATTTAAGTTATTAAGAGTAGTTGGATAGGCTTGGGTTGTTTTCATTGGAGCAGAGAAGAATCAGGGATGACCTGATCAAGGCATTCAAGATCATGAGGGGCATGGACAGAGTGGATAAGAAGCAGCTGTTCTCCTTAGTTGAAGAATGAGTCATGAGGAACATAGATTCAAGGTGAGGGGCAGGCTTCCTTTTCACTGAGATTTGTCTGTGTTGTTTACCCTCCAATATGCACACAAGGGAGTTATCTCTCCAAAACATTGTCTGTCTCAGCAATGTCTGACTCCAACCTCTTCTGCCATCGGTCCAATCGTTTCAACAAGGTCAATTTAATCTTAGACCACATTCCAAACAGCATCAAAAGAAGGCATGAATATGTATAGAAGTTGCTGTATAAACTCAGCATCCTGAACAGCATCAGGAACAAGTCACTGACTCTCTGACCAAGAAGACAATCAGATGCTTTGTGGTTAAAAAAACTTCAGCTTCTGATCTACCAGCACAAGCTGTTGAGGAAGGAACCATTTCTGGAGTACAAAGAACAAAAGAACAAAACAGCACGGGAAACAGGCCCTTCGGCAGGTGGACAGTGATAGCCTTTTTCCTAGGATGGAGAAAGCTAGCACGAGGGGACACAGCTTTAAATTAAGGGGTGATAGTTATAGGACGGATATCAGAGGTAGGTTCTTTACCCAGAGGGTGGTTAGGGAGTGGAATGCCCTGCCTGCGGCAGTTGTAGATGCGCCAAGTTTGGTGGCGTTTAAGAGGTTAGTTGATAAGTTTATGGAAGAGAAGGGAATGGTTTAGTTTGGAGGGTCATTGCTTTTTTCATAATTGGTCGGCGCAACATTGAAGGCTGAAGGGCCTGTTCTGCGCTGTTATGTTCTATGCTAAAATCTCCTTCGTTGTACCTGAACAATTGCCAGAGTGTAGCGAGTAGGGGATTTTCACAGTAAGATAAAAGCAAAATGCTGCTGATGCTGCATTTTGAAACAAAAAACCAGAAAATGCTAGAATATGTCAACAGGTCTGACAGCATCTGTGGAGAGAGAATTGAGCCAATATTTCAAGTCTGGATGATCCTTCATCAGAGATGCTTCGTCAGAGCTCAGGGCAAAGAAAATCGGAAAAGATTTATACGATGATGGTGGGGCAGAGGGGGAGGGGCGGGTGCGGGGGGGAGGTAGGTTGGGGTCAACAAATGTAAAGGAGGATAAAATCGGCTGAGAGGGGTATTAAAAGTGTCCATTAAGAGATCAGAATGTGTAAACGGCAGACCAGAGATACAGATGGTTAAGGCAGATATCCTGAAAGGGGGATGGAGAGCGGGGGGAAGATTTGGGGGCAAGAAGGAAAGCGGGATGGAGAAGTTGCAATAAGTAAGGTTTTATTCAGATGGGATAATGACAAGTTTAAATCCCCACCTGATCTACTGCTCAAAGTCGCCTCCGTTGCCTAAGCTTCAAGCCACTCATGTTGCTCCAAAAATATTTGGATTGGCTGTGAGAGACGTCAATCAGAGAGCCCACCCACTCTGCCCATTCCCTCCTCTTCCTCTTTCACAGCTGCTTCACTTCCTGTAGGGACTGAAAACCGAGTCAGGAGATGGTGAGTGAAGGAGCAGAATTTATAATAATTACATTGCATAATATCCACACTAATGTTCGGGCAGTCCGACTATCCTGTGGGCAATCAGGTGTGGAAATGTCCCTTATGCTGTGTGAGAAGATCCAACTGAGAGACCTGTTTACTCGATGCTTTGTGCTGTTAAATTGGAACTGTGTTGGATATTGAGTGTGTTTATTAGAAGCATTTCCCTTCCGATTTACAGGGAGAGTTTTGTTTATGGGTCATTACTAAATATGAGAAGGTGAGGTGTAATTATCTGGGAGATGCAGAGTGTCTGAGGATTCTTACTGATTTCCTATTGTGTGAGTGTGTTGGAAGCTGATGATTATCTAATGAACTGTGAATGGTCAGTTCGATGTGTTGTGATCTGGATGTTTCCTGTCTTTTCAAGTCCCTCCATGACATCCTCCACCACCCCCTCCCCACACACCTCTCCACAACCCCCTTCCATGACTGTAACTCCCTCACATAAGAGAAAAAGAAATACTTGCATTATATCCCAAAGCATTTACAACGAATTAAGTAGTTCTGAAGTATGGTCACTGTTGTAATGTTGGAAATGTGGCAGTGAATGTACACACAGATCAATCCCACAAATAGTGATGATAAATATTCAATAACTTATTCTTAGTGGGGTTAATGAAGGGATTAATATCGGTCAGGACATCAAGAGTACGTTCCCTGTTCTTCTTCAAAATAGTGCCATGAAATCTTTCATATACACCTTAACGCAGAAGGCCTCTCAGTTTAACATCCCATCTGGAAGCTGGTACCTCTGACAGTGCAGCACTCCCTTATGACTACATTGTGTATCAGCCTCAGTGCTCAAGTCCTGGAATGGGACTTGAATCCCCAACTGTCTTAACTAGGTGAAAATGTTACCTCCTGATCCAAGGTTGACAGTCAAGGCATCCCCACCCAAAACCTCTCAGATCTCTGCATTCTGCCTCATTGTGTCTCCTACACTTCCCGGATTTTAGTTGGCCCATGTTGGTGACTGTGCCTTCAGCTGCCTGGGCACACTCTCTGAACTTCCTCACTTTCCCCTTCTGGAGTTCTTTGAATTTCCCTGAACAGTTTCTCTTTCAATTTGTCTCACTTCCTCCAAATAAAAGGTGGCTATGGGTATCCACAAGGATCCTGGTTAGGCCTGTTTCTTTTTAGGACATTTGGGAGTTTGATTATAGTCCTACTCCCAGAACTCCTTTATCTGTACATTGCTGATTATTTTGGTGCCACTTCATGCTTTCATCTGGACCTGGAAAAAATGATCAATTTCACTTCCGATTTCCACCCCTTTGTCACTTCCACATAGTCCATCTGCATCATTTCTCTTCTCTTCCTCAACTTCTCTGCCTCCATTTTTGTGATAACCCATCCATTGGTATCCATTTAAAATTGACCAACTCCCACAGCTACCTCGACTACAGCTCTTCATATCCCATATCCTGTAAGAACTATATCCCATCCTCTCAGCCCCTTTGTCTCCATCATATCAGTTCCGAAGACACTACTTTCCAAAATGGTGCTTCTGACATGTCTTCCTTAATGTGGAGATGCCAGCTTTGGTCTGGGGTAAACACAGTAAGAAGTCTCACAACACCAGGTTAAAGTCCAACAGATTTATTTAGTAGTACAAGCCACAAGCTTTTGGAGCACTGCCCCTTCATCAGGTGAATGCGAGTTCTGTTCGTAATCAGGGCATACAAAAACATAACCTCAATTTACAAAATAATGGTTGGAATGCGAGTCTTTACAGATAATCACGTCTAAAGGTACAGACCGTGTGAGTGGAATGTTTTTGGATGGGGTATCAATCAAGCAGGTGCTTATCCTGGATGGTGTTGAGCTTCTTAAGTGTTGTGGAGTTACACTCATTCAGACTCGTGAAGAGCATTCTATCACATTCCTAACTAGTGCCTTGTAGAAGGTGGACAGGCTTTGCAGCATCAGGAGGTGAGTTACACACTGCAGGATTCCTAGCCTCTGAACTGCTCTTGTAGTCACAGTATTTCTATGACTAGTCCAGTTCAGATTCTAATGAATTATATTGGCTAGGTCTAGTTGCAGTTGGACATGGACTGCTTCAGTATCTGAGGAGTTGCAAATGATGCTGAACATTTCAGTTGTCAAAGAACATCTCAATTTCTGACCTTATTATTGGAAGGACAGTCATTGATGAAGCAGCTGAAGAAGGTTAGGCCGAGGACATTACCCTGAGAAAGTCCTGCAGTGATTTCCTGGGTCTGAGATGATTAGTCTAACAAACACAACTATCTTTCTTTGTGCCAGGTCTGACTCCAACCAGTGGAGAGATTTCCATTTGATTTCTATTGACTCCAGTTTTTCTCAGGCTCCTTGCTGCCACACTCAGTCAAATGCAGCTATGATGTTTTCTCACCTCACCTTGAATTCATGTTGATTTTCTTTTGCCCCTGTTTGTACCAAGGCTGTAATGAAGTCAGAAGATGAGAGATACCGGTGTAACCCAAACTGAGCATCAGTGAGCAGGTTATTGCTCAGTAAGTGCTGCTTGATGGCATTATCGATTACCACTTTCTTCACTTTACTGAGAATAAGATTGGGGCAGTAATTAACTGGGATGGAGTTTTCCTGCTTTTTGTATACAGGACGCACCTGGGTTTTCCACATAGCTGGATAGATGTCAGTATTTGTAGCAGTACTAGGACAGCTTAGGAAGAGGACAGCTAGTTCTGGAACACAAGTCTTCAGTACTGTTGCCGGAACATTGTCAGGACCCACAGCATGGTATCACATAGGGTGAGTCAAATTAGCTGAAGACTGGCACCCCAGGGGGAGACTGAAATGGGGAGAGGAGACTGAAGATTGTTAAAAGTATTTCAGTCTTAACTTTTGCATTAATATGCTTGGCTTCCTGATAATTGAAGATGGGGATATTTATGGCGTTTTCCCTTCCAATTAGTTGTTGAATTGTTGACCACTTATCCATGACTCAATGTGGCAAGATTGCAGAGCTTAGATCTGATCCATCGTTGATCATGGGATTGCTTAGCTCAGACTATTATGTGTTGCTCCCAATATTTTTCATGCAAGTAACTTCACCTGGTTGACATTTCATTTTTTTAGGAATGCCTGGTGCTGCTGCTGACATGCCCTCCTGCTCTCTTCAATTACTCCAGTAAGACTTCCCTTAATTTCTGTCTTTTTGAGCAAACTTTGGGTCATCTGTACTAATATTACTTTGGGACAAGGTGCCATGTAAATGCAAGTTGTTGTTATTTATTATATAAAAAGTTAGAAAGTAAGCAGGTGTTCAGTAGAAGCTATGTGATTCATCTCATGGTTCTCTATCCTACTGCTCGTTGCAGTGAAACTGTCTTCCAATGACGGGAAAAAAATTCAAGAGAGTTGAAAGAAGTTGTAGATTTTCTTTCGTTGTTTTACAGAAGAATCATCCTGAATTAAAAAAGAGGACAGGGATCACGGATCCTGTTCATCACTGAAGGACATCCTAATGTCAGCCAAAAAATAACTCCCCAGAAAAACCAGCTCCAGTGATCCAATCACTCATCAGGAAATTAATCAACATTTAATGAAACTGACCGGTGTCCAATCATTAACAACGCTTCCATAGGTCAAGTTATGCGATATCAGTCAGTGCAGAAGATGGAGCGAATGTAATAGAGTGGCTGGAGCTCTATGGGAGAGATTGAAACCCAGTGACACACTGAAACATCCACTAAAGGTCATTCAGGATGCAGAGAGAGAGCGAGGACAGCTTTGAGAGTGAAGAGAGCTTTAACAATTCATTACAATTGTGAAATCTTGACAAGTAATGACGTGACGCAGATCTTTTCTGGAGTTCTTCACTCACAGATAGACAAGAGTGTAGAAAATCTAAGTGGGGATATTGTGCAGCCACATGGAAGAGAAATCATTTAAATGTCAACACTTTGAGGGAGTCTCTGCACAGTCACCAGTGTCTGTGAAAACACAATCCACCCACACAGACAGGCCATTCAGATGTGAAGTGTGTGAAAAGACCTTTGTCCAATCATCGTACCTCCTGAAACACCAGCTCACCCACACAGGGGAGAAATTGTTCAAATGTAAGGTGTGTGATAAAAGTTTCTCTCAGTCATCATCCCTTGTGGACCATCAGAGAACTCACACAGGAGAGAGGCCCTTCACGTGTGACTTTTGCAATAAAACTTTCTTGACGTTATCCAATCTCTTACAACACCAGCGTACTCACACAGGAGAGAAACCCTTAAGATGTGAGATATGTGACAAAGCCTTCACATACCCATCGACTCTCCTCCAACACCAGCGCATTCACACAGGGGAGAAGCTCTTCAGGTGTGAGGTATGTGACAAAGCTTTCAAACACCTATCAACTTTGCTCCAACACCGGCGCGTTCACACAGGGGACAAGCTGTTCAGGTGCGAGGTGTGTGACAAAGCTTTCAAACACCTATCGACTCTCCTTCAACACCGGCGCATTCACACAGGGGAGAAGCTGCTGCAGTGTGAGTTTTGCAACAAAGTATTTGTGACCCCCTCGAGCTTGCAGATCCACCAGCGCACACACACAGGGGAGAGGCCCTTCAGATGTGAGGTGTGTGACAAATCTTTTGCTCAGTCATGGACGCTCCTGCAGCATCAACACATTCACCGAAAGGACAGGAAGTTCAACTGTCAGATTTGTGACAAAGTCTTTGCACATTCTTCAACCCTCCTGCTACATCAGCGGGCACATACAGGAGAGAAACCTTTCAAGTGTGATGTGTGTGACAAAGCTTTTGTAAAGTCATCCACACTCCTTGTCCACCAGCGAGCGCACAGAGGGGAGAAACCTTTCCGCTGTGAGATTTGTGCTAAAGGTTTTACACTTTCATCCACTCTCCTGATCCACCAGCGGACCCACACAGGGGAGAGACCATTCAGGTGCAAGGTTTGTAGCAAGGCTTTCACCCAGTCATCAAGCCTCCTTCACCATCACAGGATCCACACGGGGGAGAAACCCTTCAGCTGTGAAGTCTGTCAAAAAGCTTTCACACACCCCTCGAGCTTGCTGCAACACCAGAGGATCCACACAGGAGAGAAACCCTTCCAATGTGAGGTGTGTGACCGAGCCTTCACCCACCCAACCCGCCTCTTGGAACACCAAAGGATCCACACAGGAGAGAAACCCTTCCAATGTGAGGTGTGTGATAAAGCTTTTACACGCTCTTCAAACCTCCTTGATCACCAGAGGACCCACACAGGAGGAGAAAGCCTCCCAATGTGAATTTTATAACAAAGCTTTCAGACAGTCATCAAACTTGATGGAACATCAGTGAACCCACACAGGAGAGCATTCAGTTGTGGGTTCTGCGTCAAAGCTTTCAAATAGTGCTCTGACTTCCTGGAACATCAATGTAGCCGTGCATGAGGAAATTGTAGGCTCTAAATTTTTAATTTCATTGTCATATTGTTATATAATATGAGTATGGGTGTGCTTGGTTTAAATGAATAGGAGGCAGATGGACTGCAAGGGTCTAAACATCGATATCGGAAGAATGAGGGCAAGTGGTAATGAACAGGGGCCTCGGAAGCAATTTATAATAGGCAGAAACATATACAATTTGGAGATCGTAAATCTATGAGAGAAAATTGTGAGTTTATTTCTAAATATAGTAGCTATAAAGTATTATGGTGTTGATTGATTCTGAGCAACTTATAAAATATTTAGAAACAATATAGTGTAAAATGAGAGGGCAAAAATCATATTGAAAATGAGGTTGAACATAGTTATGGGGTGACTGTGAAGTCTTGAAGAAGACAGTGTGTTGAAGCCAAACCTGTGAACACTAGGGGACTAGTTGAAATGGGAGACAGGCTTTGAGTTTATTTGTCCAGTTTCTTTTAAGAAATGTTTGTAAATTGCTGTTAACTTTCTGAAGGTGTTCTTGTGTCTTTAAATGTCATTTTATTTTTTAATATTAATAAAATGTTTGAATTCAATATTTAAAATCATCATATGGTCTGGAATTTACTCGTCTTCATTTCAGATAACTCCTCATAATATACAAATTGCAAACCGTTGTGGTAATATATTCCAAGTAACCTTTTGGGATTTTGGCAGCCTGGCATTTAACATCTGCCATTCCATAACACAAACAGATAACAAACTCTTCTAGTGTGACGTGCACAGGGATTACTTAATATACTTATTCTTTTCAGAGCATCCCCAATTTCTCGGTACAAGATAGAACCCATTCCAAAGTTAGATGGAGCAAACTAATTTACCATTCCTGCCCACACTTGAAGCATGATTACTACAACAATTGCTTTACTGACATAGTTCCATTGGCTTGAATAAACTCAGTGGATGTTAGCTCCATCTGTGTTAGGTTGTCAAATATTTCTCAATTTGTAACTAAAACAGAGCACTGGGATTTACTGTATCTGACAGATTACTTTCATATTAATGACAATCACTGCATGAAGCAGCTGCTTAATCAGCACTCTCTCCACCATCTTAAATATTTACTTCTTTCATCATTACACAGCTGTAGCAGTGTGAACCATTGATAAGGTGCACTGCAGCAACTCACCAAGGCTCCCTCAATAATACCTTCCAAATCTGTGACCACTACCATCTAGAAGGACAAGAGCAGTAGATACATGGGAACTATCACCTGGAGGTTCCCTTCCAAGCCAATCATCATACTGATTTTAAAAAATATACTGCCATTCTTTCACCATCACTGGATCAAAATCCTGAAACGACTTCCCTAACAGCACTGTGAGCGTAGTTACACCCACACCATATGGACTGCAGCAGCTAAAGCAGTGGCAATCAAACAACAGTTAGAATTTTCTGTCATTTGTAACCACCCACCTGGCTGAAAGTGAAACAAATTTGAGGCGTGGTTTGACTGGACTTGGACACCCAAAGTTTTCCACTCGTCAAAACTTTTATTAAAAAAAAACTCATGAACAAGAGTGAATAGAGTTTGTCTGCAATCAGACACTTCTATAACAAAAACAGTCACAAACAAATCTGAGCGGAACAGTAAAAACTGGAATTATCCCACAACATTTCTTTCTACCCTAGACCTCTCTAAATGTCATTCACAATAACTTATTAAACAAATATTAAAGAGGAAGAAAGCCACTGGAAAATACTTAACTTTCTACAGAAAAAAATCCATTCATTATTTATAAATTAGTCCACATATATAGTTCATAAAGAAAATTATGACACACAAACAATAAACTATTTGTTTTTCCTAGTCTGTTCCAATTTCCTTTCCCTACATACGTATTGCAGTCATAACCTTTAAAGTGTTCAGGTCTTCTTATGGTACATGTGTAATTGTTGTTGGCTGTTCATCCAGTGTCTGTTGGTTACTGCAGTGGTGTTGTCTCTCTGGGGAATCATGTTGCTAGGGTGAGTCTTACTATTGAAATAATTGTTGTTGTTGATCCATTGCATTTATTGGAGACAGGTTGATCTCTGCGACTGGTGGTCATTCAGTTCCTTGCTCATTTGATAAAATCAGATCTTCATCAGCAGTCTGCTGTGAAAGAAGAGCTTTTCCAGTTACACGTAGATAGCTGCAGTTGTGATGATAGATCTGGTCATTTACTTTCAGTATGTATGTTCGAGGCGACAACTTTTCTACACACGTCCAAAGTTGCAAAGTGAGCTGAGTTTGTTGAGTTTGTCGAATGTTTTTACTCTGACCAAGTCTCCAACTCTCAGCTCAGGCAATGATGTGGCAATTTTGGCGGAAAAGTTTGTCTTTCTGAAATTTCACTTTGATCTTGTCACTCACTTCTGTTGCCATTTCTGGCTTCAGTTTTTTAGCCTTTGAAGAAGTGGTCTGGATGCAGTGTAACATTTGATGTTGGACTGGACAACTTTCCATTCCTTAAGTGTTTCTTCACTCTAACATTTAACTGGAACACATTTCCTGGATCTAATTGATTTTTTTGATGATCCCTTTGCAATTTTCACTGTTGCCTTAGCCTTTTCATTTGTCTATGAATAGCATGGAGATGATATGTCATTGATATGAACTTTCCAATAATTGAACAAGTGACTGAATTCTTCACTTGTGAATTGAGGACCATTGTCACTCATCACCACATCAGAAATGCCGCGACAGCAGGAGCATGCTTTTAGGCATACTACAAACTCACTGGCGTAACTGATGTCACCTGGTCAAACTCACAGTAGTTTAAAAAGTAGTCGACTGTGGTGCAATAATCAGTTCGAGTGAGAAAAAAATTTCTACTCCAAGCTTCACCCATGGTCTCTCTGGGATGTAATGAATCATGAGCAGCTCCTCATCTTGATTAGCATGATCTTCATTACAAGCACTGCACTGGCTGATGTGGTTCTTAATCTCATTGCTGATTTTTGGCCAGCAGAGCTCTTCTCTTTCGACTGGACTCCATTTCTTAATGATTTGTGTGGATGTGCTTCAGTGCGTCATTTCTCATCTCTTTCAGGATAAGTGACCTCAGTCGCTTTTTACAAGTTGCCATCTCGAGAAATCATTTAATCTTTGTCTGTCAAAATACTCTCTTTCAGCAAGTTATAGTCTTGGTGGTTTCATCCTTTCATCACAACTCCCTGTAACATTTGAAAAGCTGTATCTGATTGTGTCATTTGCTTGACCTGATCAAGACACCTGTCTGTCAGATTCAGTATCCCTGTTGATGATTCCAGAGCACGTTGTCTGTTCATTCTTGTTGAATCTGGAAGATTTCACAGCCTGTTCAACATCATCACTTCCTTCAAAGAGAGTGCAGCTCACAATAACTTGTTGCTCCCTTACTTGTACTTCACTTCCAAACTAGATCTCTGCAAATGAAGTGTTTGCAATCCCTTTGCAGCAATTAGAAGTGATTTGAGAAAAATGCTTTGAATTGTTTTGTGGTCAGACTCTATCATCACTTGCTCTGTCCCAAACAGGAACTGGTTGAAATGCTTGGAAGACATTCACCAGTTACTCTTTCCAGAATTGTTTAGTTTTGTTAATAGTCTGGATATAAACACAGCTAGTTATCCTTGCTGCATGAGGCTTGCTCCACGTCCTGTTTTACTAGCATCTCACTGAGAGTGATTTCATCATTGACATCATAGTACCTCAGCATTGGCATTGTCGTCATTAGTTGTTTTATGTGAGTGAAAGCTGCTTCTTATTCTGTGTCTCAATAACGTTGAACATCCTTTCCTGTGAACTTGGATAGAGGTTCACACCCTGAAGACAAATGGGGCAAGAATATGTTTGTTCCTGTGTAGGTTCACTGGTGTTCCAGGAGGTTGAACAATTGTGTAAAGACTTATGTGGGGCAGCATGGTGGTACAGTAGTGAGCATTGCTGCCTCATAATGCTGGGGACCTGGATTCATTTCCCGGTTTGGATCTCTATCTCATGTGGAGTTTGCACATTCTCTCCATGTCTACATGGATCTCTTCCAGGTATTCCGGTTTCCTTCCACTTTCTGAAAGATGGTTAGATGCAGGCGCCAGAGTGTAGCAACTAGTGAAATTTCACAGTAACTTCATTGTAATGTTAATGTAAACTTTACTTGTGACTAATAAATAAGCTTTTTACTTTTTCTGACAGATTTCATGATGATATCTCACATCCCTAACATCAAAAAACTTATTCACAAACCTCACACTGTGGTTACTACTATGTGTGGATCCTCTGATGGAACAGGAATTTGGATGTTGGTAAGAATGGTATGTCATATACCTGCATGAACCATCTGATGTCTCGAGAGAAACAAGTGATTGCCTTGTTACAAACCTCACAGCAGAAGTGTTTCTCCCCTTTTGAGCATCTTCTGGTGTATCAGCAGGGCCGAGGACATCACAGACACATTCTCATCCTCCATCTGCATCAGAAATTCAACCATACTATGATCACTCGTCCCAAGAGGATCCCTCACAAGAAGATCCCTAAGTCTACCTGCCTCATTACACAGTACAAGATCTAAGATAGCTTGCTCTCTGGTAGGTTCTGTTACATACGGTTCAAGGAAACTATTCCAAAAGCATTCCAAGAACTCTTCCTCAAGCCCACCGCTTTATTACACACCTCGTTTATGAATGGTTTCTCCCCTGTGTGAGTGCATTGGTGGCTGCAGAGGCTTGATAATTGCGATAATGATTTGTCAAAGACATGAATGGTTTCTCTCCTGCATGGACCCTCTCATGGACCTGGAGTTTCAGTAACTGCCTGAAGGTTTTGTCACACGTCCCACACTTGAACAGCTCTCTCCCAGAGTGAATGTATTGGGGTACATGGAACTCTTGACCATGAGAATGATTTGTCACACACCTCATGTGACTAGTTTATCCCGTGTGAATGCATTGGTGATTATGGAGGCGCAATGACTGCTTGAATGTTTGACAACACATCTTACATTTGAATGGTGTTTCTCCAGTGTGAATACGTGAGTGTACTGAGAGCTTCCAAGATCGTGAGAATGATTTGTCAAATAATTCACATTTGAATGGTTTCTTCCCAATGTGAATGTGTTGGTGTATGTGAAGAGCTGATGATTCTAAGAACAATGTGTTGCATTCTTCTGATGTGAATGGTTTCGCCCTAGTGTCAGTGCACTGGTGTGCACAATGTCTGAAGACTGCAAAAAAATTGTTCACTCTCTTCACCAGAAAATCATTTTTTATTGGTGTGAATGTATTGGTTCTGTAATGATTGCATAAATAAATTATCCTGAATGCATGAAGCATTAGGAACAAAGTGAGCTGATGGCGCAAATCAGCACAAATGGATATAATCTAGTGGCCATTACAGAAACGTGGTTGCAGGGGGACAGGAAGTGGGAACTGAATGTCCAGGTGTTTAGGAAGGATAGATGGGGGGAGAAAGGAGGTGGGGTACCTCTGTTAATTAAGGATAATGTCAGGGCGGTAGCAAGAAAAGATATAGACTCCAAAGAGCAAAACATGGAATCCTTGTGGGTGGAGATAAGGAATAGTAAGGGGAGGAAGACTCTGGTGAGTGTGGTCTATAGGCCCCCAAATAATAACTTTGAGGTGGGGCGGGCTATAAACAAACAAATAATTGATGCATGCAGGAACGGAATGGTGATAATTATGGGGGATTTTAATCTGCATGTTGATTTGATGACCCAAGTCAGACGTGGTAAGCTTGAGGAAGAGTTCTTGGAATGCTGTTGGGATAGTTTCCTTGAACCGTATATAACGGAACCTACCAGGGAGCAAGCTATCTTAGATCTTGTACTGTGTAACGAGGCAGGTAGATTTGGGGATCTTCTTGTGAGGGATCCTCTTGGGACAAGTGATCATAGTATAGTTGAATTTCTGATGCAGATGGAGGATGAGAATGTAGGGCCCTGAACCTGTGTCCTCTGTTTGAACAGAGGGGAGTATGATAGGATGAGAGCGGAATTGGCGAATGTAGATTGGGGGCGCAGACTGATTAGTAGGACGATTGAGGAACAGTGGAGGATTTTTAAGGAGATCTTTTTCGGTACTCAGCAGAAATATATTCTGGTAAAGAAGAATTGTAGGAGGAGGGATAACCGGCCATGGTTATCGAAGGAAATAAAGGAGAGTAATAAATTAAAAGCTGATGCGTTCAGAGTGGCTAAAAATAGTAGGCGACTAGAAGACTGGGAAAGATTTAAAAAACAACAAAGAATGACTAAGAAGGTGATAAAGAAAGGAAAGCTAGAGTATGAAGCTAAACTAGCTCTAAATGTAAAAAATGACAGTAAATGTTTTTACAAATATATAAAGAAGAGATTGGCTAGAGTGAATGTTGGACCCTTGGAGGATGAGAGGGGGGATTTAGTGGTGGGCGATGAGGAAATGGCTGAGGGTCTTTTGTGTCGGTCTTCGTGAAGGAGGACACAAATAGTTTGCCGGACATTAAAGATAGAAGGATGGTAGGAGATGAGGTCTTAATGCGATTACTGTCACTAAAGAGGTAGTGCTTGGTAGACTAATGGGACTGAAGGTAGATAAGTCCCCGGGACCGGATGGAATGCATCCCAGCATTCTGAAAGAAATGGCAGAGATGATAGCGGATGCCTTAGTAATTATTTATCAAAATTCGCTGGACTCCGGGGAAGTGCCGGAAGATTGGAAAACAGCTAATGTTACGCTGTTGTTTAAAAACGGTAGCAGACAAAAGGCAGGGATAACTAGACTGGTTAGTTTAACTTCTGTAGTTGGAAAAATGCTAGAATTTGTCAAAAGAAGAAATAGCGAGGCACCTAGAAAAGAATGGTTTGATCAAGCAGACGCAGCATGGATTTGTTAAGGGGAAGTCGTGTTTGACAAATTTATTGAATTTCTATGAGGATGTGATTAGTGCGGTAGACACACGGGAACCGGTGGATGTGGTGTTTTTAGATTTCCAAAAGGCGTTTGATAAGGTGCCTCACAAAAGATTGCTGCAGAATGTTAGGGTGCATGGAGTTGGGGGTAAGGTGTTAGCGTGGATAGAGGATATGTTGTCTAATAGGAAGCAGAGAGTTGGAATCAGTGGGTGCTGTTCTGGTTGGCAATTGGTGAACTAGTGGAGTGCTGCAGGGATAGTTGCTGGCACCTCAATTGTTTACCATTTACATAGATGATCTGGAGGAGGGGGCTGAGTGCAGGGTAACAAAATTTGCTGATGACACAAAATGAGTGGAAAAGCAAATTGCATGGAAGGCATGGAAAATCTGCAGAAAGATTTGGATAGGCTGAGTGAGTGGGCGAAGACTTGGCAGTTGGAGTATAATGTTAGCAAGTGTGAGGTTATTCACTTTGGCAGAAATAATAGTAGGAGGGATTATTATTTAAAAGGCAAAAAGCTGCAGCATGCTATGGTGCAGAGGGATCTGGGGGTCCTTGTGCACGAATCACAAAAACCCAGTCTTCAGGTGTAACAGGTGATCAAGAAGGCAAATGGAATGTTGGCCTTTATAGCGAGGGGGATAGAGTATAAAAGCAGGGAGGTCTTGCTGCAACTTTACAGGGTACTGGTGAGGCTGCAGCTGGAGTACTGTGTGCAGATCAGAGCTGAGGAGGAACTTCTTCACTCAAAGGGTGGTGAATCTCTGGAATTCTCTGCCCATTGAAGTGATGGAGGCTACCTTATTGAATATTTTTAAGTCATGGATAGATAGGTTTCTGATAGACAAGGGAATTAAGAGTTATGGGGAGAAAGCAGGAAAGTGGAACTGATCCACTTCAGATCAGCCATGATTTATTGCATGGCGGGGCAGGCTCGAAGGGCTAGATAGCCTACTCCTGCTCCTATTTCTTATGTTCTTATCTCTCCCCTGTGTTTAGATGTTAGTCTACGTAGAGGGTTGAGAACCAGGAGAACGACTTGTGGCACACCTTTTACTGTCTTTCCCCTTGGTGAATGCGTTGGTGCGTGCAGAGGTTTGATGACTTTGTGCAGGATTTCTTGCATATCTTACATGTGAACAGTTTCTCATTGGTGTGAATCCTCTGGTGCTTTAGGAGGTGCAATGACAAAAGAATGATTTGTTACATATCTCACATATAGATTGCTTCTCGTTTGTGTGAATCCTCTGCTGTCTCAGGAGTTTGTAGTGCTGACGAAAGCTTTATCACACACCTCACACTTCAGTTATTGCTCTTCCATCTGGTTGTCCAAAGTGTACCTTGTATGTTAGATCTTATGAGCCTTAGAAGCCCTCCTCACACTGGAACAGCCTCTCACCTGTAGGAATGAGCCATTTGTTTATGGGGCTCAATGAATGAAGCTTTTCACAACATTTAGAGTCACTCACACTTCTTCCCAGCCTCACCCTGACCCATAGCTGGATCTTTGGAAAGATTGGTTCCGATGGAACGTTCTACACCACTGACCAGTTTCTGATCTGATGATATGTCAAAGCTACCCTGATCCAACCAAATTTCAGATGATAGTTTCACTACCCATTCAGGAGCAGACAACTTGGTACTTGCTTTCCTCTGCCCAGACCTCATCTTCACAGGGATTGTGAGGGCAATGGAAAAGATAGCTGGGCAGAGCATGAAATGGGCTATCCATTCACTATGAAATTGAATTGAAGGTGACTTTCACCCTTAGAACATATGTTTAATCTAAAAACACCAAGGAGAAATTACCTGGGAAATTAGATAGACTGCACTCACTCAGACTGCACATCCCAAATTCAGCTATCAGGCACAACAATGGGTAAAATGATCAAATTTAAGCCCTTTTGGAAAAGGCTAAGACCTCCAGGTAAAAGCTTTAAAGTGTCCATGGAAAGCTCTTCAGTAAATGTGTTTCCAGGCATGGCAGCTGAATTGCTACGTTGTGGATTTTGATTCTACTCCATAAATTCCAGAATGTATTAAATTCAGTTTCACAACATTAACTGATTAAGCGAAAATACATATGTCTTTAAGGAGGAACTAGATTAACAATTCAAAGATTGAGAATTCAAATCCAACCACAGAATGTTTATACATGGAATTACAGTGGAGAAACAGGCCATTCAGCCCAATTGGTCCATGCTAAACATGAGCCTCCTCCCACCCCTGTTCATCTCACCCTATCAGCAGATTTTTTCTGTTCCTTTCTCTCTCATGTACTTATCTAATCTCCCTTCAAAGACATCTATTTTAATTCACCTCGACCATTCCATGTTGTGAAATTGAATGTAATGCATTTAGAAATTTGCTGAGTAAAATAATTTTTTAGCTTGCCCTAAAAACCCAAATATTGTCATTCAGGGAAGGGAACCTGGTTGAGTCTGTAAGTGATTCCAATCCCACACAACATGATTGATGCTAAACTGTCCTCTCAAATAGCCTAGCAAAACAATGATAAACAATTGTTACAAAATCCAGTAATAAGAGGAAAATCAGAGCGATCTGGACAATCTCAGCTCAGTGAAACCTGTAAATTCTCTCTGAGTTTTGGTCAAATTGCACTGATACTCACTGAATTGTATCAATCTGGAAAGATTTCAGACTCCTTCCTCACCATCCTTGGGAAATTCCCATCCCATCCGCACATAGGGAAGTCCTCAATATTGACTCCATGGTCTCATTGTTTCAGGCAAACAAAGATCAAGGAAAACTACTATTCCCCTCCCAGCTGATGAGTGAGTGTTTCACCATGTCAATCATCACTTGAGAAGTAAACTAAGGACAGATCCCAAAACTGGATACCCATGAGATGCAATGAGCCATCTGCAGCAGCAGGATTGTATTCATCACAATCTCACAGCCCAACACAGCCCTCATTCCATGATTATCATCAAACCATTTGATGGAGATGCTGGGATCAGCGATCAACAGAGCACATCTTGTTGAGAATTATGGACAAGTAGTTCAGTAACAGAGGTGATTGCAGAGCCTTTGGCTCTGATCTTCAGGTCGTCGTTGGTTACAGGTATAGTGCCGGAAGACTGGAGGATAGCGAATGTTGTCCCATTGTTCAAGAAGGGGAATAGAGACTATCTTGGGAATTATAGACCGGTGAGTCTTACTTCTGTTGTGGGCAAAGTTTTAGAAAGAATTATTTGGGATAGGATTTATAGTCATTTAGAGAGAAATGAATTGATTAGGGATAGTCAGCATGGTTTTGTGAAGGGTAGTTTGTGCCTCACAAACCTTATTGAGTTTTTTGAAAAGGTGACCAAAGAGGTGGATAAGGGTAAGGCAATTGACGTGGTATATATAGACTTTAGTAAGGTGTTCAATAAGGTTCCCCATGGAAGGCTTCTGCTGAAAATGCAGATGTGTGGGATTGAGGGTGATTTAGCTAATTGGATTAGGAATTGTCTAGCTGATAGAAGGGTGTGGTAGATGGGAATTATTCATCATGGAGTTCGGTTACAAGTGGTGTGCCTCAGGGATCTGTTTTGGGGCATCTGCTGTTTGTAATTTTTATAAATGATCTGAATGAGGGTATAGAAGGATGGATTACTAAATTTGCTGATGACACCAAAGTTGGAGGAGTGGTAGATAGTGAAGAGGGGTGTTATAGTTTGCAGAGAGACTTAGACAAGTTGCAAAGCTGGGCCGAGAGGTGGCAAATGGAGTTTAATGGAGAAAAGTGTGAGGTAATTCACTTTGGCAGGAATAACAAATGTGTAGAGTATAGGGCTAATGGTAGGATTCTTAATAGTGTTGATGAACAGAGGGATCTCGGCATAGATCCCTGAAATTTGGCAATCAAGTCGATAAGGTTGTTAAGAAGGCATACGGAGTCTTGGCTTTTATTGGTAGGGGGATTGAATTTCGGAGCAACTGTACAAAACTCTGGTGCGGCCGCACTTGTACAGTTCTGGTTGCCACATTATAAGAAAGATGTGGAGGCATTGGAGAGGGTGCAGAGGAGGTTTACCAGGATGTTGCCTGGTATGGAGGGAACGTCTTATGAGGAGAGGCTGAGGGATTTGAGGTTGTTTTCATTAGAGAGAAGGTGGCTAAGAGGTGACCTTATTGAGGCATATAAGATGATCAGAGGATTAGACAGGGTGGACAGTGATAGCCTTTTTCCTAGGATAAAGAAGACTAGCACAAGGGGACATAGCTTTAAATTAAGGGGTGGTAGTTATAGGACGGATGTCAGAGGTAGGTTCTTTACCCAGAGGGTGGTAAGGGTATGGAATGCCCTGCCTGCAGCAGTTGTAGATGTGCCAAGTTTGGGGGTGTTTAAGTGGTCAGTGGATAGGTTTATGGAAGAAAAGGGAATGGTTTACGTTAGAGTGTCATTGCTTTTTCTCAATAGGTTGGCGCAACATTGAGGGCCGAAGGTCCCGTTCTGCGCTGTAATGTTCTATGTTCTGTGTTCTATCAACACCTCCATTGCCAACTATGTCGGTTCCCAGAATCCCAAGTTTCAGGAGTCCAGGACCAGATGGGTTTTGAAGGTCTCAGCGTGGGGAGGGGAGGCCCCTGAAAGTGTGGATATTAGTGGAAAGGCCAGTTGGAGATGGATGGCCTGCAGAGGTTGGACGCTTATGTTGCATGATGAGGCAGGGGGAGGTGCTGGCAAGAGTGCCCAATGTTTAACTGGGGCAAGTAATGGAGACACCGCCAGTTTGCTGCCCTAGGCTGGAACACTGTTCATTTCCACACAACACCCCCCATCCCTGAACTCTTCTCGCCAGCCTAAAAATTGAGGCTGCATGGCAAGATGCCCTAAAGTTGTAAATAGAGATGGTTTATTGGTATTATCACTAGTCTATTAATCCAGAAACTCCATGGACCTGGATTTGAGTCTCTCCACAGCAAATGATGGAATTTGAATTCAATAAAAAAATCTGGAAATAAGAATCTATTGATGACCATGAAACCATTGTCGATTATCAGAAAAATCTATCTGGTTCACTAACGTCCTTGGAAATCCGTACCAGGTCTGGCGCACATATGATTCCAGAGCTACAGCAATGTGGTTTGGGCAAGTAGGGATGGGCCACAAATGCTAGTCAGCCAGCAATCCCAAACTGCCAAGAATGAATTAAAGAATAAATAAATAAATAGCCACTTAAAGGCCTTATTTAAGGCAAGAGCCAGGCCTCATCTGTCCAAGTATAATATTGCGGAGAGGTTGAGGTCAGGCCTAGAGGGAAAATCATCCAAGAAAATTTGCAGTTTCCCCCACATCTACAATCCACCAGTTAAGTAATATAAAACACTGCTGTGGGAACCCGTATCTACAGGAATCATTGTGATCCTTCATTCAACATCAAAAACAGATTATCTGGTCATTATCACAGTGCTATTTGTGTGATCTTTCTGTACACTGCCATATTTCCTATGTGAGAAAAGTGACCAACTTCAAAAGTACTTCACAGTCAGATTTTATATTGATCAGGCAAACGCCAAACCCAGAAGTACATGCAGTCAGTCGAGAATCAACCACACGGCGATCTCTCTGACATTGCACAATGTATTACAGTTGCACATGGACCCAGATGGCCTTTATGTTTTAACTTCAATCCCAATCCAGTCTGGGATGAAATGTTCGCATTGAAATAAAATTGAAAAGGGTGCGTGGGGACCGAGGTTTGTGTTTGAATGTGTTGCCTCGACATTTTTTGCAGTGTTTCGCAATGAGATTGATGATTTCCAGATGAGTTGTCTCCCTGAGACAACTGCACAGGAACTGTCCACCATTAGAAGCACCAATTTACACCATCTCTTTTCTAGGCCCTGCCCTCCCCAACAGCACTCAACCTATCCTGGTGTGTGTTTCACACTGTCTGCCCATTCATTGGCCAACCAGAGCAATATCACAACCATGTCCCGAAACATATTTTGCATCTGAATCTGGGCCCATCGAGTGCTTGCAATAATGAGGGATCTGATGGCATTGCAGGCAGTTCAGAGGAGATTCTCCAGATTGATTCTGGGGATGAAGGAGTTGATGTATGAAAAGAGATTAAACAATTTGGGTTATATTCGCTGAAGTTGAAAAGGATGAGAGGGGATCTGATTGAAGTATATATTAAAAGGGATTGATAAAGTAAATGTAGACCAAATGTTTCCTTTTATAGGGCAATCTGGAACAAAAGGTCATTGGTATGGATTGGGAGGTGGTACTGAAATGAGGAGGAAATATTTTTCGCAAAGGGTGGTGATTTTTTTTGGAACTTGCTGCCCCATAGTGCGGTGAAGTCTGATTTGTTGAACAGTTTCAAGAAAGATGTAGGTATATTTCCAATAATAAAGAGATATTGGGAAAAAGGTGGGGTGGAGGATCTGAGACCAGGGAGAGATCAGCCATGATCTGGTTGAATGATGAAGCATGTTTGAAGAGCTGAATTTGCCTACTTCTGCACCTAATTCCTATGTTCCTGTCTCTGTTCCCGTGGTAAATGTTTGACAGAGATTTCTAGTGTGGGAGTAGCATTCTTCATCCTCGGAGACTTTCAAACTGACAACATCAATGTAGGATCTGTAGCCTCGGATGTGTTTGACAGCAGATCAGAAGAGGAGGACCCACAGCATTCAAGGCAAAGATAATGCGCAATGATGAGATCAGCTCTTGGCGAGAGGCAGAAGGAAAAGAGATGAGTTTGGGGCAGAGATTGAGTTTTTGCTTGGGGAGTGACTCTGTATCTTGCAGAGTGTCTTTGAGTGTAATTCCATGCGCTGAGATTGATTGTGTGTCCACAGTAAGAAGTCTGACAACACCAGTTTTAAAACCAACCGATTTATTTGATAGTAAACTTGTAAGCTTTCAGCTCTATGGCCTTCGTCAGGCGAATGAGGTGTTCTGATCTCCAGACTTAGGGAATGACTGACTTGGAAATTGATTCTAAGGGGACTAACTCTGAGCTACCAGAACAAAGCTTGCACATGTTGCTGTGAGTGTGCAGTAGTATGAATGGGATGAGGGGGAGATGAATGAGAGCCAGTGGAGAACAGTACTGGTGAGAGTGTGAGCTGAGTATGAACAGAACAAAATGAACAGATTCCCAATATCCAATCTTGTTTCTGATGAATGTCATCTGAAGTTGAAATGTCTGTTTCCCTCCCCAGACGCTGCCAAACCTGCTGAGTACTTCCAGCATCTTTTATTTTCTTCTAGTTTTAAAAGTATAGAAATCGACCATTTAGCCCATTTGTGTTCCACTGGTGCTCATGCTGCACATGAGCTTTCTCCCTACCTACTTTATCTCACCCCATCAGCAGCAGATCCTTATATTCCTTTTTTCCTCATCAACTATCAAATACATCAAAACTATTTGCCTCAAGCATTCCTCATGGGAACAAGTTCCATATTCTAATCATTCTCTTGCGAAAGAAGCTTCTCCAGAATTCGTCATTGGATTTATTATTGACCATCTTATATTTCTGGTCCTTAGTTTGGATTCCCTCACAAAGAAGGATTGACCCCCAAATCCTTTGTTTTACAATTCATCATTTTAAAGATTTCCTTGATACCCACCTCCTCTTTGAGGGAAAACAGTGCTACCCTGTTCAGTCTTTCCTGATAGTTGTAATCAATCCATCCTCAATATCATCCTTAGAAATGCCTTTTGCACCTTCTCCAGTAGAAAATCTAGAAACATAGAAACTGGAATCAGGAGTAGGCCTGATTGAGCCTGCTCCGCCATTCATTTTGATCATGGCTTATCATTAAATTTAATGCTCTGATCCTGCCTTTCCCCCATATCCCTTGATCCTTTTTGCCCCAAGAGATGTATCTAATTTTTTCTTGAAATTAGACAACATTTTAGCCTCAACTACTTCAGATGACATTTACTACCCTCTGAGTGAAGAAATTTCTCCTCCTGGGGATAATGGGTTTATCCCATTTCCTCAAACTATGACTTCTAGTTCTAAACTCCCCCAGATACCCACACACTCAGCTTGTCCAAATCATGCTGAAGCATCTCTGCATCCTCCTCACAACTCACCCCCTACCTAACTTTGCATCATTTGCAAAATTGGACATAATACATTGAGTTCCCTCTTCCAAATCATTAATATATAATATAGTGCAGTTGGTGAAATTCATCAAGATTTCAGCAAAGCCTTTGACAAGGTCTTACATGGCAAACTTGAAAAGAAGGTAAATACACATGGGATCCAGGGTAATTTGATGAAGTGGATTCAAATTGGCTCAGTTGTGGGATATAGAGGGTGATGACAGAGTTTGCTTTAGTGACTGGAAGCCAGTGTCCAGTGACATACCACAGAGATCTGTGCCGGGTCCCCAATTTGTCATTTATATAAACAGCAGAGATGATTATATGGGAGATAGGATTAGTAAAATGGTGGGGTGACACAAAGATTGACCAGGTGGTTAATAGTCTTGGGCTACAAGGACATACAGATGGGATAATTGGCAGATGGAATTTAACCTTGAAAAGTGTGAAGTGATACACTTTGGAAAAGATAAGTTGACTCGGAATGGCATGACACTAGGAAATTTTTTTTTCCACTGATCTCTGAAAGCAGAAGGGCATGTTAGTTGAGTTGTGAAAAAGGCATATTGGTTACTTGCCTTTATTAATCGAGCCAAGAATTACAAAAGCAGAGAAGTTTTGTTGGAATTATATAGAACTCGCTGAGACCACAGTTGGAGTACTGTGTAGTTCAGTCACCACATTATAGGAAGAATTGGATTGCACTTTAGGGAGTGCAGAAGAGATTCATCAGGATGCTGCCTGAGATGTAACATTTAAGTTATGAAAAGAGGTTGAGGATAGGTTTGGGTTGTTTTCACTGGAGCAGAGAAAACAGGAATGACAGTTTGAGGCATACAAGATTATGAGTGGCATAGACAGAGTGGATAAGGAGAAGCTGTTCTCCTTAGATAAAAGTGACTCATGAGGGGATATAGATCAAGATGAGGGACAGGCTTCCCTTACTCTGAGACTTGTCTGTATTGTTTATCCTCCAGTGCTCACACAGGAGAACTGTCCTTCAAAGCATTGTCATTCTCAGCACTGTCTGTTTCCAACCTTTCCCACCATCAGTTCCATCATTTCAAAAAGGATAATTTAACCATTGACCAGATTGCCAGACATCACCAAAAGAAGACATCAATATGTATAGGAGTTCCTGTATAAACTCAGCAGCCTTTCAGTACAGCATCAGGTACAAGTTATCCACAAGAGAAGAGTTAGTAGCAAGAATAGGCAATTCAGCCCTTTGAGCCTGCTCTGTCATTCAATACCATCAAAGCTGATCTCACCTTGGCTTCAACTTCACTCTCCTGCTCGTTCACCAAAGCCCTTCAACCCCTTAATAATTAAAATTTTGTCCATTTTTCCTTAAATTTATTCAATGTCCCAGCATCCACAGCACTCTGAACCCCATGCACCCTGGACATTCTCTCTTCTACCTTCTCCTGTCAGGAAAAAGATACAAAAGTCTGAGGTCACATACCAACTATTCAAGAACAGCTTCTTCCCTGCTGCTATCAGACTTTTGAAAGGACCTACCTTGCACTATGTTGATCTTTCTCTATGTCCTACCACTAAACTCTACCACAACCCCTCTTACCATCAGTCCAATTGTTTCACAAGGGCCAATTTAACCTTTGGTTAGATTGTCAAATATCACCAAAGTAAGACATCAATGTGTAAAGAATCTGCTGTGTAAACTCAGCATCTTTTCAGTCAGATACAAGTCACTCATTGACTCTCACTCTAACCAAGAAGACAATCAGATAGAATAATTAGAAAAGCTTTAGCTTCTGATCTACCAGCACAAGCTCCTGGGGAGGGAGCCATTTCTGGGGTAATTGAAGTTCAATTAGCCTCAACAGCTCTGGTGTCCCATGGCCTATGTGTCCCTTTGTTTCATTTCCTCAGAACTTATCTCCCTCCAGTAAATCTCTGAAGAACAGCATACTTTAAGCACAGGGTAACTGTAGAAACCTAGCTTATGTCCTGAGCACAAAGTCACTTCCAAAGTTACACCCTGAATCTGATCGTCAGTTCCTGAGTGAGAGTCACTCCCAAGCTCAGAATTCATTATTGAATGATAGACTTACTTCTCAAGCACTGGCTCAATCATCCCATCCAAAATCTGTACCATCCCCCTCATACCTATCTCTTGTCATTCTCCCTTCTAGGCACGGTGGCACAGTGATTGGCACTGCTGCCTCACAGCACCAGGGACCTGGGTTCAATTCCCAGCTTGCATTACTGTCTTTGTGAAGTTTGCACGTTCTCCTCGTGTGTGCATAGGTTTCCTCAGGGTACTCCGGTTTCCTCCCACAGGCCAGAAGACATGCTGGTGAGCTGTATTGGCCATGCTAAAGTGCCGAACAACTGACGAAGCATGGCAAATTAGGGGATTTTCACATTAAGATAATTGCGAAATACCGTGGATGCTAGAATCTGAAACAAAAACAGAAAATGCTGGAAAATGTCAGCAGATCTGACAGCATCTGTGGAGAGTGAATAGAGCCAACATTTTCAGTCTGGATGACCATTCATCAAAGCTGAGGGCAAAGAAAATGGGAAAAGATTTATACTATAAGGGCTGTAAAAGGACTAAGGTAACATAAATGAGGATAAAGTCGGCTGAGAGAGGTGCTAAAAGTGTCCATTAAGAGGTCAGAATGTGTGAATGGCAGACCAGAGATACAGATGGTTAAGGCAGTTAGCCTGAAAGGAAGTTGGGGAGGGGGGGCGCGGGACTGGAGGATAAGAAGGAAAGCGGAAAATGGAAGAAGGAAAGAAAGATGATAAATATGGATGAATGGGATAAAAAGAAGATTTTTACTGTAACTTCAAATCAGTGTTAATAATAAGCCTACTTCTGACACTAATAAACTTTCAACTCTCTAGGTGATGATCTCATCACTGCACATCATTACTTCCTTGGACCTGTGAATCTTCCTTTTCTGAACTGCTGTCAAACATATCCAAGCGAGGATACACATCCCACACTGATGTTGTCAGTTTGAAAGCCCCCGAGGATGAAGAATCATAGTGTCAAACATTTACCAGAAGAACTGAGACAGCACCTGTAATAAGTGAGTTTTATTCAGATTGGACAGTAACAAGTTTAAATCCCCACCTGATCTGCTGCTCAAGTCGCTTCCGTTTCTCTGGTCAGTTTCGCAAGCTTCAGGAAACTCCAGAAATATTAGGTTTGGCTGTGAGAGACGTCAATCAAAGAGCCCATCCACTCTGCCCATTCCCGCCTCTTCCTCTTTCACAGCTGCTTCACATCCTGTAGGGACTGAAAACTAAGTGAGATGGTGAGTGAAGGAGCAGAATTTATAATAATTATTTTACATAATACCCACACTAATATTCAAGCAGTCAAACTATCCTCTGAGGAATCAGGTGTGGAAATGCCCCTTATGCTATGTGAGAAGATCCAGCTGAGAGACCGGTTTACTCGGTGCTTTTTGTGCTAAGCTGTTTGATTGGAGCTTTGTGTTGGACATTGAGTGTGTTCATTGAAAGCATTTCCCTTCTGATTTTCAGGCTGAGTTTTCATATGGATGAATGGGATAAAAAGAAGATTTTTATTGTAACTTCAAATCAGTGTTAATAATAAGCCTACTTCTGACACTAATAAACTTTCAACTCTCTAGGTGATGATCTCATCACTGCATATCATCACTTCCTTGGACCTTTTCTTCTTATCCGCTTTCCTTCTTATCCTCCAGTCCCGCGCCCCCCCTCCCCAACTTCCTTTCAGGCTAACTGCCTTAACCATCTGTATCTCTGGTCTGCCATTCACACATTCTGACCTCTTAATGGACACTTTTAGCACCTCTCTCAGCTGACTTTATCCTCATTTATGTTACCTTAGTCCTTTTACAGCCCTTATAGTATAAATCTTTTCCCATTTTCTTTGCCCTCAGCTTTGATGAATGGTCATCTAGACTGAAAATGTTGGCTCTATTCACTCTCCACAGATGCTGTCAGATCTGCTGACATTCTTGGGTCAATGCTGAACATGAGAAGGTGAGGTGTAATTATCTGGGAGGGACAGTGTCTGAGGATTCTTACTGATTTCCTCTGAGGTTTGTGTGTGTTATTATCTTGTGGACTGGGAATGGTCAGTTCTCGCTGTGTGATGTTTTCCTCTTTTCAAAGAGTTCCTACCACTCTCTGAATTTTGGAGAGGGCACAGAAGAGATTTACTAGAATGGTTCCAGGATTGAGAGATTATAGTTATGTGAATAGACCAGAGAAGCTGGGATTGTTTCCATGAGAGCAGAGAAGGCTCAGAGAAGATTTGTTTGAGATGTTTAAAATCATGAAGTGTTTGGTCAAAGTAAATAAAAATAAACTTCCCATTGGCAGAGCATCAATAACTAGAGTTCATTGAAAAAAGAATCAGAGTTGACTCAATGAATAACATTTTTAACACAATGTGTGGTTAGGATTTGGAATGCACTGTCTGATAGGGCGGTGGAGGTAGATTCAATAATAACCTTCACCAGATTCAAACCTGGACTCTAAGATATACCCATTGCTGATCCTGACATCTCTATTCACTGGTTTGATGATTATTGGAATGAGGGTTGTGCTGGGCTGTGAAATTGCGGTGAATACAATACTGCTATTGCTGATGGCTCACTACATCTCACAGGTACCCAGTTTTGGGATCTGTCTTTAACCTCCTTTCCCAGTGATGAGTAACATGGCGAAGTACTCACTAATCAGTTTGGGGGTGAGATGTAGTTTTCCTCGAATTTGTTTGACCTGATGCCATCGAGTCAATATTCAGGACTTCCCATGCAAATGGGATGAGACATTCCCAGGGATGGTCAGGGAGGAGTCTGAAATTTTTCCAGATTGATATGATTCAATGAGCATTACTGCTACTTGAATAGCCTGTGAGGTAGCCCTCCTCACTTGGAGACTTGGGAAATTTGGCATGCGAGTTACGACTCTCACCAACTTTTACAGATACATCATAGAAAGCATTCTTTCTGTTTGTATCACAGCTTGGTATGGCTCCTACTCTATCCAAGATCAGAAGGAATGACAAAAAATCACGAATGTAGCCCAATCTATCACACAAATCAGCCTCCCATTCTTGCCTTGATTCTGTCTACACTTCCCACTGCCTCAGCAAGGCAGCAAGCGTGATTCAGGACCTGAAACACCCCGGACATTCTCTCTTGCACCTTCTTCCATCGGGGAAAAGATACAAAAGTCTGAGGCCAACCAACTCATGTACGGCTTCTTCCCTGCCACAGTCAGACTTTTGAATAGACTTACCTTGTATTAAATTGATCTTTCTCTAAATCCTAACTATGACTGTAACACTACATTCTACATCCTCTCGTTTCCTTCTACTATGAACAGTATGCTTTGTATAGTGTGCAAGGAACAATACTTTTCACTGTATGTTAATACATGTGACAATAATAAATCAAAACTTATCCTCAGACTTTGGTAAGAGAGACTTTACAGATTTCGTTGGGCTGAGATCACCTTAAGCTTATTCTGACACAATGCCAGAATTGTCCAGATCTGCCTGATTTTCCTCTTATTGGTTCTTCTAGTGATAGTTTCTCATTGTTTGCTGCGTCACTTCAGAGGACAGGTCAGTGTCAATCATATTGTGTGGGACTGGCATCACATATGGACCAGATCTGTTGTAGCAGGTTCCCTTCCCCAAAGAACATTATTTAGGTTTTTAAGACAATCTGAAAATGTTTTTATTTTGATTCTAATGCAATGTGCAAAATGTAGTAAATTCAGTTTCAGAGTGAGGCAAAAAGCATTGATGCTTTTCAGGGAAATGAGATCTGACCATGAGGGGGAAAAGGAACAGAAGGATATGCTGATAGAGTGATTTGAACAGGGAAGGCTTGTTGAAGCATGAGCACCAGCATGGATTAATTGGGTTGAATAGAAACATAGAAAGTAGAAGCAGGATGAGACCATTTGGCCCTTCAAGCCTGCTCCACCATTTTTTATGATCATGGCTAATCATCCAATTCAATAGCCTAATCCTGCTTTTTCCCCATAATCTTTGATCCCTTTCACCCCAAGTGCTCTATCCATCTGCCTCTTGAATACATTTGATGTTTTGGCATCAACTGCTTCCTGTGGTAATGAATTCCACAGGCTCACCACTCAGAAGTGTCTCCTCACCTCTGTCCCAAATGGTCTACCTTGAATCCTCAGATTGTAATCCCTGATTCTGGACTCCCCCACCATTGGGAATATCTTCCCTGCTTCTATGCTGTGTCATTCCATTAGAATTTTATAAGTCTCTATGAGATCCTCCCTCATTCATCTGAACTCCACTGAAAACAATCTTAACTTGGTCAATCTCTCCCCATACACCTGTCCCGCCTTCCTCAAATCAGCCCGGTAAACCTTCACTGCACTCCCTTGAGAGCAAGAACAATCTTCCTCAGAAATAATACTCTAATTGTGCTTCACGAAGGCTCTGTATAATTGCAAGAACACTGTCCTGCTCCTGCACTTGAAACTTCTCGCAATGAAGGCCAACATACCATTTGCCTTCTTTACCACCTGCTGCACCTTCATGCTTATCTTTAGTAACTGGTGCACGAGGACACCCAGGTCCTCGTGCGCACTCCCCTCTCCCAATTTACAACCATTCAGGTAGTAGTCTGCCTTCTTAATTTTGCTTCCAAAGTGAATAACTTCACATTTATCCAAGTTTTACTGCATCTGCCATTGATTTGCCACTCAGTAACCTGTCCAGATCATTTTGAAGGATCTCTGCATCTTTGTCACAGTTCATCCTCCCACCCAACTTGGTATCATCTGCAAACTTCTAGATGATACATTATGTTCCCTCATCCAAATCATTAATATATATGATGAATAGCTGGGGTCCCAGCACCAATCCCTATGGCACCTCACTAGTTACTGCCTGTCAATTTGCAAAGCATCCATTAATTCCTGCTCTTTGTTTCCTATCTGCCAACCAGTTTTCTATCCATCTCAGTACACTTCCCCAATCCCATGCACTTTAATCTTGCACAATAATCTTTTGTCAAACGCTTTCTGAAAGTCCAAATATATCACATCGTTGCACCCCCACTTTGTCAACTCTACCAGCTACATCTTCAAAGAATTCCAACAGATTTGTCAAGCATGATTTCCCCTTCATAAATTCATGCTGACTTTGTCTGATCCTGCCACTGTTTTCTAAATATTCTGCAATAAAGACCTTGATAATGGATTCAAGAATTTTCCCCATTACTGATGTTAAGCTTACTGTTCTATAATTCTGTTTCTCTTTACCTCCCTTTTTGAATATTGGAATGATATTAGCTACCCAATAGCTTCTTTCTGCACAGTAATACTATGTATGTAACTTTCCGTAGTTAGATTTGAATTCTCAATCTCTGATCATCACCATAGCAATTCAGCTGTAATACCTGGAAGCACATCTATTGAAATGTCTATTTGTGCTTTCTTTTGGATAAACTGATCTTTATAGCAGACTGGCACTCACTATGAAACAATCTCTAACTCAGGAGTCAGCTCTTCAGCAAAGGAGAAGAGGGAATTGGAGGAAATCATGTTTTCTTTTCCTGTTTTGCAGAAGGATTGCACCTAACTACATCAGAGAACACAGAGAGGATAGACACTGCAGATAAATCCTAACCAGCACCCAAGGAGCAACTGCACAACTGTGGGCAGACATACAGTGCCTTCTCAGCATTACTCAACACAAAGAAGGTTGGGCAGTGAAACTATCATTTGGAAATTGGTCAGGTCAGGGGATGTTGGACATATCATCAGATCTGAAGCTGTTCTGTGGTGTGGAATCTTCGAGAGAACCAATGTTTCTGAATGCTCGGCTGTAGGCGATCAGTCAGGGTGAGGCTGAGAACTGTGAGTGGCTCCAAGTGTGGTGAGAGCTTCAATCATTCATCGAGTCTCATGACTCATTCTTACTGGCTGTTCAAATGTGAAGCGATCTCCACAGGCTCATAAGATCTCATAGCATGTTTCCAAAGAGCAGCCACATGGAGGAGAAATCATTCGTTTGTGAGGTATGCAAGAAATCATTCTTGCGCTCATCTCACTTTCAGGTACACCAACGTATTCATACTGGGGAGAAACCATTCATTTGCAACGTGTGTGACAAATCATTCTCAGACTTATCAACAATCCGCAGACACCAACGCATTCACACAGGGGAGAAACCATTTACATGCAAGGTGTGTGACAAATCATTCTCACGGGCTTCGATCCTTCGTTCACATCAACACATTCATACAGGCAAGAAACTGTTCAAGTGTGAGGTATGTGCTAAAGCCTTCACAGTGTCATCAAACCTCCTCCGCCATCAGACAGTCCACACAGGAGACAAATCTTTCAGGTGTGAGGTTTGCAACAAAACCTTTGTGACATCTTGGAACCTCCTTAAACACCAGATGGTTCACACAGGAGACAAACCATTCAAATGTGAGGTGTGCAAAAAATCCTTCACTCTGTCATCAACACTGGTGCAGCACCGACGCATTCACACTGGGGAGAAACCGTTTGTGTGTAAAGTGTGTGGTAAATCATTCTCGCACTCATCAACTCTGCGCGTACATCACCGCATTCACACAGGGGAGAAACCATTCAAGTGCAACATGTGTGACAAATCATTCTCAGATTCTTCAAACTTGCGTGCTCACCAACGTTTTCACACAGGAGAGAAACCATTCCAGTGTGAAATTTGTGACAAAGCTTTCACCCGCTCCTCAGATCTTGTGAAGCACCAGAGGATCCACACCGGGGAGAAACCATTCACATGTGAAGTGTGCAGCAAATCATTCTCAGAATCATGGTACCTCCGAATACATCAACGCACTCACACAAGAGAGAAATTTTTCAAATATGAAGTGCCTGACAAAGGCTTCATTAAGTCATAAAATCTGCTGTTCTATCAGAGGATCCACACAAGGGAGTAAGAGGGAGACGTTTTTCCGAAATAATTGATCCTCTGGGTCACAAGAGAATTCACACAGGAGGTAAAACATATACAATGTTGGTGAGCGAGCTTCCATCCAGTGCTTGTAAGGTACTAGCAGATTCACACATGAGAGAAACCATTCAGGTGATGTGTGTGACCAGGCTTCACATATTCACATATTTCAACACATTAAGACAGGGGAGAAATCCTATCAGTGTGAATTCCGTAATAAAGTCTTTACACAGTTATTGGAATTCCTGGAATATCAGTGAACCCACACGAGAGATGAGCTCTTCCAGTGTGACATGTGTCAGAATTGTTTCACCTACTCCCTCACTCTCACCAAACACCACACAGACTTGGAGCTGAATCACCTGCTTCCACTACACTGAGAGTTGTCTGAAACAATCAGCAATGGTTTCAGGGTCAGCAATAGATTCTTAATTACAAATTTTTTTTATTGAATTCAAATCTGCTGGTGGGGTTTGAATCTGGGTCCCCAAAACATTAGCTGAGTTTCTGGATTAATGATCTGGTGATAATACTACTAGGCCGTCACCTCCCCTAATAGAACACACCCGCTATGCCACATATAAAAATCCCTTTTTTGGTCTCTAACCAGCCTTTTGAGTAGTAAAACAGATTTCCCTTTTTATGTTACTTTCCACTGTCTTTTCGTACTCTCGTGTCATTTACCTTCCAGTGCTCACATAGAGGAGCTGTCCTTCCAAAGCACTATCTATCTCAGCAGTGTCTGCCTCCAACCTCTCCCACCATCAGGCCAATTATTTCAAGAAGGCTAACTTAGTGTTAGACCACATCTTCAATCGCCAAAAGAAGACATTAATATATATAGATGCTGCTGTATAAACTCAGCATCTTTTCAGTGCAGTGTCAGGTACAAGTCGCTCTCTAAGTCACTCTGACCAAGTAGATAATCAGCTACGCTGTGGTTAGAAAGGCTTCAGCTTCTAATCTACCAGCACAAACACTTGGAGGAGGGGCCATTGCTGGGGTAGTAATGGAGGGACTTCCTCCATTAGCCTCAGCATCCCTGGTCTTTGAAGGGGAAATCAGCCTGGAATCCAGTTCCTCATCAGTGAGTCCAGCTGGGAAGTGAGGGGGAGGGCAGGATGTGCCTCGGTTGTGACAGTTTCCATTGTCTCATAACATACACTGTCTGGGTCTACACATTTTGAATGGCCGCTTGAACAGAACACTAGAGGCCAATCGATGTCCACAATCTGTACACCAGGTCTGTACCCTGAGGATTGAGGGAACGTGAGAAGACAACAGCTTGTATTTATAGAGTGTTTTAATTTAGTCAAAAATCCCAAAGTGTTTAATAGAGAAATTAATACCAAGACAAAGAAGGTTATATTTAAGAAGAGATGACCAGAAATATGGCCACCTTTTTTTTAATTCATTTGTGGGATATCGTATTGTTGGCTGGCCAGCATTTATTGCCCATCCCTAGATGCCCTTGAACTGAGTGGCTGAGAGTCCATTTCTGAGGGCAGTTGAGAGTCAACCACATTGCTGTAACTCTGGAGTCACATGTAGGCCAGACCCAATATGGACTGCAGATTTCCTTCTCTAAATAACATGAATAACCAGATGGGCTTTTCCAATAATCGGCAATGCTGAGTTTCTGGATTAATGGTCTAGTGATAATACTAGTAGGCCGTCACCTCCTCTAATAGAACACATCAGCCATGCCACATATAAAAATCCCTTTTTTGGTCTCTAACCAGCCCAATTTCTCTTTTGAGTAGTAAAACGGATTCCCTTTTTATGTTACTTTCCACAATCTTTTTGTACTCTCGTTGCTTCTCTTATTTGGTTTTCCAATTCCCCTCTGAACCTACAAGAGAAGAACTAGGAGCAGGAATAGGCAATTCAGCTCTTTGACCCAACTCTGCCATTTACTCAATGGCGCAGCATCCACTGCTGTCTGGGGTAGTGAATTCCACAGATTCATGACCCTTTGAGAGATTCTTGATTGCTCACACCCTCCATACCCTGTTTGGTTTCATGCCCCTTTTGGCCATTGCCAATCAATTGATCAAGACTTGATTCCCCCTGATTGATAAGAGTCCAATCAGGTGCTACCATACTGATTGCTCGGTGTGTCCCCAACAGCAGTGTCTGTAGATGCTGGAGGCACATAGGTCATATTTCCTTCTTAAGTAAGGGTCATGGTGCCTTTATGTCTGGTACACAACCCTGTGACCAGAAAGTTTTTTTCATCCTGGAGATAAAATAAGCCAGTGTAACTATAAAGTCCCTTTCATTCTGGAGATGACCCATATCCTGTTTATTCACTCGTCAGACTTACAGTCTATTTGTCTGTCTTTAAACTGCAGCCTGTCGGTTTAGTTTCTTGTCCAATTGTCCCAGAGTGCTTTACAAATCGCCATTTTTAGATGGCCCGTTTAGCCACACCGGCTTATCTAACCTTCTTGTGTAGAGCCAGGTTCAGTTATTTTCTCACTCAAGGGGCCAATAAGCAGATATTGGAAACAAAAAGAGTGGCACAGCATGAAACATGAATTTAAAAATAAAGCTCAGATATGAAAAGAAACATTTTGTTGAGCAATAAATTGATCATGTTAAACATGAATAATAAGTAATGATGACAATTCAAGGGACAGTGTGTGTCTGTCCAGCTCACTCCCAGAATCAGTGGTGGAGTTATCCAAAATGTTATCATTCACTCATCCCAACCCAAACCAAACTATGTATCTCCCTGTCTCTCACACAAACACACCTCCTTCTTTATTTCACATACACCCCCATACACGCAGAATCTCTTCCCCTTTCTCTCTCGCATCCTTCATTCTGACTCACACATATATGTGCTCACTTCTTTATCACACGTGCACACAATACATCGTTTCTCTCACATGTATGCTCATATGCTCACAAACTGATTCCAATCTCTCCTCTTCCCCATGTACAAACATACATAAAGATACCAGCTCTATCTCACACACACACTCCTTTTTCACACTTTCACTCACAGATATTGCAACACTTGTTTCACACATTAACTCTATCTCATAGACATACACACTCTCAATTTCTCTCTTTCATGCACACACCGTCTCTCTCCTCTCTCTCAGACATGCAAACATACCAGCTCTCTCACACAAACATGTGCACACACACACACCCTCATCTCCCTATCTTACACACACACACAAACATTGACACAGTACACTCTCACACACACTCACTCCACACTATCTCACATATACACACACATAGACATTCCACACACACACACTCTAACATAGATGCACACACATTCCTGTCCCATTTCTCTCTGACACAGACACACACTCTATCTCAAAGACATACATTCAAACACTCCATCTCTCACTTGCTTATTCCTTTCTCTCTCACACACGTAGATAATACACGTGCCCATTTATCTTCCTCACTCAAACATATACATATTCACACACTAACTTATCTCACTGTCTTATGTTTATACATATACATATACAACGTTAACACAACCTCAGAGACACACATTCCTCTCTCTCTCTTAGTCACATACACACACACACTCTTGTTTCACTTACACATACATGCTTACACACACATTCTCTAACACACAAACACACTCAATCTCTCACACTCTCACAGACGGACTGTTCCTTCGCTCACTCTTCCTCACACACAGACACACACAAACACTCTGATCCCCAGTGCCCCCACACATCCCTGCATGCAGCACTGATATTCCCTCTCCCTGCCATCTCTATTCCCAGACCCAAGTTCTGCCATCTCTCTCTTACACACAGACACAGCTCTTTCTTTATTTCACACATGCACCTATGCACACAGAATCTTTCACACACTCATCTCATTTTGAATCAAACATTCACGCATTCACCTCTCTATCACAAACGCACACACACATACACATAAAAGACTTCTGGATGAGTATATGGGAACTAATGGGATAGGGGGTTATAGATAGGTCTGTGGCTTGGTATGTATAGATGTGATCGGCGCAACTCGTGGGCCGAAGGGCCTGTTTGTGCTGTAGTGTTCTATGTTCTATATTGTTTCTCACACACTGATTTTAATCTCTCCTCTCTCACATACAAACGCACACAAAAATACCAGCTCTACACTATCTCGCATTCACACTCTCACTCACACACATTGCAACTCTTGTTTCACTCATACATACACACACATTCACACTGATGCCATTCTATCTCACAGACACACACACTTTGCCTCTTTCTCTCTTTCACACACTCATACACTGAGTCCAGTATCTCTCCTCTCTCTCGCACATATGCTAACATACCAGCTTCTCTTATACACACAAACTCTACTCCTTCTCACACAAACATGCAAGCACACTTGCCTCCCTATTCTTACATTTACACACACATCAAACACTGACATACTACTCTCTCTCTCTCTCTCTGTCTACACACAAGCGCACGCGCGCACACACTCTGTATCCCTCCAACATAGACACACACATCCCTATTCTGTTTCTCTTGCACACAGATGCAATCTCTATTTCATAGACAAACACTAACACACTCCTTCTCCCACTTACTCCTCTTTCTCATGCATACACACATACACATTGATGTACAATTGGTAAACTCCTGTTTATCTCTCTCACGTAAACATATAATTTTTCTTGCACACTAACTCATCTCTGTCTTAGATTTTCACACATACAACAAACATTAACAAACTATCTCACAGATATATATATTCTTTCTCAATATGCACATACAGAGACATCTTTTGTTTCGCTCACGCATACATGCTTACGCATAGATTCCTCTCTCTCTCACATGCACACAGACACACCGCTCCACTCTATCTCTCACACTACACCCTCCTTTTTCTCTCTTTCATACACACACAAACAAACTGTGAATGTGTGTGAGCTAGAAACAAGTTGTAATGTGTGTGAGTGAGAATGTGAAAGAGAATTGTGTATGTGTGTGAGAGTAGAGCTGGTATCTCTGTGTGTTTGAGAAGAGAGATTGGAATCAGAGTGTGAGCATAAATGTGTGAGAAAAACAAAGTGTGTGTTGAGAAAGAGAGAAAGGAGTATATATGTCTGTGAGACAGTCTGTCAATGTTTGTTGTAAGAAATCTGACAACACCAGGTTTAAGTCCAACCGATTTATTTGATAGTAAATCGGTTGGACTTAAACCTGCTGTTTTCAGACTTCTTACTGTGTTCACACCAGTCCAACGCAGGCATCTCTACATAATGTTTGTTGTGACAGAGAGTTGAATGCATATATATCTGAGAATGAGGGATGCGAGTGAGAGAGGGAGAGATTCTTGTGCATGGATACATGTGTGAAAGAAAGAAAGACTCCTCCTTGCTTATACACAAACAGACACACAAAAACATGCTAATCCCCAGTATCTCTACCCAGCCTAGCACAGAGCGTGGACTGGCCCAATCCACCCAAACTCTGTCATCTCTTTCTCATACAGACACACCTCTTTATTTTACACACCTCCCCATACACACAGCATCATCTCTCTCACTCGCATCCCTCATTCTGACTCACACATTCATGCACTCACCTCTCTCATTTACTCACTCCTCTTTCTCACACATACACACACACACACACAGATACACACAAACCTGTTCATCTCTTCTCACAGACATCTTTCCTACACACAGACTTAGTTATTTCTCTGTTATGTTTATAGATACAACAAACATTGACACATTATCTCACAGACACACATTCCTCTTTTTCTTTCACACAAACATACATACCTCTTGTTTTGCTCACACATACATGCTTACACTCTTTCTTTCTCACACATACAAACACACTGCTCCACTCTTTCTCTCACACATCACACACTCTTCTTTCTTCCTTACACACACAAACACACACAGAATGGTCCCTCACTCACTCTTCTCATTGCTGACACACAAACAGACACATGAACATAGTGATCCCCAGTGCCACCACCCAGACCTGCCCCTCCGCCCACCCAAACTCTGTCATCTCTCTCTCAGTAAGAGTCTGGCAACACCAATTTTAAATCCAACCGATTTATTTGATAGTAAATCTGCTAGCTTTCGGCGTTTGTGCCTTCGTCAGGTGAATAAGGTGTTCTGGTCTCAGTTGGATTTAAAATTGATGTTGCCAGACTCTTACTGAGTTTACCCAGTCCAACGCCGGCATCTCTACATCATCTCTCTCTCACACAGACACGTACACCTCTTTCTTCATTTCACACACACACATACATGCTGAATTTCTCTCAATCGCATCCCTTATTCTGACATGTATAAATACACTCACCTCTCTATCACCCACACATACATACACTCACAGATTGTATAAGCACACGTGAGTGAGAAACACTGATTCCAATCTCTCTCCTCCCTCTCATACAGAAGTACACATAAAGATACCAGATCTACTCTATCTAACACACTATCACTGTATCTACCCTATCTACCCAAAGGGTGGTTAGGGAGTGGAATGCCCTGCCTGCAGCGGTTGTAGATGCGCCAAGTTTGGTGGCGTTTAAGAGGTTAGTTGATAAGTATATGGAAGAGAAGGGAATGGTTTAGTTTGGAGGGCATTGCTTTTTATATTGGTCGGCGCAACATCGAAGGCCGAAGGGCCTGTTCTGTGCTGTAATGTTCTATGTTCTATGTTCTATCTCGCAGACATTAACGTCACTAGTAAGCTTACATTAACACTGCAATGAAGTTACTATGAAAATTCCCTAGTCCCCAAACTCCAGCAGCTGTATGTGTACACAAAGACAAATTTTGAATGGGGAATGCACCTAACCAGAACGTCCTTCAGGTTGTGGGAGGAAACTCACATAGACACAGGGAGAACATGCAGACTCTGCATAGGTAGTGACCCAAGCTGGGAATCAAACCCGGGTCCTGGTGCTGTGAGGCAGCAATGCTAACTACTGTGCCACCATGCAATTGTTGGAGCATGTCACTTGTATAGTTGACGAGGTGGCCCAGGGATGTGGTTTATTTGAACTTTCAGAAGGCTTTTAACAAAGTCCCACGAATGTAAAATTAAAGCACATGGGCTTAGATGTAGTGTACTGAGAAGGATAGAAAACTGGTTGGCAACATGAAACAAAGTACAGGAATAAACAGATCATTTTCCAAACAGCAGGCAGTGACAAGTGAGATACGTCAGATATCAGTGCTAGGACACCAGTTCACATTGTGTATATTAATGATTTAGATGAGGGAACTAAATTAACATGTCTAAATTTGCAGATGATACAAAGCTGGGTTTGAGAATGAGCTATGAAGAGGATGCAGAAATGCTTCAGTGCAATTTGCACAAATTGAGTGAGTGGGCGATTGAACTGCAGATGCACACCAGTTTGGATAAATGTGAGATTATCCATTTTGATAACAAAAATAGGAGGGATATAGCTCTTGGAACTAACAGAATCAAAGGATTATGGAGAGAAAATAGGAACAGGAGTTGGATGATCAGCTATAATCACAATAAATGGTGGAATAGGTTCAAAGAGCCAAATGGCCTGCTCCTGTCTCTAGTTTCTATGTTTCGATGACATCTGCTCATCTGCCATCCTTACCTGGTCAGGCCTGTCTGTCACTCCAAATCCGCAGTAATGTGGTGGATTCTTTAAAAACCGAGCAATTTGTATCAAACCCTCAAAGAAGACAATAACTGGATTGACCTCACCTGATATCAAACTAGGCACTGGAAATGAGACAGCAAACACAGCCCTGTCAACCCTGTGACATCAACTTACTAACATCTGTGGTACAAATTAGGAGCTGCCTCTCCTAGCTTTCCTAAGTGTTAATATCATCATTAATTAATTGAGCCAGACGTCTTCCACCTTTTCCTCACTTCCTGTCCTTCCCAAACGTCTTGTACCCTTCAATATTCTGGTCCTGATCTATATCATCCTGCAGCATCGAATGGTTCAGATCATGTTTATTTATTTCCATTGTTGCATTAAAAACAATAAAAATTAAACAAAAAGATAAATAACCAAAAAACTGATGCTAATTCACAGTCTCCCATACACTCATTAACTCACTGTAGAAAAGTTGCAGGAGTAAAACAGGAAATGTTCATTAAACACTTGCCTGATGTAATTTGATGATTGAAGTTGCAGTCCTGATGAGAGATCTTCATTAGTGAAGGATCAGTAAAGGGATTTTGACAGCCAGGGTGGAAGATGTTGTTTGGGATCCTCTTGAAGAGATGAAGTTGATTTCTGGTCATTTCTTCAATCAATGAACTGTCAGTTCATGTCTGGGTTGATGTTCACAGAGAGATTTGTCTGCTCCTTGCTTTGTCACCAGAATGGACGGTTTCTTCTTGCCATGTCTTGAGGCTTCAGAGGCTTTGGTCAGAAAAGTTTAATGTCTTTCTTGATATAGTCGGCAGGATGTGTGGCCCCTTCTTGTCACATCTGGATCTTTCTCTAGCTGTACTCAGAATGATAGTTTAATTGTTTTTACTGAAACCAATAACTAACCTTAAACTAACAGTGGCTGTGCTCAGATTTCTCTAGAATCTGCTACTTCACTCAGGTTGCTGTCACCGAGTCACAATCCTTTCTCTTGGAGAGGCAGTGAGTCAGTTCCCTGACTGGGTTCTGGAATCCACACAGTCGTGTCACCTGATAATCAGAGACAGTTTTGTGAATGCAGTGACCTTCTTTCTAGCCTAATATTTTAACAGTTTCTCTGTCCAATGTCCGTACTGAATTACATCCATATTTTAAATGATGTGTGCCATTCCTTACATAGCAGTATTCTCTCTACCTGGAATCTCACCAGCACTGAAACCCAACCTCCCAGAGTGACCCCAAACTGATGGGGCATAACCAGGGGTGAAAAACCTGTCTCCAGGTGACATCACAAAGCAGCCAGCAGCCAATCACACAGCGGCCTGCAATGATGTCACAAAGCAGCTACAGTGGTCAGTTTGAATGGACAGGGGGTTTGTGTCCAGTCCCAGCTCCAGGCAGTGGACTATTCAATTTCAACACTGTCAAGAATTCACAGGATTGTCCTCTATGCCCCCTGCCCCACTTCTGTTTGCTATATAAATAGATGCCTTAGCACAAATGGTGAGAGACAATAAGGGAGTAAAATGTGCTACAGCTGGAGATGAAGAGCACAAATTGACATATTCTGATGACATCCTTGCTAAACTTTATTAGTTCCTACAACATTCATATCCTTTCTGAAAAGAGAATATTAAAAAGTTTGGCAGTTTACTCAGGTTACAAAGTTCATGTTGATAAAACTGAAGTATTGTAAATAAAAGTGAACAGATCCCCACTCATATTCAAAGCTTTTAAATGGCCCAGTAGGGGCAATGAATATTTCAGTATTTTTATCCCATCATCAATTGATACAAGAAATGGAGCAAATTACACCAGTAACATTAATCATATCAAGACTGATCTGGATTGGTGGCAGACCCTACCCCTTTATTATGTAGGACTGAAGTTATTAGCATAAATGTCCTTCACACATTGTTGTACCTGTTTCAAAAGCTATTCAGATTTCCAAATCAATATGCTGAAACATCTGATTATTTTATATGGTAAGGAAATGAGCCGAATGTGATTTAAAACATTGCAGCTTACTAAATTGGAAGGAGATTCAGCATTCCCTAATTTTTAATTCTGTTTTGGGCAGCTCAGTTAAAAGTTATGACAGCTTGGTTAACAGAGATATTGGAAACATGGTGGCTGAACCTGGAGAAACTTGTAAGCCAACATTGCCATTTATGGAAAATAAGGACTGCAGGATGAGTGAAGGGACAAGATTGACTATCAATATTTGGAAAGAAATTCAGAAATTATTTGATTTTCCCAGTTAAATCTCAGCTCTGATGACTACTGGGTCTATAAATAATTTCATATCTTTGATGCAAGATAAAGATTGGAGAATTGGTCTGAATTTGGTCTCACCTTCCTCTTCCAGTTATTTCAGCAGGATACTCTAAAATCATTTGAGCAGATAGGAGGGAAATTTGGCCTTCCGAATACTAACTATTTTAGATACTTACAGATACGCTATTTTTTTCCAAAACATGAAAATATTAACAAAGTAAATAAGATGTCCATCTCTACAAGAGTCATATTTTGTAATAAGGTGTCATATTTTCAATAAGGTGTCACTGTGGGAAAAGTAATATCCTGTAAATATCAGACATTGCTCTCCATGGTTCCGAGCAATTCCTTACATATTAAAAAGGAAATGGGAGGTTGAACTACAACAGGAAATATCGGAGGAAGACTGGAATGTCATTTGTTCTGAGTCCTACCTCATCACCTGTTCAACTATTTGGAGAGAGTATAAATGGAAGCTCATTCCTAGGCATTTCAAAACGCCACATATTAGTGTAAAAATTGGCTTCTCCTCCACAAGTAGTCATAGAGTCATATAGCATAAAAAGGTTCTTCAACCTGTTGAGTCAGCATCAATAACAATTACAACTGAAGTTACACAGTATTTCAGGTAAGGTTTCTCTAATGCCCTATTTAAACTCCAATCTCTTTAAATAAAGGTCAAAATGCTATTTGCCTTCTTAACTACTTGTTGGCTTTGCTTGCTAGCTTTTTGTGATTTGTGGACTAAAACATCTAGATCCTTCTGTACTTCACTCACCTGCAGTCTCTCTCCATTTGGATAATAATCTGTCTTTTGATTCCTTATTACCAAAGTGTATACTTCTCTATGTTAAATTTCATTTGTCAGGTTTTCACCCAGTCACCCAATCTATCTATTTCATTGCAGAATCTCAACATGTCCTTTCACTTATCTTCAGTGGCAAATTTGGAAACCTTCTGTTTCATTCTATTCCATCCTCCAGGTCATTAATCTAAGAGGTGTTCAATTGCTGGCCAAGAACTGATTCTTGCAGTACTCCATTAGTTACATATATCCACTCTGAACAAGACCCATTTATTTCCTTTCTACAGCCAGTCTTCAATCCATGCTAACACACTTACTCCAATTTCATGAACTTTTACTTCAGGTTCCTACTGGGACATTAAAAAGCACTTTATGTCCAAATATGTTGGGAATCTGTCCACTTATTTCCATTACTTCAGTTTTATCAACATTAACTTTGTAACCTGAGTAATAGCCAAACATTTTAATATTCTCTTTTTAGAAAGAATATGATGTTTAGGATTTGATAAGTTTAGCAGGATGTTATCAGAATATGTCAATTTGTGCTCTTGTTCTCCAGCTGTTACACATTTTATTCCCTTATTGTCTCTCACAATTTGTATCACCTTGTCAAATGCCTTTTGCAAATCTAAATATAGTACATCTACAGGTTCCCTTCTATCTATTCTCTCTGTTACATTCTCAAAGAATTTGAAGAAATTTACAAAATAAGATTTATCTTTCATAATACCATGTTGACTAAGTTTAAATAACTAGGCAGTCGTGGAATAATCTCAATCAGAAGGTTGTGGGTTCAAGTTCCACTCCAGAACTTGAACACAAAAAAATCCTGGTTGACTATCCGGTATATACAAATGAGTGGAAGAGATTACAGAGATAGGTAGAGGCAGGCCATGGAAAGATTTGAAAACAAACTCAAAAATCTCACTGAAACTAATACTGAGCTTTCCTGGGAAGAATGGGTTATTCCTCGAGTTTTATTCCTGACATGACTGTTAGAACCTGCACCACATGGATTGCAGTGATTCAAGAAGATAGTTCACCACCACCATCTCAGATTAGATGCAATAGATGCTGCCAGCAAAGCCCACATCCTGTGACATCGAGGAGCAACAGAGAGTAGGAGAGGAGAATGAACTGGTGTTTGGAGAGTGAATCTGTTATTCAGGAAGTAGCTCTAGTAATTATGCAGTAATGCTGTGACACAGGAAGAAAGACTATAAATTGGAGCATGATTTTGGGAAATCAGGTTACACTGCATCTCAGGGAGTAAGACTGACTTGGGGAGTGACTCAGTTCAGCATGGAAACTACTTGGGAATTTCCTGTTGCAATCAGGGAATGACTGACTCAGAGATTGACTCCAGAGTGACCAAAAGGAGGTGTGAGGTGCATCTGGAAGGGGGTAAGGGAGGTGGGCCAGTGCCTGACCTGCTGCAAATCTCCTGCATTTGTTTAATTTCTGGTTTTTCATGCAAAGAAACAGCCATTCAGGCCATCTACCAGTATTATGCTCTATATGAGTTTTCTCCCTGCCTATTTTTATCTCACTCTATCAGCAGCAGATCCTTCTTTTCATTTTTCCCTCATCTCCTTACTTGGCTACACATCAAAACTATTTGCCTTGACCATTCCAAGTGAGAGCAAGTATCACGTTTGAATCATTCTCTTAGAAAAAGTGTTTCTCCTGAAATCCTCATTGGATTTATTATTGACCATCTTATATTTCTAGCCCCTAGTTTTGGACTGCTCCACAAAAGTGGGGGCATCTTGTTCATTTGTCCCCAAATTTTTCTTTTTATAATTCTTCATTTTAAAATATTTCAATGATGTTCTTCCAATCTTTTGGAGGGAAAAAAGTGCTAACCAGTTTACTCTTTCCTGATCATTACAACTTCACAATTCTCAACATCTTCAGGTGTTTTTTGCACCTTCTCCAGTTTCTTTTTGTCCTTTTTCAATATGTTGAGTTGAACTGTACACAGCTCTTCAAATGTAGCTTAGTTCAATATCATTTCTCTATTTTCAAATTATATTCCTCTAAAATAGATCCGGTGTTATTGTTTGATTTTTTTTACAAAATGTCTTTGTTGAGCTGCCTTGTTACCTTAATGATTGATGAATCTGTAATTCTTCCCTTGTACAACTTGTAAATATGACCTTTGGTCCTCTCTAACGTCTCCAATTGAAACAATTTGTTCGCACGAAGCCACAAAGACAAACTGTTGCTATTTTTAAAGCTCCATCAAATCAGCCCTTGGTCTATACTTCCCTCAAGTCGAATCCAATGGGACAAAAATTCTGTGAATGCTTGAAATGTGATAGAGACACCGACCTGCAACACATGCCTGTAACAGACGCTGCAGTTGCACACATAGTAATGGCTCAAGGATGAGCATTGCCCGCATCTGCACACTGACCTGCATAATCTGTGCCAGCATTTGTCTTGACGGGAATCTCACGCAACCCTAATTGGGCCAGCATGGCACCATGGATTGTGTGGTGTTGCCAGCTGCCACAAGTGGGGATGTTGGACCAAGTAAGAGTTTGGGATAGTGCTGGGTCTACACAGCCAATGAGAATAATCCATCATTCTATACTTTTTCCAAACTCCACTGTGCGGATGGATCTCGGTTTGCTTGATCTGGAGCTGGCCATGTTGGTGGTGATGATGTAGAGATGCTGGCATTGGACTGGGGTAAACACAGTAAGAAGCCTACCATGTTGATGGCAGCAGGGGAGGAGGAGGAGGAGGCGGCAGCTCAGGGGGTGATGGGTATGAAGAGAACACCACAAGAGGAGCCACCACCAGCCCTCAGGAATGAGGGCAGGGGGCGATGCTGAAAGCCAGGAGATAGATGAACAGGCTCCTGAGAGGGTGTACAGAAGGCGGAGGGCAAGAAGGCACAGGCCCCACAATTATTTCAAGATCTTCTGCGTGGAGATGTGCTGTTGCCAGCTGCGCTTGTTTAAGACTACGGTGCATTACATTTGTTAGGTGCTCTCACACCTGGCACCTCAGAGGAGCAGTGTCTACCTGCTCCCTGTGGATTTCTATGCCTCTGGATCATTCCAGGCTCCCAGTGGCAACCTAATAGTATTTCCCAGGCCTCTGTGCTAGATTGTGCAGCAGGTCACAGTTGCCCTGTATGCCTGGACTGTTCATAGCAGGAGACCTGGACTCTAGGCTTTGCATCCACCACTGGGATCCCAAATGTACAGGGCACAGTGGGTAGCATGCACATCACCTTGCAGGCTCCCATGCAGGGCTGCAGCAATTTATGAACCAGAAGGTGTTCAACTCCCTGAACATCCAAATCGTCTGTGCCCCTCGGCCCAAAATCATACAGGTCGATGCAGGGGGCTTTGTGATCCGGCAGTTGGACATTCCTGGGCTCTTTGAAAACCAGTCCAGATTCTCAGGATGGCTACTGGATGACAAGGTTTACCCACTAAGGTCATGGCTGATGACACCTGTGTGGAGGCTCCAGACCGAGGGAGGGACTCGCTACAATGAGGTCCATGCAGCCTCCCGGTCCATCGTTGAGCGATGCATCAGTCTGCTGATGATGCGGTTCCGCTGCTTGAACCGCTCTGGGGGGCCCTCCAGTATGACCCTGTGTGTGCTTCATGTATTGGGATTGTTTACGGCATTCTGCACGAGATCGTTCAGCAGCGGGGAGTCCAGCTGGAGCAGGAGGAGCAGCGAGAGGGTGAGGTGGGCACCCCACCACATGAAGATCTGGAGGAAAGATGGTCAGTAGTCATGGCAGGTGTCCAGCAAGGAAGGGCAGCAAGGGTCATCTTGATTGCAGCCCGCTTCACCTAGCTGGTGTTGTGCAGTGAGGGGGTGTGCAACCAACACACATGCACCACACCCCAGGTGCAAGTGTGGCCGCTATTCCCCTCCAAACCAACCTGGGCCCTCAAACCATCACATCACCCTTTCCCCCAGAAACATCTGACTTATTAATGTGTTTGGGCTGGCAATGGTTGTGAATCTTGTTTGAAGCTGGAGGACGATGCTAACTCACTGTTGTGCACATACTGTAGTACTGCCCTGGTGCAACTCAAATCTGACTCCCACCTATACTCTGAATGCACCCTGCCACCCTGGCCCAGATAACTGTAAGGGTTGGGGATACTTACATCAAGGTTCTGGTAACTGTTGGGAAGGTAGGGCAGGCACTCTGAAACATGGGCTGAGTCTGCAAGGCTCAGCAAAAAGCACCTCTATGTTTGGAGGTCAGGATCACAGCATGATGTGCAATTAACAATTTATTGTGCTCTTAACATAAATGATTACCAAGCCGTTACTAATGCTGGCCTTCATCTGTGCCCTCTAGTGAACTACAACTTTCTAACTTTGTGCAGTCTACTGCTTCTTGCAGCTGCTACCTCAGGATACACATTGGAGGTGGAAGTATCCAGCTGTGATGCACGCCCTATTGCCCGTAATGCCCTTGGCACATGTTCCCTGGATGGCTGGGACTTGGAGGTTTGCGTCTGACTTGTAGCTGACACTGTTTCTGTGCCACTCCTGCATCTCACTGGTCCTGAGATGCCTCAGTTGAGGAAGGGGAAAATTGGTAGGTCTCTGGATGTTTGGGAACTATGGGTGAAAGAGCCCAGCATGGGCTCAAGCTCTTCCCCCTCCCTTGGGGTGCCCAGAGGTACCCCAGAAAGTATCAAGTTAAACCTTCTCTCACTTTATACTTTGCTTCTAGGTCTAGGTCTGGGACTCCAGGACTGGCAGAGCCAGGTGATGCTGGAGTTTCTGGAGCTCAATTCAGCTACCCTGATATCTCATGGAGTGCCCCTGAAGCCTCTGGGCACCCCAAGGGAGGGGGAATGCATCCTAGATGCATTTACTCCATGATTTGTGATCCTCAAGCCTTGGCCCTCTGAGAAGTGAACAAGCTCCAGAGCCATTCTGCTAAAGCACTCTAGGACCTCAGCAGTCGGCCTGAGCCTGGGCTAAGTTGTCGATGTTCATAGCCACTGCCTGCTGTATCTACAGAATGCCAGCGTGGGGCAAGACCATGGCCAGCAGTGTCTCCCACATGCCCCTGACACCCATGGCCATCAAAAGCTGTGCCTCCTGGATCCCAGAAACACACTCCCTCATGGCCCATAGTGCCTCCAGGATGGCCTGGACCCGCTCACCCATGAGAACAGACCCCTGAGCCAGACTTTCCATTGCAGTCACCATCCTGGCAGTGTTGGACTGGATCTCACGCTGTGTTGAAACCTCCTGCACCAGCATTCTGTTTGACTCCCCTAAACAACCTTGCAAACAGTCCTTCCACAGCTCCTTGGGTTTTCTGATGCATCTCCACCAGCCTTGGGAGGAACAAACCAGGGCCCAGCAGCTAGTTTAGGGACAGCTGAATCCTGGCCTCCAGCAGACCTCAGTCTGCCCAAGCCCTTGGATGTGCCCCACCCCCACCCAATGTACATCAGAGGCTGTGATGTACTCACCAGATCGTGACCCAGAAACCTCAAACTAAAGGTACCCAGCACAGTGATCATCTTTGTGTTGGTACATTGTGTGGTACATGCTTTAGTGTTGCTGTCCTCAGAAGATTTCTCAGTGCCTCTGTCCGACATGTCATCCAGGAGGTCATGGGCAGTTTGCTCCAGAGCTGCAAAAAAGAACACACAAAATGAGGAGGGAGGTAAAACCTTCCATGCCGCATTGCACTTACTTAGAGGAGGACTAAGGAGGGTGCGCTTCTGCTTATTTGCATGCTGTATGATGACCTGGCTGTCAGTGACCATTTGGGATGGCCATCATCTTCTGCTAGCTCCATGACATGCTCCTCCATGATAGTGGAGGGAGATCCACTGGGGACTTCCACTGCCCGGCGGCAACAAGGCCCGCCAAGGTGTGTCCAGGGTAGAAGACACGGTAGTGGAAAGTGTACAGCAGCATCCTGTAAAGGAAACACCTCTGTGCAATGGTCAGTGTGTAATGTCCTGGAGGCTATAAGAGAAAAGGAGATGGTAGATTCTGTCAGATGGTTCCTTGAGCAGGCTGTCAGTGTCATCTGGCAGAATGCCTCATAACCAGAGCTCACAAACAAGCACCAAGATCTGGCTTGTCTGGTGGTGAGAAGGCCACTCCCTGTCAGATCCTTTATGCATGCCTGAGGTCTCAATGTCACTGCACACTGCCCTCAAAGGGCTGTGGGGCTGATGAGATGGTCACACACCTTGTGGAATGTGCCTTTGCAAAGAAGGTCTGGAGTGAGATGCAGTGGTATTTGTCGAGGTTCATCCTGAGCAGCTTGGTGACGTAGGACTCTGAGCTCTATGCATTGTTTCCGGTGACGCACGCCGAGACAAATATCAACTGCTGCTGGAGGGTCATCAACTTGGTGAAGAACTCATTTCGAAAAGTCCGCCCGAAACTTACTGATCTTCCAGATGAAAGAACTGTCCTCAACCGAGTGTTGCAGACTGGCACATTCCAAGGTCCAGGACTACGTGCTGAGGGACACGCTGAAGCTTGGAGCAGCCACTGCAAAGGCACAATGGGGAAAGGCCACGCCATAAGGCCCTTTAATGGAGGCAGACCGAGGGCCCGGGAACCTCAGAATACCCTCAGCCTGCGTAACTGTGTGCCAGTCTGAGAAATAATGGCACACAGTAAAATTTGAGGCACGTATGTAGTTTTAAGTTTTGAAATGTAATGACTATAATTTTGTTAAGAACTGTGAAAATGTTTTTTTCTCCACAGTTTGAAATTTTTAGACATGTAAGGTTGCAATGGTTTAATTGAGATTTTTTATGAATAAAGTATATTTTTGAAATTAAAAAAGGGGCACGGAGGACATTTCCACAAAGGTGGTTCATGCTGTGGGGCACCTGACCTGGGAGGGGGAGTCTAGGCTTAGGGTCATTGTGAAATTCTGTCCGAGCAGAGGCACACTCGGGCGGAATCCCACCGCACAGTTCTTCAGGTTCAAGACCGCGTGTGTCCTCAGGTCTAAGCATGGCCATCCTAAGATCTTGGATGGCTTTGGCTATGTGCCGGATGGCCACCACTGCATGCTCAGCCAGCACATGAAGGCTCATCCAGTCCACTCCTCCACCGCCCAGAACGTCCCCAATCCTGGTCACTCTGGCGTCATGCCCTTCTCTCCGCCAGCCACCTCAAGTCCGCTCTTCCAATTATACAGCTAAAGAAGCAGATTCCTGAACAGCGGCTCTCGCTGCCTCGGCTTCCTGGATTTATGTACAGGAGCTGCACATCGTAATTCAGGTCATGCAATTGGCGGAAGAAATACGGCATCAGGGCACAGCATTGTGGAGGAGGCTTAATGCAAAGGTATCTCTGCTGGGTCTGGAGGGGGATGTTTGCTACCTGGGTGTGAAGGCACACCAGCCCCTGACTGCCTCCCGAAGTGGGAGATACAGAAGTTAGACAGATCGGTTGCAATCGGTTGTCCCAGAAGAACTGGACAAGGGCTGTCTGGATGTTTGTAGCGAAGTCAGAGGGAGGGATCACAGTGATCAGCTGGTACCACAACATGGAGAGACAGCACTCAGGGCAGTTCCGTCCTACGACTCAGGCGAGGGTTGATTTTGGTCTCCAACTTCTGCCAGAATTCCTCAGCCAGGCAAAGATGGACTCTCAATAGAGGACGCTGGTCCTGCTCCAGGTGAAAAGCCTGAGCTCCTCCAGGAAGGGGTCCATCTGCCATGGACCAACCAGGAGTCTGGAGCTGTTGGTTCAGCTGAACCTAGTAAGAAGTCTGACAACACCAGGTTTAAGTCCAACCGATTTATTTGAATAAATAAAATTATCAAATAAATCGGTTGGACTTAAACCTGGTGTTGTCAGACTTCTTACTGTGTTTATCCCAGTCCAACGCCGGCATCTCTACTTCATGACTACTATCCAGTTGAACCTGGCAGAGGAGGTGGTGGAGTACATGGCCTGGCTTTCCCACATCCTCTGCAGGTCAGCCGGGTCCGTAAATATGAGTAAGCCAACAGGACCACCCCAATGCCCAGCTGCACAAAGCCAGACTCAATAACCTCCTCTACAAAAGGCACAGAAATGGCTCCACAGAAACTGAATACAGTTGGCTGGACAAGGAACAGCCCTGCTGTACTCCTCTCCCAAAGCAAAAGGGCCCCATTAGAGATCTAAAGCTTGAATCAGACACTTTGCGGCAGAGTACAGTAATCGGTTTCAGGCAACAAAATGCATCCCAAACCCGAACATCCACAGAGTTCCGAGTAGATACTCATGCTCCACCCTGTCGAATGCCTTCTCCTGATCAAGAACAGGAAGGCACTCAACAAACCTTTGGGAGTAGTGGATTAGGCCCTGGACCAGATGGCAATGATGTAGAGATGCCAGCATTGGACTGGGGTAGTAAATCTGATAGCTTTCAGTGTTTGTGCCTTCATCAGGCTCATTTGCCTGACGAAGGCACAAATGCCGAAAGCTAGCAGATTTACTATCAAATAAATCAGTTGGATTTAAAATTGGTGTTGCCAGACCTCTTACCAGGTGGCAATGACAGCCCTGCGCCAAGAGAGGGACACCTCCCCGGTTGCAATACTCTCCTCCAGGACTCCTGTGTAGTTATTCACCAGGACATCCCAGAATGCCCTGAAGAATTCCCCGGTCAGCCTGTCCAGCCTTGGGGCTTTCTACCTCAAGAGGCTGTCAAAGATGTCGGTCAGCTCCCCCAGGTCTATAGGAACCTCAAGCTTGCTGGCGCCCTCCAGGCTGATCTGTGGTAGGTCCATGCAACCTGGACATTCTCTCTTCCACCTTCTTATTTCGGGAAAGGGATACGAAGTCTGAGGTCAAGTACCAACCGACTCAAGAACAGTATCTTCCCTGCTGCCATCAGACTTTTGAATAGACCAACCTTGCATTAAGTTGATCTTTTTCTACACCCTAGCTATGACTGTAACACTACATTCTCTCATGCTTCCTTCTCTATGAACAGCATGTTTTGTTAGTATAGCACGCAAGAAACAATGCTTTTCACAGTATGCTAACACATGTGACAATAATAAATCAAATCAAATCAGATCTGGCAAATCAGAACTAGTCATCCATGAGGTACTATGGACCACCAGCAGCCATGTTGGGAAGATGCCGGTGATGGATGGGGTAAGCACAGTAAGAAATCTCTCAACACCAGGTTAAAGTCCAACAGGTTTATTTGGTAGTAAATGCTACTAGCTTTCGAATGCTATCCCTTCATCAGGTAAGTGGAGAGTTCTGATCACAAACAGGGCATTTTGTTTGTGTCCTGTTTGTGATCACACAAACACCATATGGTTTACAGAGTACTGATTAGAATGCAAGTCTTTATAGCTAATCTGCTATTCAAGTCTTAAAGATGCAGACAACTTCATTCACATTGTTTGCACCTTTGTGCTGAAGCCTTCCAGCTGGGAGACTGCAATTGTCATCCTACCCCATTTACCCACCTCCCTTCTTGATTCCAGTGCATCTCAAGAGGAACAGCATGAATAGGATAGAATGGATATGTCCTCTTGGGTTAAATGTCCTTTTGGAAAGTCAGTGCAGACTCAATGAGCCAAATGGCCTCCTTCTGCACTTTAGGGACTCTGTGATATTTAGTTTGGAACATGAATTAATATAAATTGCTTGTACTGAACAAGCTGTTTCTCACATCCACAAAATCCCATCTCTGATAAACAAATACCTGATTCCTTCTCAGACCAAACTCACTGCCTGAGACCCAAGTCTGACTGTGGCCCCAACCCGGAAATTGGACTCCTTCTCCATCAGTGACAGGCACTGTCTGCTTCAATTAGGAATTAAACAATGCTGCTTAAAACCCTGCTGTGATTATTTGTCATGATGTAGAGATGCCAGTGTTGGACTGGGGTAAACTCAGTAAGAGGTCTGACAACACCAATTTTAAATTCGCCTGACGAAGGCTACAAAGGCCGAAAGCTAGCAAGTTTACTATCAAATAAATCGGTTGGATTTAAAATTGGTGTTGTCAGACCTATTACTGTGATTATTTGAGCAATGCCATCTTTGTTTCTGGCTGTTGCCTAATCATAGTCAGTAGTAATGTGGTAATGGAATAAAACATTAATACAACATTGGCAAAATATGCAGTCTTTTATTTCACCCCATCAATACCGAGACAAACTGTCTCTGTACCCATCTACTTTCTAAAGTGCTTATGCTTCAATTGAGTTTTCTTCCTACCTATTTTTTCACAGGGTATCAGCAGATCCTTCTATTTCATTCTCCCTCATCTATTTACCTGGATTTCCATCAAATCTATTTGCTTCAACCATTCCCTGAGGGAACAAGTTCCACATTCTAATCTCTCCTGTCTCTCCTGAATTCCTCATATGACTTGGAAGAGGGAGTAAATGGAGTGATCAGCAAGTTTGCAAACGATACAAAGATGGCTGGACTTGCGGATAGTGAGGAGCATTGTCAGGCGATGCCGCAGGACATAGATAGGCTGGTAGCTTGGGCAGATGGATGGCAGATGGAATTCAATCCTGATAAATGCTAGGTGATGCATTCAGGAGAAAGAATGTAGGGGGAAGGTATATGATAAAGGGTAGACCTATTAAGAGTATAGAAATGCAGAGGGACCAGGGGGTGCAGATGCACAAGTCTCTGAAGGTGGCAGAGCAAGTGGAGAAGGTTGTGAAGAAAGCATATGGTATGCTAGCCTTTATAGGAAGGGGTACAGAGTACAAGAGCTGGCCTTTAATGTTGCAGTTGTATAAAACGTTAGTTACACCTCATTTGGAATACTGCGTCCAGTTCTGGTCGCCTTACTACCGGAAGGACGTGGAGACTCTGGAGAGAGTGCAGAGGAGGTTTACCAGGATGCTGCCTGGTATGGAAGGGCTGAGTTACAAGGAGAGGTTAGGCAAATTGGGACTGTTTTCCTTAGAAAGACGTAGACTTAGAGGAGATCAAATAGAGGTGTACAAGATTATGAGGGGTATAGATAGAGTAAACAGGGTTAAGCTTTTTCCTAGGATGGACTTGAATAGTACGAGGTGTCACAGGCTTAGGATGAGGAGAGTAAGGTATAATCTGGATGCTAGAGGGAGTTTTTTCACACAGAGGGTGGTGGGGGTATGGAATGCGCTGCCAAGTAAAGTGGTGGAGGCAGGCACTCTGGAGTTATTTAAGAAATACTTAGATGGGCACATGAACAGAATGGGAATGGAGGGGTATAGAAAACTGATTTAAATAGGGATCATGAGCCTTGGGAGTCCCTGGGAAGTGTGTAAATAGATGATGATATTGATGTACTTGTTTTTATTCCTACAGGTGCTTTGGTCCACCTTGTTGTCTAACGAGGGGCATACACGCGATGGGTCGTGAAAGGGCTGCTCTTGGATTTTTTTTTGAGAGTATCCTAGTGCTTCACGTCGTTAGTGTACGCTTGACCTGGACCATTTGATGGGCAACACGACAGCTCAGTGACTATCGCTGTGCTGTGCAGATACATGGACTTGGGCCTGTGTCTGTGGGAGTTTGCGCATTCTCCCTGTGCTTGCGTGGGTTTTCTCCGGGCGCTCCGGTTTCCTCCCACATCCCAAAGATGTGCCCTTAGGCTAACTGGCAAAACAAATTCTCCCTAAATTGTCTCAAACTTGGTTTTTAATCCATAGATCTATAAACATAGACAGGGATCACGGGTAGAGGTGAGAACACTGGGGTGACGGCACGGGCTTGTTGGGCCGAAGGGCCTGTTTCCTGTGCTGTTTTATTCTTTCTTCTTTGGATTTATTATTGACCATTTTGTATCTATTTTTGAACTCCCCCAAACAAATGGGAACATTTCCTCACAATTTCCTCACAATCAGGCAGCATCGGGAACAGACAGCGGAGTGAGCAGGGAGCAGAGTGTGAGCTGTAAGGGCTTTGGCTCATCGGGCTGATGCAAAAAGGGCGAGGCAAGGTAAGTTTAAAAGTTTGAATTACTTTTTTTTAATGAGTGTGAAGCCACTATGTTGTTCCCAGTGTAGGATGTGGGAGGTCCTGGAGGCTGCTGGCCTCCCAGACGTCCATATCTGTGCTGGGTGTATTGAGCTATGGTTCCTAAGGGAACGTGTTAGGGAACTGGAATTGCAGCTCGAGTACCTTCGTCTGGTTAGAGAAAATGAGGAGGTGATTGACAGGATCAATGGTAGGTGGTCACACCAGGGCCACAGGAGGAAGGCAAATGGGTAACAGTCAGAAAGGGGAAAGCTCAGGTGATAGAGAGCACCTCAGTGGATGTGCCCCTTCATAATAAGTACTCCTGTCTGAGTACTGCTGGGGAGGACAGCTTACCTGGGGGAAGCAGCAGTGGCCGTGTCCCTGGAGTTAGCCCGACCCAGTAGTTCAAAAAAATAAGGAAAAGAGGAGGAAGGCAGTGTTAATAGAGAACTCTATAGTGGGGGTCGGCGGAACGGCGGGTGGGGCTGGGTGTGGTGGTGGGAGACAGGCGTTTTTGTGGACGCAGACTGGAATCTCAGATGGTGGTTTGCCTCCCTGGTGCCAGGATCTGCGATGTGTCTGGACACTGACATAGGTAGGAAGATGGAAGGGGCCATGTAAAGGGAATATAGAGAGTTAGGTAGACAGTTGAGAAAGAGGAACGCAAAGGTAATAGTCTCAGGATTGCTGCCTGTGCCACAGGAGAGTGAGAGCAGGAATAGAATGAGGTGGAGGATAAATACGTGGCTGAGGGACTGGAGCAGGGGTCAGGGATTCAGGTTCCTGGATCATTGAAATCTCTAGGGGCAGATAGAACATAGAACATAGAACATTACAGCACAGAACAGGCCCTTCGACCTTCGATGTTGTGCCGACCAAAATAAAAAGCAATGCCCCTCCAAACTAAACCATTCTCTTCTCTTCCATATACTTATCAATTAACCTCTTAAATGCCACCAAACTTGGCGCATCTACAACAGCTGCAGGCAGGGCATTCCACTCCCTAATCACTCTTTGAGTAAAGAACCTACCTCTGATATCCGTCCTATAACTCATACCCCTTAATTTATAGCTGTGTCCCCTCGTGCTAGCCATGTGACCTGTGCAATAAAGATGGGTGGCACTTGAATCTCAGGGGGAACCAATATTTTAATGAGAAGGTTGGCTAAGGCCTGGGGGGACTTTAAACTAGAAAGGTTGGGGGGATGGAATCGAGATGAGGTGACTGAGGGCTCGCAAGTAGAGAAGGATGTAGACAGTGTAAGAGGGAGGATAGATGGGTGATTGAGAAGAGGAGTGCCTAGACCAAAGGACTGAGATGTGTCTATTTTAACGCCAGGAGTGTAGTGAATAAAGTGAATGAGCTTAGAGCATGGATTGCTACTTGGGAATGTGATGTGGTGGCCATTACAAAGACTTGGATGTCTCAGGGATAGGACTGAGTACTTCAGGTGCCAGGATTCAGATGGACAGGAAGGACAGGGAGTGAGGCAAAAGAGGGGGCGGAGTGGCACTATTAATCAGGGATAGTGTCACGGCTGTAGAGAAGTGTATGTCGTGGAGGGACTGTCCACGGAGTCTCTGTGGATGGAAGTTAGGAACAGCAAGGGTTGGTAACTTTGCTCGGTGTTTTCTATAAGCCGCCCAATAGTAACAGGGATGTTGAAGTACAGATAAGGAAACAGATCCCGGAGAGATATAGTAATAACAGAGTTGTCATGATGGGAGACTTTAATTTCCCAAACATCGACTGCAATATCCCTAGGGTAAGGGGTTTGGATAGGGAGGAATTTGTTAGACGTATTCAGGAGGGTTTCCTGACACAATATGTGGATAAGCCTATGAGAGGAAAGGCTGTATTTGATCTGATATTGGCTAATGAACCTGGACAGGTGTCAGATCTCTCAGTGGGAGAGCATCTTGGGGATAGCAATCATAATTCTATGTCCTTCACAATAGCATTGGAAAGAGATAGGATCAGGTAAGCTAGGAAAGTCTTTATCTGGAGTAAGGGAAAATATGAGGCCGTCAGGCAGGAAATTAGATGAGTAAATTGGAAGGAGGTGTTCTTGGGTGAAGTACCAAAGGAACGTGGCAGATTTTCAAGGAATGTTTGGAGCTCTGCACGACAACGTTCCGATGAGACAGGGAGGTTTTGGTAGGTTACAAGAACTGTGGTGCACAAAGATTATAATGAACCTAGTCAGAAAGAAAAGAAAGGCATACAGAAGGCGTAGAGAGCTAGGAGATGTTAAGGATCTAGAGGAACATACAGGTTGCAGGAAGGAGCTTGAAAAGGAAATTAGGAGAGCCAGAAGGGGTCATGAGAACATAGAACATAGAACATTACATCACAGAACAGGCCCTTCGGCCTTCGATGTTGCGCCGACCAATATAAAAAGCAATGCCCCTCCAAACTAAACCATTCCTTCTCTTCCATATACTTATCAACTAACCTCTTAAACGCCACCAAACTTGGCGCATCTACAACAGCTGCAGGCAGGGCATTCCACTCCGAACCACCCTTTGGGTAAAGAACCTGCCTCTGATATCCTGTCCTATAACATCACCCCTTAATTTAAAGCTGTGTCCCCTCGTGCTAGCTTTTTCCATCCTAGGAAAAAGGCTATCACTGTCCACCCTATCTAAACCTCTAATCATCTTATATGTTTCGATCAGGTCCCCTCTTAGCCTCCTCCTTTCTAACGAAAACAACCTCAAATCCCTCAGCCTCTCCTCATAAGACCTGCCCTCCATACCAGGCAACATCCTGGTAAACCTCCTCTGTACCCTCTCCAATGCCTCCACATCTTTCTTATAATGTGGGGACCAGAACTGCACACAATACTCCAAGTGCGGCCGCACTAGAGTTTTGTACAGTTGCAACATGACGTTGCGGCTCCGAAATTCAATCCCTCTACCAATAAAAGCCAAGACTCCATATGCCTTCCTAACAACCTTCTCGACTTGACTGCCTACTTTCAGGGATCTATGCACATACACACCAAGATCCCTCTGTTCATCTAGACTACTAAGAATCCTACCATTAGCCCTATACTCTACACATTTATTATTTCTGCCATAGTGCATTACCTCACACTTTTCCACATTAAACTCCATTTGCCACCTCTTGGCCCAGCTCTGCAACTTGTCCAAGTCTCTCTGCAAACTATAACACCCCTCTTCACTATCTACCGCTCCACTGACTTTGGTGTCATCTGCAAGTTTACTAATCCATCCCTCAATACCCACATCCAGATCATTTATAAAAATTACAAACAGCAGGGGCCCCAAAACAGACCCCTGAGGTACACCACTTGTCACCGAACTCAAGATGAATATCTCCCATCAACCACCACCCTCTGTCTTCTATCTGCTAGCCAATTCCTAACCCAATTAGCTAAATCACCCTCTATCCCATACATCTGCATTTTCTGCAGAAGTCTTCCATGGGCCACCTTATCAAACGCCTTACTAAAGTCCATATATACCACATCAACCGCCTTACCCCCATCCACCTCCTTAGTCACTTTTTCAAAAAACTCAATGAGGTTAGTAAGGCACGACCTACCCTTCACAAAACCATGCTGACTATCTCCAATCAATTCATTACTCTCTAAATAACTATAAATCCTATCCCTAATTATTCTCTCCAATACTTTGCCCACAACAGAAGTAAGACTCACTGGCCTATAATTCCCTGGAAGGTCTCTCTTCCCCTTCTTGAACAACGGGACCACATTCGCTATCCTCCAGTCCTCCGGAACCACACCCGTAACCAACGACGACCTGAAGATCAGAGCCAGAGGCTCTGCAATCTCCTCTCTTGCCTCCCAGAGAATCCTAGGGTAAATCCCGTCCGGCCCAGGGGACTTATCCAACTTCAAACCCTCGAGAATATCTAGCACATCCTCCCTATCTACTTCGATACCTTCCAGTTTGCTACCCTGTACCTCAGTGTTCTCCATAACTACATTTACATCACCCTGCGTGAATACCGAAGAGAAATATTTATTCAGTACCTCTCCAATCTCCTCAGGCTCCACGCACAACTTCCCACTGCTGTCTATGACTGGCCCTAATCTTGCCCTAACCAATCTTCTATTCTTAACATATCTAAAGAAAGCTTTAGGATTCTCCCTAATCCTATCAGCCAAAGTCTTCTCATGTCCTCTCTTTGCTCTCCTCAATTCCCTCTTTAGCTCCCTCCTGGCTAATCTATAGCTATCCATTGCACTAACCGAGCCTTCAATCCTCATCCTGACATAAGCCTCCTTTTTCCTTTTAACCAGCAAATCAACTTTTTTGTACACCAAGGTTCTCTTACTCGACCATTTCCTCCTTGCCTGACAGGGACATACTTATCAAGGACCCGCAGCAGCTGCTCCTTGAATAAGCTCCACATTCCAGATGTTCCCAGTCCCTGTAGCTTCCTAGTCCAATCTATGCACCCTAATTCTCTCCTGATGGCCTCATAATTACCCTTCCCCCAGCTATAACTACTGCCCTCAGCTTCATGCCTATCCCTATCCATCACTAAGGTGAACGCAACCGAATTGTGGTCACTATCACCAAAATGTTCACCAACCTCCAAGCCTAACACCTGGCCTTGGCGGGTAAGATTAAGAAGAACCCTAAGGCGTTCTACAAATATGTGAAAAGTAAAAGGATGAGATTTGAAGGAATAGGACCTATAAAAGATCTAGAGGAAAAAGTCTGTGCGGAATTGGTAGAAATGGCAGAAGTGCTTAATGAGTACTTTGCCTCGGTATTCATGGTGGAAAATGATCTGGGTGGTTACACTGCACGTTTGCAGCAGACTGAAAAGATTGAGTATGTGGACATTAAAAAAGAGGATGTGTTGGAACTTTTCAATTGCATTAAGATATATAAGTCGCTGGGACCGGATGGGATGTACCCCAGGTTACTGTGGGAGGTGAGAGAAGAGATTGCAGAGCCTCTGGTGATGATCTTTACGTCGTCGATGGAAACGGGAGAGGTTCCAGAGGATTGGAGGATTGCAGATGTGGTTCCTATTTTCAAGAAAGTGAACAGGGATAACCCAAGAAATTACCAACTGATGAGTCTGACCTCAGTGGTTGGTAAGTTGATGGAGAGGATACTGAGCAATAGGATCTATGAACATTTAGAGAAGTTTAGTATGATCAAAAGTAGTCAGCATGGCTTTGTCAAGGGCAGGTCGTGCCTTACAAACCTAGCTGAGTTCTTTGAAAATGTGACAAAACACATTCACGAAGGAAGAGCAGTGGATGTGGTTTATGTGGACTTCAGCAAGGCATTTGATAAGGTGCCCCATGCAAAACTTCTTGAGAAAGTGAGAGGGCATGGGATCCAAGGGGCTGTTGCCTTGTGGATCCAGAACTGGCTTGCCTGCAAAAGGTAGAGAGTGATTGTGGATTTTCTGCATGGAGGTCAGTCTCCAGTAGTGTCCCAGGGATCTGTTCTAGGACCCTTGTTGTTTGTTATTTTCATAAATTACCTGGATGAGGAAGTGGAGGGATGGGTTGGTAAGTTTGTCGACAACATGAAGGTTGGTGATGTTGTGGATAGTCTGGAGGGATGTCAGAAGTTGCAGCGTGACATAGATAGGATGCAAGACTGGACGGAGAAGAGGTAGATGGACTTCAACACAGATAAATGTATAGTGGTCCATTTTGGCAGGTCCAAAGGAATGAAGGAGTATAATATCAAGGGTAGGACTCTTAGCAGTACAGAGGATCAGAAGGACCTTGGAGTCCGAGTCCATAGAACTCTTAAATCAGCCTCGCAGGTGGAAGATCTGGTCAAGAAGGTGTATGATGTACTAGCCTTCAATAATCGAGGGATTGAGTTTAAGAGTCGGGAGATAATGCTGCAACTTTATAAGACCCTTGTCAGACCCCACTTAGAGTACTGTGTGCAGTTCTGGTTGCCCCACTACAAGAAGGATGCAGAAGCTATTGAGAGGGAGTAAAGGAGATTTACAAGGATGTTGTTTGGATTAGGTGGCGTGCCTTATGAGGATAGGTTAAAGGAGCTAGGTCTTTTCTCCCTGGAGAGACGAAGGATTAGAGGTGATCTGATAGGGGTATGTAAGATGTTGAGAGATATAGATAGGATGGATTCTCAGAGGCTATTTCCCAGGGCTGAAATGATTGCTATGAGAGGACACAGGTTTAAGGTGCTGAGGAGTGGTACAAAGGAGATGTCAGGGATAGGTTTTTCACTTAGAGAATAGTGAGTGAGTGGAATCGGCTGGTTGTGGAGGCGAACTCGCTGGGGTCTTTTAAGAGACTTCTGAATGAGTACGTGGGATTTAATGGGATTGCGGGTTATAGATACGCCTGGTCTATATCTATCAGGGATAGATCAATGCAACTTAGTGGGCCAAAGGACCTGTTTGTACTATAGTGTTCTATGTTCTATGTTAATTTACCTGCAAAAATCATTCTGAAGAAGCCTTCTCTTTCCTAGAACAGAAAGTGCTAGCTTGTTCAGTCTTTCCTGATTATCTACAGTCTCTTAATTCTTAACATCATTCTTATTGATGATTTTGTTGCACTTTCTTCAGTTCCTTTCTGTCCTTTCAATATGCTGATCTGAACCATACACAGCTCTCCAAATGTGGTTTAAACAAGGTTCTAGACAAGTTTAACATCACTCCTTAGCTTTTCAATTCTGGTTATTATCAGGTTGCTGTTTGTGGGAGCTTGTCATGTACAAATTGGCTGCCATATTTCTTACATTACAACAGAGACCACACTTAAAACAGTGTTTCATTTTATACAAAGTATTTTGAGATGCTGAATTTATGACAGTTGATATATAAATGCAAAGCAATGAAGATGTGATGAAGGGTCATCCAGACTCTAAACATTGGCTCTACTCTCTCTTCACAGATGCTATGAGATTTTCCAACATTTTCTGTTTTTGTGTGTGATATAAATGCAAGTCATTTTTTCCTTACGGAAATATTCAGCTTCCTGTGAACTGAAAATTCATTGATGGAGAAAGTATACCAGCCCCCAGTGACATTGACCAGTATATTATTATTAAAAATTGGGCAAAATTAAGATTAAAACGTGAAATTGACATAAAAGGTAATTGATAAGGGTAATAGACTGACAGGGATTTGATATGCAAATTAGCATATCAATGAGGTCAAGTGACTAGGGGAAAACAATGGGGTATTCAAGAGGTAACTTCAAAGTGAGGAGATAATGAAATTAACACATGTGCAAAAAACCAGGTTCACAGAGTGGGTAACATCAAAGAGAAAAAATGATATATCCTTAGCATAATAATTGAAGGAAGGAACACAATAGCAGGAGCAACCATCACAGCCATACCCAGCTGCAGAGAACAGTCTCCCCAAAACCAAGAAAAAAAGGCAGCTGGTTAAGAGCCAAAATGTAGAGATGCCAGCGTTGGACTGGGGTAAACTCAGTAAGAGGTCTGACAACGCCAATTTTAAACCCAACCGATTTATTTGATAGTAAACTTGAGCTATCAAATAAATCGGTTGGATTTAAAATTGGTATTGTCAGACCTCTTAGTAAGATCCAAAAAACAAACCTCTTCACTGAAACTGAAGGCACGTTTCTCAATCATCAACAAATATCTTCTGCATGTTAATTATCTAATTATGGATTTAACTTGGAGTTGTATAATATTGGATGTTATTTGGGATGTTTCAGAGTTGGTCACGCAATACTCTGTGTGTGTGTGTGTGTGTGTGTTAGCCATCTGTGTCGTTAAATGTTATAGTTTATTCCTTCTTGGGTCTTTTTATGTTAATAAATATTATTTTATTAATTGATATCAAAATGACTGGGATATTCATCTTTTCTCATCGTATGCCAAATTGAAAATGTACACCACTAAGAACCAGTGTTCCAAGTTACTCTTTTGGGTTTTGGGATGCCCTCACATTTAGCATCACATTTAACAGAATTATAGCATTGTGTACTGGACTCTTACTGTAGCTCCTGAGCATTTCAATGACGATGAACACACCTTGCTGATGAATCAGGTAGTTTGATTTAAACACCAAGATATAAGATATAAATTGATACAGAGCATTAATAAAACAGCAAACAAACAACAACACAATACTCAGCTTACACCAAACATCAACCAAAATAACAAAGTATTTGAAAATGACTCAAGATCTTTCTCAGAACATGAAATAAATCTTGGAAGAATGTAAGGTAACATATTACACCGTTATTATATTGGGGTATAATGGGCTGAGGGGAATTCAGATCTGTAGAGACTCAGCCCCATTCCCTCACCATACTCAGGATAGCATTTCTTCCATACAAGAGACTACAAACATTACCCATGGTACTAGTCAAATATGCATCACCTTTATGCATCTGTCTATAATTCACATCATCAACTAAAGCAGGGTCTGATTCTATCCCATACTCACTCCTTAGAGCTGACTCACTTTACTAACACACACACACATACCTAATTTTCAACTGTCTGCCCTTTGACTCTCCATTCACCACAATGCTTCTGTAACCGTCAATCTGGTAATCCAACCTCTAGACAATTGTTCCCAAATTACCTTTACTCTCTTCCTTCCTGGTTGATCACTGCTTCTCAAACTCAAAGGGTTAAAGATTTGAAAGTGCCTGTCATCCATCACCTGATCAGCTAAAACTGCACTCTCACAGGATAGATAAATGGTTCTGAAGGTTTTGTGAGAACAGGTCATGTGACAAGTAACCATTTTGAAATCTCTTCTTACAGCTACTATGCTCAGAAGCAGTAGCAGAAGTACTACCAATGAACTATCAAAGTAACATCTCACTCTCTCAAATTAAAGCTCTTGTACAGCCTAAAAGTCCTGCACGGAGATAGCGAGTTTTCATCAAAGAGAACTTCAGGGGAAAACTCTCTGATTTCAAGAAAAGACAGATTAAGAAATGAAATTGTGTGCAGAAAGTGCAGTTACACAGACTTCAAGCCAGCCTCTGGAATTTTGACCAGCAAATGACTCAAATTGTGAATCTATTTTTACCTTTCAGCATTGACATTCCAACTTTGCGAAAAAGTATAACTGGTAAAATTTTCCATCCTTACGTCTGATCAAATATGTATACCAAAAGCATGAGTTTACATGTTTTAAAATTTTGCTTTCTTTACCTGGGTGGATTTTAACTCAATAAAAATTAACCCCTTTGGTTAAGAAAACATAAATAAAACATTGAGAAAATTTCTTCATCCTCCTGAATTCATAAAAAGTCAGATCTGGAAGGGTAAATTAGGTGATTTAGCTTTGACCCCTCCTCAAGTGGTCATTATGGATCTGATAACTGTGTGAAGACTTTATTATAAAACTCATACTGATCTGTGAGTGCATTGATGGATACACTAATTGTGTGGAAGCTCTTTCACACTTCTCACATCTGAATGGTTTCTCTGGTCCTTCAGAAGGAGTGGTGAGAGCTTTGTCACAAACATTGTACCTGAAGAATTTTTTGGCTGTGTGAATCCTCTGCTGCCCCAGGCAGGTCAAAGGCGTAACCAAAGTCTCATCACAATCATCATCGTGTGGATCTTCTGTTTGAACAGGGTGTCCAATGATCTTGAGATGATGCCCATCTCAGACCTGAATGATTTCTCCCTGTTTAAATCCTCTGCTGTCTCAGGAGTCTCATAGACATCACAAAGATTTTATCACAAACTTAGCGTTTAGATGGTTTTTTCTCTGTGTGAACTGTCGGAAGGTGGAGGAGGCTTCTTAACTCTTCTGAAAGCTTTGTCTCACACCTCATACTTAATTAGTTCCACCCTGTGTGAATGTGTTGAGATAAGAGGTTCAGTAAGCATGAGAATGACTTGAAAGACATCTCACATATGATGATTTCTCCTCACAAAAGCTGAGATATACAAAGGATAGAGATATACAAAATTGTGAGAGGCATAGACAGGGAGGGTATTCAGGGCCTTTTACCCAGGGTGGAGGTGTCAATGATAAGGGGGCACAGGTTCAAGGTGAGAGAGGAAAAGTTTAAGAGAGATGTGCAGGGGAGGTTTTTTACGTAGATTAGTGGGAATGCACTGCCAGAGGAGGTGGTGGAAGCAGGCACACTAACAACATTTAAGAGGCATCTGGATGGTTACATGAATTTGAGAAGGATTTGTCACACACTTCACATGTGAATGGCTTCTCCCCTGTGTGACTCCGTTGATGTGTGTGGAGGTTTGGTAACTGTGAGATTGATTTGTCACACATCTCACACGTGGATAGTTGTTCTTCTGTGCGAAAGCGTTAATGCACATGGAGGGACGAGGACTGTGCGAATGATTTGTTGCACACTACGCACATGAGTGGTACTTGTGCAAATGCCTTGGAGATTCCATCCTTTGGAGAAGGATTTGTCACATACATTGCATGTGAATGGTTTCTCCCCATGCATAGACAATAATATCTCCTCCACAATCATCCTCAACACTGTGCCCTACAAGGCTATGGTCTCAGTCCCTTACTATACTCCTTATACACCTATGACTGTGTGGCCAAATTTCACTCCAACTCAACTTTCAAATTTGCTGACAACACCACCGTAGTGGGTTGGATCTCAAATAATGATGAGACAGAGCACAGGAATGAGATAGAGAATCTGGTAAACTGGTGACAATAATCTCTCCCTCAATGTCAACAAAATGAAGGAGATTGTCATCGACTTTAGGAAGCATAGAAGAAAACATGCCCCTATCTATATCAATGAGGACAAAGTGGAAAGGGTCGAGAGCTTTAGGTTTTTAGGTGTGCAGATCACCAGAACCCCCATGCCGACATTGTAGTTAAGAAAGCTCTCCAACGCCTCTACTTCCTCAGAAGACTAAGGAAATTTGGCATGTCAGCTACGACTCTCATCAATTTTTTACACATGTACCATAGAAAGCATTCCATCTGACTGTATCACAACTTGATATGGCTCCTTAAGATAGTCATCAAGGCACACTGCTTGGCTTTTCTTAGGTACCAGGATGATGGTCATCTTTTTGAAGCAGATAGAGACCTCAGATTGTTATAAAGAGAGGTTGAAAATATCTGTGAATACCCACTCCAGCTGATCCACGCAGGATCTGAGTGCTTGTCCAGGAAGCTCATCTGAGCTAGTCGCTTTCCATGGGTTGATCTTCAACAAACCATCTGCAATGGTGACACCTGAGGCTTCCAGAATGCATCAAGAGGAAAGGGAATTTGCAGAGATTTATACTATGGGGGAAGGAGTGGAGTGGGACAAAGGGAATGTTAATGAGGATACAAAAGGCCAAGAATGATGTTGCAGCTCTGACAAAGGATTATCCAGACTCAAAATGTTGACTCCATTCTCTGTCCACAGGTCTTTTCCTCTTGGTTCCTTTATGACCTACCCTTATCAATCAGCTATTCCTTTACTACCTGGTCAGCTGAGTCTGTGCTACTACTGAGCCACTCTTGAAGTCTGTCACTCAGAATATGTCCTGTGCCCCAACCACCCTGAGTGCTTCCTCCAAGTGGTGTTCGATGTCGAAGAGTACCGATTCATCTGCTGAGGAGTGTTAAAGTATGTCATGCCTAGGTTGATGCCGATGGTTTCATTTCTTTTTGTAGACTTTCTAGCAGTTTTATTTGACAAAACTCAGTGGTTGGCTGGGCCATTTCAGAGGCCATTAAAGAGTTGACCACATTGCTGTGGATCTGGTATTAATCACTCCAGTCAAGGTACGGATGGCTTATGTTGTCTCCCCCTGCTCCCCCAATCCCCCACCTTGTCTCCCTCTCTCCCGTGCCACCCCCCCCCCCCCCTCCCACCCCCCACCTTTCCCATGCCCTTTTTTCGCTGGTGTCCCACTCTCCACTCTCTCCCAAAGCCCACCTCCCTCATTTGGGCTCCCTCTCTAGCTCTCTCGTATCTCTCTCCTACACTTGCTGATCCTTGGATGCTGTGAATACTCAGCACATCCTTGATCTGCTGTCAAACACATCCGAGGCTACACATCCCACTCTGATGTTGTCAGTTTGAAAGCCTCCGAAGTTGAAGAATGCTATTTCCACATCAGAAATCTCAGTCAAACATTTATCAGAGGAACCGAGACAGCAGCTGCAATAAGTGAGGTTTTATTCAGATGGGATAATGATAAGTTTAAATCCCCACCTGATCTGCTGCTCAAAGTCTCCTCCGTTTCACCGATCAGTTTTCCAAACTTCAGGAAACCCCTGCTGCTCCAGGAATATTTGGATTGGCTGTGAGAGACGTCAATCAGAGAGCCCACCCACTCTGTCCATTCTCTCCTCTTCCTCTTTCACAGCTGCTTCACTTCCTATAGGGACTGAAAACCAAGTGAGGAGATGATGAGTGAAGTGTGTTTAATTTCGGAGCATAACTCGAGCTCATAGTAAATCGATAGCCCGTTTCACACTCCACCTAACTGTCTTTTCCATTGCCCTCACTGTGCCTGGGAAGTTGGAGACTGGATGGATGAAAGAAAGTAGCCACGTTGTCTCCTCCAAGTCACTATCCAGTGTCCTTGCTGGAAACACAGGATTTGTGACAGTTAAGTGAGAAAAGAGAAAGGATTTGTATTTGATTTCCCCCACACAGGGTAATAGCAGACTAACACTGTGGAACTATCACTAACTGACAAGCCAGACCCTTCATCAAAGGAGGAAAGGGAGTTGGAGGAAATCATGTTTCCTTTTCCTGTTTTACAGAAGAATTGCACCATACTACACTAGAGAATACAGAGAGGATAGATCCTGACGATCCCAAGGAACAACTGCACAACTGTGGGAATTCCCTTCACAGCATTGCTCAATACTGAAAAGGTTGGGGAACAAAACCATCGTCTGGAAATTGGATGGGTCAGAGGAACTTTGACATATCATCAGATCTGAAACTGGTCAGCAGTTCTTTCCATCAGAACCAAACTTTCTGAAGGTTCAGCTGTGGGTGATCAGTCAGGGTGAGGCTGGGAAGAAGTGTGAGTGGATTCCAAGTGTGGTGAGAACTTCAATCATTCATTGAGCATCATGAACCAGTGACTCATTTCTACAGCTGAGAGGCTGTTCAAGTTTGAGGTGTATTGGAGATTTCACAGGTTCAAAGATCTTCTAAGGTGCATTTATTACAACTACTGTTCGCACAAGAACAGGAACATGGAAGGGAAACTATTCAGGTGTGATGTTTGTGATGAAGATTTTATGACGTCTCTGAATCTTCTAAGACACCAGATGATTCACACGGAGGAGAAACCCTTTAGGTGTGATGTTTGTGACAAGGCTTTCACTCGACCCTTCCATCTTCTATCGCACCAAAGAACTCATAGAGGGGAGAAATCATTCAAGTGTGACATGTGTGACAAATCATTTATATGGTCATCAAGCCTCAGTGAACATCAGCGCCTTCACACTGGGGATAAAGATAAACTCTTCGGGTGTGATGTCTGTACAATGACTTTCAACCGAAATTCCCATCTTCTATCACACCAGAGGATTCATACAGGAGAGAGACCCTTCGTATGCGAGGTGTGTAACAAATCATTCTCGGAATCATCGACTCTCCGTAAACACCAACAAACTCACACAGGAGAAAAACCCTTTAAATGTGAGGTGTGTGGTAAATCCTTTTCGCGGTTATCAAATGTGCGTGAACACCAAAGCATTCATACAGGGGAGAAAGGAAAACGCTTCAAGTGTGATGTTTGTAAGATGGCTTTCAGCCGACCCTCCCATCTTATATCACACCAGAGGATTCACACAGGGGAGAAACCCTTCACATGCGGGGTGTGTGGCAAATTATTCTCGTGGTCATCGGCACTCCGTAAACACCAACGCCTTCATGCAGGGGAGAAACCATTCACACGTGAGGTGTGTGACATATCATTCTCGCAGTTGTCGCACCTACACGAACAACAATGCCTTCATATAGGGGAGAACCCTTTCCCATGCAAGGTATGTGACAAGTTATTCTTGGACTAACTGGTTTCAGCATACACCAACATATTCACATGTAAGATATTTGACAAATTATTTCTTAAGTCATCAACCCTGCGCACAGACCCATTCGTTCACACGATTGAGAAACCATTTATATCAGAGGTGTGCAACAAATTACTCTCATGGTCATCAGCCCCCACAGACACCAACGTTTTCACACAGTGGTTTACCTGCTTCCATTACACGAGAGTTGTCTGTGTCGCTTACCCTCCAAATCACCGTCTGTCTCAGCAGCCTGTCTCCAATTTCTTCTGCTATCAGTCCAATCGTTTCACCAAAAGAAGACATCAATATGTATAGAAACTCCTGCTTAGCACAAGTTTCCCCAATAACAGATAAGAGGGCAATGTCTGAATATTAAATATATATATGTTAATTTCTAATTTTAGTTGAAAGTATAGAAAGATCACAAGATTATTTCACTAATGTTATGCGGTGTTGTAAAATGCAATCATCTTGGAGATGGCTCTGACTTTGCCATAAGATTGATCTCTAATCAGATGTCCCCTGAGTGCAAGCGGAAAGCTGTCTCCAGCACTCAGAAAATGGATCACAAGACATCACAGCAAAATCTGGACCATGATTCATTTTTAATTTTCATTTCTTCCTTTAGGTAAAGCTGGCCCATAACACCCAGGAGCGCTCGTTGACTGGAGGGGAGGTTCCGTACATCAACTCAATGAATGGTAGGATGCCAGGAAATGCAGAGGAGCAGAGAGAGATCTTGTTGTGCATGTCCAAAGATTCTTAAAGTCAGCAAGACAGATAGATCAGGTGATTAAAAAGGCAAATGGGACACTTGCCTTTATTAGCCAAGGCTTAGATTATAAGAGCTGAGAGGTTGTGATAGAGCTATTTAAGATGCTTATTATCCCAAAGTTAGAGTACTAAATGCAGCTCTGGTCTCCACAGTAGAGAAAGGATGTGGTTGCACTAGAAAGAGTGCAGAGGAGTTATTTTCCTTAGTGCAGAGAAAGCTAAGTAGGGACCTGATTGAAGTGCAAAAAATTATGTAGGGTATAGGGTAAAATAGGAATAAACTTTTCCCCAGAACTGAAGGGTCAATAACTGGGCTGTAGATTTAAGGTAAGGAGCAGAAAATTTAGAGGGGAATTTGAGGAAAATGTTTCTTCACCCATAGGGTGGTGGAAATCCAGAACTCACTGTCTGAATGGGTGGTGGAGATGGGCACCTTCATAACATTTCAGAAACATTTAGATGAGCATTTAAAACACTATTGCATATTAGGCTATGGACCAATTGCTGGAAGTTGGGATTAGAGTAGATAGGTGTTTGATGGCAGGTGCAGCCTCTTCTGTGCTGTAAAAATCTATGACTCACAAGGCAGCTGTTTGGCCTCTATTCCCACGATAATCAATGGTGGATCAGATATGGGAATGAATGAATGTGATGTCAGCAGCTGAGTGTTTGAACCATCAGGAGGAGAGTTAATTTATTTGACACAAGAAAATAATTGTGTTTTTTTTCCTCTGACAGATACACAAGTGTCCATGGTCACTTCTGAAGGTGATGGAGGAGAGTTGGCAGCAGTATCTGAGATTCCTGGAACGGCTTTTGAGAAAGGGACGAAGGTGAATGCGTCACAGCAATGTGGCATGGCAGCAGCAGAGGAGGGAGAGGAGTGTCAGGAGGGTAAGATGTCTGATTTGGAGGGTAGTATTGATGAGTTAAAGTTAAATATTGTGGTTGTGAAGGAGGAGCCCTGTGATGCTGTGGCTGGTGTGGTGGAAGGAGGGCGAAATTCAGAAATCCTTCGAATTTCAGAACCTTCCAGAGATGAGGAACCTGTGGCTTTGGGAGCAGAATCTCTGCCATCTCCGAGAGTACACGGACAACATCAGGCCCAAACTGCTGCTAAAGATCATGAAGATGATCTGAAATTTCTTAAGCGCTTATATCAGGAACAGGTTCAAAGTACAGAGAGTTATCAGGCTACTTCTAATTTGCTACAGCAAACTTTAACTGAATTTAAGACAGATGTTAGCCAGAATCTACAAAGAAACAATGAAATTCTTCAGCAGCAGAATGAAGTTCTGAGACGGCAGAATGAGATACAGAACCAGCAACTACAAAGAAACAACAAGATTCTTCAGCAACAGAACGAGATTCTTTGTCAGCTTCTACAAAGAAGCAACGAAACTTTGAATGAAATGAGGCAGATTCTGTCTCAGATTGTAGTCCCTTCACCTTCTGGCCAGCAGCAGCCCACTGCAGAGACATCTGCTGCTCAACATACTTCTGATACAGGAGAGGTCACATTACTGGGATGAGGGACACACTAGGTCCCGTGTCATTATTCTCCCCTCATTTTTATTATCATGAGGGATATTTTTCTTTTTGATCTGGATTTTTTGTCACAACAGAGAGTCTTTCCATCATAAGGACAATAATGGAAGAAGACTGAATCTGAAAGTCCTACCTCTGCCCTCCCCTGCCACAGATCATTTTCATGGATCTGGATTAGTCTGAATTGGAATCTGCACATTTCACAGAGCTGCTGTCCATAAAAATCAGCAGTTGCCTCCACTTGTAGTTTTGGGTGAGAGGTGTCTGAAATCTGACATGCAGAATTGGGTAAGCTAGGAGCTGGTCTGAGCTTCATGTATTTGTTTGGATAGATTGGGTCCCTTTGTTGAGTGGAACGTTTGGATATAGTCCCCTTTGGGAGAAATCAGTGTTCTTTAAAAATTTTAAATGTAAAATATTTAAAAATTAGATGCAGATTATGCATAAACATGGAACTGAAAGCTCTTTGAAATTGTCAAAACAATTGTCAAGAAATTCAAAATAAACTGTCAAGGGAGCTGTCAAAGTAAAAAGGCATTTAAAATTCCTGCATTTAACTCTTTGAAAAAACTATCGGGGTGTAATAAAATTATTGTCTTTCCTTTTATCTGTTGACATAAGCCTCAGAGATTGACAGAATTAAGATGAATAAGAGATTTCACAACCACCCATTGTCACAGTAGAGTGCCTGTCAATTTGATTGACAGCTTCAACTGGTTATTGACACTTGAAGTGGGACAATGAATTTCAATTTTTGTTTTTATAGGAGATGATTCAAATGAATAAAATGTTTGTAGTTAAAATGATTAACATTATTGAAAGAATTTAAATGTAGCCTTTTTTTTATAAATCAGTGTTGTTTGAAAAAATAAAGCCTTACAACTGTCACTTGGAGCTTTATTTTATTTAATCTTAGCATGGGTCTTAATGTTTGGATTGTGGGTGAGTTGGTGTGGGTAATGTAAGGGCAATGGGTGGTGAGTATGAGGTTTATTGAGTTGACCAAGTTGGCACAGGTAGAAAGGGTAAATAGAGTGGATGGGGGCAGAGGTTGGCATATAGGATATGAAAGGGCCTGGGAATGGCTGGAGTATTGTTTGACATGCATGGGATGTAGAGAATGTGTGAAGTTTTTAAAACTTTGATATAGTTCTTATACTCCTTCCAGCCAGCTCACTCCTCACCCAGCATCCTCTACACTCATTCCAAGATTACTCAGCATGACATAGCCTAGAATGAATATCTCAACACCCAGGTTGTTTTGCTTCAGTCAATCAGCTCAGCACAAAACACCAAGTAAACAGATCCCCCAGCTGGATCTTCTCACACAACATAAGGGGCATTTCCACACCTGATTCCCCAAAGAATAGTCAAACTGCCTGAATGTTTGTGTGCAAATTATGGAGTTCATAGGAATCTTCATAATTCACTTACACTCATTCCTGAATGAGTGTGGATATGACGGAATTTCAAAAAAAACTGCTTTCCTGGTAAATGTTTTGATAGAGATTTGTAGTGTGGGAATTGCATCCTTCATCCTTGGAGACTGACAACATCAGTGTGTGATGTGTAGCCTCGGATGTGTTCGACGGTGGATCAGAAGAGGAAGACCTTTAGCATCCAAGAGAGTGTTGATGTGCAGTGGCATATGCACAGGAGAGAGACACACAGGAGGAAATGAATAAAAGATTGATTCTGTGACTGGGTTTATGACTTCATCCCTCACTCCTTGGCAGACCTCACTATTGACCCCTTGTCCCTCACCTATTATCATGCCCTGAGCCTGACCACATAATATAGTGACAACTAGAGGATGTTCACAGTAACTTCATTGCAGTGTTAATGTAAGCCTACTCGTGACACTCGTAAATATACTTAAACTAAAACTTCTTCTCACCTCTTCCCTGACTCCATGTCTCTTTTCAGGATTTGGGAAGTTTAAGGAATTTGGAGAGAAAAGGTAAGTTGGAGATGGGGCAGTAGCTTGGAAGGACAGGATCCAAGGTTTATTTTTGTTCAGCAGTGGGATTAAAAATAGCAGATTTAAAGGGAAGAAATACAACATTTGAACAGAGAGGACCATGAACAGTATTGGCGAACATGGAGACCAGGAGGGGCATTTGGGTGATCAGCAGTTAAGTGAGAATAGGGTGGAGGGAACAGAACGTGGGTCTCATGAACAAGGTGAACTCAGAGAGGACATGAAAAGAGATAGGAGAGCAACTAGAGAAAGATGTGAATTCAGGGCTTAGGCAGGGAGGAGCAGTAATTTGTCCAGATGGGCTAGTGAAAGAGAGGAAGTGGCAGAGGCAGCTGATGGGATTGTTTCAATCTTATTTCCCTGTGCAGAGACATCAATAACCAGGGCGCAGAGATTTAAAGTCATTGATGGAAGGATTAGAGAGGAGTTGAAAAGTAATTTTTATTAATCAGTGGATGGTGAGGGTCTGGAACTCACTGACTGAAAGGGTGATAGAGACAGAAACCCTCATCACATTTTGAAAAACACTGGGATATGAACATAAAGGAATAACTTTTCTACATTTAAGATGGGGATGAAGTAATTTCTCCATGTTGACATTGTTCCATCATACACTCACAGAGAAGGTACAGCAAGGTTAGATACACAGTCAGCTCCTGCACTTCCTCTGGAGTGTGGAATTACCTAGGTCACTCAGACTCAGATCAAGATCAAGACTCACATGCCTCATTTACTCAGACACATCTGTAGTACTGACCTTAATGTCATTGGATGTGATATTTGGAAGTACAAAGAACAAAACAGCATGGGAAACAGACCCTTCGGCCCAACGAGCCTGCGCTGTCACCTCGATGTTCCTACTTCTACCCGTAATCCCTGTCAATGTTTATAGATCTGTGTATTAGAACAAAATTTGAGACAATTTAGGGAGAATTTGTTCTGCCAATCAGCCTAAGAGCACATCTTTGGGAAACCGGAGCACCCGGAGAAAACGCACGTGAGCATGGGGAGAATGCACAAACTCCCACAGACACAAGCCCAAATCCATGTATCTGCACAGCACAGCAATAGTCACTGAGCTGTCACGTTGCCCATCAACTGGTCCAGGTCAAGCGTACACTAACGACGTGAAGCACTAGGATACTCTCGAAAAATCCAAGCCCTCTTACGACCCATCGCGTGTATGCCCCTTGTTAGATAACAAGATGGACCAAAATACCTGTAGGATAAAACAAATACATCAATATCATTGACAATTTACACACTTCCCAGGGAACTCCCAAGGCTCATGATCCCTATTTTCAGTTTTCTATATCCCTCCATTCCCATTCTGTTCGTTTGCCCACCTAAGTATCTCTTAAATAACTCCAGAGTGCCTGCCTCCACCACTTTACTTGGCAGTGCATTCCATACCTCCACCACCCTCTGTGTGAAAAAACTCCCTTTAGCATCTAAATTTTACCTTACTCCCGCCCTCACCCTAAGCCCGTGACCCCTCATGCTATTTGAGTCCATCCCAGGAAAAAACTTAACCCTGTTTATCTATACCCCTCATAATCTTGTACACCTCTATTACATCTCCTCTCAGTCTATGTCTTTCTAAGGAAAACAGCCCCAATTTGCCTAACCTCTCTTCATAACTCAGACCTTCCATATCAGGCAGCATCCTGGTAAACCTCCTCTGCACTCTCTCCAGTGTCTCCACGTCCTTCCAGTAGTAAGGCGACCAGAACTAGACGCAGTATTCCAAATGAGGTCTAACCAATGTTTTATACAACTGCAACATTAAAGGCCAGCTCTTGTACTCTATACCCCTTCCTATAGAGGCTAACATACTATATGCTTTCTTCACAACCTTCTCCACTTGCTCTGCCACCTTCAGAGACTTGTTCATCTGTCCCCCCAGGTCCCTCTGCGTTTCTATACTCTTAATAGATCTACCCTTTATCATATACCTCCCCCCTACATTCTCCCGAAATGCATCACCTAGCATTTATCAGGATTGAATTCCATCTGCCACCTATCTTCCCAAGCTATCAGCCTATGTCCTGCTGTATTGCCTGACAATGCTCCTCACTATCCGCAAGTCCAGCCATCTTTGTATCGTCTGCAAACTTGCTGATCACTCCACTTACTCCCTCTTCCAAGTCATTTATATATATTACAAATAGAAGAGGTCCCAGTACTGAGCCCTGCGGCACAGTTACTTATCCATCTAGCTACCTGTCCTTGTATCCCATTAGCCTTGACCTTTTCAACTAACTTCCCATGAGGGACTTTGTCAAAGTAGGAGCCAGGTAAATAGGGAGAGAGTCTTCCCAGCACATCTAATGGTGGGAGGAAATACCAGGAATTTTCAGACAATGGTTGTTCTGGAGTTTGGCTCTATTTGAATCCTTAAGATTTAGGATATTTACGTTTTTGCTTTATGTGCAGATCCTCTTTCAGTACCAAGTCTGTAGGTTGTTCCTCGCTTTTGGAGTCTACAATCTTTTCTCCTCCTTCCTCCCGATTCCAGAAACTTTATCACCTTTCAAAGCTTCAGGAGCAGCATATTGGTGTTTGTGAGAGCTTGTTGTGCGCAGTTTCATTTCCTACATTGCAACAGTGACTACACTTCAAAAAGCTCTTCATTGACTGTGCTGTGGACAAATGCTACTAGGGATCTAGAATTGGTCAGAAAAAGATATTCTTTATTACAAACTCAGAGGAGAAATATTCAGAGCTGCAGAAACTCTCAGAATGACAGTCACAATATACAGCACATCTTCAGTTAGTCCCATGCCTGAGTGTCTTTTGTCTGCTTATGGCCTTATGTGTCCCTGATAAATATATACTATAATAATCTCACAGAAGGAGGTACACAGCAAAATATCTTGTCTAACTTCATCTCTGTACATATATAGAGAAAAATATCAGATGTATGGGCCAAGATTTGTGTTGGACAAATACAGAGAGAGAGAGGCAACTATTATGAGTATATCTTGAGTATCACTTTATACTTTAATGTTGCAATTGTATAAAACGTTGGTTAGACCTCATTCGGAATACTGTGTCCAGTTCTGGTCGCCTTACTACCAGGAGGACGTGGAGACTCTGGACAGAGTGCAGAGGAGATTTATCAGGATGCTGCCTGGTATAGAACATAGAACATTACAGTGCAGAACAGGCCCTTCGGCCTTCGATGTTGCACTGACCAATTAAGAAAAAGCAATGACCATCTAACCTAAACCATTCCCTTTTCATCCATAAACTTATCTACTAACCTCTTAAACGCCACCAAACTTGGCACATCTACAACTGCAGTAGGCAGGGCATTCCATACCCTTACCACCCTCTGGGTAAAGAACCTACCTCTGACATCCGTCCTATAACTATCACCCCTTAATTTAAAACTATGTCCCCTCATGCTAGCTTTCTCCATCCTAGGAAAAAGGCTATCACTGTCCACCCTATCTAAACCTCTAATCATCTTATATGTTTCAATAAGGTCTCCTCTTAGCCGCCTTCTTTCTAACGAAAACAACCTCAAATCCCTCAGCCTCTCTTCATAAGACCTGCCCTCCATACCAGGCAACATCCTGGTAAACCTCCTCTGTACCCTCTCCAATGCCTCCACATCTTTCTTATAATGTGGGGACCAGAACTGTACACAATACTCCAAGTGTGGCCGCATTAGAGTTTTGTACAGTTGCAACATGACGTTGCGGCTCCGAAATTCAATCCCCCTACCAATAAAAGCTAAGACTCCGTATGCCTTCTTAACAACCTTATCGACTTGATTGCCAACTTTCAGGGATCTATGCACATATACACCAAGATCCTTCTGTTCTTCAACACTTCAATGGTAGAAGACTGTTCTTCTACCATTAGCCCTATACCCTACACATTTGTTATTCCTGCCAAAGTGAATACCTCACACTTTTCCGCATTAAACTCCATTTGCCACCTCTCGGCCCAGCTCTGCAACTTGTCCAAGTCTCTGCAACTTGTCCAAGTATGGAAGGTCTGAGTTACGAGGAGAGGTAAGGCAAATTGGGACTGTTTTCTTTAGAAAGACGTAGACTTAGAGGAGATCTAATAGGGGTGTACAAGATTATGAGGGGTATAGATAGAGTAAACAGGTTAAGCTTTTTCCTAGGATGAACTCTAATAGTACGAGGGGCCATGGGCTTAGGGTGAGGGGTTAAGGTATAATTTGGATGCTAGAGGGAGTTTTTTCACACAGAGGGTGGTGTGGGTATGGAATGTGCTGCCAAGTAAAGTGGCGGAGGCAGGCACTCTGGAGTTATTTAAGAAATACTTAGATGGGCCCATGAACAGAATGGGAATGGAGGGGTATAGAAAACTGATTTAAAATAGGGATCATGAGCCTTGGGAGTCCCTGGGAAGTGTGTAAATAGACGATGATATTGATGTGCTTGTTTTTATCCTACAGGTGCTTTGGTCCACCTTGTTGTCTATCAATGGGCTTACATGCGATGGGTCATGAGAAGGCTGCTCTTCGATTTTTTTTTTTGAGATTATCCTAGTGCTTCACGTCGTTACTGTATGCTTGACCCAGACCATTTGATGGGCAACACGACAGCTCAGTGACTATCACTGTGCTGTGCAGATACATGGATTTGAGCCTGTCCGTGGGAGTTTGCACATTCTCCCCGTTCTTGCATGGGTTTTCTCCGGGTACTCCGGTTTCCTCCCACGTCCCAAAGATGTGCTCTTAGGCTAATTGGCAAAACAAATTCTCCCTAAATTGTCTCAAACTTGGTATTTAATGAATAGATTTATAAACATAGACAGGGATCATGGCTAGAGGTGGAAACATTGGGGTGGCGGTCGGGCTCGTTGGGCCAAAGGGCCTGTTTCCCGTGCTGTTTTGTTCTTTGTTCTTTGTATAACATATTATTCATATTAAGCCTTTCCTTCCCACATCTGGCTGTGATGTGCTTTTCGACACTGTAGTTCAGGTTAGAAATTCCAAAGTGTTTTATGAAGCCCACGTGAATCATAGAGTCATTTGGCCCATGCTGTGCTTTTTTTTAAAACCCCTCAGCTAATCCCAATTGCCCACATTTGGCCCATATTCCTTTATACCCATCTTACACATGTAACTGTCGAAATGCTTTTTATAAGACAAAATTGTACCTGCCTCTACGACTGCTCTGACAGCTTGTTCCAGACACTCACCACCCTGTGTGTGAAAAAATTGCCCTCTGGACACTTTTTTCTCTCCCTTCTCACTTTAAACCTATGCCCTCTAGATTCCCTTTACCTTTGGGAAAAATATTGACTATCTAGCTGATCTGTGCTTGTCATTATTTTATAGACCTCTATAAGATCATCCCTCAGCTTCTATGCTCCAGAGAAATCCTGTCCTTATAATTCAAACCACCAAGTCCTGGTAGCACCCTAGTAAATCTTTTCTGCACTCTTTCTAGTTTAATAATATCCTTTCTATAAGTTTTGCATCTTGAATTTTGCTAGGATAAGCATAACATGTTCCATTTCAGGTGTGATTCAAAAGACCCACTAGAAGCTTTTATCAAACAAAGTTTACTTAAGAATATAGTTAACTTGTATAGTAAGAAAATTAGCAAGAATTTTTATTAATTACAAACAAGAAATAAAACAATCAATATAATTGTATAACCTCTAAAAAAATTTCGAATGTGTCCCAATCAAACCAAAACAAGTGCAATACAGCAAAGTCTACTGCTCACATCATAATGAAAATTGAGTCCTTTGATTGGAGAATTGAAAACTCAGTCTTGACTCATTCAGAATAGGCTGAAGTCAGAACAGTTCCCCAGAACGTCTGAAATTTTAGGCAAACTACTAGCAGCAAATATCTTATTTCAGGAAGGCTTTGAGATTACCAGCAGAATTTCCAAATAAAATAGGAAGAGACTTCTGCTCAGTTTGCAATCCCTAATAAAGCCCAAGTATGATAGTGTACGAATGAAGCAGTGGCATGATGGGAAAAATGGTCAAAAATTTAGTATGAAATAAAAGCAGACCAAGCCATTTCTAAATGCCAGACCCCTCTAAAGCTGACTCTGAACAAAGAAATGACTACAACCAGAGAAGGCTAAATGCTTGGCCTCAGTCTGTTTTGGTAAGGTTGACTCTACACACCTGAGTGAGACAAAGAACAAAGAACAAAGAACAAAACAGCACGGGAAACAGGCTCTTCAGCCCAACGAGCCCGCGCCGCCACCCCTATGTTCCCACCTTTACCTGCGATCCTTGTCCATGTTTATAGATCTACGGATTAAAAACCAAACTTGAGACAATTTAGGGAGGATTTGTTTTGCCAATTAGCCTAAGAGCACATCTTTGTGATGTGGGAGGAAACTGGAGCGCCCGGAGAAAACCCACACAAGCATGGGGAGAATGTGCAAACTCCCACAGATACAGACCCAAATCCATGTATCTGCACATAACAGCGATAGTCACTGAGCTGTCATATTGCCCATCAAATGATTCAGGTCAAGCATACACTAACGACGTGAAGCACTAGGATACTCTCGAAAAAGATCCAAGAGCAGCCCTCTCATGACCCATCACATGTATGCCCCTCGTTAGACAACAAGGTGGACCAAAGCACCTGTAGGATAAAAACAAGTACATCAATATCATCATCTATTTACACACTTCCCAGAGATTCCCAAGGCTCATGATCCCTACTTTAAATCCGTTTTCTATACCCTTCCATTCCCAATCTGTACATGTGCCCATCTAAGTATTTCTTAAATAACTCCAGACTACCTGCCTCCACCACTTTACTTGGCAGCGCATTTCATACCCCCACCACCCTCTGTGTGAAAAAATTCCCTCTAGCATCCAAATTATACCTTACCCCCCTCACCCTAAGCCCATGACCCCTCATGCTATTTGAGTCCATCCGAGGAAAAAGCTTAACCCTGTTTACACTATCTATCCCCTTCATAATCTTGTACACCTCTATCAGATCTCCTCTAAGTCTACGTCTTTCTAAGGAAAACAGTCCCAATTTGCCTAATCTCTCCTCGTAACTCAGACCATCCATATCAGGCAGCATCCTGGTAAACCTCCCCTGCACTCTCTCCAGAGTCTCCACGTCCTTCCAGTAGTAAGGCAACCAGAACTGGACGCAGTATTCCAAATGAGGTCTAACCAGCGTTTTATACAACTGCAACATTAAAGGCCAGCTCTTGTACTTTATACCCCTTCCTATAAAGGCTAGCATACTATATGCTTTCTTCACAACCTTCTCCACTTGCTCTGCCACCTTCAGAGACTTGTTCACCTGCACCCCCAGGTCCCTCTGCGTTTCTATACTCTTAATAGGTCTACCCTTTATCATATACCTCCCCCCTACATTCTTTCTCCCGAAATGCATCACCTCACATTTATCAGGATTGAATTCCATCTGCCATCTGTCTGCCCAAGCTACCAGCCTATCTATGTCCTGCTGCATCGCCTGACAATGCTCCTCACTATCCGCAAGTCCAGCCATCTTTGTATCGTCTGCAAACTTGCTGATCACTCCACTTATTCCCTCTTCCAAGTCATTTATATATATTACAAATAGAAGAGGTCCCAGTACCAAGCCCTGCGGCACACCACTAGTGACCGACCTCCAGCTGGAAAATCACCAAGACATGATTAACATAAGGAAAGCCTGTCTTTACAAGGTTGACTTCATATACTGTGAGATAACATACAAGACATTCGATATGGTTGGGGATGAAGGAGTCACAGAATTTGTTTATTACAGAAAACAATGCATAAAGGAGTCACAGAACCAAAGTTGGGGATGAGGGAGTCATAGAATTTGTCTTGTTCAATGCACTACTGCTTGTATCACTAAAATCATGTAAGCTGATAAGAAAAAGGTATAATTATTGAATTGATCCTTGTAGTGGGCGCAGTCTTGGGATAGAATCAGCAGTTAGTGCGGACTGCTCTCTGTTTCCAAGATTCGGCCATATACTTCATGAAGTCTTGTGATAATAGTCGATTTTTGAAAAAACAAACTGTGTTAAGTTTTACTATCACAGCTTGGGAAACAAAAAAATTCTCTAGTACAGCACAACTGCAACTCAGAACTGAAAATGAAACCTTAAACTCACTGGGAAAAAAATTGGTCCAAAAACATGACTGTCCTAACATGCAGGATCATAAATACAAACACAAACAATCCCATTTAAACCATTTAATTATCAATAAAAGGACTCATCATAGTCAGCCCGGCAACATAATGACATCAGCTAAGGCTGTGAGAGCTGCAGAGATCATTAAAGAAATCTCTTAAAGGTAAACTAATGTCATCACAGCCTGTGTTTTTGAAAGTTGATATAAAAATGCAAGTCTTCCTTTGGAGAAACCTTCTGTTCCTGTGAAATGGAAATTCTAATCACACTGATTTTGGTGGATAGGATTAAGGAAAACCCAAAGGCTTTTTATTCCTATGTTAGGAATAAAAGGGTGGTTAGAGGAAAAATCGGACCTCTTAGGGACAGAGGAGGGGAACTCTGCTTAGAGCCCAAGGGAATGGCAGAGATCCTGAATGAATACTTTGCGTCGGTATTCACGAAGGAGAGGGGCTTGTTGACAGCTCCTGTCTCTGAGGGAGCTGTGGACCAGTTCAGGGAAATATTCAGACCGAGGGAGGAAGTGTTAGAGCTTCTAGGAAGCACTAAAACTGATAAATCTCCTGGGCCTGATGGCATTTATCCCAGGTTGCTTAGGGAGGTGCGAGGTGAAATTGCTGGGCCTCTGACGCAAATCTTTGTCTCTTCCTCGGACACAGGTGAGGTCCCAGAGGACTGGAGAATAGCTAATGTTGTACCGTGTTTAAAAAGGGTAATCGGGATAACCCTGGAAATTATAGGCCGGTGAGTTTGACGTCAGTGGTAGGGGAGCTGTTGGAGGGGATTCTTAGAGATAGGATGTATAGGCACTTAGAGCGTTGTGATCTGATTAGGGATACGCAGGTTGGATTTTTTAAGGGGAGGTTGTGCCTTACAAATCTGGTAGAATTTTTTGAGGAGGTAACGAAATCAGTGGATGAAGGGCGAGCCGTTGATGTTGTCTATTTGGATTTTAGAAAGGCGTTTGACAAAGTCCCTCATGGGAGGTTAGTTGAGAAGGTCAAGGCTCATGGGATACAAGGACAGGTAGCTAGATGGATAAGTAACTGGCTTGGTAATAGGAGACAGAGAGTAATAGTGGAAGGGTGTTTTTCTAGCTGGAGGTCGGTCACTAGTGGTGTGCGCAGGGCTTGGTACTGGGACCTCTTCTATTTGTAATATATATAAATGACTTGGAAGAGGGAGTGAGTGGAGTGATCAGCAAGTTTGCAGACGATACAAAGATGGCTGGACTTGCGGATAGTGAGGAGCATTGTCAGGCGATGCAGCAGGACATAGATAGGCTGGTAGCTTGGGCAGACAGATGGCAGATGGAATTCAATCCTGATAAATGCGAGGTGATGCATTTCGGGAGAAAGAATGTAGGGGGGAGGTATATGATAAAGGGTAGACCTATTAAGAGTATAGAAATGCAGAGGGACCTGGGGGGACAGGTGAACAAGTCTCTGAAGATGTCAGAGCAAGTGGAGAAGGTTGTGAAGAAAGCATATAGTATGTTAGCCTCTATAGGAAGGGGTATAGAGTACAAGATGTTTAATGTTGCAGTTGTATAAAACGCTGGTTAGACCTCATTTGGAATACTGCATCCAGTTCTGGTCGCCTTACTACCGGAAGGATGTGGAGACTCTGGAGAGAGTGCAGAGGAGGTTTACCAGGATGCTGCCTGGTATGGAAGGTCTGAGTTACGAGAAGAGATTAGGCAAATTGGGACTGTTTTCCTTCGAAAGGCAGATAGACTTAGAGGAGATCTGATAGAGGTGTACAAGATTTTGAAGGGGATAGATAGAGTAAACAGGGTTAAGCTTTTTCCTAGGATGAACTCTAATATCACGAGGGGTCACGGACTTAGGGTGAGGGGGGTAATGTATAATTTGGATGCTAGCGGGAGTTTTTTCACACAGAGGGTGGTGGGGGTATGGAATGCGCTGCCAAGTAAAGTGGTGGAGGCAGGTAGTCTGGAGTTATTTAGGCAATACTCAGATGGGCACATGAACAGAATGGGAATGGAGGGGTATAGAAAACTGATTTAAAATAGGGATCATGAGCCTTGGGAGTCCCTGGGAAGTGTATAAATAGATGATGATATTGATGTACTTGATCTTATCCTACAGGCTTTTTGGTCCACCTTGTTGTCTAACGAGGGGCATACACGCGATGGGTCGTGAGAGGACTGCTCTTGGATCTTTTTCAAGAGTATCCTACTGGCTTCACGTTGTTAGTGTATGCTAGACCTGGACCATCTGATGGGCAACACGACAGCTCAGTGACTATCGCTGTGCTGTGCAGATACATGGATTTGGGCCTGTGTCTGTGGGAGTTTGCGCATTCTCCCTGTGCTTGCGTGGGTTTTCTCTGGGAGCTCCGGTTTCCTCCCACATCCCAAAGATGTGCTCTTAGGCTAATTGGCAAAACAAATTCTCCCTAAATTGTCTCAAGTTTGGTTTTTAATCCATAGATCTATAAACATGGACAGGGATCGCGGGTAGAGGTGGGAACATAGGGGTGGCGGCGTAGGCTCATTAGGCCGAAGGGCCTGTTTCCCGTGTTGTTTTGTTATTTGTTCTTTGTTCTTTGTTGATGGAGGAAGTATACCAGCCCACAGTGACCAATATATTGTGTACAGGACTCTTACTGTACATTCCTGGTTATTTCTGTGAATAGGAACATATCATGCTGACAAATCAAGTAGATTGGTTTAAGTTTCAAAACATGAATTTATTGTGAGGTATAAATCTATACAGATTGATAAAACAGCAGACAAACAACACAATATTCAACTTACATCAAACTCTAAAAAAGATAAATAAAACACTTGAAAATGATTCGCTATTTTCCAAAACATGAAATTAATCTTCAAAGACATATCACACTGTTATTACATTGAGGTATGACAGAGGAACCTGTAAGGCCTTGTCCATAAATCACTGAAGGCTAATATGCAATTGCTATTAGGAAGGCTGATGGAAATTGTAGGATTTATCGCAACAGGATTTGAGTACAGGTTTGGTGACATCTTACTTCAGGTGTATAGGAGCTTGTTTAGACTGCACATGGAGTACTATGTACACTTTTGGTCCTTTCACTCAGATCAGATATTACTGCAATAGAGGGAGTGCAGTGAAGGTTCACAAGAATTGTTCCAGGGATGGCAGGAGTGTCTTATGAAGAGAGATTGGGCAAACTGGGATTGTATTCTGTCTTGAAACTGACAAAATATTGAAAGAATTAGACAGGATGGATGCAGGCAAAATGTTTCCCTTGTTTGAGGACTCTGAAATCAGACGCACAATTTCAAAGTAAGGAGAATGTTATGTATGACCAAGATGAGAAGAAATTTCTCCACACAGAGTGCTGTGAATCTTTGGAATTCCCTACCTCAGATGGTTGAGGAAACTCAATCATTGAGTATGTTTAAACGAGAGACTGATAGATTTCTGATCAACAATAGCTTAAAGAGTTATGGTATAATGTGGTGCTAAGGCATTAAAGTGTCTGGTCAGCCATAATTGTATTGATTGGTAGGGAGGCTTGGTAGGCTGAATGGCCTACTCCTATTATGTTCTAATTTCTGGTTCATTCCTCAGGATATCATTTTGACCAGAATCATCAGCTGGGTTTGAATTTAAAACAAATCTCAGTTGACTGTCAGTGTCAGTAATTAGTAATAATTCTCCATGGTAATACTTTTACCAATCAACGTGCCATCCAGTCAGCACTCTCTTCTCATGTAATATAAATTGTTGTTTGTTTTACCACTTGGTATTCTTGTAAATTGACCTGATGAGATATAAGATGAGATAGAGGGCAGAATTTTACTGGCATGTCTGCCTGAGGTTTGTACAATCCCACCCAACAGAGAATGCCATTCCCCGAGCCTCACCTGCCCCCAGAATTGGGGTGGGCATGCCAATAAGCTTTTGGCCAACAATATAGTGAATGTTGTGAGACAATGAAGACTGTCATAGCTGAGACACATTCTGCCCTCCCACTGACTTCTTAGCTGGGCTCACTGATGAGGAATGGGATTCCTAGCTGATTCTCCCCCTCCACAGATGTTGAGGCTAATTGAAGTAGCATTTACACCAAGGGGTTTCACCCTGTATATTTATGTTGGTGGATCAGGAGATACAGTGACACTGTGAAAGCCTTGTCACACACCTCACTGAATGATTTCTCTCCAGTTAGAATGTGTTGGTGCTTTAGGTGATCAGATGAGTGGGTGAAAACTTTCTCACAAACATCTACCTGAAAGTTTCAGTTCCTGTGTGTTTGCTCCAAGATGTGTAAAGATTTCCAAGAGAATTTCACTCATAAATCACAAGACGTAGAGTCACTCCCTGTCTGAATCCTTTGATGGTCCCGAAGGTTTGATGAGATTGTGAAGGGTTTGTTACAGAGTTCATAGTCAAAGATTTCCTTTCCAATATAAATATGCTGCTGATCGTCAGACACAATGATTATGCAAAATCTGTGTTATGTGCTTCACAGTAGGATGGATTGTCCTCTCTTCATTATTCCATGAATATAACTGACAGCATGAAGGCTTGGTCACACACTTCACAATTGAATGTTTTTTCTATTCAAAGATATAAACTTTGTGAAGGTTCAACAGCTTTTCCTCAGTAAGGATATGTCAGTGTTTCATATGTGCTGCTGACTGTCAGGCTGATTCATCACACCCCAACTTTTGAATACAGGGCATCTCCACTGTGTGAACATGCCAGTGATTAACAATCCTGATATTTGTGCAAAGCTCCTATTACATACCTTACACATGAATGGTTTCTCCCCTGTGTGAACATGGTAGTGTTCATGAACACTTAATGACTGTAAGAATGATTTGTTGCAAATTTGCATGTGAATGGTTTCTCCCTAGTATTGATGTGTTGGTGTACACAAATGATCTGTTGCACACTTCTCACTTGACAGGTTTCTCCTCAGTCTGAATGTGTCAATGTCCATGGAGGTTCAATGACTGTGTTAACACTTGCTCACACACCTCACACCTGAATAGTTTCTCCCCTGTGTGAATTCTGTGATGCTGGAGGAGGTGCAATGAGTGAGAATTATTTCTCACATACCTCACACTTGAATGGTTCCTCTTCCACATGGCTGCCCATGTTATAGGAGCTACCACAGATGGTATACCACAAGATACTTGGTACCATCCACATACTTGAACAGCCCGGTCTCTGTAGGAATAAGTCAATGGTTCATGAGGCTCAATGAATGAATGAAGCTCTCAGCTCACTCACGTTTCTTTCTAGCCTCATGCTAACCGATCACCCACAGCCAAACCTTCGGAAGGGCTGGTTTTGATGGAAGGTTCCACAATACCGACTAATTTCATGTCTGATGATATGTCAAAGCTCCCGTGATAAAGATGATGGCATGCAAAATTGGCGGCTCCAACGCATCCCTCTTCTGATGAGTTCAATACATTCTATGCCCTTTTTGAGCAAGAGATCAGCCAGAGTATGCCTTTATCCTGCAAGTCTTCGATGAACCTGTATGTGGGGTCACCATTGCAGATGTAAGAGCAGCTTTCTTGAAGGTCAACCCACAGAAAGCAATTGGCCTGGATGGGTACTCGGACAAGCACTCAGATCCTGCGCAGATCAGCTGGCAGGGATATTCGCAGACATCTTCAACCTCTCTTTACAACAATCTGAGGTCATCATCTACTTCAAAAAGATGACCATCATTCCAGTACCAAAGAGGAGATAAGCAGTATGCCTTAATGACTATTGTCCAGAAGCTCTGACATTTATCATTATGAAGTGCTTTGAAATTCCAGTCATGGCATGAATCAATTCCAGCCTCCTGGTCTGCCTGGATCCATTGCAGTTCGCCTACCTCTGCAACAGGTCATAGCAGACACCATCTCCCTGACCATGTACTCAACCCTGGAACACCTAGGTAACAAAGACACTGATGTCAGACTCCTATTTATTGACTACAGCTCAGCCTTCAACACCATTATTACTACGAAACTCATCTCCAAACTCTGTTGTTTGGGCCTCGGCTCCTCTTTCTGCAACTGGATCCTGAATCTCCTACCTCACAGATCACAATCAGCAAGGATAGGCAACAACACCTTTTCCATGATCATCCTCAATACTGGTGTCCACAAGGCTGTGGACTCAGCTCCCTACTATATTTCTTATTCACCTATGACTTTATTGGCAAATTTCCTTCTAACTTGATTTTCAAGTTTGCTGACAACACCACAAAAGTGGGTTGGATCTCAAACAATCACAAGAGAGAGTACAGGAACGAGATAGAGAACTGCTGCAGTGACAATAATCTCTCCCTCAATGTCAACAAAATAAAAGAGATTGTCATCGACTTCAGGAAGCGTAGAAGAAAACATATTCCTGTCTACATCAACGGGGACAAAGTGGAAAGGGTCGAGAACTTCAAGTTTTTAGGTGTCCAGGTCACTAACAACCTGTCCGGGTCCCTCCATCCGATACCATAGTTAAGAAAGCCATCAATGCCATTACTTTCTCAGAAGCCTAAGGAAACTTTGAATGTCAGTACAACTATCACCAACTTTTACAGATGCATGATAGAAAGCATTCTTTCTGCTTGTATCACAGCTTGATATGGCTCCTGTTCTGCCCAAGACTATAAAGAATCTAGAAAAAGGTTGTGAATGTAGCCCAATCCATCACATAAACCAGCCTCCCATCCATTGACTTACTGTTGCCACTTCCTGCTGCCTTGGCAAAGCAGCCAGCATAATTAAGGACCCCATGTATCCCGGACATTCTCTTTTCCACTTTCTTCTGACAGAAAAAAGATACAAAAGTTGACATCATGTACCAACCAACTCAAGAACAACTTCTTCCCTGCTGCCATCAGATTTTTGAATGGGCCTATCCTGCATTAAGCTGATCTTTCTCTACACCCTAGCTATAACTGTAACACTACATTCTGTTCTCTTTTGTTTCCTTCTCCATGAACGATATGCTTTATCTGTATAGTGTGCAAGAAACAATACTTTTCACTATATGCAAATACACATGATAATAATAATCAAATCAAATCTGACTCAACCTATTTCCAGATGATAGTTTCATTGCTCAAACTTCTCGATATTGAGCAATGCTGTGAAGGGGCTGGATGTCTTTCTACAATTGTGCAGTTATTATTTATTGCCCCATTTCAAATTGCCCTTGAGAAGGTGATGGTGAGTTGCCTTCTAAAATGACAGATTCATCATTCACTAAAAGTAGCTCGACAGGTCAACAAGGACGTTCTATTTTTAAAAATTACACAAAGTACTGAGGTCCAATTTTGGAGGAATAGAATTGAAAGAGAAGTGATGCTGAACTTGCATAGAACCTTGTTTAGACCACACTTAGTTCAGATCGACATGTTGAAAAAGGACGGTAAGGAACTGAAGAAGGTGCAAAAACATTGATAAGAATGATATTGCAATTTGAGGGACTGTAACTATCAGGAAAGACTGAACAGTCTAGCAGTCTTTTCCCCAGTAAAGGCTGGTAGAGAAAATCAAAGAAATCTTCAAAATTATGAATTGTAAAATTAAGAATTTAAGGGTAAATATAGAGAAAATGTTCCCACTTGTTGAGAGAGTCCAAAATTAGGGACCAGACATATAAGATGATCAAAAATAAATCCAGTGAAGAATTCAGGAGAAACTTCTTTCCCAAGAAAATGATTAGAGTATGGAACTTGCTTCCATAGGGAATGGTTGAAGCAAATAGATTTGATGTATTTGGTGAGAATCCTGGTAAATAGATAAAGGAGAAAGGTATAGAAAAATCTGCTTGCTGACAGGTAGCTGCATTGGAACACCTTGGCTGGAGGAGCAGCAATTTGTGGAACACAGATTGTTGGTGGGGTGACTGAGGTGATCAGTACTATCAAGAAAACTTAGACAATACACGAATCATAAAACCAGTGTTTCTGAATCAAAGACTTTATTTAAATTAGAAGCTGCTAAGAGTTCAGCAAAGGGTTAGGTGGTTCTGGCATAGAACAACAGAACATCTCCAATGAATCTAATGATACAATCAAAAAACAGATCAATTATAGATTTTTCTTGTCAGTCATCTTCAAGATACATAAATCAACAATAATACCTGTTGAATACTTTGGCCAATCGCATTCCACTACTCAACATAACGGTAAGTCCTGTCTTGGCTGACACCCACAACTAGAAACCTAAGATGTTTTGTCCAGAGAACCAATTATGTTCTCACGGGTTTCCTTGAAGTTCGCTGTCTAACCAGACAAATTCAAGGCACCACATCTGGGCATCAGTCTATCTCATCTAAAACAGTGAATTAGCCCCATTCATCAATTATGATTTTAACTGTTCTTCATCTGAAACTTCAGCTGATAAAACTTGCATTTTCCCAAGATTGAAATATTCTCTTGAAATATGACTTCATCCTAATGATTTTTACTATGATACTTTGTGGTAAAATGCTTTTTGACCAAAGTGAACAATATTCCTTACTATCAATTATAAAACATTTAAATTATCAGCATTTATGTTTTACAATTACTTATTTGAATCAATTACTGCATCTTATATGTGTAAATTGCTTCTTGTTAACTTATTTTAAAATCTTTTAACTAAATGCTGCTAATTTTGTCAGTGGCTTTAATGTCTAGTGGTTGAAAATCTCACTAAACTTATTACCCCACTTCACAGGTCTTCAGTATTTTGGTGGAATATTGTCAGGGCCCATTGCATCTATGTTGCAGAATGTCTTCAGCTGTTTCTTGATGTCACTTGGAGTGGATAGAATTGATTGAAAACTGATATGCATGATGCTGGAGACTTACAGAAACCGAGATGGATCATCCACTCAACACTTCTGGCTGAAGATTGTTGCAAATGCCTTATCTTTTGCAGTGATGTAGTGGGCTTATCCATCATTAAGGATAGGAATATTTTTCAGAGTATCCTCCAATTGGTTGTTTGGTTGCCAAGTACCATTCACGACTGCAGAGATTAAATCTGATTGTAGAATAGCTGCATATTCCCTCAACTATCACCATTCTGACAGTTAACATTGACCAGAAGCTGAACTGGACCAACCATATAAATACTGTGGCTACAAGGGCAGGTCAGACACTAGGAATCCTGCAGTGAGTTCCCAAAGCTTGTTCAGCGTCTACAAGGCACAAATCAGGAATGTGATGGAATGCTCTGCACTTGCTAGATAAGTACAGTGCCAACAACACTCTAGATATCCCACACCATCCAGGACAAAGCAGCCTGCTTAATTGAATGCTCGTCCACAAGCATTCATTCCATTTGCCATCTATGCAGAATGATAGCAGTTTGCACAATGTTAAAAAAAATGCCCTGAGGTAACTCATCAAGATTTCTTTGAGAACACCATCAAAAATGCTGGGGGTGATCTTACCAAAAAAGTTCTAAGTGTCAAACAACATGAAAACGGGAGAGTTTCAGATCTGTTCTTTCGGCGAGGCCACAAATGAAGTATCATGCCACTTAGCGATGGATAGGGATAGGCATGAACCTGGGAGCAGTAGTTATGAGGCCATAAGGAGGGAATTAGGCTGCATAGGTTGGACTAGGAAACTAGGGACTGGGAACATCTGAAATGTGGAGCTTATTCAAGGAGCAGCTACTGCGAGTCCTTGATAAGTATGTCCCTGTCAGGCAAGGATGAAATGGTCGAGTAAGGGAACCATGGTGTACTAAAAAAGTTAATTCGCTGGTTAAAAGGAAAAAGGAGGCTTTTGTCAGGATGAGGCTTGAAGGCTCAGTTAGTGCAATGGATAGCTATAGATTAGCCAGGAGTGAGCTAAAGAGTGAGTTGAGGAGAGCTAAAAGGGACACGAGAAGACTTTGGCTGATAGGATCAAGGAGAATCCTAAAGCTTTCTTTAGATATGTTAAGAATAGAAGATTGGTTAGGGCAAGATTAGGGCCAGTCATGGACAGCAGTGGGAAGTTGTGCATGGATCCTGAAGAGATTGGAGAGGCACTGAACAAATATTTCTCTTCGGTATTCACGCAGGGAGATGTAAATGTAGTTGTGGAGAACACTAGGATACAGGGTTGTAAACTGGAAAGTATTGAAGTAGATAAGGAGGATGTGCTAGATATTCTTGAGGGTTTGAAGTTGGATAAGTCCCCTGGGCCGGACGGGATTTACCCTAGATTCTCTGGGAGGCAAGAGAGGCGATTGCAGAGCCTCTGGCTCTGATCTTCAGGTCGTCGTTGGTTACAGGTATAGTGCCGGAAGACTGGAGGATAGCGAATGTGGTCCCATTGTTCAAGAAGGGGAAGAGAGACGTTCCGGGGAATTATAGGCCGGTGAGTCTTACTTCTGTTGTGGGCAAAGTATTGGAGAGAATTATTAGGGATAGGATTTATAGTTATTTTAGAGAGAAATGAATTGATTGGGGATAGTCAGCATGGTTTTGTGAAGGGTAGGTCGTGCCTTACTAACCTTAGTGAGTTTTTTGAAAAAGTGACCAAAGAGGTGGATGGGGGTAAGGCAGTTGATGTGGTATATATTGACTTTAGTAAGGCGTTCGATAAGGTGGCACATGGAAGGCTTCTGCAGAAAATGCAGATGTATGGGATTGAGGGTGATTTAGCTAATTGGATTAGGAATTGGCTATCTGATAGAAGACAGAGGGTGGTGGTTGATGGAAATTATTCATCATGGAGTTCGGTTACAAGTGGTGTACCTCAGGGATCTGTATTGGGGCCCCTGCTGTTTGTAATTTTTATAAATGATCTGGATGAGGGTATTGACGGATGGATTAGTAAATTTGCGGATGACACCAAAGTCAGAGGAGTGGTAGATTGTGAAGAGGGGTGTTATAGTTTGCAGAGAGACTTGGACAAGTTGCAGAGCTAAGCCGAGAGGTGGCAAATGGAGTTTAATGCGGAAAAGTGTGAGGTAATTCACTTTGGCAGGAATAACAAATGTGTAGAGTATAGGGCTAATGGTGGGACTCTTAATAGTGTTGAAGAACAGAGGGATCTTAGTGTATATGTGCATAGATCACTGAAAGTTGGCAATCAAGTCGATAAGGTTGTTTAGAAGGCATACGGAGTCAAAGAACAAAGAGCAACACAGCACGGGAAACAGGCCCTTCGGCCCAACGAGCCCACGCCGCCGTCCTAATGTCTTAATGACATATCCTTGACTTTAGGCTATGCCTATTGTTGAAGATTCCCATATAGGGACCAATATAGGGACAATTTGATACCCAATCAGCCTAAGAGCACATTTTTGGGATGTGGGAGGAAACCGGAGCACCCGGAGGAAAACCCACGCAACCACGGGGAGAACGCGCAAACTCCCGCAGACACAGGCCCAAATCCATGTGTCAGCACAGCAACAGCGATAGTCTCTGAGCTGTCATGTTGCCTATCAGATGGTCCAGTTTAAGCATACACTGACGACGTGAAGCACTAGGCAACTCCTGAAGCAACCTCCAAGAGCAGCTCTCGCACGACATGCCGCATGCATGCCCCTTGTTGGTCAACAAGGTGGACCGAATTGCCTGCGGAAACAAATAAGACTTAATTAAACATGCTAAAAAAAACTAAGACATTCCCGAGACAAAACTAAAAGATAGTCTACTACTATTTGGTCCTCCCGATATTCAAACAGTCCTGCTATATCCCTCTATCTGCAGACCGCTCATGTGGCTGTCCAAGAGACCCTTAAACAACCCTAGCGTGCCTGCTCCCACCACCTTACTCGGCAGTGCATTCCACACCCCCACTACCCTTTGTGTGAAAAACTGGCCTCTAATATTCGTCTTATACATAGCCCCCCTCACCCTGAGCCCGTGACCCCTCGTTCTATCCATTTCTAATGGTGGAAAAAGCTTACCACCATTTACTCTATCTATACCTCTCATAATCTTATATACCTCTAAAAGATCCCCTCTCAGCCGACATCTTTCAAGGGAAAACAACCCCAGTGTTTCCAATCTTTCCTCGTAAGACAGCCCTTCCATACCAGGCAGCATCCTGGTAAATCTCCTCTGCATTCTCTCCAGGGTCTCTACATCCTTCCTGTAGTATGGCGACCAGAACTGGACGCAGTACTCCAGATGAGGCCTAACCAACGTTCTATACACCTGCAACATCAGACTCCTACTCTTGTATACTATACCCCTTCCTATGAAGGCTAACATACCATACGCTTTTTTTACCACATTCTCCACCTGTACTGACACCTTCAGAGTGTTAGCTTTTATTGTAGGGGGATTGAATTTCGGAGCCGCAACGTCATGTTACAACTGTACAGAACTCTAGTGCGGCCACACTTGGAGTATTGTGTACAGTTCTGGTCCCCACATTATAAGAAAGATGTGGAGGCATTGGAGAGGGTACAGAGGAGGTTTACCAGGATGTTGCCTGGTATGGAGGGCAGGTCTTATGAAGACAGGCTGAGGGATTTGAGGTTGTTTTCCTTAGAAAGAAGGCGACTAAGAGGAGACCTTATTGAAACATATAAGATGATTAGAGGTTTAGATAGGGTGGACAGTGATAGCCTTTTTCCTAGGATGGAGAAAGCTAGCATGAGGGGATAGCTTTAAATTAAGGGGTGGTAGTTATAGGACGGATGTCAGAGGTAGGTTCTTTACCCAGAGGGTGGTAAGGGTATGGAATGCCCTGCCTGCTGCAGTTGTAGATGCGCCAAGTTTGGTGGCGTTTAAGAGGTTAGTAGATAAGTTTATGGATGAAAAGGGAATGGTTTAGGTTAGAAGGTCATTGCTTTTTCTTAATTGGTCGGCGCAACATCGAAGGCCGAAGGGCCTGTTCTGCGCTGTAATGTTCTATGTTCTAGTGTTAAAAACGATCTGATCACAATCTGATTCCTGCCAGTAGAGACTGTGGACAGTCTATTCCCACTGGAAAGTCAGCTGCTCACACTAGAGGGCACTATCATGCATGTGCAGATCTCTCTTTTCTGTGCAACAGAGATTTGTTAGTCATCCCCTCACTTGGATATTGCTTCCTCTCCCCCATTGCCCAGCCTGGTCCAGTTGATCACCCCCTTCCAGTCAATCATTTCTCTCTCTCAAGGCCCAGTTGATCTTGCCTTCCAGGCCAGTCAATTGCCTTCCTGGTCAAACACCGTTTGCAGAATACACAGCTAACTTCCTCTAGTCCAGCCAATCCTCAGTCACAAACCATCTGCCTCATAGGACTTGTCCCTTCATGATCCTGCCTCTCCCCTAAGGCCTTGCCTTTTGCACTGCCCAGTGATCAGAGGGTAGTGCAAGGCTGATAGTGCCAGGATGCCTGTTGGGTAATGCCAGGACCCCAGCTGGCAGTCAGGCTAGCACTGCTCAAGGGGCATCATGCAATGCCTCTGACCACCCATCAGTAACACAAGAACAGCAACATGGAAGAGAAATCATTCAAGCATGAAGCGTATGATAGAGCTTTCACACATTCATCAACATTGCGCTGTCACCAACGCAATCGCATAGGAGAGAAACCTTTCAAATGTGAGTTCTGTAACAAATCATTTTTACAGTCCTGGTGCCTCCTGCAGTATCAGAGGAATTCACACAGAAAAGAAACTCTTTAAGTTTGAGGAGTGTGACAAATAGTTCTTTCAGTCATCAAGTCTCCTGATCCATCAGAGGATTCACACAGGAGAAACTGCAAGGTTTATGTTGAGTTTGCTGATGTTGTTGATCTTTTAGATATCAGGTGATTCAGATCGGGGAGAAACTCTTCAGCTGTGGTATTCCTGTCAAGACTTTTACCCTCCCCTCAAACTTTCTAAGATAAGCTTTTCCATATGGGCCAGATTGTGGCTCAGGTTGCCCTTCTATGTAGTCCATGGATGCCCTCTTTATGGCCCTGTGTGTATGAGGGGCATATGTGTGCATGTGACAATGGGGTGGGGTGGGGGTGGCTATGCATGTGAGGAGGCTGTGTTTTGTGTGTAATGGAGGGAGGTATATGTATGTGGGGTGAGAAAGAGGCCGGAGTGTGATCACATTTATTCAGTCTCTAGCTCACTCAGTCTCAGTGTTAATAATCACTCTCATCCAAACACATCAACTCACCCGGTAATAGGGAAGTGAGGCAGCACATGAGCCTGGGAGATAACTGGACACATTCTCACTCTCTGACACTCCAATGGTCATCATTATTTGTCACTCAATTTTTAATAAATGATCAATTTATTAATTTGACCTGTCCTTTGTTTCCCTTCATAAATCAGCTATTTTTAAAATTCACATTGAATGTTGTTTCAAACTTTTAATATCTGAAATATCTGAGTGAGAAAAACTGAAATGTTGCCCTGCTCTCTCCATGCAAAAAGGTTGAATAAGCCTTTTGTAGAAGGTGGTTATGAGCGAATGATTAAAGCAGATCGATAGCTACAGGAGCATTGAAGTAAATGGAGGGTCAAAGGGCAGACAGTTGGGAATTAGAAAGCATTGACTAACTCATCTGGGCAAGGAGTGACTTCCAGAAATGGAAACTGATTGGTCCATGGACCCACTTGACCACTGGATTTCTGTAACCATTGGTGGATTTGTATGATGGAAATGAGCTCCATCGTCTGTCATTTCTGACATCGGAATTGGGAGCCAAACTAAAGCACAAGAATTTTAAAGAAACTTTGTATGTAGTATTTAGAAAGAATTTCCCCTGATATGAGTGTGTGTTAATAAAGTGAGCCAGCTCTCAGGAGCAGGTATGGGGTAGAATAAGACCCTGTTTCAATTGTTGATGCGAGTTATAGAGAGATCCTCTTCAGGTGATGGATGTTGACTAACACCATGGTTAATGTTTGTACTCTCCTGTCAGGGAGGACTAATATCCTAAGCATGACGAGGGAGTGGGAATGAATCTCTACAGACTTGAGTTCCCTCAGCTCATCATACCTCGATCTAATAACAGTGTGATATTTTCAAAGAACAAAGAACAAAGAACAAAACAGCACGGGAAACAGGCCCTTCAGCCCAACGAGCCCGCGCCGCCACCCCGATGTTCCCATCTCTACCCGCGATCCCTGTCCATGTTTATAGATCTATGGGTTAAAAACCAAATTTGAGACAATTTAGGGAGAATTTGTTTTGCCAATTAGCCTAAGAGCACATCTTTGGGATGTGGGAGGAAACCGGAGCACCCAGAGAAAACCCACTCAAGCACAGGGAGAATGCGCAAACTCCCACAGACACAGGCCCAAATCCATGTATCTGCACAGCACAGCGATAGTCACTGAGCTGTCGTGTTGCCCATCAAATGGTCCAGGTCAAGCGTACACTAACGACGTGAAGCACTAGGATATTCTCGAAAAAGATCCAAGAGCAGCCCTCTCACAACCCATTGCGTGTATGCCCCTCGTTAGACAACAAGGTGGACCAAAGCACTTGTAGGATAAAAACAAGCACATCAATATCATCATCTATTTACACGCTTCCCAGGGACTCCCCGGCTCATGATCCCTATTTTAAATCAGTTTTCTATACCCCTCCGTTCCCATTCTGTTCATGTGCCCATCTAAGTATTTCTTAAATAACTCCACCCTTATATTCTTCCAAGATTTACTTCATATTCTGCAAAGGGTCTTGAATCACTTTCAAATGCTTTGTTATTTTGATTGATTGAATGTTTGATGCAAGCTGGACATTGTATCTGTTTGCAGTTTTATCAATCTTCTGCACAGATTTATAACTCACAATATTTAACATTTTTTGCTTAACTCTAATTACTTGATTTATTAGCACGCACTGCTCCATTTCACTGAAACACTCAGGAGCCTACAGTAAGAGTCCTGTACGCAATATATTGGTCAATGTCACTGTGGTCTGGCATACTTTCTCCATCAAAGGGTTTATAATTTCCAGTTCACAGGAAACAGAATGCTTTCCTGAGAAAGAAAGCTTGCATTTATACATCATCTGCGCCCAACAAACAGAAGTGTAACAGCTTCAGTGTTCAAGACTCTGGACTTTGCCTTAAACTCACAACTTTCTGACTCAGACAAAAGTGCTGACAATAAAATATTTCTGCTTTATTAGATTCAGTTACTAAGCGGTTAAGTCCCCAGGCTGTGTACAGAATGTTTTTCATTCTGTAAACTGGCATCCTGAAAGTTTGATTTGATTTAAAGTGATAACAAGTTAGAACTGCAGGTGTCAGTGTTGTCTTTGTGTTGGGGTTCTGAAGCAGTGAAAAGTGGTAAAGTCCTGATTGTCAGAAGTGAATCTGATGGAGAAAAGTGGGTAGACTCCAGGGGTGAGGAATAACCTACAGATTTGGCACTGGTAGAGGATCCCCACATCAAGCAAAAAATTCAAACATCCTAAATCCCACTAACTCAAATTGAACCACACTCCAGAAGAACCATCCACTGTCTGAAAATCTCTGTATTCCTGAGTGATGCCCTCCCACCATTAGATCTGGAGGACTCACTATTTCCCTGGCACCTGCTCCCAAGCACTACATCCAATGACATTGAGGTCAGTATTACAGGAGTGTCTGAGCAATTGAGACAGATGAGGCTTGACCCTGATCTAGGCATGTGAGTATCCTAATTTAATCCTGGTTTAGGCAGACCTTGTCTTGTAATCTAACCCATGCTGTATCTTCTCTATGAGTTTGATGCATTTATACATCATCTTTAACCTGGTGTTGTGCAATTTCTTACAGTGTTTGATGGGACAGGGTCAACGTGAAGAAGTTATTTAATCCCCATTTCAAGTGTGGAGAAGCCAATAATAACTGTCGGGTTATTACAGTGCAGAAAGAGGCCCTTCGGAGTCTGCAGCCAACACAATACCACCCAGGCTCTACTCCCATATCCCTACATATTTTACCCATTAAACACTCTAACCTATGCATCCCAGGACATTAAGGGGCAATTTCTTATCATGGCCAAGCAACCTAACCCATACATCTTTGGGCTGTGGGAGGAAACCGGAGTACCCGGAGGAAATCACACAGACACGAGGAGAATGTACAAACTCTATGTAGACAGTGACCCGAGCCCGAATCGAACCCAGATCTCTGGAACTGTGAAGCAGCAGTGCTAACCACTGTGCTATCGTGTCACCCGTTCCTTCACATTCATATCTCAGTTTTTTTAAAAAAATGTGGAGGGTTTCTGCTTCCATCATCCTGTCAGACAGTTCCAGACTTACACCACCCTTTGGGTGAAAATATTACCTCTGAACTCCCCTCTAAAGATTTAATGAGTTATTGACCTCTCTGTTCAGGGAAATAAAATTGGAACAATCCCATCCGCTGCCTCTGCCACTTGCCTGGAAAAACTTCCATTACGTTTAAATCTCCACCTGATCTTCAGTCCAAATTCGTCTCCGTTTCACTGGTTAGTTTCCCAAGCTTTACGAAACTCCTGTTACTCCAAAAATATTTGGATTGGCTGTGAGAGACGTCAATCAGAGAGCTCACCCACTCTGCCCATTCTTTCCCCTGCCTCTTTCACAGCTGCTTCACTTCCTGTAGGGACTGAAAACCAAGTGAGGAGATGGTGAGTGAAGGAGCAGAATTTATAATAATTACATTGCATAATATCCACACTAATGTTCAGGCAGTCTGACTATCCTGTGGGGAATCAGGTGTGGAAATGTCCCTTATGCTGTATGAGAAGATCCAGATGAGAGACCTGTTTACTCAGTGCTTTGTGCTGAGCTGTTTGATTGGAGCTGTGTGTTGGTTATTGAGTTTGTTTATTGGAAGCATTTCCCTTCTGATTTACAGGCTGAATATTGTTGATGGGTCATTGCTGAATATGAGAAGGTGAGGTGTAGTTATCTGGGAGGGACAGAGATGCATTTATTGAATTATCTTTTAATGCCTTCTTTAAAGATTTTATCTGGAGGCCCTGGCCTTCCCCAAAAGCCTGGGCTTGGATTTGATAGTTTCGCTCAGTGCTGTGTCGAATAGCCAAATTTGGGATGTGCAGTCTGAGTGAGTGCAGTGTATCTAATTTTCTAGAATACTAGAACTCCTCAATCAGCTACACTGAAGCTACACTTCTAGCTCTTCCTATCTAAAGTATTTTTTAATCCTTCTGGAAAACAACAGGAGAAATTTCAAAATTGCCATTAAATTAATATTTCTCTTCAATTTTTTTAATATTAAACAGGCATTCTAAAGTAAAACTGGTTTTTGCCAGCCTGACTCAAACTGCTAGTGAATTAATAGCTAGCTTTATGCTCTGCCAGACTATTTTTTCCATTGCTGATTGGGAAGATGGGTCTGGACAGAAGAAAAAAAGTAGCCATACTATTTGCACTGGTCACTATCCAGTGTTCGTGCTGGGAGCAGAGATTGTGTGACAGTCAAATGAAAAAAAGGAAGGACTTGTATCTGATCCCCACACGGGGGAACGACAGACTGATACTGACTGAGGAACAGTCTTGAACTGAGGAGTCAGTCCCTTCAGCAAAGTTGGAGGAAATCATATTTCCTTTTCCTATTTTACAGAAGGATTGCACTGTACTATACCAGAGAATACAGTGAGGATGGACACTGCAGCTAGATCCTGACATCACCCAAGGAACGACTACACAACTATGGGAAGACATCCAGTCCCTCCAAAGCATTGCCCAACATAGAGAAGGTTGGACAGTGAAACCATCATCTGGAAATTGTTTGGGTCCAGGGAGTTTTGACATATCATCAGATAATAAACTGTTCAGTGATGTGGAACCTTCCATCAGAGTCAACCTTTCCAAAGTTTCAGCTGTGGGTGATCAGTCAGGTTGAAGCTGGGAAGAAGACTGAGTAGTTCAAATATGGTGAGACCTTTAATCATTCATTAAGCCTCATAAATCACTGACTCATTCCCACAGCAGAGAGGCTGTTCATTTGTGAGGATGGCTTCACAAGCTCATACGATCTCCTAATACAGAAGGTGTACTTGTTGTATAACTGGTGACACAAAGGCAGCCACATGGAAGAGAAACCATTCAAGTGTGAAGTGTGCGACAGAGCTTTCGCACAGTCATCAACACTCGTGAATCACCGACGCATTCATACTGGGGAAAAGCCATTTAAATGTGAGGTGTGTAACAAGAGCTTTACACAATTATCAGGTCTGGTGAATCATCAGCCCATTCACACAGGGGAAAAACCATTCACCTGTGAAGTGTGCAACAAATCATTCTCCCAGTCATCAACCCTTCTTGTACACAAACGCATTCACACAGGGGAGAAACCATTCCGGTGCAAAGTATGTATGAAATCATTTTCAGATTCATCAACCCTCCGCAGGCACCAACGTATTCACACAGGAGAGAAACCATTCATATGTGACATCTGTGATAAACCATTCTCGTCGTCATCAGATCTCCGCATACACCAACGTATTCACACAGGAGAGAAACCGTTTATGTGTGAGGTGTGTGACAAATCATTTTCATCATCATCAGACCTCTGCGTACACCAACGCATTCACACTGGGGAGAAGCCATTCAAGTGTGAGGTCTGTAACAAATCATTCTCACAGTCAGGGAACCTCCGCACACATCAACGCACCCACACAGGAGAGAAACTGTTCAAATGTAACCTGTGTGAAAAATCATTCTCTGACTCAACGAGACTTCTTCTCCATCAGAGGATTCACACAGGGGAAAAACCATTTAAGTGTGAGGTGTGTGGCAAATTATTCTCAGTGTCATCGAGCCTCCGTGTACACCAACGTATTCACACTGGGGAGAAACCATTCACATGCATTGTGTGCAACAAATCATTCTCAAGGTCATGTAACCTTCTTGTCCATCAGAGGATTCACACAAGGGGAGTAACTCTTGAAGTGTGAGGTTTGTGGTGTGGATTCACATAATGGAGAAGCACTTCGGGTGTGATGTTTATGACAAGGATTTCACCTAATCCTGATATCCTAAAGCCACAGTAGATTCATAGTAGGAGAAACCATCCAGGTGTGTGACAAGGCTTTCGTACAGTCAGTGTATCTCTTGGTCCATCAATATACTCACAGGGGAGAAAACTCTATTAGTGTGAGATCAGCAATAAAGTTTTCACAGTTCTCATAACTCCTGGAAAGTCAGTGAACATACACAAGAGACAGACCCTTTCACTGGACATGTACCAGGATTATTTCACTAACTCTTCCTCACAAAGCACCAACATCTCCATAGGGACTTTCAACTGGGTCACCTTCTCTCCAATTCTCTTTGAAGGAAGTGATGATGTGGTACAGAGTGTGAAATCTTCAGACCAACAAGAAGGAACAGCACAACATGCTCTAGAATCATCAATTCAGCAGAATCTGATATGACAAGGTGTTGCTCAGAGCAAACAAACTATAGACACACTTGTTACTGGGTTATTGGGCAGACAGAGCTGAAATGATTTACAAGTTGGCAACTTGTACAAAGGAATTGGAGTCCTTGTACTGATCCCTGTGGTACCCCACTAGTCACTGCTTGTCAATTGGAAAAAGACTTTTTATGCAAACTCTTTGTCTCCTATTTGATAACCAGCTTTCTATCCATCTCAAGACACGACCTGCAATACCATGTGCTTTAATTTGACATAGTAGTCTGCTATGTGAGACCTAACTTAGCTTGATCCCTAAAGAGACGAGAAAACAGATATTGAAGCATATTGACACAAATACAATAAAGGATTCGCGTCTGAGGAAGGAAAGAGAAGTGCTCTACTGGTCAAACATGAGCAAGGGAGATTAAGGGCCACATTCACCAGTGCACTGCTTGTATTGAATATCAATTTGAGCAAAATCTCATAGCAGACAATTATGTGAAGTTAAGCACATGGGATTGTGAGTAATGTTTTGAGATGGATAGAAAGCTGATTAGCAGATAGGAAACAAAGAATTGGCATAAATGGCTCTTTTTCTGATTGACAGGCAGTGACTAGAAGGGTACCACTGATCTGTGCTAAGACCTCAACTATTCACATTATATATTGTTTTGGACAAGGGAACTAAACGTTCAAGGAAACTTAAACCTTTAAGTTTGCAGATGATACAAAGTTGGGTGGGAGAGGGTGAGCTGTGAGGAGGACGCAGACATACTTCAGCATGATTTGGACAGGCTGCCTAAGTGGGCATGTGAATGGCACATGCAATATAATGTGGATAAATGTCAACTTTGCCAGCAATAATAAGATTACAGATTATTATTTGAATGGGTACAATTGAGAGAGGTGGTTACTCTGCGAAACCTTGGTGTCTTTGTGCATCAGTCACTGAAAGTAAGCATACAGGTACAGCAGGCAGTAAAGAAGGCAAATAGTATGTTGGCCTTTATAGCGAGAAGATTTAAGTATAGGAATAGTGATGTTTTAATGCAGTTGTATTGGGCATTGGTGAGGCCACACCTGGAGTATTGTATGCAGTTTTGGTGTTCTTATCTGAGGAAGGATGTTCTTGCTATTGAAGGAGTGCAGCAAAAGTTTACCAGGCTAATTCCTGGTATGGCAGGTTCGGTCATATGAGGAGAGACTAAGCCAGTTAGGATTATATTCATTAGAGTTTATGAGAGTGAGAAGGGATCTCGTAGAAACTTATGAAATTCTAACAGAATTGATAAATTCAGTATGTTCCCATTAATGGAGGAGTCCAGAACTAGGGATCATAGTTTGAGGAAAAGGGGTAGAACTGAGGTGAGGAGAAATTTCTTCACACAGAGGTTGGTGAACCTGTGAAATTCACTGCTGTAAAAAAAAAAGTAGTTGAGGCAAAGATGTTATGTGATTTCAAAAAGAAATTAGATATAGGTGTTGGGGCTAAAGGGACCAAAGGATATGGGGGGCGGGGGGATGGGATGGGGAAAGGGGAGGTGGGGAAGGGGGAATGTTGGGATCAGGATATTGAATTTGATGGTCATCCACAATCAACAGGTACAACAGGCTCAAAGGGCCGAATGGCCTACACCTATAAAGAGCTGCTCGTGACTCATAAAATCTCAGGCAGATCATGGATGAAGCTTGGAATAGAGCTTGTCACACTCATTGGAACTGTTTTTCTCATCACAGTCGACTATTATTCAGACACCTTGGAGTTAACTTAGCTGACATCAATAACTACCAGAATGCCAAAAAAACATACTTCAATCACCATGGTATCCCTGATATTGTGATGAATAACTGGCTCTCAATTCACAAGTGAAGAATTCAGACACTTGATCAATAATTGGGAAATTCAGTACTAAACATCATTTCTACACTATCCCCAGTCAAATGAGGCTGCAGTGAAAAAGATCATTTAAAAATTGACTCTCCAGATATGTGCAAAGCAATGTTGAAGTAGAGAAACACGCCTACTGAAGGCATGAAAAGTTGTCCAGTGCAGTGGCTAATGTCATGCTGCACCCAAAATACTCTTCCAACAGCTAAAAAAAACTACTGACGCCAGAAGTAGTAACAGGAGTGAGTGACAAGATGGAAGTGAAATGTCAGAAAGACAAATTTTGCTTTAACAAAGCTGCTACATCATTACCTGAGCTGAGAGTTAGAGAATCGAAGCAGTGCACACATTCAATAAACATTAATAGTTAGCTCACTGGGCAACTTAGGACCTGTGTACAGAAGTTGTCACCTCGATTGTACATAGTGAAAGTGAACGACCAGATCTATCGTCACAACATCAAACATCGATCTGTAACTGGAGAAGCTGTTCCTTCACAGCAGACTGCTGATGAAGAAGATCTGATTTCATCAAACGAGCAAGGAACTGAGTGACCATCAGTCCTAGAGGTCCCCAACAAATGTAACAGATCAGCAGCAACAACACATGCCACTTACCTCAGCAACAACATTCCCCAGAGAGACAACAACACCTCAGGAATCAGCAGACACCAGATGAACAGCTAACAAAGAAAATTATAGGAACAGGCCCTTCGGCCCTCCAAGCCTGTACTAATCACGCAACCCGACTGAACTAAAGCCTTCTATCCTCATCCTATTCATGTATTTGTCAAAAAGCCCTTTAAAAGTCTGTAATGTATCTGGTTCCATTACTTCTCCCAGCAGTAAATTCCAGGTACCCATAACCCTTTGTGTAAAAAAGAAACTTGCCTTGTACATCTCCTTTAAACCTTGCCTCTTGCATCTTAATCCTATGCCCCCCTAATAATTGACTCTTCCACCCTCAGAAAAAGCTTCTACTGTCCACTCTGTCCATGTCCCTCATTATCTTGTAGACTTCTATCTGGTCGCCCCTCAACCTTTGTCGTTCCAGTGAGAACAAACCAAGTTTCTCCAATCTTTCCTCATAGCTAATGCTCTCCAGACTAGGCTATATCATTGTAAATCTTTTCTGTACCCTCTCCAAAGCCTGCACAACCTCCTGGTAGTGTGATGACCAGAATTGAACATGATATTCCAAGTGCAGTCTAACTAAGGTTCTTTAACGCTGCAATGTAACTTACCAATTTTTAAATTCAGTATCCCGGCCAATAAAGGCAAGTATGCCATATGCCTTCTTGAGTACCTTCTCCACCAGTATTGCCACTTTCAGTGACCTATGTACCTGTTTACCAAGATCCCTCTGCCTCTTAAGGGTTCTGTCATTTACTGTATATTTCCTATCTGTGTTAGATCTTCCAAAATGCATTCTCACATTTGTCCGGATTAAACTCCACCTGCCATCTTTCTGCCCAAGTCTCCAACCAATCTATATTCTGCTGTATCCTCTGATAGTCCTCATCACTACCCACAAATCCACCAATCTTTGTGTCGTCCTCAAACTTACTAATCAAACCAGTTATGTTTTCTTCCAAATCATTTATATAAAATACAAAGAGCAAAGGTTCCAGCATTGATTTCTGAGGAACCCCACTTGTCACAGCCTCCATTCAGAAATGCACCCTTCCACTGCTACCCTCTGTCTTCGATAACGAGACAGTTCTGTATCCACCTTACCAAGCCACCTCTGATCCCATGCAATTTCACTTTCTGCACAGTCTGCCATGAGGGACCTTGTCAAAGGCCTTACTGAAGTCCGTGTAGACAATATCCATTGCTCTATCCTCATCAATCATCTTTGTCACCTCATTGAAAAATTCGATCAAATTAGTGGGACATGACCTACCCTTCACAAAACCATGTTGACACTCACTAATATGTCCACTTATTTCCAAGTGGGAGTAAATCCTGTTCTCGAATAATACTCTCCAAAAATTTCCCTATAACCAACGTAAGGCTCACTGGCCTGTAACTATCTGGATTATCCTTGCTACCCTTCTTAAACAAAAGAATAACATTGGCTATTCTCCAATCCTCTGGGGCCTCTCCTGTAGTTAGTAAGAATATAAAGATTTCTCAAGGCCTCAGCAAGTTCCTCCCTTGCCCCTCTCAGTATTGAGGTATACTCCATTAGACTCTGGAGACTTGTCTACCTTAATATTTCTCAAGAACTCCAATACTTTCTCCTTTTTGATCTCAATGGGACTCAAACTATCTATACATCCTTTCCCAGATCCATCATCTACCAAGTCCTTTTCCTCGGTGAATACTGATGCAAAGTACTCATTTAATATCTCACCCATTTCCTCTGGCTTCACGCATAGATTTTCTCCCCTGTTCTTGAGTGGGCCAACCCTCTCCTTGACTACCCTCTTGCTCTTGTATATATAAAGCCTTGGGGTTTTCCTTAATCCTGCTGGCCAATGACCTTTTGTGATCTCTTTTAGCCCTCCTTACTCCTTGCTTAAGTTGCTTTCTACTTGCCTTGTATTCCACACTTGTTTCGTGTGGTCCCAGCATCCTAGCCTTGAAAAATGCTTCCTTTTTCTTTTTGATTAGATTCACAATATCTCTCATTATCCAACGTTCCCAAAATTTGCCATACTTATCCTTCATCACAGGAATGTGCCAGTCCTGAATTCCTACCAACTTACACTTGAAAGCCTCCCACGTGCCAGATGTTGATTTGCCTTCAAACATATGCCTCCAATCTACATTCTTCAGTTCCTGTTTAATATTGTTGTAGTTAGCCTTCCCCCAATTTAGCAACTTAACTTGAGGACTGTACTTATCTTTATCCATCAGGACCTTAAAGTTACTGAATTGTGGTCACTGTTCCCGGACTGCTCCCCAACTGAAATGTTGACCACCTGGCCAGACTCATTCCCCAATAGCAGGTCCAGATGGCCCCTTTCCTAGTTGGACTATCTACATACAGTTTCAAGGAGCCCTCCTGGAGGCTCCTTACAAATTCTGCCCCATCCATATCCCCTAGCACCAGTCAATATAGGGGAAGTTAAAATCTCCCACCACAACAATCCTGTTACTTTTACACCTTGCCAAAATTTGCTTACATATCTGTTCATGTATCTCCTGCTGGCAGATGGGCAGCCTACAGTAAATCCCCAATATTGTGACTACGCCCTGCCTATTCCTGAGCTCTACCCATATTGTGTCGTTGTATGAGCCTTCTGAGATGTCCTCCAGACAGTACAGCTGTGATATTCTCCTTAACCAGTAGTGCAACTCCCTCACCCCTTTTACATCCCCCTATTGCACCTGAAATATCTGTATTCTGGGACATTAAGCTGCCAATCCTGTCCTTCCCTTAACTAAGTCTCTGAAATAGCAACAACATCATAGTTCTGAGTATTAATCCAAGTTCTAAGTTCATCTGCCTTACCTGTTACACTTCTCGCCTTGAAAGAAATGCACTTCAGTCCACCAGATATTCTTTGATTAGCAAGCACACTCTGTCTGCTCTTCCTCTGAGTCTTACTGGCCCTACTCTCTGGTTCCCTTTCAATTAAGTCACCTTTGCTTTGATTCCTAGCCTCCTCTGCCAAACCAGTTTAAATCCTCCCGTGCGACACTAGCAAACAACTCACACATATACCATAGGAAGACCTGAATACATTAAAGATTATATCTGCAATGTGCAGTGAGTGGGGAAATTGGAACAGACTTTAAAGAACTTTTTATTCATATGTGTTCATTTTTATTATGATTCTGTGGAGTAACTTGTAAATAATAGTAAATGGGATTTTTGTTCTTTTTATGACCAGTAAGATGTTTAGGCAAATTCTTTTGTACACTGCGGATCCCATATTAATGTGACTTCTGATGTTGTCATTTGTGAATAAAGGTTTGAGGACAGTAACCATTTTACACACCACTGAAATATTGTTTAAAATTGAAATAATCCAATTATTTCTGGAGTAACATGAGTTTCCTGAAGTTTGGGAAACTTGTGAAACAGAGGTGACTTTGAGCAGCAGATCAGGAAGGGATTTAAAACTGTCATTGTCCCATCTGAATAAAATCTTACTTATTACAGCTGCTGTCTCAATTCCCGTGGTAAATTTTGACTGAGATATCGAGTGTGGGAATAGCATTCTTCATCCTTGGAGGCTTTCAAACTGACAACATCGGTGTGGGATGTGTAGTCTCAGATGTGTTTGACAGCAAGTCAGAAGAGGAAGATTCACAGCATCCAAGTCAGCGGTGGGATCCACACAGGCACAGGAAAGAGATATTGATGGGAGAGAGATCCAGAGAGGAGAGATTGATCCAGTACTTGGGGAGTGTCTCTATTTCTGGGAGAGTGAGTTGATGATTCAGGGACTGTGTTGGGGCTCATTGTGTGAGTAGATGCTGCATGGTTTGATAACTTACAGCCCTGGCTTATCCAGGGGGTGCCTGCTGTGGAGGTTCAGCTACCTTCAGATCCAATTTCTGAGACTCCTTTAGTTCTTCTGATTATTCTCTTGGAATTTTCTGGTCCATTCACTTCTCCTGGGATCTTCTGCTTCATTTTTCTCTTCTGGCATGTCCCAGCCCAGGCAGTTGGTGTTTGAATACCCAGAAATCTTGAATTAATTTAAACAGTCATTACAAATAGACGCATTTAGCAGAAAATCATCACTGTCATAATTCTCATCTGGGAGTGTAGTCATTTCTGTGATTGATGCCAGTTTCTGGGTGATGTTCAATAAACTGGTGTTAAAGATTGTTAATGGTCAATTCATACATGATGCAATGTACAATTCCTGAAACGATCAATTACAGCCAATTATGCTGATACAATCAAACTCTCAATCATAACCTGTACATTTCTGATTGTTGCATATTTGTCAAGATGTTTCACTAAAAGAAACATTTTTAAATTGATCAATTGAAGCAGTTTTATTTAAAGCTGGTACATTGTAATTTAATTGAATTTGTGGTCAATGCAGTATATAAACATTTATAGGATAATTTCTTCAACCATTTTACAACATGTTTGTGTTTCAATAAATGGTGGGTGGGCTTGTACAGGGAGTCCAGAGTCTCAGGAATTATTTGTGTGGTCCTGACAACATATTTAATCCATCTTCATTGGAATAATCCATCCGCTTGTTCTCTGAGTCAAATGATCTGATTCATAGAACATAGAACACTACAGCACAAACAGGCCCTTCGGTCCACAAGTTGCACCAATCATACCCATACCTCTTAGGCCATAGAATTATCTGTAACTCCCAATCCCATTTAATCCCATGTATTTGACCCCATATCGAACTCCTGAGAGCTGGCTCACTTTATTAATACACACACACACTTACATCAGTGGTAACTCTCTCACAATACTACAGCCAGAAGTGACTCGGACTCTTTACAGGTGTTTCTCCAAAGTGCCTGTGAACGATGTGTTTCAGAGAATGGATTGCTTACCCTTGCAGTGATAGTCAATTCATAACCCAGCAACAAAGCCTTTTGTACTTGAAAAGTAAAGATTAGTTTATTTTGACACGATAGTCAATTCATAACTCAGCAACAAATCCTTTTGTACTTGAAAAGTAAAGGTTAGCTTATTTTGACACTCTTGGTCTGGAAATTACTTCAGGAAAAATGATTTCATTTGCACATACACATAAAAATTAGTTACAGGAGGAGATAAAACAATACTTATAAAAATTGGATCTGTTAAGTTCATATTGGGTAAAGGCATAATAGGTTTTGAAGTCAATATGTTGTATTGTTTGAAGTTGTAGAAGTGTCTTTGCAGCTGTGATAGCTCCCATTGTTGAATTGTCCAATGTTGCTTGAACAGGTGAGCTTAAGTCGATGGAAACACATTCATGTGGAGGAGAGAAGGCTCCTTAACACTGCCCTGCTGGCATGGCACATTTAGCTGTCAAATTATTTTAAACTGTAATTCAGACAAGTTTAGGGTTTTCGAGCAATGGCAGATAGACAGATCAGCCATGATTTATTTGATGTAAAAGGCTTGAGGGATGACTCCAGATCTTTTTTAAATTCCTCTCGCTTTCCTCTTCCACTCTCATCTCAAACAATAACTGTTCTGTTCAACCTCCAGCTGAGCTTCCAAACCCGGCACTCTCTCCAACACAAAGAGCACTGCTGCCTTACAGCACCAAGAATCCAGGTTCAATATCTGGCTTGGCTCACTGTCTGTGAGGAGTCTGCACATTCTCTCCATGGCTGCATGGGTTTCCCGTAAGTGCTCCAGTTTCCTCCACAGTCTGAAAGATGTGCTGATTAGCTGCATTGGCCATGCTAAATTCTCCCTCAATGTAACCAAACAGGCGCCAGAGTGTGGCGCTATGGGAATTTCTGAGTAACAACTGCAGTTTAATGTAAGCCTACTTGTGACACTAATAAACTTAAATTTACCACTTATTTCCCCATGTGAGTGTGCTGATGGGCCTGGAAATACGGAATGTGAAAGTCTTGTCATGTACCTTACATTTAAATGGTTTTTCCATGTGAACTTTCTGATGCAGCAGGAGCTTTGACGAGCTCAAGAAGGATTTGCTGCACATGTTGCAAGTGAATGATTTCTCCCCATTGAGAATGCGTCAGTGACTCACCATGGTCAATGATTGTGCAAAGAGCTCCTGTTACAAACCTCACACTTGAATGGTTTTTTCCCAGTGTGCATCCATTGGTGTACACAGATGTTCCCTGACTTCAGAAGGCTTGGTCACACACCTCACACTTAAATAGTTTCTCCCCCCCAGTATGGATGAGTTTGTGCTTCAGGAGTGTTAATGACTAAGCAAAGGCTCAATCACATACCTCACATTTAAAGGGTTTCTCCCATGTGTGAATCCACTGGTGTATCAGGAGATCAGAGGAGCAGGTAATGGCTTTTTCACATAACTCATACTTGAAAGGTTTCTCTGTGTTTGAATTCTCTGGTGCATCAGGAGGCTTGTAGACTTTACAAATACCTTTCTGCAAACTTCATTCATGAACCTCCCCAATGTGAATACATTGATGTGTGCAGAGATTGGATGACACTGAAAATGATTTGTTACACACCTTGCATATGAAGGGTTTCACTCCTGTGTGAGCATGAATCACGAATGCTAATGATAAAGTGAAGATTCAATCACACACTTCATACTTGAATGATTCTCTGCCATGTCGCTGTCATTGTGTGATACAATAGACACCTTATGTCATAGGAGATCTTATGAGCCTGTGGAGCCTTCCCCACACACCTCACAGTTGAACAGTCTCTTACCTGTAAAATGAGTCCATGGTTTAAGAGACTCGATGAATTATTGAAGCACTCGCCACACTTGGAGCTCACTCACATTTCTTCCCAGCCTCACCTGCTCGATCATACAGCTGAAGCTTCAAAAATGTTTGTTCTGATGGAAGATTCCACAGCACTGACTAGTTTCAGGTTTGATATGTCAAAGCTCAACTGATTTCCAGACGATGCTTTCACTAGCCAACCTCTCTGTGTTAAGCAGTGCTGTGAAGGGACTGGATATCTTCCCACAGTTGTGCAGTTGTCCCTAGGATGATAGTCAAGATTTATCTGTGGTGTCCATTCTCTTTGTATTCTCTGGTGTAGTGTGATGCAGTCCTTCTGTAAAATAGAAAAAGGAAACATGATTTCCTCCAATTCCCCTGCTCCTTTGCTGACGGGCCTGACATCTCAGTCAGAGATTGTTTTACAGTGAGCACCAGTCTGCAATTCTGCTCTGTTTTTCCTCATTTGGTTGTCACGTACTCTCTGTTTCCAGCAGGGACACTGGATAATGACCAGGAGCAATCAACTTTCTTCCTCCACCCAGGCCCCTATCATCCCATTGTGTGTTTAATACAAAAAATAATACTGAGCAGAAATGTTAATTCAGTTGAGATTTTGAAATTTTTCCTCCCAAATTATTTGAAGAAAGCATGATGGGCAGGAAGTGCTGAATGCTGGTGAAATATTGCTTCCATGCTGACTGAAAGGTTTTGGTTTATCTTGGTATATACTAAATGTTCTGAGAGTAATAGTGGAAGGGTATTTTTCTAACTGGATGTCAGTCACTAGTGGTGTGCCGCAGGGCTCGGTACTGGGACGTCTTCTATTTGTAATATACAATGGACTTGGAAGAGGGAGTAAGTGGAGTGATCAGCAAGTTTGTAGATGATACCAAGATGGCTGGACTTGCAGATAGTGAGGAGCATTGTCAGGTGAGACAGCAGGACATAGATAGGCTGGTAGCTTGGACAGATAGATGGCAGATGGAATTCAATCCCGATAAATGCGAGGTGATGCATTTCGGGAGAAAGAATGTAGGGGGGAGGTTTATGATAAAGGGTAAACCTATTAAGAGTATAGAAACACAGAGGGATCTGGGGGTGCAGGTGCACAAGTCTCTGAAGGTGGCAGAGCAGGTGGAGAAGGTTGTGAAGAAAGCACATGGTATACTAGCCTTTATAGGAAGGAGTACAGAGTACAAGAGCTGGTCTTTAATGTTGCAGTTATATAAAACGTTGGTTAGACCTCATTTGGAATACTGCGTCCAGTTCTGGTCACCTTACTACCGAAGGACATGGAGACTCTGGAGAGAGTGCAGAGGAGGTTTACCAGGATGCTGCTTGGTATGGAAGGTCTGAATTACGAGGAGAGGTTAGGCAAATTGGGGCTGTTTTCCTTAGAAAGATGTAGACTTAGAGGAGATCTAATAGAGGTGTACAAGATTATGAAGGGTATAGATAGAGTAAACAGGGTTAAGCTTTTTCCTAGGATGGACTCAAATAGCATGAGGGGTCACGGGCTTAGGGTGAGGGAGGTAAGGTATAATTTGGATGCTAGAGGGAGATGCTAGAGGGAGATGGTGGGGGTATGGAATGCGCTGCCAAGTAAAGAGGCAGGCACCCTGGAGTTATTTAAGAAATACTTAGATGGGCACATGAACAGAATGGGAATGGAGGGATATAGAAAACTGATTTAAAATAAGCTATGGGAGTTCCCTGGGAAGTGTTGATGATATTGATGTATTTGTTTTATCCTATAGGCACTTCGGTTCACCTTGTCTAACAAGGAGCATACACGCGATGGATGGTGAGAGGGCTGCTCTTGGATTTTTCGAGAGAAGCCTCGTGCTTCACGTCATTAGTGTACACTTAACCTGGACCATTTGATGGGCAACACAGCAGCTCAGTGACTATCACTGTGCTATGCAGGTACACGGATTTGGGCATGTGTCTGTGGGAGTTAGCGCATTCTCCCCGTGCTTGCGTGGGTTTTCTCTGGGTGCTCCAGTTTCATCCCACATCCCAAAGATGTGCTCTTAGGCTGATTGGCAGAACAAATTCTCTCTAAATTGTCTCAAATTTGGTTCTAATGAGTAGATCTATAAACATAGTCAGGGATGACAGGGATCATGGGTAGAAGTGGGAACATCAAGGTGGCAGCGCTGGCTCGTTGGGCTGAAGGGCCTGTTTTCCGTGCTGTTTTTGTTCTTTGTAATGATCCATTAACAAAACTCAGCCTATTTTTATTCACAATCTTAAGTATCTGCAGTGTTTTGCTTGTGTTTTAATGCTTCTCCCCTGTGTGAATTTGTCAGTGACTCAACAGGTCGTTATGCAAAGCTCTTAAGACACACCTTACATTTGAACAGTTTCTCTCCATTGTGAAGGCATTGGTGTGCACAAAGGATCAATGAATTTGAGAATGATTTGTTGCAAACTTGTACGGTTTCTCCTCAGTGTGAGTGCTCTGGTGTATCAACAGCCTTGTAGATCTTGAGGAAGCTTTCTCACAAGCCTCACGCTTGAAAGGTTTTTTTCCCTATGTGGATTGTCGTATGGACCAAGAGGCTTGATTAGTATGGATGGAGTGAATGCAAGCAGGCTTTTTCCACTGAGGCTAGGGGAGAAAGAAAACCAGAAGGCATGGGTTAAGGGTGAAGGGAGAAAAGTTTATAGGGAATATTAGGGGAGGCTTCTTCATGCAGAGAGTGGTGGGAGTGTGGAAATGAGCTGCCGGATAAAGTGGTAAATACGGGGTCACTTTTAACATTTAAGGAAAACTTGGATGGGTTCATGATAAGAAGGGTGTGGAGGGATATGGTTCAAGTGCAGGTCAGTAGGACTAGGCAAAAAATGGTTTGGCAGAGACAAGAAGGGCCAAAAGGCCTGTTTCTGAGCTGTAATTTTCTATGGTTCTAACAGTGTAAGTGCTTTACCACATCTCAGATGTGAATGGTTTCTCCCGTATGTGGGTATATTGATATGTGATTTCAAGAATAGTTTCTCACACTGGAAGGATTTATCTCCTCTTTTGAGTGTATTCATGCTTCTGGAGGTCCCATACCTTTGAGAAGGAATTGTCACACATATCCCATACCAACAGCTTCTCCCTAGTGTGACTGCTTCGGTAAAACACGAGAGTGTCGAGGAGTTTAGTCACACACCTGACATTTGAACAGCTGCTTCCCTTGTAAACACATTAATGAATCAAGAGCACTGATGTCCAAAGCTCAGTCACACACCTCACATTTCAATTGTTTCTCTGCCAAAGGGCTCTCCGCGTCTTAAAGATAAGAGAAAAGTGCACCTGATGTAGGGAGATCTTATGATCCTGTTGGAGTGAAGGCATAGGCTGAACGATGTGAGAGCAGAAATGAGGGGGTTTAAACGGCTGCGATTTACAGGTGCGCACCTCCAATTCCAGCCCCTCCCGCGTGACACCCCCTCGGGGCTCGCGCTCCCTCACATTCCAACTCTCGAACGCTGGGAGCCAACCGCCGCTGTGCGCGGCAGAACTACAACTCCCAGCAGGCATCGCGGATTGGCTCACTCAGTCGCTCCTCACTGCCCAGGCCCAGGGACACACGCGCAGCCTGGGTAATACCTGATGTGGGAGATGCTGGCCTTGGACTGGCGTAAAACAGATCAAACTGATCAGAACTCCCATCCACCTGACGAAGGAACTTGGGGCGTTTGCTATAAATAAATTTGTTGGATTTTAAGCTGGTGTTGTGAGATTTCTTTCTGCATGGGTAATACACCAGGCGAGAATCTGTCTCAAAAGCGGCTGCGCAGAATTGGGCGGAGCGCAGAGTCAGGAAGGTTCATTCACATGATCGGCTGAGCAGAGTGATTGACATGTCACATGTGGGCGGGGCTATTCACTGCTCCCTCATTGGCTGCGGGAGCTGTCAATCAGAGCGCTGAGCTGTTTGATTGGAGCTGTGTGTTGGATATTGAGTGTGTTTATTGGAAGCATTTCCCTTCTGATTTACAGGCTGAATTTTATTGATGGGTCATTACTGAATATGAGAAGGTGAGATGTAATTATCTGGGAGGGACAGAGACAGTACTTATTGAAATGTCTTTTTGAAAAAAAAACTACCAGAAGGTCTTGGTCTTTTCCAAAAGCCTGGGTTTGGATTTGATAGTTTTGCCCAGTGTTGAATATGGGATGTGCAGCCTGAGTGAGTGCAGTGTGTCTAATTTCCAGAATAAACCCTTCAATCAGCTACACTTTCCTCAGCCTCAGCACTTCCTGCCCAGTGGGTTTCAAAAATTAAAATGAGAGAAATTTCAGAATCTCCACTGAATTAACATTTCACCTGAGTATTTGATATTGAACACATACTCCCAGGGAGAAACTGGCGTTTGACAGCATAGTGAATTGTTACCCACTTTACACGCGATGCCTGAGAAGATGGAGGTCTGGCTGGTGGAAAGAAAGTATCCACATTGTCTGCACCTGGTCACTATGTAGTGACCCTGCTGGAAACAGAGGGTGTGTGAGTCAGATGAGGGGGAAAAGAGGACTTGTATCTCATCCCTACATAGGGGAATAGCAGATTGGCACTCACTGAGGAAGTCTCTAACTGAGGAGTCAGCACCTTCATCAAAGGAAGAGAGGCAGTTGGAGGAAATCATGTTTCCATTTCCTGTTCTACAGAAGGATTGTACAGTACTACACCAGAGAATACAGAGAGTTTAAGTTTATTTATTAATGTCACAGTAGGCTTACATTAACACTGCAATGAAGTTACTATGAAAATCCCCTAGTTGCCATGCTCCGATGCCTTTTTGGGCACACTGAGGGAGAATTTAGCACAGTGAATGCATCTAACCAATGTGTCTTTCGGATTGTGGGAAACCTATGCAGACACGAGAGAACATGCAGACTCCGCACAGACATGTGACCCAAGCCAGGAACTGAATCTGGGTTCCTGGAGCTGTGAAGTAGCAGTGGTAACCACTGTGCCACCACGCCCAGCATTAACATTACATGTAGTTCCTGAAGGAACAACTGCATATCAATTTGTTTATAATATTACTGGATGGGCATATCTGGAAATCAGTCGGGTCAGGGGAGGTTTGATATATCATCAGATCTGAAACTGGTCATGATGTGGAACCTTCCATCAGAACCAACCTTTCTGATGGTTAGTGATCGGTCTGAGTGAAGCTGGGAAGAAATGATTGGTCTCCAAGTGTGGTGAGTGCTTTGGCCATTTATCAAGACTCATGAACCACTGATTCATTTCTGCAGGTGAGAGGCTGTTCATGCTGTGTGATGAGGACCCTACAGGCTCACAAAACCTCTGAAGATGGAAGAGAAAATATTCAAATGTGAGTTGTGTGATCGAACCTTCACAAAGGCGTCGACCCTCATGAAACACCGACGCATTCACGTAGTGGAGAAGCCGTTCAAGTGTGAGGTGTGTAACAAAGGATTTGCAGAATCTTGGGGCTTGGTAAATCACTGGCGTGTCCACACTGGAGAAAAACCATTTACATGCAAGGTGTGCAACAAATCATTCTCAGACTTATCAAATTTCCATGCACATCAACGGATTCACACAGGGGAGAAACCATTCAGGTGTGAAATTTGTGATAAAGCCTTTGTGACATCTTCAAACCTACTTATGCACCAGAGGATCCACACGGGTGAGAAACCATTCAGGTGTGAGATTTGTGAGACCACTTTCACTTACTCCTCTGAACTTGTGACACATAGGAGGATTCACACAGGGGAGAAACCCTTTAATTGTGAAGTGTGTGACAAATCTTTCACACGGTCATCAACCCTTCGTGCACACCAATGCATTCACACAGGGGAGAAACGATTCACATGCAAGATGTGTGACAAGTCATTCTCGGACTCAGCAAATCTCCGCAGGCACCATCGCAGTCACAAGTGTGAGGCATGTGTCAAATCATTCACTGAATCATCAAATCTGCTGCATCAGAATGTGCATTCAGGGGAGTAACCACTTCAACATTACATTTATAATAAAGCTCTTGTGATGCCTTTGGACTTTGGACACACAGGGTAGAAACCTATTGCTTGAGTTCGATCATAAAGCCTTCATACAGTTGCTCAATCTGCTGGAACATCAGTGAGCCCACATGGAAGACAAACCCTTCCATTGTGACATACGCCAGGATTGTTTCACCTACTCCTCTCCCTCCAAACACTGATATCTCCATACAGACTGCTTCCCTTATATTGAGAGTTATCTATGTAGTTTACCATCCAGTGCTCACAAAAGGAAGCTGTCCAGCAGTGTCTGTCTCTAACTTCTCTCATCATCAGTCCAATTGTTTCAAGAAGGTTGATTTAACCACTGACCAGATCATCAAACATCACCAGAAGAAGACATCAATATGTATAGAAGCTGCTGCTTATTCTGGGAAGATTTTCTCAGCCATTGGAAGTAGATATTTCAGGAGAGTGTGTGTCAGGACTTTTCCTGAGCTGAACAAATGGGAAAAACTTTAATTGTTTCCACAACATGACTTGTCAATTTTCTTTAAAGGTATCACATTCCTGAATAAGGAGGGGGAGGGGTTCTTTTTCCACCCAAATACATAGGTGCGTTTATAGAATCTTGATATGAGCAGAAGTCCACCAGCTTTGATGTCCTCAGCTGCAATACCATTGGGGCCATAGGCTTTGTTGTTTTCCATCCATTTAATTGTTTGTTGCAGCTCTCCCACTGATAGTGACTCAACCATGGGCTCTACTACAGGCACTAGGGAACAGACTGGAGGGTGTCAGCTGCCACTGTGGATTCTGGATGAAGGAGTTGTTCAAGATGTACTTTCCAGTGTTAACAGATGGCATTGTCACCCTTAAAAAGAGAAACCTTATCCTGTGAACAAGAAGATTTTGTCCATTTGACCTCAGTCTATAGATGGCCCTAGTGATTTCATGTCATGATGATGAGAATATTGTTGGATGTCTCAGAATTTCTCTTCCCACCACATGTCCTTTATCTTCCAGTTTGCCTTTGAGAATCAGTCATAAGCTGTTGAAATGCACCCTGAGTCATGACTTGAGTTGTTCTACTAGGCAATGAAGGCCAATCATTTTTGTTCTAGGAGGTCCCATATTTCAGCATCATGTTCATCGTGCCAGTCTTGGTGATGATGATATTCAAATTAAATGGTCTGGATACAGGAGTTTAGTAAGCTGACTTTATTTTGATCCCACTGTTCAGGAATTAAGTTGCATTTGTGAAGCTTTCCCAGATTGTCCATGAGCTGCTCCTGGAATTCCTCTTTATGGTTGGGCTGTTGTAGGGCTGACAATTGATCTTTTCCTCTTGACCTTTTGAGTCTTGTGATGTGTTGGTGCTGGGTGGATGTTCATCACTGATTGAACAAGTCTATAATCTGTCCAGCAGATATCAGTCCCCCACATGGATCAAGTGATACACTCTTCACCGAGAACTTTGAATTGGCTTTAAATTATCCAGAGGAATCTCTGACATGGTCTTTGTTTCCAGAAAAACCCAAGAAAAAGATCAAGAACAACACCAGGAACCCTTCATTACATTCATCAATGTGACCAAAGTATTTGACTCAATAAATCGCGAGCCTCTGTAGATTCTGCTCCAATGATCTGGATTCCAAGAAACTTCATCATAATCTTGCAATTGCTCCAGGATGATATGACTGTAACTGTTTTGAATGGGAGATCTGAAACAGAACCCTTCAAAATCCAGACTGGTGTTAAGCAAAGCTGTGTGATAGCCTCCATTCTATTTACAATATACCTGACTGTGACTATTCACCTCATCAAAGATCAACTGCCCTCAGGTGTCAGTACTAAATACCATCTCAATGGGAAATTCATTTATCCCAGTCACTGGCCTGCCAAAACAAAACTGACCACCACAAATACACATGATCTACAATTTGTAGATGGCTGCAGTGTCATTATTCACTTTGTAATAGGTTTCAAACCTCTCTCAATCTCTTCAATTCTGCATGAGTTTGTATGTTGAAAACGAGCTCCATCATATGTCACTAAAGTTCAGTATCATTTCTGATCAGCAGAATTTGGACCTAGATGAAAGCACAGGGATATTAAAGAAACTTCTGTCTGTAGTATTCTGAGAGAATTTTTCCTGATGTGTGTGTGTGTGTGTGTGTGTGTTAGCAAAGTGAACCAGCTCTCAGGAGTGAGTATGGGGTAGAATCAAACTCTGCTTTAGTTGGTGATGTGAATTATAAACAGATCTTATTCAGATGATGGGTGTTTGATTAATATCCTGGGTAATGTTTGTACTCTCCTGTCTGAGAGAACTACTATCCTGAGTATGGTGAGGGAGTGGGGGGTGAGTCTCTATAGATCTGAGTTTCCTCAGCCCATCATGGCACAATGTCTTAATGGTGTAATATATTCACTTTACACTCTTCATTGATTAATTTCATATTCTGGGAAAGATCTTGAGTAATATTTAAATGCTTTGTTATTTTGGTTGATTCAAATTTGGTGGAAGTTGAGTATTGTGTTTGCTGTTTAATCAATGTCAATAGATTTATAACTCAAAATAAATTCACTTTTTAGATTAATGCAGATCATTTGTGAGATCTACCTTGACCATGAGATCAGGGTTTAAATTTGTCAGTCATACAAATAATTCCTCAGACTCTGTGCTCTCTGTACAAATCCCACCCACTGTTTATTGAAACACAAACATGTTGTAAAATGAGATATTTACTCACTGCATTGAAACCAATCAGATCTCAAGGTTCCACCCTTAAATAAAATGACTTTAATTTGTCACACTTTTGTTTAAAGTTTGATTTAGTGAAACTGCAGCAGATCTGAAATTAAAAAAACAAAGTGCTTGGAAAAACTCTACATATCTGATAGTCTCTTTGAAAAGAATCAGAGTTAATGTTTCAAGCCTAACATGAACATATTTGATTTGAAACAACACCCAGATCCTTACCATTTGGAAAATGTCCTAATTTATCTTTGAGGTTCAATATAAATGATCTTCCATTTCCCCAAATTGAAGTTCAGTTACTGAGGTTTCATCCCCTCACTTTATATATCAATGTCCCTTTGTAATCTTTCACTCCCATCCACATTACTAACTGTGTCACCTCATTTAGTGTATCAGTAAACTTTCACAGACTATTCCTCCATCAAAGTCATTCATAAATATAATGAAAAACTGAGTCTCTAGATCTCGAGGGAATATCCCAAGACATCTTGAGAAACAGAGAACATTCTCTTTGTCCTGACTCTCTGTTTTCAATCTTCCAAATAAATCAATCCCCATGTCACAAGATTCCCTCCAATTCCATACACGTTCGTCTTGGTGAATAATCTTCTGTGCAGGGCACAAATGCTTATGGAGTCCATGTAGACAAACCTCCAGAGACCCTGTCCAGCATGTTAATGATCTCCTCAAACTGTTTTATTAAATTGATCATGTGGGTTGGTTATAATGATTTGCTGCACCTGAATTTAATAACAGGTGTGTAACCACCCAGAGAACACAATGAACAGAAGAACATTCAGCCCCATTTGCCCCATTCAATACAATCAGGACTGAGCTTCTACCTCAATCCCACTTTTCTATACTGTCACCATATCTCTTATCTCAGGATCTAAAAATCCATAAAATCTCCACCTTGAATGTGTCAGAACATCCACAGTTCTCTGGGGGAGAGAATTCCAAAGATTTACAACCCTCTCAGTGAAGACATTTCCCATTTCCGTCCTCATTGACTGATGTCCAATTCTGAAGCTCGAATGATAGTCTGAAACAAACCTTCTGCAGCAACTAGCTTCCAAGTGTCAGCAAGTGAGTGATATTTCCATTGTCACAATTCCCTTTCCTTCACTCAGACTGGTTGTGCAGCCTTGTGCCTCAAACTGAATCTTTTAAAACTACTGTGATGCCTGATCTGACTAGGAAGTGCAGTGTAAGCGGGAGGCTTGTCCCATGATCATACGGTTTGAACCAGTCCAGTTAAAGGACATTCACTTTGATTAAACAGAGCTTGTCAAACCCTTTGTCTTCATTTTGCTGACAATGTCTTATTGTGCTGGAATCCAATAGCCATGTTTCAAATCAGTACAACCCAGGGAAGCATGGGGCATGGAAAGGGATGGGACTGTTTGCCTCCGAACAATGGTGTTTCATTGTTGTAAATATTTACAGCAACAGATGGAGGCTATTCAGTCCATTGATCTTGGTCCCAATTTAATTCAACGATGGCCAATTCATATCTCACATCCATTTTCTTGTCTTTTAATTGTGATCCCTGTTAAATTTAGGAACATTGGAGCCAGGAGGAGCCCAATCAGCCCTTCAAGTCAGTTCCACCATTCAATTAGATTTGTATATTAACCCATCCATCCCAATTATTTTCGTATTCTTCAATCCTCTTCCTAACATAAAACTCTCAATTTAATTTTACATATCAGTTGACATTTCAAAATAGTGTCTGTATTTGGGGTGTTGGTAAACTGAAGACAGGAATTAAAGGGACAGTGTTTGGCTGGAAATGGGAGGTGATATTTTCCCTAAGTGTTAGAATGATGCACAGATTGGGAGAAGCATAAAATATTTAAATTAACTTACAGGATATGAATGGGCTTTATTCACGAGGATAGTATTTATCACCCATCCCTAATAGCTCTTGAGAAGTGAGCTGCCTTCTTGAACCGCTGCAGACCATATAATATAATCACAATGCTGTAAGGAAGGGAGTTCCAGGATTTTGACCCAATGTCAGTAAAGGAACAGCAATTTCCAGGTTAGACTGACAAAGACAAAGAAGACAAAGAACAAAATAGCACTGGAAACAGGCCCTTCGGCCCAACGAGCCCACGCCGCCACCCTGATGTTCCCACCTCTACCCATCATCCCTGTGTATGTTTATAGATATATGGATTAAAAACCAAATTTGAGACAATTTAGGGAGAATTTGTTTTGCCAATTAGCCTAAGAGCATGTCTTTGGGATGTGGGAAGAAACCGGAGCACCCAGAGAAAACCCACGCAAGCGTGGGGAGAATGCGCAAACTCCCACAGACACAGGCCCAAATCCATGTATAGCACAGCGATAGTCACTGAGCTGTCGTGTTGCCCATCAAATGGTCCAGGTCAAGTGTACACTAACGACGTGAAGCACTAGGACTGATGAGTGATTTGGCAGGGAAATTCCAGGTAGTGTGTTCCTAGGTATCAGCTACCTTGTCCCTCTAGATGATAGCAGTGTGGGTTTGCAAGGTGCTGCCTATCAAGTTTTGCTGATATCATGCAGCACATCTTGTAGATGGTCACACAGCTGCTATTATTCGTCAGTAGTGAAGGGAGTAAATATTTGTGAAAGAAATGTCAGTCAAGTGGGCTGCTTTGCCCTGGGTGGTGTTGCGCTTCTTGAATCTTATTGGAGTTGCACTCATCCAGGCAAGGGGAGAGTATTCCATCATTCCAATTTTTGCCTCGTAAATGATGGACAGGCTTTGGGGAGTTAGGTGTAGAGCTATTGACCATAGAATTCCCATCCCCTGACCTGCTCTTGTAGCTGCAGTATTTATATGACTTTATATTATGTCTTCAGTTACTGCCCCAAGAATTTTCCTATTAGTTATTCACTCTGTAGGGACAACCATTAATTATCTCCCAGTCTGGAAAATTCTCCTCAGCTTCAGCTGTTCTCAGAAGTGAAACTATCATCTCCCCTCTCTTGACTGTGGCAACCTCAATCACTTTTTTTGGTTACTTTTCCAATACTTCCAAACTAATCTGCTGTTTATGTTTTTTTGCAATGAGATACTGTGAGGCCCACTATAGATTCTTTTATTTGCTTCAAACTAGGTAACCTTCCAGCTTCTGTACCTCTTAAAATTCAAATGGAGAATAAGCCTCACTCACCTTCAGTGTGTTAAATTATTTATTTATTCTGCTTATGGTGCAGGTCTGACTAATTATTATTCATTCTGCCTTCCTTCTCACTGCAAATCACACAACATTCAAGTGCAAAAATAGGAAAACGTGATTTCCTCCAGATCCTCTTATTTTGTTGAAGAGGCTGACTCCACAGTTAGAGACTGTTCCACAATGATTTTCAGTCTGCTATTCCTGTGTGCAGGATTAGTTGCAAGTCCTTTCTTTTTTCTCACTCTGTTTCCAGCAGGGACACTGGGTAGTGACCAGAAGTAGACAACGTGACTGCTTTCTTTCCTCCATCCAATCTCCCATCACTCACGTCGTTAGTGTATGCTTAAATTGGACCATCTGATGGGCAACATGACAGCTCAGAGACTATCGCTGTTGCTGTGCAGACACATGGATTTGGGCCTGTGTCTGCGGGAGTTTGCGCGTTCTCCCCGTGGTTGCGTGGGTTTTCTCCGGGTGCTCCGGTTTCCTCCCACATCCCAAAAATGTGCTGTTAGGCTGATTGGGCAACAAATTTTCCCTATATTGGTCCCTAATTGTCATTAAGACATTAGGACGGTGGCGCGGGCTCGTTGGGCCGAAGGGCCTGTTTCCCGTGCTGTGTTGCTCTTTGTTCTTTGAGGCACCATGAGGGCAATGGAAAGGACAATTAGGCGGATTGTAAAACAGACTATCAATTCACTATAAGATCAATAAAAGCAAATTGCTGGAATCTGAAACCAAAAGAGAAAATGCTGGAAAATCTCAGCAGGTCTGGCAGCATCTGTAAGGAGAGAAAAGAGCTGACATTTCGAGTCCAGATGATCCTTTTCAAAGCTAAAAAACATAGAAGGTGGGAGATATTTATACTGCAGGGTGAGGGAATAAAAGATGAGTCATAGCCACAAAAACAAGGGGAAAGGCTGCCAATGGCAGTCCACAGAGAATAGGAGGTGTGTACGGCCAGACGGCAAAGAAGCTGAAATCAGAGGGTAAACTGCGACAGATAAAAATGTGGGGGGAAGGGGAGAATGGATGGGGGAGAGATAAAATAGAGAAAAGGGAGAGAAGGAAAGGGATTAAAATTGTGGGGGGAAGAAATAAAGAATAAAGAACAGTAAAGAAATAAAACGTAGAGAACAGTTAAAAATGATATGAAATGAAATGAAAACAAAATGGTCGAGATGAAGTTAATCATCTGAAGTTGTTGAATTCAATGTTGAGACTGGAATGTCTATAATGTTGAGTCAGAAGATGAAATGCTATTCCTGCAGTTTGTGTTGAGCTTCACTGGAACATTGCAGCAGGCCAAGGAAGATGTGCGCATTGGAGCAAGATTGTGTGTTAAAATGGCAAGCAAATGAAAGGTCAGGGTCACACAGACTGAAGTTGCTCAGCAAAGCAATCGCCCTCTATTTTTGGTCTCTCTGATATAGAGGGGACTGCATTCAGGGCAGCAAATACAATAGATTAAATTGAAAGAAGTGCAAGTGAAATGCTGCATAACTTGGAATGAGTGTTTTGAACCTTGGATAGTAAGCATGGGAGAGGTAAAAGGACAGGTGTTACGCCTTCTGTGATTGCATGGGAAGGTGCCATGGGTGATGGGAGAGTTGTTGGGTACTGTAGAGGAGTGGACTAGGTTATCCTGGAGGGAATAGTCACTGTGGAATGCTGACAGAAGAGGTGAAGGGAAGATGTGTTTGGTGATAGCATCACAGTTGGAGTTGGTGAAAATGGTGGAGGATTATGCTTTGCATGCAGAAGCTAGTGGGATGAAATGTGAGAACAACAGGGGAACTCTGTCCTCTTTCTGGGAGGGAGAGGAGGAGGCGAGGGTCGTAGCACCAGAGACGGACTGCACACTGTTGACAGCCCTGTCATAACTGTAAATGGGAAACCACGGTTGAGGATGGAGCACCTATTAGAAGCACCATCTTGGAAAGTGGCATCATCAGAACAAATGTGATAGAGGCAAAGGAGCTGAGAGAAAGAGATGGAATCCTTACAGAACATAAGGTGTGAAGAGCTGTAGTCCAGATAGCTGTGGGAGTTAGTGGGTTTGTAATGGATATTGGTAGATAGTCTATTGCTGGAAATGGAGACAGAAAGGTCAAGGAAGGGAGATGTCTGAGATAGACCAGGTGAAGGTGTTGGAGGAGTGGAAATTGGAAGCAAAGTTGATGAATTTTTCCAGATCCAGACGAGAGCATGAAGCAGCATCAAAATAGTTATTAATGTACTGATAAAGAAGTTGTGGGAGGGAACCCGGGTAGTCCTGGCACAAGAAATGTTCCATATACTCCATAAAAAGACAAGCTTAGCTAGGAGCCATTGTTACACCTTTGATTTGGAGAAAGTGGGATGAGTTAAAGGAGAAGTTGTTGAGACAGAGAACGATTTCAGCCAGGCGGAGGTGAATGGTGGTGGGTGGGAATTGTTTAGGCCTCTTTTCAAGAAAGAAATGAAGAGCTCTCAAACCATCCTGGTGTGGGATGAAGGTGTAGAGAGATTGCACATCCATGGTGAATTGGAGGTGGTTCGAGCTTGTGAATTGGAAGCTGTCAATATACAAAGAACAACACAGCATGGGAAACAGGCCCTTCGGCCCAACGAGCCCATGTCGCCATTTTAACAGTTCCACCCATAACCCTTGACTATGCTTATGGAAATCCACATTGGAAACCAGATTGAGGGGAGATACGACACAGGGTATCAGAGGAATATAGTATAAGATCGAGTTCTGCTGATGAAGGGCAGTTTTACCCTTAGACTATGTTTTTAATATAAAAACTCAGGAGAAATATTAATTCAGTGGAGATGTTGCAATTTCTTCCCTTCTCTTTCCAAAATTAGTTGAAGAAAATACGCTAGCAGGAAGTGCTAGAAGCTAAGGAGAATATTACTTCAGTGTAATTGATTGAAGGGTTCTGGTTTATCCTGGGCAATTAGATACACTGAACTCACACTGCACATCCCAAATACAGCTATCAGACACAGCACTGGGTAAAATATCAAATCCAAGCCCAGACTTCTGGAAAAGGCCAAGGTCTTCAGATAAAATCTTTAAAGAAGGTATTAAAAGACATTTCAATAAGTTATGTCCCCGCCCCTCACCTTCTCATATTCAGCAATGACCCATCAACAAAACTCAGCCTGTAAATCAGAAGGAAAATGCTTCCAATAAACACACTCAACAACACTATCCAACACACAACTCCAATCAAACTGCCCAGCGCTCTGATTGATGGATCAAACAGCCAATCAGGAGGACAGTAAAGTGTCTTCCTGCCCCACAACGGTCACGTCAATCACCGCTCAGCCAATCGCATGAGACGGACGGGACACGTTGCTCCGCCCAGTTCTGCGCAGCCGCGTTTCGGACAGACTGACCCGGTGGGAAGTATATTAGGAAGTCTGACAACACCAGGTTTAAGTCCAACTGATTTATTTGATTGTAAACTCACACAAGCTTTCGAGGCTCTGCTCTTCGTCAGGTGAATCAGGAAAGTATATTAGCTATGCTGCATGTGGTCCTGGGTCTGCACAGTGAGGAGAGGCAGTGTGAAATCAGGACCGAGGGAGAACCGTCTCCTAATAGGAACAGTACTGAGGCAGAGTCTGATTAGCAGGCGAGGGGAATTGGGGGGACGTGCAAATATGAGTTGGTCGTTTAGTATCTTGAGCATATTCCACCAGTGAGATCATGGTGCATTTGAATTCTAACTCCACATACCTGCCCTTTCCCAAAGTTTCTATTCACGAAGAACAATACCTGTGTTTTTAGGACAATCTGAAAACTTTTATAGGTTGTTTTGACTCTGTTCCACAAATTTCATTATTTATTAAATTCAGTTTCACAATATGAAGTGGTGAATAACACAGATGCCTTTAAGGGGAAACTAGATAAGTACATGAGGGAAAAAGGAGAGGATGTACTGATAGGGTGAGATGAAAAGGGGTGAGAGGTTAGTGTAAATCATGAACCAAATGGGCTGAATGGCCTGTTTTTGCACTGTAATTCTACATATATAACATTCTGTGGTTAGATGTGAAATCACAATTTCTTTGATTGATTTGATTTTATTATTGCCACATGTAGCAACATAGTGAAAAGTATTGTTTCTTGTATGCTATACAGACAGAGCATATTGTTCATACAGAATGAAATGAGGCAGTGCAGAATATAGTGTTACAGTCATAGCTAGGATGAAGAGAAAGATTAACCTAATGCAAGGTAGATCCATTCAAAAGTCCGACGGTAGCAGGGAAGAAGCTGTTCTTGAGTCGGTTGGTATGTGACCTCAGATTTCTGTACCTTTTTCCCAATAGAAGAAGGTGAGAGAGAGAATGTCTGGGGTGCATGGGGTCCTTAATTATGCTGGCTGCTTTGCTGAGACAGTGGGAAGTGTCGGTTGAGTCAATGGATGGAAGGTTGGTTTGCGTGATGGTTTGGGCTATATTCACAACTTTTTTGTAGTTTCTTATGGTCTTGGACAGAGGAAAAGCTGTACCAAGCTGTGATACAACCAGAAAGAATGCTTTCTGTAGTGCATCTGTAAAGGTTGGTGAAAGTTGTAGTTGACATGCCAAATTTCCTTCGTCTTCTGAGAAAATAGAGGCATTGGTGGGCTTTCTTAACTATAGTGTCAGCATAAGGGGTTGTTGATGATCTGGACATCTAAAAACTTGAAGCTCTCAACCCTTTCTAATTCATCTCCGTTAATGTAGGCAGGGGCATTTTCTCCTCTATGCTTCCTGAAGCCAATGACAGTCTCCTTCGTTTTGTTGACATTGAGGGAAAGATTGTTGTCACCTCACGAGTTTACCAGATTCTATATCTCTTGCCTATACTCTGTCTTGCCATTGTTTGAGATCCGATCCACTATGGTGGCATCATCAGCAAACTTGAAAATCGAATTGGAGGGGAATTTGGTCGCACATCATAGGTGTATAAGAAATATACACTGAGAACACAACTTTGTGGGACACTGCTGTTGTGGATGATTGTGGAAGAGGTGTTGTTGCCTATCCTTACTGATTATGGATGTTAGGAAGTTCAAGATCCATTTGTAGAGGGAGGTGTTGAGGCCTAGGTCATGGAGCTTGGAGATGAATTTCATAAAAATATTGATCATTGGATCATAGAAACCTTACAGTGCAGAAAGAGGCCATTTGGTCCATCAAGTCTGCACCGACCACGATTCCACCCAGGCCTACCCCCATATCCCTACACATTTACCCGATAAGCCCTCTAACCTATACATCGCAGGACACTAAGGGGCAATTTTAGCATGGCCAATCAACCTAACCCACACATCTTTGGACTGTGGGAGGAAACCTACACAGACACAGGGAAAATGTGCAAACTCCACACAGACAGTGACTCAAATCGGGAATCGAACCCAGATCCCTGGGACTGTGAAGTAGCAGTGCTAACCACTGTGCCACCGTGTTGAAGGCTGAGCTGTAGTCAATAAATATGAGTCTGACATAGGTGTCTTTGTTGTCTAGTTGATTGCAGGACCAGGGAGATGGCGTTTGCTGTGGACCTGTTGTGACAGTAGTGGATCATTGCAATCCATGAGGCTGGAATTGATTTGTGCCATGACTAACCTTTCAAAGCATTTCATAATGATGAATGTCAGAGCCACTGGACATTAGCACACTGCTTGGCTTTTCTGAGGTACCGAGATGATGGTCATCATCTTGAAGCAGATACAGACCTCAGATTGTTGTAAAGAGAGGTGAAGATGTTTGCTAATACCCCCTTCTGCTGATCCGTGGAGGAACTGAGTGCTCGTCCAGATACCTCATTCAAACCAGTCTCTTTCCATGAATTGATCGTCAAGAAAGCTGCTCTGACATTTGCAATGGTGACTTCAGATACAGGTTCACCTAGGGCTTCCAGGGTGGAGGACATGCTCTCACTGACCTCTTGCTCAAAATGGGCATAAGAATGCATTGAGCTCATCAGGGAGGGGCGCGTTGGAGCTGGCGATTTTATATGCCTTCATCTTGTAGCCTGTTACGTCTTGCAGATCTTGTCATAGTCGGTGAGGATCTGTGTGGTTAGCTTGCGAGTCTAGTTTGGTCCGGTACTGTCTTTTGACATCTTTGGATCTCCTTAGATTGTATCTGGCTTTCTTGTATAGGTCAGGGCTGTCTGACTTGAACACCTCAGACTTGGACTTCAGCAAGCAGTGGATATCTCTGTTCATCGATGGTTTCTGGTTGGGAAACACACAGATTTGTTTCTTTGGCACATAGTCTTATACACACTTACTAGTGGAGTCAGTTACTGTAATGGTGTACTCGTTCAGGAAGGCTGCAGAGTTTCTAAATATTGACAATTAACCACAAGCAGTTCTCACAGGAGATCATCCCCTTTCCTCAGACCAACATTGCATTTCTTTGTTGGATTCTCCTGCTCTAGTTTGTGCTTGTAAGCTGTTTATTTGTTAGTCCAGCACATAGCAATTCAGCTGCCATATCTGGAAACACATTGATTGAAATTACTTTTATCTGAAGGCCTCGGCTTTCCCAAAAGCGTGGGCTGAGTTATGATAGTTTTGCCCAGTGTTGTGTCTGATAGCTGAAATTGGGATGTACAGTCTGAGTGAGTGCAATGTGTCTAATTTTCCAGGATAAACCAGAACCCTTCAATCAGCTGCACTGAAGCAATATTTTCCTTCTAGCACTTCTTGCCCAGTGCATTTTCTTGAAATAAATTTGGAAAATAAGGGGGAAATTTAAAAATATTCACTGAATTAATACTTCTCCTGTGTGTTTTTATATTGAACACACAGTCTAAGGATAAAATAAAGAAGTCTCACAACATCAGGTTAAAGTCCAATAGGTTTTTTTGGAATCACAAGCTTTCGGAGTGCTGCTCTTTCATCACTGACCTAACTTTTTACTGTGCCCACCCCAGTCCAACACATGCATCTCCACATCTAAGAGTCTTCAACATCACCCATTCAGGCTCACAGTGAATTGATATATTCCACCCAAATATCCTGAGAAGGTGGAGGTCTGGGTGGAGCAATAAAGTCACGAGATTATCTGCTCCTGGTTACTATCCAGTAACCCTGCTGGAAACAGAGTGTGTATGACAATCAAACAAGGAAAAAAAAGACTTGCATCTCGTCCCCCACACAGTGGGAATAGCTGACTGACACCCACAGTGGAACAGGTAAAATACTGCAGATGCTAAAATCTGAAATGAAAACAAAAAATGTTGGAAAAAACCAGCAGGTTTGACAGCATCAGTGGAGAGAGAATAGACCTAGTCTTTCAAGTCAGGATGACCCTTTGTCAGAGCCCTTACTGTGGAACAACTGCTAAATGAGGAGTCAGTCCCTTCAGAAAAGGAGGAGAAGGAATTGAAGGAAATCATGTTTACTTTTCTGGTTTACAGAAAATTTGCAGCATTTTACACAAGAGAATTCAGAGAGATAGACACCGCGGATAGATCCTGACCATCACCCAAGGAAAACTGCACAAAGGTGGGAAGACATCCAGTCCCTTCACAGCATTGCTTAACACAGAGAAGATTGAGTGGTGAAACCAATATCTGGGGAGCTTTGATATATCATCAGATCTGAAACAGGTCAGTAGTGTGCAACCTTCCATTAGAACCATCCTTTTCAAAGGTTCGGCTCTGGATAGTCAGTTGGATAAGGCTAGGAAAAAGTGAGTGAACTCCAAGTGTGATGAGAGTTTCAATCATTCATCGAGCCTCATGAACTATTGACTCATTCCGACTGGTGAAAGGCCATTCAAGTATGAGGTTAACAATGTGTCGTAATACGTAAGAACGTAATACGTAAGAGCAAGAGTAGGGCATTCAGCCCCTCAAGCTTGCTTCGCCATTCAATAAGATCATGGTTGATCTTTTCGTGGACTCAGTTCCACTTCCCCGCTGCTCACAATGACCCTTAATTCTTTTACTGTTCAAAAATATATCTATCCTTGTCTTAAAAACATTCAATGAGGTAGCCTCAACTGTTTCACTGGGCAGGGAGTTCTACAGATCCACACGTCTTTGGGTGAAGAAGTTTCTCCTCAACTCAGTCCTAAATCTGCTCCCCCTTATTTTGAGACTTCTTAGTTCTACCTTCACCTGCCAATGGAAACAAACTCTCTGCTTCTGTCTTATCTATTCTCTTCATAATCTGAGATGTTTCTATAAGATCTCCCCTCATTCTTCTGAATTCCAATAAGTATAACCCCAGTCTACTCACTCTCTCCTCATAAGCAAACCCTTTCAACTCCAGAATCAACCTAATGAATCTTCTTTGCAGCTCCTCCATTGCGAACATATCCTTTCTCAAGTAAGGAGACCAAAACTGTATACAGTTGTCCAGGTATGGCCTCACCAGCACCTTATATAGCTGCAACATAACCTCACTGTTTTTAAACTTCATTCCTCTAGCAATGAAGGACAAAATTAAATTTGCCTTCTTAATTACTTGCTGCACCTGCAAACCACCTTTTTGTTGGTTTACAGCACGCTGCAATGTTTTACCATTTAAATAATAGTCTATTTTGCTGTTATTCCTACCAAAGTGGTTGACTTCACATTTACCAACATTGTACTGCAACATTATGCGTGAGATGCATCTGTTGTAGAACTGAAACACAAACATGGAAAAAAAATCATTCAAGTGTGAGGTCTACAATCAAACCTTTGCACACTCATCAACATTTGTGAAACGCCAACATATTCACACAGTTCAAGTGTGAAATGTGTGACAAGTGCTCTGCACAATCGTTGGACTTTGTATCATTGACACACTCACAAAGGTGAGAAACCACTGATTCTCACACTCATTTCAATTCCGAAGGCACCAACGTATGCACAAAGGGGGAAGCTGGTTAAGTGAGAGATGTGAGACAAAGCCTTCATAAACACATCAATTCTGCTGAATCCCCAACACATTCAGACAGGGGTAAAGTCGTTCAAAGCTAAGGTATGAAGCAGGAATTTTGCACGGTTATTGACTCTGGTGAATCACCCAGTGCATTTACACCCAGGAGAAACCATCCACGCGAGGTGTGTGACAGATCATTCTCAGTTACCAAATCTCTGCACGCATCAACACACTCACATAAGGAAGAAACCATTCAGGTGTCAGGGATTGTAATAAGAATTTTACCCAATCCTCTGATCTCCTCAGATACCAGAGAATTCACACAGGCGAGAAACAGGGAAGAACTCATGAAAATTCTATTGTTTAGGTAGAATTTTAACAGACCGCCAGGAATAAAATTTGAGAAATAACTCACTCTTCCCAAGAAAGCTCTGTTAGTTTTAGAAGTTTTCAAGCTTGTTTTCAAATCCTTCCATGGCCTCTCCCCTCCCTATTTCTGTAATCTCTTCCATCCCTCAATGCTACATTGAAGTGTCAGCCAGGAATTTTGTGTTCAAGTCCTGGAGTGGGACTTGAACCTACTATCCTCTGAGTCAGAGAACAAGGTCGTGGGCTCAAGTCCAAAAGTAGATGGATTAATCCACAAAGATGGATTAAAGTTGTTGTTGTCAGAGTCACACAAATAACTCCTAAGACTCTGGGCTCCCTGTACAAACTGCCACCCACCATTTATTGAAACAAACATTGTAAATGAGTGAAGAAATTATCTTGTTGATGTTTATACACTGCATCAACCATGAATCCACTTCGGTCACAATGTACCAACCTTAAATAATTGGTCACAGACTATTTGCTTTAGTGAAAACCATTGGCAAATATGCAACAATCACAAGGGCACATGTTGTGCCTGAAAGTTTATGGATCGGTTTTGTCGGCATAATTAAGCTGAAATTGACTGTGTCAGGAATTTAAAATATAACTTAATGAAGCATAGATTAATCATTCATGAACTTTAAAATGGGTCTATTCAACAACACCCAGAAAGCTGGTACCAACCACAGAAATGACCATGGCCCCAGAAGAGAGTTTGCTGATTGTGCCTGTTTGAGGGGGCTCTTCAAATTACACTCAGGTTTTGGACATTTGGGCACCAACACCCAGTCATATTTATTTTTCCAGTCTGTATGCTGTCATCAGCAATAATTTCAGCAAACCCACAGATAATTGTTTATTTCAGTTGTGTCACAAAAACAGTAGAAATAGTTTAATGTAATTATAATTACATCATCACCTGAATATTTTAAGTATCTATGGTAGTGATTAAAACTTTCTCTATTATTTTCAACTCTAAAATGCTGAAGGAGCTGAGAGGGGAGAAGATTGAGTTTGAAAGCCTTCGAGGATGAAGAATGCTATTCCCACACTAGAAATCTCTGTCAAACATTTACCAGGGGAACTGAGACAGCAGCTGCAATAAGTGAGGTTTTATTCAAATTGGGACAATGACAAGTTTAAATCCCCACCTGATCTGCTGCTCAAAGTCTCCTCCGTTTTCCTGGTCAGTTTCCCAAGCTTCAGGAAACTCCTGTTACTCCAGAAATATTAGGATTGGCTGTGAGAGACGTCAATCAGAGAGCCCACCCACTCTGCCCATTCCCTCCTCTTCCTCTTTCACAGCTGCTTCACTTCCTGTAGGGACTGAAAACCAAGTCAGGAGATGGTGAGTGAAGGAGCAGAATTTATAATAATTACATTGCATAATATCCACACTAATGTTCAGGCAGTCTGACTATCCTGTGGGGAATCAGGTGTGGAAATGCCCGTTGTGCTGTGTGAGAAGATCCAGCTGAGAGACCTTTATGCTCGGTGTTTTGTGCTGAGCTGTTTGATTGGAGCTGTGTATTGGATATTGAGTGTGTTTATTGGAAGCATTTCCCTCTGATTTACAGGCTGAGTTTTGTTGATGGGTCATTACTGAATATGAGAAGATGAGGTGTAATTATCTGAGAGGGGCAGAGTTTTCTGAGGACTCTTCCTGATTTCCTATTGTTCATTTGTTTGTGTTGGGTGCTGGTTTATTATGTAGACTGAATGGTCAGTTCTTTCTGGGAGTTGAGGCCTGGATGTTTACTTTTTAAATCCCACCAAAACCTCCCATCACCCATTCTCTGTATCCTTCACGACCACCAGATGTCCCAAAGCTCTTCATATTGATGTCAGTCTCAGCTCCTCCTGCTTCTGTTTTCATGTGTCATCACTTGCATCTTGATCAGCAAATGCCTGTTCCCACGGTAACTAAGGCCCCTCACTTCTTATCAGGCTGAGATGTTAAACCTTGAGTAACATGATCTTTCCAGGAGATTCTACTTTACCATAAGTTACAAAAATGGATCAAAACACAAGTCTTTTCCAGTTAAAATGCTTTTGCTAAAGGGCCATATTCACACAATGTTCCACTTCCAACATCAATCACCAGTGGCTCTGCCTAGGAGCTTTCAGATAAGCTATCCGGCATGGGAGGCCAGTCTGCAGGAGAGGCCAACCCGGTCCTGTTCTACTTCAGTCTTACATACTGCACATTGATAATCGCTCCTGATTTGAGTTTTCTCAAACAGAGCCATCTTCTGTTACTGGATTGATTGTCCAAAGTTCTTAACGAAATGTGATGGGATTCCAGAGCTCTGCTCTGGTCTGTTTGTGTTGGACTATTTAACTCTGTTTATTCCTGGCTAGTCTTGATGTTTAATCTGCATATATCCCTCTCCAGTATTTTCACCAGATTCAATCTGAGACTCTAAAGTATTCCGAAATGCTGCTCCTGACATCTCTATCTGTTGATTTGATAATCATGGAATGAGGGCTGTGCCAGGCTGTGAGATTGTGGTGAATACAATCCTGCTGCTGCTCACTACTCCTCATGGATAACCCATTTTGGGATCTGTCCTTATTTCTCATTTGATGATTAACATGGTGAAGTATTCACTCATCAGGTGGGAAGGGAATGGTAGTTTTTCATGAATTTGTTTGACCTGAAGCCATGAAACTCCATGGAGTCCAACGTATCTGGAAAAATGGTGTATGAGGACGAGGAAAGAAAGTAATTAGAAAGTTGTCTGCTACAGGTCACTGTCTAGTGTCCCTGCTGGAAACAGCTGGTGTGTGACAGTCAAATGAGGAAAAAGAAAGGACTTGCATCAGATCAAATCATGTTTCCATTTCCTGTTTTACAGAAAGATTGCACTGCACTACACCAGAGAATTCAGAAAGGATAGTCACCACAGACCTGAGCATTATCCAAGGAACAACTGCACAACTGCGGAAAGACATCCAGTTCCTTTACAGCACTGCTCTCAGAGAAGGTTGGGCAGAGAAACCATCATTTAGAAATTGGTCATATCATCAGATCTGAAACGGGTCAGTGGAACTTTCCATCAGAGCCAACCTTTCCGAAGGTTCGGCTGTGGATGGGTGGTCAGGGTGAGGCTGGAAAGAAGTGTGAGTGGGCTCCAAATATGGTGAGAGCTTTAATCATTCATCGAACCTTGTAAACTTATTCCTACATGTTTCTAAAAATTCATTCTTGGGATGTGGGTGTCACCAATTGAGCCAGCATTTGCTCCCCAACCTAATTGCTCTTGAACTGAGGGGTATTTAAAAGTTAACCACATTTCTGTGGGTCTGGAGTCACATGTAGTCACAGACCAAGTAATGATGGCAAATTTCCTTCTCTGAAAGACGTTAGTGAATCAGATGGTTTTTTTGACAAGGTCATCATTCGACTTTTAATTCCAGATTTTTTAATGAATTCAAATTTAAACATTTTGTTGTGGGATTTGAACCCAGGTCTCCAGGGTCTCTGGATTGTCCACTGACAATACTGGTACACCACCAACAGAGGCTGTTCAAGTGTGAGGCGTTTGAGGTGGATTCCACAGGGTTATAGAATTTCCTAACAGAGAAAGTGCATCTGCTGTAAAACTGTTCACACAAGGTTAGCTACATGGAAGAGAAACCATTCAAATGTGAGGTTTGTAACAAGGGCCTTGCACGATTATCAGGCCTGGTGAATCATCGGCTCATTCACACAGGGGAGAAACCATTCACTTGCAATGTTTGTGACAAGTCCTTCAGACAGTTATCAAACCTGCGCATCCATCAACGCATTCACAGTGGAGAAAAACCATTCACCTGTTTAGTGTGCAACAAATCATTCTCCCTGGCATCATCTCTCCGTATCCACCAACGCATTCACACAGGAGAGAAACCAGTCAAGTGTGAGGTGTGCGATAAAGCCTTCACGCAATTATCAAGTCTCCTGGGCCATCAAGTAATCCACACAGGGCAGAAACCCTTCAAGTGTGAGGTTTGTGATAAAGCTTTTGTGACATCTTCAAGCCTCCTGCTCCACCAGAGATTTCACACAGGGGAGAAACCATTCAGGTGTGAGCTTTGTGAGATTGCTTTCACACAATTGTCTGATCTCCTGATACACAAGAGGATTCACACCGGGGAGAAACCCTTCAAGTGTGAGTTATGTGACCGAGCATTCACACGGTCAACAATGCTCTTGGAACACCAACGCGTTCACACTGGGGAGAAACCATTCACATGTGAGGTGTGTAATAAATCATTCTCCCAATCATCAAACCTCCATGTACACCAACGCATTCACACAGGAGAGAAAAAGTTTAGTTGTGAGGTGTGTAATAAGGGCTTTGCGCAGTTCTGGCGTCTCGTGAATCACAGGCGCATTCACACTGGGGAGAAACCATTCATGTGCTCGCTATGCAGCAAATCATTTTCGTTGTTACAGAACCTTCGGATACACCAACGTATTCACACCGGAGAAAAACCACACACATGCGAGGTTTGTGACAAATCATTCTCACAATCATCATCTCTGCGTGCACACCAACGTGTTCACACAGGGGAGAAACCATTCATGTGTGAGGTGTGTGACAAATCATTCTCACGCTCATCTCACTTTCGTGTACACCAACGCATTCACACTGGAGATAAACCATTCAAGTGTGAAGTGTGCAACAAGGCCTTCAGAAGCTCATCGAACCTCCTGGTCCATCAGAGGATTCACAAAGGGGAGTAAACCCCTCAACTATAAGATTTACTTATAAGTTTTCCTGAAATATTCAAACCTCCTGGAAAACGAGTGGATTCACAACTCTTCAGGTGTTAAGATTGTGGCAACAATTTCACCAAATCATCATCCAAAATCCTGAAGCAAAAGCAGTTTTGCAATGATGAAAAACCATTCAGCTGTGAGACTTTCACACAGTCTGTGTATCTCCTAGTCCAACAACACAGAGGGGGGATACCTACTGGGTGTGAATTCTGTACCAAGCCTAAACTATTTCTCTCTCACAAAACACTGACATCTCCAAACGGACTTGGAGTCGACTTACCCGCTTCCCTTACACTGAGAATTGTTTGTGTTGTTTACCCTCCAGTGCTCACATAGGGGAGCTGTCCTTCAAAAGCATTGACTCAGCAGTGTCTGTCTCCAACCTCTCTCACCAATCCAGTCTGATCATTTCGAGAGGCCTTTTTATCTTTGGCCAGATCACCAAACATCACCAAAAGCAGACATCAATATGTACTGAAACTGCAAATGCCTGGGTGTTTCTGGAAGAGTTTCCCAAACCATAGCGTAAACATAATTTTGGGAACAAGGGTGTAGACATTAGATTAATGGACACCAAATGTTTTGCTAATTTAAGAGTCAAAGTGAGTTGGGAATTAGAAAGCAGTTATATATTTAAGTGGTTGTGTGATTGCTTTAAGAGGTCAATGATTTGGTATTTCACAGGCTTCATTTTCTCTTTGTACAGTTAACATCTCTTACAATTATTTGATTCTATGTTGAATCTATGCGTGTAAACCACATCATTTTCCTTTTGTTTAAAACTCACACATAGCTAAGACATTAAAAAGCACTGCCCAACTCATCTAGGGAAAGAACGCTTCCAGGAATGGAAACTGATCATATGACCACCAGGTCTCTGTAACCATTGGTGAGTTTGTATAATGGGAACGAGCTCCATCCTGCCTCACTAAATTTCTGTGGCATTTCTTACCATCGGAATTAGGAACTAGACTAAAGCAAAGAAATTTTAAAGAAACTTCTGTCTGTAGTATTCTGGGTTTTCCCTAATGTGAGTGCGTGTGTATGAGTAAAGTGAGCCAGCTCTCAGCAATGGGAATCGGGTAGAATCAGACCCTGCTTCAGTTGATGCGAATTATAGACTGATCCTCTTCAGGTATTTGACTAATATTATGAGTAACGTTTGTACTCTCCTGTCTGGGAGGACTACTAATCTGAGTATGGTGCAGGAATGGGGTTTTCTGTATACCCAAGTTCCCTCAGCCCATCATATCGCAATGTAAGAACTTCCACCCTACACTGGTCCAAAATTCATTTCATGTTCTGGGAAAATCTTGTGTTGTTTTCAAGTATGAGCATAGAAAATAGAGGCAGAAGTAGGCCTTTTGGTCCTTGAGCAAACTCTATTGATTGTTCTTTGTCCCAGTTGTCTGTGAGGGCCACTGGACATTTCTTGGTCTAATTTCAAACTTCCAGCAGATTTTCCATCAAAATATCCAAAGTCATCTGTTTGTGTTTTGAATTCCACATTCTCATCTTCCCCCAATAACCTTTGATTCCCTTGTGAAGAATTGAACTACGTTTTTCTTTAAAATATTCAATGACTCCCACCTCCAGTGCCTTCTGAGGCAGATTTCCAAAGATGCACAACATTGTTAGATAATTTTTTTCCCCCCTAGTCTCTGTCCTAAAAAGCTAACTTTTAATTTTAAAACAATGGCTCCTAGTTCTGGACTTACCCACACAAGGAAACATACTTTCCATGTCCACTTTGTTATGACTATTCAGGATACTTTGTCACTTTGTCTTAATGTTTACGATATGCTGAATCATATGTTCTAATTTGTTTGCTGTTTTGCCAATTTTTTGTATAGATTTATAACTTGCAATAAATTCAGTTTTTTGCTGAAAGCAGCCTGATTTATCAGCGTGGTGTGTTCTTATTCACTGAAACACGCAGGAACCCTTAGTAAGATTAGTTAATATCACTGTGGGCTGATACACTTTCTCCATCTATGAGTTGATAATTTTCAGTTCAGAGGAAACATAACGTCTCTTTGATATATAAATTCAAGCCTTTATTTCTTAATATTCATGAACACAAAGCCAATGAGATGCATTTTGAAGTGTACTCATTACAGTAGTGTAAGGAACATAGCCAACCTGCCCAGAATGTCGCAATCCTGGCAGTGTCCTTCAGTGTCTGAAGTGAAATCTTAACATCCCATGATCAACCATGCCTTAAGACTTAGGTTTTCAAACAAAAACAAACTTTATTGTCTGTAAAAGAATTAAAACAAAGCAAGTGCCACTAACTTAACACTACATTATTACCACATCACTCATGCTACAAACCCAATTCTATTTCTTTATTTCCTTCCCACTTCACCGCTCACCTCACCAAGAGTTCCCTGAATCATCGATAGTATCTTTGAGGTTCACTCATCTTTTCAGGGACCAAGTCAAAGATATGCCACAGCCCACCATGATCCTGCTAATTTCCATTAGCTTCGTAGCTGAATGACACTTTCAACTTTCCTTTAAAACATCATAAATTTGAATGCTTCAGATTTTTATTTATTGGCGAATGCCAAACTAACACTGCTGACTGCTTTCTATTAAAAAGCACTACGAGGACCATTGTAAATTTCTTCCACTAGCTTCAATCTAGGCAATTTTCCAGCTGATTTTCCCTCACACCATCCAAACTGACCTGCACCTGCAGCCCCGTTCCTTGCAGTGAATGATAAAGTTAGTATTTTCTCTGGTTAATGTGCATGCCTGATGAACAACCATCTCCTGTTGTTTCTCTCAATCAAGCAAGATGCAGTTTACATCAAAGCAAAACTACGGTTGTCTTCTGTGAGCAAACTGCTAGTTAAACTGAACAAAAAAAAACTGCTACTCAACCCTTCGCTTACTTAACATTGCTGTATATGATTGTCCTTTCTCTGGACTCACTAGGCAGATGAAGAAATCCCCATGTTCGCTCAGCTTCTTTTCATCTGCAAACCACATCTGTAATTTCAACGTTTTTAGCCTTTTGGTCTATTACAAACTTAAAGATAATCCTCTGTTGCTTACTGCTTTCACACCTCTACCCTTGACCTTGTAAGTTAAATACAGATTAGCTTTTAACTGTAATAAACTTCAAGCTTGTTTCAATTACATTTATATCAATGAGTTCTTACCAGTTTCTCAAACAGGTAACCTGATGTATATGCAGTGAAATTTTAATTCCAAAAACTAAAAGTTACATATAAATTATAAACTAGGTTTTCACAACAAACAGCGGTGTGATAATGACTGCTTTTGAGATGTTGATTGTGTAATACATACTGACCAAAATATCAGCAATAACTTTCTCCCTCTTCTTATGGGATCTTTTAAGAACAACTCCAGACAGTTTACTCAATCAACGTGAATTGAAGTTGTTTACAAGACCATGTTAAAAAGTCCTAAGGTTCTGTGCTGCCTGTACAAAAATCCCCCTCTCCATCACCATTTATTGAAACAAAAATGTATTATAGAATGAGTAAAGCAATTATCCTGTTTACACACTACTCTGATTATGAAATCAATCACATCACAATCCTTAAATACAATTATTTCAATTACTTTTAGAAGTATTTGTTTTAGTAATATTTCTTGTCGGTTTTATCAGGGTAATCAGAAAATGCAGATGTATGGGATAGAGGGTGATTTAGCTAATTGGGTTAGGAATTGGCTAGCAGGTAGAAGACAGAGGGTGGTGGTTGATGGGAGATATTCATCTTGGAGTTCGGTGACAAGTGGTGTACCTCAGGGGTCTGTTTTGGGGCCCCTGCTGTTTGTAATTTTTATAAATGATCTGGATGAGGGTATTGAAGGATGGATTAGTAAATTTGCAGATGACACTAAAGTCGGTGGAGTGGTAGATAGTGAAGAGGGGTGTTATAGTTTGCAGAGGGACTTGGACAAGTTGCAGAGCTGGGCCGAGAGGTGGCAAATGGAGTTTAATGTGGAAAAGTGTGAGGTAATGCACTATGGCAGAAATAATAAATGTGTAGAGTATAGGGCTAATGGTAGGATTCTTAGTAGTCTTGATGAACAGAGGGATCTTGGTGTGTATGTGCATAGATCCCTGAAAGTAGGCAGTCAGGTCGAGAAGGTTGTTAGGAAGGCATATGGAGTCTTGGCTTTTATTGGTAGAGGGATTGAATTTCGGAGCCGCAACGTCATGTTGCAACTGTACAAAACTCTAGTGCGGCCGCACTTGGAGTATTGTGTGCAGTTCTGGTCCCCACATTATAAGAAAGATGTGGAGGCATTGGAGAGGGTACAGAGGAGGTTTACCAGGATGTTGCCTGGTATGGAGGGCAGGTCTTATGAGGAGAGGCTGAGGGATTTGAGGTTGTTTTCGTTAGAAAGGAGGGGCTAAGAGGGGACCTGATCGAAACATATAAGATGATTAGAGGTTTAGATAGGGTGGACAGTGATAGCCTTTTTCCTAGGATGGAAAAAGCTAGCACGAGGGACACAGCTTTAAATTAAGGGGTGATAGTTATAGGACGGATATCAGAGGCAGGTTCTTTACCCAAAGGGTGGTTAGGGAGTGGAATGCCCTGCCTGCAGCAGTTGTAGATGCGCCAAGTTTGGTGGCGTTTAAGAGGTTAGTTGATAAGTATATGGAAGAGAAGGGAATGATTTAGTTTGGAGGGGCATTGCTTTTTATATTGGTCGGCGCAACATCGAAGGCCGAAGGGCCTGTTCTGTGCTGTAATGTTCTACGTTCTATGTAATCTGACAGTAATTCAAAGGATCAAGAATTTCAAATGGAAGTTTTGTCAAAAATAAATTAAACTTTTGAAATCTTAAACACTGGTTTATTAAACATCACCCAGGAAGCTGGTACCAAGTAGAGAAATGACCAAGGCCCCAGATGGGAATAATGAGATTAGTGAGTTTCTGCTGATTGCGTCTGTTTGAGGCAGCCCTTCAAATTACATTCAGGGTTTTTGGGCACCAACAGTCAATCATATTCATGACTCCAGTCTACATATTGTAAACAGCAATTACATAGAAACTAGGAGAAGTAGGCGGCCATCTGGCTCCTCGACTCTACTCCACCATTCAATAAGATCATGGCTGATCTTTTAGTGGATTCAGCTCCATTTTGTGGACTCAGCTCACCATAACCCTTAATTCCTTTACTGTTCCAAAATCTATACATCTTATAAGCATTCAATGAGGTAGCCTCATTGCTTTACTGAGTAGGAATTTCCACAGATTCACAACCCTTTGGGTGAAGAAGTTCCTCCTCAACTCTGTCCTAAATCTGTTTCCCCTTATTTTGAGGCTGTGCCCCTTAGTTATAGTTTCACCCACCAGTAGAAACAACCACCTTGCTTCTATCTTATCTATTCCCTTCATAATTTTATATGTTTCCAGAAGATCTCCCTTCATTCTTCTAAATTCCAATGAATATAGCCCCAGTCTATTCAGCATGTCGTCATAAACCAACCCTCTCAACTCTGGAATCAATCTAATAGAGCTCCTCTGCATCTTCTCCAGTGCTAGTACATCCTTTCTCAAGTATTTCAGTAAACTACAGATCATTTTTAACTCAGTTATGTTTTAGGAATTTCTGTTTTGTTTTTCATTTTCATAGATTAAAATGGGGAATTTGCCCTCTATCCCTCTCATCATCAGAATCCTGAAGCAAGGGAAAGAGGAGAGACAATAGATCAGAGGCAATAGGAGGGGAGCCAGGAGGAAAGCAGGGAGGAATCGAGAAGTGAGCAGTAGCAGAAAGAAAGCAATAAAAAGATGGTGGAACTGAAATAGGAGAGGGAGATAGTCATGAGGAGGAGGAGAGGCAGGAAAGGATGATAGCGAGGAGAGAAGGAGAGATAGAAGCTGGGAGAGAGCAGAGGAAAGTAAATAACACTCCCCCTCCTCTGTCATCCTCACTACTGTGCCACCCTCTCTGTCTCATCAGCTGTCTGTTGGATGTAGATGTCTGCAATTGTGACAATAGATCTGGGCTTTAAAAAAATGAATTGACAATTGTTGAATGTTCGTAACTCTGATCAGGTCTCCAATTCTCAACTCCGCTAACGATGTGGCAGCTTTATCAAATGAAATTCATCTTTCTCACATTCCACTTTCATCTTGTTACTCACTCCTGTTACTACTTCTGGCCTCAGTAGTTTTTTAGCTGTTGGAAGAGTAGTCTGAGTGCAGCGTGACATTAGTCACTGGACTGTACAACTTTCCATTACTTCTGTTGACCAATGGAGCATTTCTCTTTCCTTCCTCAGACTACATTCCATTTGTTGAGGGTTTCTGTGGCTTACTTCAGCATCTGTTTAGGGATAATGATCCTAGTCTCTTTTACAAGTTCCCATCTTGAGAAATAATTTTATCTCTGTCTGCCCAATACTATCTTACAGCAGCAGGTGTGGCCTTGATGGTTTCAGGCAATCCTTTCATCACAATTTCCCGTAACATTTGAAGAGTTGTATCTGACTGCATTGTTTGCTTGATCTAAGCAACACCCTTGTCTATCAGACTCAATGTCTCTGCTGGGTTGATGATTCCAGAGCATGTTGTGCTGTTCCTTCTTGCTGAATCTGAAGATTTCACACACTGTACCTTCAGTGAGAATTGGAGGGAAGGTGACCCAGTTCCAAGTCCCTGTGGAGACATTGGTGCTTGGTGAGGAAGACAAAGTGAAATAAACCTGGCACGTGTCACACTGAAAGGTTTGCTGGTACAGAGATTTCACACACTGTACCAGCATTATTACAGATCTCCACAGCAAGTTGGCAATGTACATCTGCTTTCCTTGCTCATACTTCATTTTCAAGTGATATCTCTGAAAATGAAGTAACATCCTTTGTAAACACATTGAAGTACTATGATGATACTGTGTTATTTTGATATATCCTATGTTTGAGGAAGACTGGATTAAGATGCAGTTTGTCTTGGTCAACATGCAGCTTAGAAGCTGAGAGTAGGATGATAACACATTCCTAGCTAAAATGAGTTATTTTGTAGAATTAATGGGCCAGTGTTTGTTTACTCATGTTCTCCTGGATTTTCAGACTAGGTATTTAGTCATGTGAGTTTTTGATTGGTTTGATTGACAGGTTTGTCGTCTAATGAGGGGCATACACACGATGGGTCGTGAGAGAGCTGCTCTTGGATTTTTTTTGAGAGTATCCTAGTGCTTTACGTCATTAGTGTATGCTTGACCTGGACCATTTGATGGGCAACACGACAGCTCAGTGACTATCGCTGTGCTGTGCAGATACATGGATTTGGGCCTGTGTCTGGGGGAGTTTGCGCATTCTCCCCGTGCTTGCGTGGGTTTTCTCCGGGTGCTCCGGTTTCCTCCCACATCCCAAAGATGTGCTCTTAGGCTAATTGGCAAAACAAATTCTCCCTAAATTGTCTCAAATTTGGTTTTTAATCCATAGATCTATAAACATGGACAGGGATCACGGGTAGACGTGGGAACATCGGGGTGGCAGCGCGGGCTCGTTGGGCCGAAGGGCCTGTTTCCCGTGCTGTTTTGTTCTTTGATTGTATAATGATGTAGAAATGGGAGAAGGTAGGCTTGCAGGATAAAACATTTTCATTTTAAACAAAGAACAATTGCTGCCCAGAGCTGGTAGAAAGAAGAGGCTCGCTCTCTCTGCAAAAGTTTTCTGAAAGCTCCAGGGCAGTTCATGGAATTTACATTGCAGAAGCAGGCCATTTGGTGATTCAGCCTGCGCTGACAACAATCCCACCCAATTCCCATCCCTCCAATGTCACATATTTACCCTCCTAGTCCCTCTGACACTAAGGGCTGTTTGTCATAATCTATCAACCTAACCCACATATCTTTGGAATGTGGGAGGAAACCAAAGCAGCTGGAAGAAACCCATGCAGACAGAGGGAGAACGTTCAAACACTGTCAATAACCTGAGGCCAGAATTGAACCTGGGTCCCTGCCGTTGTGAGACAGCAGTGCTAACCACTGTGCCACCATGCCAATCCAAGTATCTCTGGATTTGCTAAATAATTATAAACTGCATTCTAACTGGGTATTACTTGAAGTCAGAGGTATTCTGCTGAAACTCATTCTCTCTTCTCAAAGCTCCAAGACTGTTAACAGTGTTTAAACTGTTAAACTGTTTAAACTGTTAAACGATATTCCAAGTGCGGCCGCACTTGGAGTATTGTGTACAGTTCTGGTCCCCACATTATAAGAAAGATGTGGAGGCCTTGGAGAGGGTAGAGAGGAGGTTTACCAGGATGTTGCCTGGTATGGAGGGCAGGTCTTATGAAGAGAGGCTGAGGGATTTGAGGTTGTTTTCGTTAGAAAGAAGGCGGCTAAGAGGAGACCTTATTGAAAAATATAAGATGATTAGAGGTTTAGATAGGGTGGACAGTGATAGCCTTTTTCCTAGGATGGAGAAAGCTAGCACGAGGGGACATAGCTTTAAATTAAGGGGTGGTAGTTATAGGACGGATGTCAGAGGTAGGTTCTTTAACCAGAGGGTGGTAAGGGTATGGAATGCCCTGCCTGCTGCAGTTGTAGATGCGCCAAGTTTGGTGGCGTTTAAGAGGTTAGTAGATAAGTTTATGGACGGAAAGGGAATGGTTTAGGTTAGAGGGTCATTGCTTTTTCTTAATTGGTCGGCGCAACATCGAAGGCCGAAGGGCCTGTTCTGCACTGTAATGTTCTATGTTCTAAACTAAACATGCCTGGGTTTTGCTAACTATGTTTAAAGTAGGTTTTAAGTCCATAAAATAAACATTGCTTGAATGGAACTGAGTAATGATAAGGTGGAACTTAGAAGTGTTTCCTTTCACTTTAAATTGCGATCAACTGTTAAACGTTAAGCAAATTTATTTGTTATAGTTAAGCTTTGATGAAAGCTGCCTAGTTTGTCAATAGAATTACACCTAGAGCGAAATAGCCTATCATCATATTTACGCCAAAACATAAAAATTTGTTGGGGTATAGAATGGCTTCATAACTTAGTTTGAGGTTCCAAATTGGCACCCTAACAGCAGATAAAAGCTATTTGAGAATGACGTTTTGAAGTGGTTTGTGGTCAGACTCTACTGTCACTATCTTTCTCTCAAACAGGTAACGGTTGAAATGCTGACAAGACAATATCCAATTTCTCAAACTGTGGATAGCATCATTCAGTTTGTGTTGATGCTTTGGATACAAGCACAACCAGTTGTCCTTAATGCATGAGGCTTGCTCCAAGTCCTGTTTCACTGGCAGCTCTGTAGAGCGACTTCATCATTGACATCATAATACCTCAGCACTGATGATGTTGTCACTAGTTGTTTGATGTGAGTGAAAGCTGCTTCTTGTTCTGTGTCTCAATACCACTGAATATACTTTGCTGAACTTATATAGACTTTCATGTTCTGACAACAAATTTGCTTGAACTTGGTTTCAATAGTCTATATGTGGATTCGCTGATGTTCCAGGGGTTCTAACAATTGTATGAAGCTTTTATTATAGCACTCACATCTATAAGATTTAGTTTGTCCTGTGTGAATGTGTTGATAGACCGCGAGATGCACTGACTTTGTGAAAGTTTTGTCACATATGTTACACTGGTGAGGATTCGCTGGTGCCTCAGGAGATTAGGAGTAGTTGAAAGTCTTGTCTCAAGATTTCACACAAAGATTTTCTCTCCTGTATGAATTGACTGGTGGCTCAGGAAAGTTAAAGATGTCACAAAGATTTCATCACAAACCTCCCCTTTGAAGGGTGTGGATCCTCTGATGGAGCAGGAGTTTTGATGACTGTGAGAATGATTTATCACAGGACTCACATCCAAATGGTTTCTCCCCTGCGTGAATGTGTTGGTGTGAGTGAAGATTGGATGATGTTGAGAATGATTTGTCACACACAATACATGTGAATGGTTTCTCTCCTGTGTGAATGCGTTGGTGTATGTGGGGATCTGATGACTGTGAGAATGATTTATAACACACCTCACACAAGAATGGCTTCTCTCCTGTGTGACTCCTCTGATGATGCAAGAGGTGCGTTGACTGCGAAAATGATTCGTCATACATCACACATCTGAATGGTTTCTCTCCTGTGTGAATGCATTGGTGCGAGCGAAGTATTGATAGTGATGAAAATGATTTGTCACACATCTCACATCTGAATACTTTCTTTTCCATACTCCTTTTGTTGTTATTGGTGGAACTTTTGATGCAACTGTGCATTCAGAGATCTTACAAGCCCATGGGACTCTCCCCATATACCTCACTGGTAAATAGTCTATCACCTACAGGAGTGAGTCTCTAGTTCATGAAGCTAAATGAATGATTGAAGCCCTCACACTTCTCAGCCTCAACCTGACCAACTGCCCACAGTTAAATCTTCAGAAAGGTTAGTTCTGATGGGAGGTTCCACACCACTGACCTGGTTCAAATCTGATGATATGTCAAAGCTCCCCTGACGTGACTGATTTCCAGATGATGGTTTCACTTTTGCCCAACTTCTCTGTGTTGAGCAATGCTGTAAAAGGACTGCATGTCATCCCCCAATTATGCAGCTGTTCCTAGGGTGATGGTCAGGATCTATCTGTGGTGTCTATTCTCTCTGTATTCTCTGGTGTGGCAGAGTGCAATCCTTCTGTAAAACAGGAAAAGTAAACACGATTTCCTCCAAGTTCCTTTCTTTCTTTGTTGAAGGGACTGATTTCTCAGAGACTGTTCCATAGTTGAGTTCCAGTCAGCTTTTATGTTGTAAAATGCACTATCAGTTTACTCTGAGCTCAAGTATGCTGGCAAAAACCAGCATTACCCTTTGTTTTTATATAAAATACAAACTCTTTCAGGAGAAACTGTAATTCAATGGAAATTTTAAAATTTCTCCCTTTACTTGCCAAAATTATGTGAAGGAAACACATTGGGCAGTAAGTGCTGAAAGCTAAGGACAATATCATTGCAATGTAGTTCATTGAAGGCATTGAAGGTTTATCCTGGGAAATTAGATACACTGCAATCACTCAGCCTGCACATCACAAGTTCAGCTATCAGACGCAGCACTGGGCAAAATATCAAATCCAAGCCCAGACTATTGGCAAAGGCCAAGGCCGTTAGGTTAAAATCTTTAAAGAAGACATTTCAATTAACATATCTTTGATCCTCCCAGATAATTACACCTCACCTTCTCAGATTTAGCAATGACCCATCAACAAAACTCAGCCTGTAAATCAGAAGGGAAATGCTTCCAATAAACACACTCAATATCCAACACACAGCTCCAATCAAACAGCTCAGCACAAAGCACCGAGCATAAAGGTCTCTCAGCTGGATCTTCTCACACAGCATAAGGGACATTTCCACACCTGATTCCCCACAGGATAGTCAGACTGCCTGAACATTAGTGTGGATATTATGCAATGTAATTATTATAAATTCTGCTCCTTCACTCACCATCTCCTCACTTGGTTTTCAGTCCCTACAGGAATTGAAGCAGCTGTGAAAGAGGAAGAGGAGGGAATGGGCAGAGTGGGTGGGCTCTCTGATTGACGTCTCTCACAGCCAATCCTAATATTTCTGGTGTAACAGGAGTTTCCTGAAGTTTGGGAAACTGACCGGTGAAACGGAGGAGACTTTGAGCAGCAGATCAGGTGGAGATTTAAACTTGTCATTGTCCCATCTGAATAAAACCTCACTTATTGCAGCTGCTGTCTCAGTTCCTATGATAAATGTTTGACAGAGATTTCTAGTGTGGGAATAGCATTCTTCGTTCTCGGAGGCTTTCAAAACTGACAACATCAGAGTGGGATGTTCAGGGGCAGAGACAGAATACCTGATGGGAGCTGTAGTTCTGCCACATGCAGCGACCATTGGTGCCCAGCATTTGGGAGTTGGAATAAAAGTTAAAGTTTATTTATTAGTCACAAGTAAGGCTTACATTAACACTGCAGTTGAGTTCCTGTAAAATTCTCCTCGTGACCACCGTTGGATACCTGTTCGAGTCAATGCACTTAACCAGCACGTCTTTCAGAATGTAGGAGAAAACCACACAGGGACGAGGAGAACTTTCAAACTCCATGTAGACAGTGACCCAAGCCAGGAATCAAACTGTGAGGGACCAGAGACAATGCTAGTGCTACACTGTGCTACTGTGCCGCCCACATTGGAACGTGAGGAAGCGCGAGCCTCGAGCGGCTGAACCGAATTGAAAAGCAGAGACTGAGCCTTGGTAGGAACCAGAGCGATGGCGGTGGGAAGATTCACCATTGCAGGAGATTCTCTGTGTACAACTGAAGAGGAGAAAGTTACACAAGTCACAGCAGGTTCTTCTATGACTGGCCAACATAGAAGAGCTGCAGCAGGAGGATAGTGTGGTTGCTCGTGTCAAAGGCTGAAGAAAGGCTGGTTCTCTCTCCAGTGATGTTTCCTGATCTGGGAATTTCCAGCATTTTCTGAATTTCTATCAGATTTCATGCATTCACAGGATTTTTCCCCATTGGATTCCAATGTGCACTTTAGGGAAGTAAAGAAAATTGCTTGATTTGATGGAGTTCGTGGAATCTCCTACTCCATCAGAGAATCCACACAGGAGATTCTGAGGTTCCTGATGAAGCTTTTGTGATAAATTTAGCTCCTGACATACCAGACAATTTACACACAGGAATAACTCTTCAGTTGATATGTTTGCAACTAGGGATGGACAATAAATGCTGGCTAGCCAGTGATGCCCACATCCCACATATGAATAAAAAAAAACACTCACACATGGGAGAAATCTGATATAGAATGCAGCTTTTACACAGGAAGGAATTCAGTTACTGAAATATCAGTAAGGAAATATCATAGGAGAGGCTGAGGGATTTGAGGTTGTTTTCGTTAGAAAGGAGGCGGCTAAGAGGAGACCTTATTGAAACATATAAGATGATTAGAGGTTTAGATAGGGTGGACAGTGATAGCCTTCTTCCTAGGATGGAGAAAGCTAGCACGAGGGGACACAGCTTTAAATTAAGGGGTGATAGTTATAGGACGGATATCAGAGGTAGGTTCTTTACCCAGAGGGTGGTTAGGGAGTGGAATGCCCTGCCTGCGGCAGTTGTAGATGCGCCAAGTTTGGTGGCGTTTAAGAGGTTGGTTGATAAGTTTATGGAAGAGAAGGGAATGGTTTAGTTTGGAGGGTCATTGCTTTTTTCATAATTGGTCGGCGCAACATCGAAGGCCGAAGGGCCTGTTCTGCGCTGTAATGTCCTATGTTCTATGTTCTATCTGTAAACCGACAAACAAACCACCTAAATCAAATTGATGCCTAATCTGTCATCAGAGTGTGAATCTCTACATAAGCTGACTGCAAAGGATGTTCAATGGCATTGGGACACAGAACAAGAAGCAATTTTTACTCACATCAAATAACTAATGACAACAACACCAGTGCTGAGATACTATGATGTCAATGATGAAATCGCCTTTCATTGAAATGCCAGTGAAATAGGACTTGGAGCAACCCTCATGCAGCAAGGACAACCAGTTGTATTTGTATCTAGAGCATCAAGACAAACTGAATGCTGCTATGCACAGATTGAGAAAGTGTTTCTGGATATTATCTGTGCTTGTCAGCATTTCAACCAGTACTGTTTGGGAGAGACAAAGTGATGATAGAATCTGACCACAAACCATTTCAAAGTATCTTTCTCAAACGGCTTCTATCTGCTCCAAAGTGTTTACAGACGATGTTACTTAATTTACAGAGATACCATTTGGAAGTGAAGACCTGAGCACTTTAAAGATTATGGCTGTGATTTTACTGGTTGGCCTTGCCCGTTGATGGTTCCCTTGGTAAATGTTTGACAAAGATTTCTAGTGTGGGAATAGCATTCTTCATCCTTGGAGGCTTTCAAATTGACAACATCAGTGTGGGATGTGTAACCTCAGATGTGTTTGACAGCAGATCAGCAGAGGAAGACCCACAGCATCCAAGGCAGGAACGACATGCTGCCTTGATCGGCAGCACATACACCGAAGGGAGAAGGGCCCAGGGAGAGAGTGGGAACAGAGAGAGGGGCACAGGAGGGAGAGGAATATGAGAAAGTTGAGATAAAGGGAAGAGGTAAAGAAAAGTGGGTACACAGGAAACTCCATGAGTGGTCTTGGGAATGACGTGGAGATTGAGGAATGACTGTGACTCAGAGTTTGATTCTATTGGGAGTGGACTATGACTCATAGATTGATTCTATGACTATGCCAGGACTGTAGGTGGAACTTTTCCATCCTGTACATGTCAAGTTTTGTGTTGGGTACAATTGGAGACTTTAGCCAGAGTCAACATATTGGAATCTGGTTGCCATGAATATAGTTTGCAATTCTCCCAATGGTGGGTTAATGGCTGTTTGGATATTCCACTGCCGAGTGGTGTGAATGACATTGGCATTCATTAACATTTCATATATGTTTATTATATCCAACACTGGTCAGAATAATGTGCCACCTTTCAATCTTGCATCACTCCAGCGGGAAATCGATGGTCTCGATCACAAGTGAAAAAGGTGGCGTGCAGCAGTTTGTGCTCAATTTACCTGCAATTTTAAGGTGAGTCCAATATTCCTTGTTTACCTGTCACAGTGCTGCATTTGTCCCATTGCAAATCCAGTGGAGTGCCACCCTGCTGGCATTGTAGGGTTGGACTATCTCCAGTGTGTGCCTCTATAATCACAGGGGCAGCACTGTGCAGTGGTACTCAGACAGGGCTGAACATTCACACAGAGGGGAGGGGGGAAATGAATGATGAACACATGGCATAAAGGGGCAGGGAGGCATTGTATGAAATTTCAGGGAGGGGGAATCAATGAAAGGCAGAGGGGCAGGATGGCATTGCCAAGTGTGGAGGAGGAGACGAAACGGTGAAATGCAGAGGAAAGACTTAGGGGTGGGAAGCTGGAATCCAAAAAGGAAAACAAGCACTGAAAAACAACGGGGCGGATGGGTGGTGAAAATTAGGAATGAGAACGGATCATAGAATGTACTGCACGGAGGAAGGGCCTTCAACCCAAACTGATTCATACAAACCAAAAATCTCATCTCAGCTAACTCCATTTGTCTGCATTTGGCCCATATTCCTCTAAACCTTTCCTATCTCTATTTCTGTCCTTTTAATGCCTTTTAAATATTGTCAATGTCCCTACCTTAAGCATTCCCATCAGCAGGTTATTCCACATAAGTGCCACCGTCTGTGTAAAAAAAGTTGTTCTTCAGGTTCCCATTAATTCTCTCGCCTCTGACCTGAAACCTATTCACTCTAGTTCTTTATTCCCCAACCCTAGGAAAAAGACTTTAGTGCATTCACCCTATCCATGCCTCTCATGATCTTATACACCTCTGTAAGGTCTCCCCTCAATCCCCTATGCTCCAAAGAAAAATCCTAGCCTATCCACTCTCCCTATACTCCAGTCCCTTGAGTCCTGGCAACATTCTTGTAAATCTCTTCTACATTCTCTCCAGTATATTAATGTCTTTCCCATAGCAAGGTGACCAAAACTGAACACAGAACTTTCCAACTTCTATACTCAATGGCCTAAGTGATGAAGGCCAGCATGCTCAAAACTTTCTTCACTGCCCTAACTACCTGTGACTTCACTTTTAGAGAACCATGTACCTGAATTCCAAAGACACTCTGTTCCACGATACTCCCTAAGGTCCTACCATTCATTGTGAAAGTCCTAACTTATTTGACTTTCCAAAATGCAATACCTCACACTTCTCTGTTAGGAACTCCATTTGCCATTTTTAGGCACATTTTCCCATATGATCAAGATCCTGCTTCAATATTTGATAACTTTCAATGCTGTCTACAATACCACCTATGTTTAAGGTGAGCTGCAAACTTACTGATCATGCCTTGTACATTCTCATCCAAATCATTGATATAGTTAATAAAAAGCAATGGGTTCAGCACTGACTCCTGAGGTGCACCACTAGTCACAGGCTTCCAGTCCAACAAGCATCCTTCCACATAATTTTCTGCTTCCTACCATCAAGTCAAGCATATCCAATTTGCCAACTCTCCCTGGATTCCATGTGATCTAACCTTCCAGAGTTGTATATCATGTGAAACTTTATTAAAGCCTTACAGAAGTCCATATAGACTATGTCTATTGCCCTGCCCTCATCAACCTTTCTGGTCATTTCATCATAGAATTCCAACAAATTTGTAAGGCATGATCTCCCATGCACAAAGCCATGTTGACTACTCTTAATCAAACCCTGTCTTTCCAAATGCCTGTATATCTTATCTTATCTTTCAGAAACTTCTCTAGTAACTTGTCCATCACATATGTTAGGCTTACTGGTCTATAATTCTCAGGTTTTTCTTTGCAGCCCTTCTTAAATAAGGGCACAATATTTGCGATCTTCCAGTCTTCTGGTATCTCACCCATGGCTAGCAATGACGCAGATATCTCAGCCAGGGTTCCTACAATTTCTTCTTTAGCTTTGCATGATGTTCTGGTCAGGGCCAGAAGATTTATCCACCTTCAGACATTCTAACACATCCATTACCACCTCTATTATAATGCGAACTGTATCCAATATATCGCTACTAACTTTCCCAGGTCCCAAGTCTTCATGTCTTTCTCCATGGTAAATACAGAGGAGAAATATTCATTGAGAAATTCACCATTTCCTGCGGTTCCACACGTGTGTCCACTTATGTCCTTGAGGGATCCTATTCTCTCTTTAGTTATTCATTTTCCTTTAATATACTTAATGAATTTCTTTCGATTCACCTTAATCCTCTCAACCAAAGCTATCTCATGTCCCCTTTCTGCCCTCCTAATTTCGTTCTTAATTATATATCTGTATCCTCTTTAAACCTCCAGGGAATACCTTCATTCCAGCTGCTTGTACTTGTTCATGCCTCCATCTTTTCCCTGGACAAAACCTCAATATGTTTTGTTATCCAGTGTTCCTTATCCTGCCAGCCTTGCCATTCGTCCTGACAAGAACTTATAGACCTTGAATTCTAGCTATTTCGCATTTGAAGGCCTCCCATTTGCCAGAGGTCCCTTTGCCCTCAAACAAGCTATTCCAGTAAGCCATTGCAATTCTATCAAACTGCCTAATTCTATCAAAATTTGCCTTGCCTCAATTTAGAACTTGCACGTGAGGACCACTTTTGTCCCTTTCCATAACAATTTTAAAATTAATCGAACTATGGTCACTGGTCCCAAAGTGGTTTCCCACTGTCACCTCAGTCACTTGCTCTGCCCTATTTCCCAAGAGGAGGTCAAGTTTTGCCCTTTCCCAAATAGGACTTTTCACATACTGCCAAAGGAAGATTTCTTGAACACACTTAACAAATTCCACTCCATCTAATCCCTTAACATTATGGCAGACCCAGTCTATGTTAGGAAAATTAAAATGCCAAACTATGAAAATCCTATTATCATTAGACCATAAAACATAGGAACAGAATTAGGCCACTCAGCCCATCAAGTCTGCTTTGCCATACAATCGTGGCTGATATTTTTCTCATCTCCATTCTCCTGCCTTTTCTCTATAAACCCTGATCCCCTTATTAATCAAGAACTTATCTATCTCTTCCTTAAAGACATTCAATGACCTGACCTTCACAGTCTTCTGTGGCAAAGAGTTCCACAGATTCACTGCTTTCTTGGTGAAGAAATTCCTCCTCATCTCTGTTTTAAAGAATCACCCTTTAGTCTGAGGTTGTGCTCTCTTGTTCTAGTTTTTCGTACTGGTGGGAACATCCTCTCCATGTCATCCTATCCAGGCCTCACAGTATTCTGTATGTTTCAATAAGATTCTGCCTTCATTCTTCTAAACTCCAACAAATGCAAACACAAAGTCCTCAACTGTTCCTCATATGACAAGCTCTTCATTCCTGGGATCATTCTTGTAAACATCCTTTGGACCCTTTCCAAGGCCAGCACATCCTTCCTTAGATACAGGGCCCAAAACTGCTCACAATGCTTCAAATCAGATCTGACCAGAGCCTTATACAGTCTCAGAAGTGCATCCCTATTCTTGTATTCCAGCCCACTCAACATGAATGCTAACACTGCATTTGTCTTCCTAACTGCCGACTGAACCTTAACAGAATCTCGAGCAAGGACTCCCATGTCCCTTTGTGTTTCTGATTTCCTAAGCATTTCCCTATTTAGAAAATAGACTATGTCTCCATTCCTCCTTCCAAAGTGCATAACCTCACACTTTTCCATGCTGTATTTCCTCTGCTACTTCTTTGGCCACTCTCCTAGCTGTCCAAGTTCTGCAGCCCCCCGCTTCCTCAGTGCAACCTGTCCCTCTACATATCTTTGTATCATCTGCAAATTTATCAGTGGTGCCTTCAGTTTCTTCTTTCAAATTGTTAATGTATATTAGGAAAAGTTGTGATCCTAGCACCAACTCCTGAAGCACACCACTGGTCACGGCTGCCATCCTGAAAGAAGACTTCTTTATCCCCACTCTCTGCCTTCTGCCATTAAGCCAATCATCTATCCATGCCAGCATCTTACCCTGAACACCATGGGCTCTTAACTTATTTAACAGTCTCCAATGTAGCACCTTGTCAAAGGCCTTCTGGAAATCTAAATAAATCATGTTTTATCTAACTTCCTTGTCAAAGCCGCAAAGAATTCTAACAGGTTTGTCAGATATGACCTCCCTTTGACGAAACCATGCTGAGTCAGTCTTATTTTATCATGCATTTCCAAGTACTCAGCAATCTCATCTTTAATAATGGACTCTAAAATCTTGCCAGTGACCGAAGTCAGGCTAACCGGCTGATAATTTCCCGCCTGCTGCTTCTCTCTCTTCTTAAACAGCGGATGTTACATTAGATATTTTCCAGTCCTTTGTGATGCTTTCTGCCTCCAGTGATTCCTGAAAGATTTCTGAAAATTAGTCCTGCAAGTATCCCCAGTCTCCTTATATATTTGTTCTTCTAATTCCCAGTGACTATTTGGGACCTATAGTACAGTCCCAATAAGGTCACCATCCCCTTCTTATTTTTCAGTTCCACTCACAAAGCAGCTTTGGATGATCCCTCAGTTATTTCAGCTCTGACTACTGCCATGATGCTCCCCTTAATCAAGAATACAACTCCCCTTCTCTCCTTCTTCTGTGTCCCATCTAAAGCACCTGTACTCTGGCTGCCAATTCTGCCAATTCTGTCCCTCCCTTAGCCATGTTTCAGTTATGACTATAATATCCCAGTCCCACGTACCTATCTATACCCTAAGTTCATCAGTCTTACCTGCCAGCCCTCTTGCATTGAAATACATACAATTGAATCCAACAGATTTTCCCTGGTCCCTGCTATGCCCCTGCCTATCATGTCTATTCATGCCATTGCTGAGTACTGCATCTCCTTTCAGCCCATCATTTGCTAATCCACTGCTGAGGTCCTCCCCACCGGTCATGCCAATCTATTTTAAACCGTCCCTTATAGCATGAGCTACAAAAATCCTCCTAGGATTTTAGTCCCCCTCCACTTCAGATGCAACTCTTCTCTCTTACACAATTCACATCTGCTCCAGAAAAGATCCCAATGATCTAAGAATCTGAATCCCTGCCCCCTGCACCAATTCTTTAGCCATGCATTCATCTGCTATATTCTCCTGTTCTTACTCTCACTAGCAAATGGTACTGGAAGTAATCCAGAGATTACCACCCTCAAGATCCTGATTCTTAACCTTTTTCCTGACAGTCTACATACACTCCCCAGGATCTGTTCCATAACTACATAGCCTCCAGGATAGGAAAGAGTATTGTGTGTGTGCATGTGTTTGTGTGACACATGATAGGTGAATTGTACAGGAACTCAGAAAGGATGTGAGGAGCAGAGAGTGTAGCTTTCTGTTGTGAAGCTAATAGGGAAGTCATTGAAAGGCAATGTCTTTAGTCTGGGTCCAAAGAGTAAAAACAGTAATTGGATCAAAGCCAAAGCAGGGAGAGAACAGATTGTCTTTTGTTCATAGTTAAGAGTCAGAGAATATTATCTGCTTTTAGGATCACAGACAGTACGAATTGTCCTTGGACCACACGCCACTCAGTCAAAGCTGACAGAGAAGAGACAATCATGGACTGCAGTTGAATGGACAGAAAAGGAGATAGAGATAAATTAGTAGAATGGACAGATAAGGAATATACAAATTAGGAACAAAAGTAGGTAATTCAACCTTCGAGCCTGCTTCACCATCTTCATCTTATCCTAACTCCACTTCCCTACCTTTTCCTTAAACCCCTTTATCCGCTTTTGATCAAATATTTATCTATTTCTTTCTTAAATCCATTATTGATTCTGCCTCTACTGCACTCTGCAGCAGTGAGTTCCATAAATTCATAATCCTCTGTGAAAAGTAGGTGTTCCTTATCTCTGTCTTGAACTCCCCTCCCCTTTGGCTACAGCTATGACCTCTCATCCTAGACTCTTCTAGAATGGGGAACATTTGGTTAATATTTACTTTATCAATGCCATTGGGTATTTTATATACCCTCGTTTTCCTATACTCAATGAGTAGAAGCCCAAAACATTCAACCATTTCTCATACAACAGCCCCTTCAAACTTGTAATCAATGTTGTGAATTGCTTCTGAACTGTCTCCAGTGCCACTACATCCTTCCTTAAAGAACGTGACCAAAACTGAACACAGTACTTTAAGTGTGGTCTCACCAATGCCTTATACAATTGTAACAACACTTTTCTACTTTTATATTCTCCACTCTTTGCAATAAACGCCAGGATTCCATTTGCCGTCCTTATAACATTCTGCACCTGCATACCCACTTTTTGAGACTCGTATACAAGGACACCTAGTTCCCTCTGTACAGATGCCTTTTGCATCTGTTTCCCATTTAAATAATAATTTACTATTTTATTTTTCTGGCCAAAATGTACAAACTTATATTTATCCACATTAAACTCATATGTCAAATTCTGGCTCATTCCCCTAGCCTATCAATATCCATTTGTTAACTTTTTATCTCCACATCATAGCCTGTTTTCCCACCCATTTTTGTGTCATTAGCAAATTTTGCCAAATTACATTCTGTCCCTGCTTGTAAATCATTAATATAGATTGTAAATAGTTGTGGTCCCAGAACTGAACCCTGCAGGACCAGACTAGTTACAAATCGCCAACTGGAGAAGAACCCATTTACCCCAACCCTCTGCTCTTTATCATTCAACCAATCCCCAATCCAAGCCACTATTCCACCCCAACACCTTGGGATTTAACCTTCTGGACCAGTCTCTTGTGTGACACCTTATCAAATGCCTTTTGGAAGTCCACATAGATCACATCCACAGGATCCCTGTTATCTAACTTGCTGATTACATCCTCAAAACTCTGGCAGGTTTGTCAAAGAAAACTTGCCCTTCACAAAACAGTGCCGACAGTGGTGAATTGAGCTTTGCTTTTCCAGATGCTCAGTCATCTCCTCCTTAATGATTGACTCCAGCAACTTTCCCACCACAGAGATCAAGCTGTGGTTTGTAGTTTCCCTTTTTTCTAAGAGTGTCCAATTAGTATGTTTTCAGTCCACCAGGGAACATAGAACATAGAACATTATAGCACAGAACAGGCCCTTCGGCCTTCGATGTTGCGCCGACCAATATAAAAAGCAATGCCCCTCCAAACTAAACCATTCCCTTCTCTTCCATATACTTATCAACTAACCTCTTAAACGCCACCAAACTTGGCGCATCTACAACTGCTGCAGGCAGGGCATTCCACTCCCGAACCACCCTTTGGGTAAAGAACCTACCTCTGATATCCGTCCTATAACTATCACCCCTTAATTTAAAGCTGTGTCCCCTCGTGCTAGCTTTCTCCATCCTAGGAAAAAGGCTATCACTGTCCACCCTATCTAAACCTCTAATCATCTTATATGTTTCGATTAGGTCCCCTCTTAGCCGCCTCCTTTCTAACGAAAACAACCTCAAATCCCTCAGCCTCTCTTCATAAGACCTGCCCTCCATACCAGGCAACATCCTGGTAAACCTCCTCTGTACCCTCTCCAATGCCTCCACATCTTTCTTATAATGTGGGGACCAGAAATGCACACAATACTCCAAGTGCGGCCGCACTAGAGTTTTGTACAGTTGCAACATGACGTACAAAACCTCTCTGGAATCCAAGGAATTTTGGAATATCATAACTAATGCATCCACTATCTCTGTTGTCACCTCCTTTAACACCCTAGGATGTAAGCCGTCAGGTCCCTGGGACTTACCCACTTTTAAACCTTTCAATTTACCGAGTACCTTCTCCCTGGTTATAGTAATTTCACCATATTCCACTGTTTTATTGGCAGTTTTTGGAATAGTATTATTATCATATACTGCGAAAGCAGAAACAAAGTATTGGTTTAGTGCCTCTGCCACCTCTGAGTTTCCCAGTATTACTCCACCATTTCCATCCTCTAAGGGCCAACATCTACTTTCACATTTCTCATATCTCAAGATCCAAAGATTTTTTGAGGCTGCCAGCAGAGCTAATATCTTTCTTTTTTTCTGCCTTTAAAGTGATGGTGAAATGTATCCTCCAGAAGCTTGGTATCACTGTGCCAACAAAAATCACGATTCCTCAATTCTCACTCCTCAGTTTCATTAATTGGAGCTTCCTTCTTTTGGAAATGGTACAAGTTTGTCTCTTCTATTGGCTACAGGTTGCAAATTGTCTTGTGTCAATCTATTTCTGTAACTGGAGCAATGTAAACTAAAGATGAGTATTTGTCACAGTTCTGCTGTTTCATGGGTCATAAACTGAGACCCAGTTCTATTTCTTGCTTCCTTTGAAGTTTATATTCATTACAAACAAATGACACTCTTATCCTCAACACAGAACAGACACAAAGAAAGTCAAAGTCAGATTATTTTGTTAACACATTTTAATCCAAGACTCACATTAAAGCTATTAAAATGATAGTTAAGAACACTTCCTATCATAATATCAAAAAATTATATTATTCCTTCACTACAGATGTCCTACTCCACAAATATGGTTAATAAATTCAATTAATCTATGGTTCGCTAAAAAAATAAGGTGTCATCTTAAGTTCAGAGTGTTGAAGTCAATGCCAGAAACCCTTTGTATTCAGACTTTGTGGCACTTTTGAAATTAAAATTCATCAAGTATAAATTTTGACATGCAACTTGCTTTTTTGTTCCCCAATTACCTTAGTATCTAATTTTTAACAGAAATTTTAACTGAACCATTAATTTAAACTGTGGTTACAAAATAAAACCCAAATATGTTGCAGACTTTAAAAATTAAGAGAATTATCAAAATCTTACAGTGGGGAGGTTCTGCTACAGTTATACTGGGGACTAGCAAAACCATTTCTGGCTGGAATTTTACCGGCCGGCTGGGGAGAGCAAGACTCTCAGGACAGCATTTTTCATTACCCTCAGGTGGGATTGTACGTGCCTCAGACGGGCATGCTAGTAAAATTCCGAGTCTGGAATACCGTGTACAGTATTGGTCATGTTGTTTAAGGATGTAAATTATATTGAAGCAGTTTAGAGATGGTTTACCAGACTAAGATCTGGAATGGATTGTTGTCTTATATGGAAAGTTCATAAGGCAAAGTTTGTATCTGCTAAAGTTTAGAAGAGTATGAGATGACTTATAAGATCCTGAGCAGTCTTGACAACATGGATGCGGGAGGATGTTTCCACTTATGGGGGAGTCTAGAACTGGGGTCATTAATTTTAAAAAAGTGGTTGTCCATTTGAAATGAATATAAGGTGATCTTTTTTCTCTCAAAGGGATATGAGTATTTGTAACTCTCTTCCTAAAAAAGACAGAGAAACAGTGTCTTTCTGGCAGAGATGGATAGATTCTTGTGAAGTATGGGAGTGATAGGTTATCTGGGGTAGGCAGAATGCAGATTTGAGATTACCATCAAATCAGCCATAATCTTATTAAATGGTACAGGTGCTACAAGGGTCTGAATGACATAGTCTTGCTCTTTGTTTGTATGTTTGCAAAGTTAGATTGGAGAAGAGAGTGGCACTCTCCTTGTATCAAAGGTTGATTGACAGGAATTCTGACAGACGTGTACAAGATTATAACATGTTTGGATAATGTAGTTAAATAAAAATTGATCCCATTGGCTGAAACACGCTCTGCTAGGATCTAGCCAAGTATTCAGCCAACCAACAGTGCAGATCATGCTTGATTGCTTATTACAATCATGGAAATGAGGGGGTGGCAGAAATGGAAAGACTTTTATCCAAACAAGTTAGCAGACAATGGTTTGTGATTATAAAAGCAGCAAACACCCTGAGATTAGAGGTTACACCTGCATTCTGACCTTAACTCCTAGAAACTGTACTGAAGATAATGAAAGGACTGCTCTTCATTCTGGTTATTCTGGTGCTGATTCAACCCAATCCAACCGGAGCAAAACCAGATGATGGCTCTGATCGTACAGGTCTGTAAATATCTCTGCTGTCTCAGCAGCCATTGCTTAAATAGTTTAATTTTTCAACTATGCTGTTATTTTTCAATGTCATGGTTTGATTTGTCGAACAATTATATTACGAGATTCAAAGAAAGTTTAAAGAATTTAATGCAAACCATCTCCATAGATAAAGCCCCTGATGGTTTAGTTGCTCTCTGGGTCAGTCGAAAGGATAGTGGGTGTTAGGAGCTGATCCAAACAGACCCACAATGAAAACACAAATTACTGGGTGTGACCAAGTTATTGGATCTCAGCTGGAGCATTGAACCAGATGGAAGACTGTACCTGTCCTCAGTATCCCACATTACAGAGCAGGAATTCAGAGATATTGCTCCCGATTACTGCCACCTATTGCAGAGCGTGAGAATGTGGACCCTGTGCAAAGACAAGATCAGAAGCTCCTTCAGTCCCTTTTCTCCCATACTCACTGTCCAGTCTCACAGGTGAGGAATGGGGAATTGAGAGCAATACTGGATGTGTCTGTGGAACCAGTCCACCAATGGAGTCAACTTTTCATTACATGGGTGGAGGGAACTTAAACTAAAATGGTTTCATGCAGAATTATTTAAATGGATTAACATGCAGTTTTCATAGAGTTGGGAATGTAAAATAATGGATTAAGTAGAAGTGACAAGGAGTGAAATGATTCATTGTCATTAACTAGGGATAAGTCTCCATCACAGTTGGTAATTGAGTAAATACACTGAACATTGTTGTCTCAGTCTGGTACATGCAGCTGATTGCTGTGGGAGTGCTGCACTGTTATGAATTTTCGTCCCACTCTAGTACACGTAGCTGAGCACTGTGGGAGCATTGCACTGTTATGGATTGATGTCTCACTCTAGTACATACAGCCAAGCACATCAGGAGTGCTGAATTGTTGTGGCTTGATGTCCCACTCCAGTAATTAGAGCCCAGCACTGCAGGAGTGCTACAGTGTTGTGGGTTGGTGTTTCACTCCATTGACTCTCTCTACACCTCCCACTGGTGAAGCACCCAGAATAATTAAGGACCCCACGCATCCTGACATTCTCTCTTCTACCTTCTTCCTTTGGGAAAAAGATACAAAACTCTGAGGTCAAGTACCAACTGACTCAAGAACAGCTTCTTCCCTCCTGCCATCACTTTTGAATGGACCTACATTGCATTCCATTGATCTTTCTCTACACTCTAGCTATAACTGTAACAAGACATACTGCACTCTCTCGTTTCCTTCTCTATGAATGGTATGCTTTGTCTGGATAGCACGCAAAAAACAATACTTGTCACAGCTAATAAATGTGACAATAATAATCAAATCAAATCATCAATACGGTAGTGCTGCACTGTTATGGATTGATGTTTCATTCCAATACATACAGCCTATAAGTGCTGGAATGCCGCTCTTTTCGGCATGTCATGTTTTAGATGAAACATTAAATAGGGATCCTGTTGACTTGTTCCTGGGATACACAATATCTGGTATATTATGTGAAGATCTGGGAGTTCTCCTAATGTACCAATATCACTGTCTCCATCTATCAAATGTCATTGACTGTGTGGATCTTTGCTGAAAACAAATTATATTATAAGGTTCTGATACATGAATGGTTAAAGTGGGACTGGGCACACTCTGTGATGTAGCAGAACACATGACCCACAACTACATATCAGTGATCGGAGCTGTGCATAGAAGCAAGCTTGGAGACTGCTCCTAGCTTAGACCATTTATTGTATACTTGTTATACTTGTAATGAATATGGTCTTACAGTTAAGTTACTTAATACTGGAACAAGTTAATTAGGAGCTGCTGAACTTTAACCAGTTTGTTGCAATATTGCAGATCTCTCACAACACTTCCTCCCCTCCCCCATCTCCTCATCCCTGGCCTGTTCCAACTCCCAATTCTCCCCTTAGATAAGAATTAAGTTTAATGTTTGGTCTGGTTTCAGTGAGAGAATCAGCTTCATGTGTTTTCATTGTTCTCTCTTCCTCAGTATATCGATACCTCACTCAATTCATTCTTCATTCTGAATTTCAGGCCGGGGGCTTACATGCAAAGACTTTAAACAAATTTGTGGAGAATGCTTTAAACCTAATAAACAGGGAATTGACAACCCTACTTGCAGCTCTCAAATGAAAATGCGTTGTTGTGTGGCAATATGAAAGATCCATTGAGGAATTACCAGCAGCCCAAGCTCCTATATTCTCACTTAATGAAAACTCCAATTCCTGGGAATCAAGCTGTGTTTGATTGTTTCATTCCTAACTCTTTACCCTGTATTACTGCTGTCTGAATAATGGGCTGTAATCAGAAATAAAACTTACTGCATTGATCACTGCTTCATATCCTGTCTTGTTTCTTTTTAAAATCAGGGCAACTGTAAACAAGGTGTCTTGGGTTGAAATAAGGCTGGGAACAGATGTGGGAATTCCAAGAAATGGGAATGGAGCTCAGTGGAGGGAAACATTGAAAGTTCAAAATACCACATTCAGACATGCACTGAGATCAGACAGGACACCCACAGTATTAGCTCTCTGACCATTCTTAGATCAAGATATCTCATAAATATCAGGGTATGGAGAAGTTGTTGAGGGTCTCGAAGTGGTTGAAGGTTACGGGGAAATTGGTTCCAGAGTTGGGGAGTTGATTCAGTAAACAGGGAAGAGTTTCAGAGGAAGGGTAGAGGATCTGCAAATGGACAAGAATTTCATGCAGAGCAATAATTTCATTGGCTAATGAAATAGTTCAGGGGCTTAGGAAATAATCAGGGCGTGATGCAGGGTGTTCAGAGGGTGAGGAAAGGGTTCAGTGATGGGGAGTTTTGCTACAAGGGGAAGGGCTAACTTATGTGAGGAAAGACTCCGTTAGATGGGATATATTTCAGTATTTTGGGAAGGATTTTGATGAATGGAGAATGGATATAGGGTGGGTTGCAATGTCTTAACTATATTAGCGGTTGTGGGTTTTAAACAAATAGAAATGCTGTTCTTTGAAGATGTAGATTCAGACAAACACACAAAGGTTTTATTGAAAGAGATGTTCTTTGAATTGCACAATATCTAAACTAAAAGTAAAACAGCAATTTGAAACTCCCTAAGGAAATCACCATCACACCATGTGATCAGCTCGTAAAACAACCTGCAACTCTTTTTTATACATAACATTCTTCCCCCTGTTGTGGTCATGATGATAAATTACTCTGATTTTATACGTAAGAGCAATAATACCCTTGACATAGTGGTCTACATCATTAATCACTATACATAATAAAATAAGAAAGTTGATCAGGAGGGTATCTATTCCTTTTTGGTTGTATGTGATGTTCTGGAATTTGGCCGTTCTTGACCCTAGAAGCATGATTTGGAATTTCAGTGGACACTTCTTCTTCTGGAACTTAATCTATATCATTCTCACTTGGTTTAGCAGCATAGAAAAAAATCAGGCAATTTGATCTAAGTCTTCTGTAGTTTATTCACAACATGAGGGACTAAAGTTGGAACTTCTGGAGATGATTCTGGGAAATAACTTTAAGATGATAACAATTGGTCAACATGGCATTGCCAAATTCGTTAATTTTTGATTTGAACCATACTTTTGCTAAAACTGGCAGGTTCCCATTTTTCAATGATGGCATAATTATGCACTAAAACTTGATCTCCTTGTTGAAATGGGTATTGTTTGCTCTCACATCTAGCAGCTTGAGATTGTTGTTGATACTCTACCACTCCGAGGCTTTTGGAGGTAATAGAAAATCAAGCATAGTTCTCAACTTTCATTTAAGTATAATAATGCTGGTGAAGTTTGGGTAGTCACGTGAGTAGTTTTTCTGTAAGATGCCAAAAAGTTATTCATACAAAATCATAATGAACCTTCCTCTTTCAAAATCTTGACAGAATTTTTCGGGGATTGTACAAATCTTTTAGCTGATCCATTGGTTGATGGTAAAGGTGCATATTTTAAATGCTGAATACTATTTATGTTGAGATAATCCTCATTGTGAAGTAAGTTGAAGAATTATTGCTAACAGTCCAATTCTACAAACTTTTCTTCAAGTTTTTCAATGGTTCGTTCGGACATAGTAGATCTCATGATGACAAGGGCTGGCCACTTTGAGTGTACATAGAGAACAAAGAACAAAGAACAAAACAGCACGGGAAACAGGCCCTTCAGCCCAACGAGCCCACGCCGCCATCCCAATGTTCCCACCGCTACCCGCAATACCTGTCCATGTTTATAGATCTATGGATTAAAAACCAAATTTGAAACAATTTAGGGAGAATTTGTTTTGCCAATTAGCCTAAGAGCACATCTTTGGGATGTGGGAGGAAACCGGAGCACCCGGAGAAAACCCAGGCAAGCACAGGGAGAATGCGCAAACTCCCACAGACACAGGCCCAAATCCATGTATCTGCACAGCACAGCGATAGTCACTGAGCTGTTGTGTTGCCCATCAAATGGTCCAGGTTAAGCGTACACTAATGACGTGAAGCACTAGGATACTCTCCAAAAAAATCCAAGAGCAGCCCTCTCACGACCCATCGCGTGTATGCCCCTCGTTAGACAACAATGTGGACCAAAGCACCTGTAGGATAAAAACAAGTACATCAATATCATCATCTATTTACACACTTCCCAGGAACTCCCAAGGCTCATGATCCCTATTTTAAAATCAGTTTTCTATACCCCTCCATTCCCACTCTGTTCATGTGCCCATCTAAGTATTTCTTAAATAACTCCAGAGTACCTGCCTCCACCACTTTACTTGGCAGCGCATTCCATACCGCCACCACCCTCTGTGTGAAAAAACTCCCTCTAGCATCCAAATTATACCTTACCCCCCTCACCCTAAGCCTGTGACCCCTCATGCTATTTGAGTCCATCCTAGGAAAAAGCTTAACCCTGTTTATTCTATCTATACCCCTCATAATCTTGTACACCTCTATTAGATCTCCTCTGAGTCTACGTCTTTCTAAGGAAAACAGTCCCAATTTGCCTAACCTCTCCTCGTAACTCAGACCTTCCATACCAGGCAGCATCCTGGTAAACCTCCTCTGCACTCTCTCCAGAGTCTCCACGTCATTCTGGTAATAAGGCAACCAGAACTGGACGCAGTATTCCAAATGAGGTCTAACCAACGTTTTATATAACTGCAACATTAAAGGCCAGCTCTTGTACTCTATACCCCTTCCTATAAAGGCTAGCATACTATATGCTTTCTTCACAACCTTCTCCACTTGCTCTGCCACCTTCAGAGACTTGTTCACATGCACCCCCAGGTCCCTCTGCGTTTCTATACTCTTAATAGGTCTACCCTTTATCATATACCTCCCCTCTACATTCTTTCTCCCGAAATGCATCACATCACATTTATCAGGATTGAATTCCATCTGCCATCTATCTGCCCAAGCTACCAGCCTATCTATGTCCTGCTGCATCGTCTGACAATGCTCCTCACTATCCACAAGTCCAGCCATCTTTGTATCGTCTGCAAACTTGATGATCACTCCACTTACTCCCTCTTCCAAGTCATTTATATATATTACAAATAGAAGAGGTCCCAGTACCGAGCCCTGCGGCACACCACTAGTGACCGATCTCCAGCTAGAAAAACACCCTTCCACTATTACTCTCTGTCTCCTATTACCAAGCCAGTTACTTATCCATCTAGCTACCTGTCCTTGTATCCCATTAGCCTTGACCTTCTCAACTAACCTCCCATGAGGGACTTTGTCAAACACCTTACTAAAATCCATATAGACAACATCAACGGCTCGCCCTTTGTCCACCGTTTTCGTCACCTCCTCAAAAAATTCTACCAGATTTGTAATGCACGACCTCCCCTTAACAAATCCATGCTGCGTATCCCTAATCAGATCGCAACGCTCTAAGTGCCTCTACATCCTATCTCTAAGAATCCCCTCCAACAGCTTCCCTACCACTGACGTCAAACTCACCTGCCTATAATTTCCAGGGTTATCCCTACTCCCCTTTTTAAACAACGGTACAACATTAGCTATTCTCCAGTCCTCTGGGACCTCACCTGTGTCCAAGGAAGAGACAAAGATTTGCGCCAGAGGCCCAGCAATTTCACCTCGCACCTCCCTAAGCAGCCTGGGATAAATGCCATCAGGCCCCGAAGATTAATCAGTTTTAATGCTACCTAGAAGCTCTAACACTTCCTCCCACGGCATGGATATTTCCCTCAACTGGTCCACAGCTCCCTTAGAGACAGGAGCTGTCAACAGATCAATGAAAGACCGTGGGGGAAGAATGGCTCTGATGACGTTATAGATCGTAGAACCCTACAGTGCAGAAAGAGGCCCTTTAGCCCATCAAGTCTGCACCGACCGCAATCCCACCCAATTGGAGGAGGAGAGGAAATGATGGAATACAGTGGAAAGACTGAGGGGTGGGAAGTTGGAGTTCAAAAAGGAAAACATGCTGAGAAACAGCAGAATGGATGGGAAGTGAAAATTAGAAATGGGACCGGAGGTACATAGCCTGCAGAATAGAAAAAGATATTGTGTATGTGCATGTGTTTGTGTGGCCCATGACAGGTGAGTCATACAAAAACTCTGAAAGAGTGTGAGAAACAGAGTGTTAGCTTTCAGTTGTGAAGCTAATCAGGAGCTCATTGAAAGGCAGTGTCTTCAGTCTGGGTCCAAAGAGTAAAGACAGTACTTGGATCAAAACCAAGACAGGAAGAACACAGATTGTCCTGTGTGCATAGTTCGGAGTCAGACACTACTGCCTGTGTTTAGGATCACACAGAGTACGGACTGTCTTTGGATTATGTGGCACTCAGTCAATGATGCTAAAGAGGAGACAGTCATAGATTGCAGTTGAATGGGCAGCAAGAGCACAGTGATGGACAAGTGGAATGGACATGCAAGATGATAAATAGACTAGTGGAATGGACAGAAAAGTGACAGATGCAATTTAATAGGTAAATGTGTGAGGTGATGTTTTTTGGCAGAACTGATAGGAATAAATAACAGAGACAGAATTACACAGTTCTAATCAGTGAACAAGCACAGAAGGAATTGGAGGTACATGCATATAGATCTATGAAAGACGTGATATATAATAACAGTGTAATTAGCAAACCATATGAAATTTTAGACATCGTATTTAGAGATATTGAGTACAAAAGCACGTAGGTTATGGTCAACCTATATACAGCAGTAGTTGAGATACAAATAAAATACTTTGTCCAGTTCTGGTCAGCTCATTTTTGGATAGATGTGAGGACCCTTGACAGGATGGGGAAATTATTTATCAGGATGGATCCAGGGAGATGTGTTACAAGATTAATGGGAAAATGTAAAGTTGCCCTTTTTGGCAAGAAGAATATAAGAGCATATTTATCTAAACGGTGAAAGATGCAGAGAAATCTGGGTGTCCTAGTGCATGAATCACAAATGATTAGAATGCAGGTATGGCACATAATTTGGAAAGCTAATAAATTGTTATTTATTGTGAGCAGAATTCAGTTCAAAAGTGGGGAAATTATATTTTTGTATATGAATAGCAAGACCACATTTTTTAAGGGAAGCATGTAAATATGTTGGGAGTAATTCAAAGAAGGTTTACCAGAATACAATAGTGGTGTAAGGTTTTGTATTTTGAGGTATAAACGTCTAATTAAAAAAGCTCTTAAGTTCCAAAACTTAATGCTAGGGTTAATACCTAAAATTAGGCTTGATCTAAAAAGTGCAAATAATTAGTCGTTATGAATCAACTGGAATATATTCAGCAGGAAGAAATTCGTCCCCTTGGAATGATCAATGACTAGGGGGCATAAACTTAGGGTAGGGGGCAGGAGCTATAGTGGGGATGTGAGGAAAAACATTTTCACCCAAAAGTGGTGGGACTCACTGCCTGAAAGGATGTTGGAGGCAGAGAGCCTTATAGCATTTAAGAACTGGTTAGATGTTAGAAGGCACACAAAGCTAAGGACCAAGTTCTGGAGAATGGGGTTAGAATAGTTGTATAGTTTATTTTTGACTGGTACTGATGTTATGGGCCAAAGTGCTCTTTTCTGTGCCATAGATATCTATGCTATAGACCCTATAACTAATATTTTGCCTCCACTGAACAACTAGCAGTGAAGACAATATATATATTTTTGATCTCTCAAGATTTTAGGATTTCTTGATGCTGCCAGCACAGCTGATGTCTTTCTTTCTCTCTGTCTTTAAAATGATGTTGAAATGTGTCCAGCAGAGTTATACTCCAGAAGCCTTGGCATCATTGTGCCAACAAAGATCATGCTTTCTCAACTTTCACTCTTCAGTTTCATTAATTGAGGCTTCCTTCTTTTGGAAGGAATTTGTCTCTTCTATAGCCTATAGGTTGCAAATGGTTTTGTGTTAATCCATCCCTGTAACTAGAGCAATGTAGACTATTTCATGGGTCATAAATTGAAACCTAGCTCTACTTCTTACTTCCTTTGAAGTTCACAAACAAATGACATGCTTCTCCCCACTCACGGGAGGATGGCACAGTAGCACTGCTGCTTTACAATGCCAGAGACCTGGCTTCAATTCCCAACTTGTGTTACCGTCTGTGTGGAGTTTGCATATTCTCCCTGTATCTGCATGTGTTTCCTTCAGTGCTCTGATTTCCTTCCACATTCTGAAAGATGTGCTGGTTAGGTGCATTGACCTGAACAGGCACTGGACTTTAGTGACAAGGGGAATTTCACAGTAACTTCATTGCAGTGTTAATGTAAGGCTTACTTGTGATTAATAAATAAACTTTAAAAAGAACAGACACAAAGTCAATATCAGATTATTTTGTCAACATACCTTAATCCAAACCCCACATTAAAGCTATTAAAATGAACAGTTAAGAACACTTCATATCATTATATCAGAAAATTATGATTTCCTTTACTACAGATATCCTGCTCCACAAGCACGGTTAATAAATTTAATTAATGTACAGTTTATTTAAAGTAAGGTGTCATTCTAAGTTCAGACTGTTGAACTCAATGGAGGAGACTCCTTGAAATCAAATTTTGTTACAGATAATACCCACTATGTTGCAGACTCTAAAAAATTAGGAGAATTATCAAACTTTTATATTGGGAAGGTTCTGTTTCAATTATACAGCATACTAATAAAATCACTTTTGGAGTACAGTGTACAGTCTTGGTCATGTTATTTAAAAGAGGATGTGAATACTTCAAAACAGCTTAGAAATGGTTTACCAGACTAAGACTGGGAATATGCCAGTTTTCTTATAAGGAATGTTTATACAGGCAAAGCTTGTATATACTAGTGGCCTAGTCTTGCTCTTTGTTCGTAGTCTTTAAGGTTAGGTTTTAGGGTCAGATAGAAAGAGGGCATGTCCCCTTTTCTTCGTGCTCTGCCACTTTTCTTTTGGCCTATGCACAACCCTTATATTTTGCCGCCTGTGATGCCTTCCCCTTATATTTTAGCTTGTTGTCTTCTTGTTTCCTGGGCCTTTTCCTTTTTTTAAATATATTATTACTTCTGTTAGTCTTTTCTTGTGCAGAATGATGAATGGGAGGGAATGGAGGTTGGGGGTAGAGGGAGTGGGACTTGTTGGGGGGGTGGAGGGGGAGTGGAAAACAGGGTGAAGGTTTGATTCTGCTGTATTTTAGGTGGTTTAGGGAGGTGGTTGTTGAAGTGGTGTGTGTTGGGAGAAGGGGCTGTTACTTTGGGGGTTTATGTGTTTCTGGGATTGCAGTGGATGTCAAGATAGTATGTGTGTTGAACAGTTTTTTGCGGGGTTGGGGGGGGGAGTGCAAAGTTCCTGGCTGGGAAGGTTTTATATCTGTTGCTGAATCAGACTCTTTTTTTCTGAGGGGAAGGGCAGCGATGGGTAACAGATGTGCAACTGGTGGGAGATCAGGTGGTGGGGAAAAGTCGTGAGGGTTTCCTGAGATGGATGTTGATGGGTAAGTTGTGGGTTGAAGAGTGGTTTGTTGTTTTCCCATGTCTAGGCACTTCTGTCTCCCATGTGTGTCTGTTAGATTGGATGGCGCTCACGGAGCTGGTGGAAGGAGGTGACTTTTTATTTGTGTGTGTTTTATGTTGTGGTGGGCAGGAAGTGGTTGGGTGGGTTTGGGTAGTATTTATCGCAATGGTGTAGGGACATTAGTTGGCAGAGCAAGAGGGTATAGGGGCATCTTTGTTTATCTGGATGGTTTATGGGTTTGACATGAGGCAACAACTTTTTTGGCAGTATAAAAATGATTCTTTGACCATTCATTTCTTTATTTATTAGTTAGTGTCCCAAGTAGGCTTACATTAGCAATGTAATGAAGTTACTATGGAAGGGTACACTGGGAGAATTTATCACGGCTAATCTATCTAAAATACACATCTTTGGAGTGTGGGAGGAAACACATGCAGACACAGGGAGAATATGCAGACTCTGCACAGGTTGTTATCTAAATCGGAAATCCAGCCTATGAGGCAGCATTGCTAACCATGGTGCCACTGTGCCAACCCATAAATGAATTTCACACATATTATTTTAAAATGATCCAGGAGATTAGTTGTTGCCCTTCTTGGGAGAATTTCTTTTATCAGTGATAGTAAGTTACCTTGTGTCCAGGGTTCTTTCCATTGTCAAGGTGATTCAGGAAATGTAGACATTTGCATTTTAAAGGGATAGCTGTTATGTTAGCTGTGGTGACCTATCCTGTGTCCAGCTTTCTCCTATCGTTTCTAGTAATTGAATACTTACAGATTTGTATGTTGCCTAGATCTGCCTGTGGAGTGTATGGAGTCACCATGTGGCCAGTGATTTTATATCTTGCTTGAAAAGTTACAGATTTATGTTTCTGTTTTAGGGGTTTGCACTTCTCTGAGTGGATTATTTTGAGTGTTCTAATAGGTTCCCATGTGTTTTGGATTATTCCCATTGATTAAGGTGAACCTATATTGATCAGCAGTATGTACCATCCAAGAGTCTTTATTTTTGTGTGGATGTAGAAGCTTCACTCACCCTAGGGCTGCTGAAGGTCCAGGCTTGGCCCAGCTGAGATTCACTTAGCTCCTGTTCATCCCATGTCTGAAGCTGGTTGTGGATTATGCCGGGCCATTCTTGCCTTTCCTCTCCTGTAGAGTCCCAGCTGGGGTTTAATATTGCTAAGTGAAGATAAGGTGATCTTTATTCTCTCAAAGAGTCGTGAGTCTCTCTTCCTGAAAAAGCTAGGGAAGCAGAGTCTTTGAATATCTTTAAGGCAGAGGTAGATAGATTCTTGCTAAGCAGAGGAGTGATAGCTTGTCTGGGGTAGGTGGAATGTAGATTTGACATTACTATTAAATCAGTTATAATCTCAATGACCTGTGTGGCCTGGTCTTGCTCTTTGTTGGTACATTGTGTTGGAGAAGAGGGTGGCACTCTTACTGTATTAAAGGGGATTGAGGGGAAATCTGAGAGATATATACATGATTACAGCAGGTTTAGATAAGATAGTTAAATAAAAGTTGATCTCATTAGCTGGAACACTTGGCACACGCTGTGCTAGGATTCAGCCAAGTGTTCAGGCAACCTAAAGTGCAGATCGTGCTTAATTGGATATTACAATGATGGAAATGAGGAGGCGGCAGAAATGGAAAGACTTTTATCTAACAAAGCTAGCTGAAAGCAAGCATTCCCTTGTGGGAATTGATTATATAAGCAGCAAACACTCCTAGATTAGAAACAGAACATTTCTACACCTGCATTCTGACCTGACTTGGAGAAACTCTACTGAAGATAATGAAAGGACTGCTCTTCATTCTGGTTATTCTGGTGCTGACTCAACCCAATCCAACCGGAGCAAAGCCAAATGATGTCTCTGATCGTACAGGTCTGTAAATATCTCTGCTCTCTCAGCAGCCATTGCTTAAAGAGTTTAACTTTTCAACTACTCTATTATTTTTCAATGTCACTGTTGATTTGTCAAACAATGATGATTGTGAGATTCAAAGAAAGTTTGGAGAATTTAATGTAAACCAGCTCCACAGGTAAAGCCCCTGATAGCTTAATCATTCTCTGAGTGGTTTGAGGGGATGGTGGGCGTTAGGAGCTGAGCTAAACAGACCCACAATGAAAATATAAATTACCGGGTGCAGCCGAGTTGTTGGATCCTAGCTGGAGCATTGAACCAGATGGAAGACTGTATCTGTCCTCAGGATCCAGCATTCCAGAGCAGGAATTCAGAGGTATTGCTCCCGATCACTGTCATTTGTTGCAGAATGTGAGAATGTGGACTCTGCATAAGGACAGGATCAGGAACATCTTTAATCCTTTTCCCCATATACTCACTGTCCAATCTCCTGGGTGAAGAATGGGGAATTGAGAGCAATACTGAAGTGTCTGTGGAACCAATCCACAGATGGAATCAACTTTTCATTACGAGGGAACTTAGACTAAAATGGATTCATGCAGAGTTACTTAAATGGATTTTAAATAACCATTTAAAAATATCCATTTTATTTAACTGGATTAACACTGCAGCTTCCATAGAGATAGGAATGTAAAAAAACATTGATTAAATAGAAATGACAAGGGATGAAATGATTCATTGTCAATAACTGGGGATCAGTCTCTGTCACAGTTGGCAGTTGAGTAAACAAGTTGTGGATTGATATCCCACCCCAGTACACAAAGCTGAACACTGTGGGAGTGGTATCTCACTCCAGTACACACAGCCCAGCACTTCAGGAATGTTGCGCCATTGCAGGTTGATGCCTCACTCTTATAAATGCAGCCCAGCACTGCAGGAGTTCTGCACTGTTGTAGGTTAATGTCTCACTCCAGTACATATAACCCAGAACTGCAGGAATGCTGCATTATTAGGCATATCATGTTTTGGATGAAATATTAAATGGAGATCTTATTGACTTATTCCTGGGACAGGGAATATCTGGTATATATTATGTGAAGAACTGGGAGTTCTCCTCGTGTACCAATATCATTGGCTCTATCTGTCAAACCTCATTGATTATGGATTTTTTCTGAAAACAAATTATATTCTGACACATAAAATGTTACAGTTGGACTGAGTACAGTATCACCCATTCTGTGATGTTGCACAACACATGACCCACAACTGGAGCTCAGTGTACTGTTGGAAGAGCTGTGTGTAGAAACAAGCATGAAGACTGTGCTTAGTTTAGACCATGGATTGTATATTTGTATATATTTCTGAATATGATCTTACAATTAAGTTACTTAAGACTGGAACAACTTAATTAAGAACTACTGACTCCTAACCAACCTGTTAGAGTATTTCAACTCCCACCCCCTCCCTCCTCCAACAACCCCCCCACCTTGCCCAACACAAGACCTCCCCCCCTCTTCCCTTTCCCAGGTTTGTTCCAGCTCCCAATTCTCCCCTTAGGTAAGAGTGAAGTTCATGTTTGATCTGAAGTCAGACATGGTAACAATAAAAGAATCAGATTCATGCTTTCTCATTGTTCTCTCTTTCTCAGTGTATCTCACTCAATTCGTTCTTCATTCTGTATTTTAGTCCGGGAGGTTACATGCAGAGACTTTGAAATAGCTTGTGGAGGATGCTTTAAACCCATCAAACAGGGAACGGAGGATCTTCTTTGCAACTCTCGAATGAAAATGCATTGTTGTGTGACAATTCAAAAGATCCAGTGAGGAATCACGAACAGCCTGAGCTATCCATATTCTCACTGAATGAAACCTTCCTGGAAAACAGAGTGTGTTTGATTGCATCACTCTCCTAACTCTTTACCCTGTATTACTGCTATCTAAATAATGAGCTGTAATCAGAAATAAAACTTACTGCATTGATCACTGCTTCATATCCCTGTATTGTTTCTCTTTAGGATCAGGGTATTTGTAAACAAGGTGCCTGGCGGGGAATGAGGCTCAGAACAGATGTGGGAATTCCAGAAAATGGGAAAGGAGGTAAATGCAGGGAAACACAGGAAGTTTAGAATACCACATTTGGAAATGAACAAAGATCAGATAGGAGACCCAGAGGGCCCAATTTATCACTGCTTTCAGATGTGAAAACTTGATAAAGTCGGGTGTGAGGCAAGTAGTATGATCCGTACTCACCTTCATGCTGGTTCCCCTTTCACCTTTTGTGCATGGAGCCTGAAGAGATTGGAGAGGCACTGAACAAATATTTCTCTTCGGTATTCACGCAGGGAGATGTAAATGTAGTTGTGGAGAACACTGGGATACAGGGTTGCAAACTGGAAAGTATTGAAGTAGATCAGGAGGATGTGCTAGATATTCTTGAGGGTTTGAAGTTAGATCCTGGGCCGGACGGGATTTACCCTAGGATTCTCTGGGAGGCGAGAGAAGCGATTGCAGAGCCTCTGGCTCTGATCTTCAGGTCGTCGTTGGTTACGGGTATAGTGCCGGAAGACTGGAGGATAGCGGATGTGGTCCCATTGTTCAAGAAGGGGAATAGAGACTTTCCGGGGAATTATAGACTGGTGAGTCTTACTTCTGTTGTGGGCAAAGTATTGGAAAGAATTATTAGGGATAGGATTTATAGTTATTTAGAGAGAAACGAATTGATTGCGGATAGTCAGCATGGTTTTGTGAAGGGTAGGTCGTGCCTTACTAACCTTATTGAGTTTTTTGAAAAAGTGACCAAAGAGGTGGATGGGGGTAAGGCGGTTGATGGGGTATATATGGACTTTAGTAAGGCGTTCGATAAGGTGGCCCATGGAAGGCTTCTGCAGAAAATGCAGATGTATGGGATAGAGGGTGATTTAGCTAATTGGATTAGGAATTGGCTAGCTGATAGAAGACAGAGGGGGGTGGTTGATGGAAGTTATTCATCGTGGAGTTCGGTTACAAGTGGTGTACCTCAGGGATCTGTTTGGGGGCCCCTGCTGTTTGTAATTTTTATAAATGATCTGGATGAGGGTATTGAAGGATGGATTAGTAAATTTGCGGATGACACCAAAGTTGGAGGAATGGTAGATAGTGAAGAAGGGTGTTATAGTTTGCAGAGAGACTTGGACAAGTTGCAGAGCTGGGCCGAGAGGTGGCAAATGGAGTTTAATGTGGAAAAGTTTGAGGTAATGCACTATGGCAGGAATAATAAATGTGTAGAGTATAGGGCTAATGGTAGGATTCTTAATCGTGTTGATGAACAGAGGGATCTTGGTGTATTTGTGCATAGATCCCTGAAAGTAGGCAGTCAAGTCGATAAGGTTGTTAAGAAGGCAGACGGAGTCTTAGCTTTTATTGGTAGGGGGATTGAATTTCGGAGCCGCAACGTCATGTTGCAACTGTACAAAACTCTAGTGCAGCCACACTTGGAGTATTGTGTGCAGTTCTGGTCCCCACATTATAAGAAAGATGTGGAGGCATTGGAGAGGTACAGAGGAGGTTTACCAGGATGTTGCCTGGTATGGAGGGCAGGTCTTATGAAGAGAGGCTGAGGGATTTGAGGTTGTTTTCGTTAGAAAGAAGGTGGTTAAGAGGAGACCTTATTGAAACATATAAGATGATTAGAGGTTTAGATAGGGTGGACAGTGATAGCCTTTTTCCTAGGATGGAGAAAGCTAGCACGAGGGGACATAGCTTTAAATTAAGGGGTGGTAGTTATAGGACGGATGTCAGAAGTAGGTTTTTTACCCAGAGGGTGGTAAGGGTATGGAATGCCCTGCCTGCTGCAGTTGTAGATGCGCCAAGTTTAGTGGCATTTAAGAGGTTAGTAGATAAGTTTATGGATGAAAAGGGAATGGTTTAGGTTAGAAGGTCATTGCTTTTTCTTAATTGGTCGGCGCAACATCGAAGGCCGAAGGGCCTGTTCTGCACTGTATTCAATGTATTTACTTTACATTTTGCAGCTGGACCTAGTCTGGTTTACACGAGGATAGTTGTTGGATGTGGAAGTTGATGCTTGTCTTCCGGTGTAAGTTTGTATCGGTTTGAGCTGAAGTAGTAATGGAAGTGGAGTTGCTGGTTTTAATCCTGGGTGTTTTTGAGCACAGTAGGTTCAAACATGACTGATATGCAATTGTAAAAGCAGATAGTAAGAATCTAGCTGCCATAAAAATATTCAGTGACTAGTTCAAGCTGCAGGTATCATTGTTGTCATTGCGTCTGGGTTCCTGAAGCTGTGAAAGATGGCAAAGCCCCTGGTGTCAGCTGGAATGGATATCTTAAGGGATTGTCTTCAATCAGTACTACTGATTAACCATTCTGCTTTCATTCAATCATGAGAGTGCTATTGTTTAGGTACAGTTCTAACTGGCTCTAAGGAATAAAACTTGAAGAATAACCCACTCTTCTCAGGAAAGCTCAGTGTTAGTTTTATTGAGATTTTTGAGCTTTTTTCAAATCCTTCCGTGGCCTTCCCCTCCATGACTCTGTAAAAAAGAAGATTCCTCGGAAAAACAACCAGCAAAATCAAGGACCTCATGCGCCCTGGACATGTTCTTTTCCACCTTTTATCAGGAAAAAGATAGAAAAGTCTGGGATCATGCACCAACTGACTCAAGAATAGCTTCTTCCCTGCTGCCATCAGACTTCCGAATGGACCTACCTTATATTAAGTTGAAATTTCTCGAAACTCTAGCTATGACTGTAACAATATATTTTGTACCCTCTCCTTTGCCTCTCCATCCCCTTTTGAATGGACCTACGTTACATTAAGTTGATCTTTCTCGAAACCCTAGCTATGACGGTAACACTGTGTTTTGCATCCTCTCTCCTACGTACTCTATGAACATATGCTTTGTCTGTAAAGTGCGCAAAAAAAAACTTTTCACTGTATACCAATACATGTGAAAGTAATAAATCAAATCAGCATATATGGAGCGAGGGAAAATTAACATTGAAAGTGCGTGACCTTCACTCAGCCTACAGTAAAACATTTGCTGACAAACGACTAATGGTGGCTCTAGTGCCCACAATCCTCCGCGCCCCAGACACCGCTTTATTATTGTCCCACGCGCTGAGTGCGCATGCTCCACTATGGTTCCAATTCGACATCGGAGGATGTGCTCGCTCCCGTCCAGCTTCCTCGATCCGCACCCTGTGCGCATGCTCCCTGCTGACGGTAGGCCCGCCCAATGGGCCGATTTGCGCCTGCGAATTATGGCTCCTCTATTTATTACGGAGTATATTTACCCACGCTATGTAGTCTGGGTAGAACCGCCCTCCATTACCCCTGTCTGCAGTCATTCCAGAAACGACTGTCTGCTGCAATGGAAGATCATTATTCTGGATGAATGAATTAAAAAAAGGATCACATCGTCTCTTCGTCAAACCTGTTTCTCTATCTTGTGATTAAAATGATACAACCTCTGCTGGTGGTTCGGCGCCACTATACAAGCGAAAAGAAAATCGTCAAAAAGAGGAACGGCGGCACCACATCGCATCAATCAATGACAAATAACAAGAAAAAAGCATTTAGTTTTAAAAGTCATAGAATCGCACTTTCCTAAATCTGCTGCCACTCCAACAGGTCAATTATTTTCTAAGTGTTCCAGTGCATGATTGGATGTTCCTCTAGATAATAGGCTGCAGTGATACAGATACTCCCTCGCTTGTTTACTCTGTCTTTCTCTTCACACAGACCCGCTGGCTATGTGCAACATTTTTGTTTTAATGTCACTCTCATAGTTCAGGGTACTTTCCTTTTCCTTCCAGAAGTGTGACTGAGCTTTGCAAATAGGATGTAGTTAGGAGGCAGCATGGATAATACTGTAGTTGCAGTGGACCAGGCATGACGATTGCGCATATATAGACGGGTAGGAAATTCATAAAATCATAGAATCATACAGTGCAGAAGAGGCCCATCGAGTCCACACTGACACATTTGAAACACCTGAACTCCCATCTAATCCCATCTGCCAGCACATGGCCCATAGCCTTGAATGTTATGATGTGCTAAATGCTCATCCAGACACTTTTTAGAGGATGTGAGGCAACCTGCCTTTACCATCCTTGCAGGCAGTGCATTCCAGACTGTCACCACCCTCTGGGTAAAACAGCTTTTCCTCACATTTCCCCCCACCCCATCTTGAACTTACGTCTCTTGTGACTGACCTTTCAAATAAGGGAAACAGCTGCTTCTTATCCACTCTGTCCATGTCTTTCATAATCTTGTACACCTCCATCAGGTTATCCATCAGTCTTCTCTACTCCAATGAAAATAACCCAACACTACGCAACCTCTTTTCATAACTTAAATGTTCCATCCCAGGTAGCGTCTTGATGAATCTCCTCTGCACCCTCTCCAGTTACAATCACATCCTTCCAATAACGTGGTGACTGGAACTGCACACAATACTCCAGCTATGGCCTCATCAAAATTCTATACAACTCCAGTGTGACCTCCCTGCTTTTGTAATCTATGCCTTGATTGATAAAGGCATATGTCCCATATGTCTTTTTCACCAGCCTACTAAATGTCCTTTCGCTTCAGAGATCTGTGGACAAACATGCCTTTGTTCCACAGATCTTTCTAGTGTCCTACCATTCATTGATTACTTTCTTGTCAAATTACTCCTTCCAAAGTGTATCATTTCATACTTTTCAGGGTTAAATTCCATCTGCTACTTATCTGTCCATTTGATGATTCTGTCTATATCTTCTTGTAACCCAAGACACTCTGCCTCACTGTTAACCATCCAGCCAATCTTCATGTCATCTGCAAACTTGCTAATCCTACCCCTGACATAGTCATCAAATGACATTTATATAAATGACAAATAATAGAGGTTCCAACACAAATCCCTGTGTTACACTACTAGACACTGGCTTCCAGTCCCTAAAATAGCCTTCTGCCATCACCCTCTGTCTCCAACAACTAAGCCAATGTTAAATCCACTTTATCAAATTATCTTTTATCCCATGTGAATTTAACTTCTTTACAAGTTTCCCATGTAGGACCATGTCAAAGGCTTTGCTGAAATCCATATAAGCTACATTGCCTGCACTACTCTCATCTATACACCTGGCAACTTCTTCAAAAATTCAATCAAATTAGGCATGACCACCTCCCCCCCCACCTCGATTAAGCTATACTGACTATCCCCAATCAAGCTTTGTCTCTCGCATGGAGATAGATGCTCTCCTTCAGGTGTTTTTCTAATAGTTTTCCCTATCACTGACGTGAAACTCACTGGTCTGTAGTCCCCTCATTTATCTCTACAGCCTTCTTAAATAGTAGAACTACATTAGCTGTTCTCCAATTGTCTGGCACCTTCGCCATGGCCAGATGGGAATTGAAAATTTGGCTTACAGTCTTTACAATACCCTCCCTTGTCTCCCACAGCAGCTTAGGTCACAATTCATCTGGATCTGGAGAGTTATCCAATTTTAAGGCTGTCAACAACTCCAATATCTTGCCCTTCCTTAAGTCAATTTGCTCAAGAACTTCACAATCTCTCTTTCCCTGGATTCCATATCATCATTCTCATTCTCTTGGGTAAAGACGGATATGAAGTATTCATTCAACACTCTAACAATATCCTTTGGCTCCACCCACAGATTGCCCCCTTAGTCACTAATGGACCCTACTCTTTTCATGGCTATCCTCTTCCCATTGACATACTTATAGAATATTTTGGGATTTTCCCTATTGTTACCAGTGGAGATTTCTCATGTCCCCTTTTTGCATTGCTTTCTTAAGCTGCACACTTCATTTTCTATATCTCACTAACGCCTCCACTGATTTGGTTCCCTTGTACTTTTTCAAAGATCTTTCTCTTCCTTCTCGTTGTATCCTGAGTATCTCTGATCATCCATAGTTCTCTGAGCTTATTATTCTACCTACCAATGACACTAGAGGAAACATGCTGGGCTTGCACTCTCCCCATTTCCTTTTTGAATGCCCCCCCCCACACTGCCCAACTCGCAGCACTGCTGTTCTATAGATTTTCCTATTAGTAACTGTTTACAATCTACCTTGGCCAGATCTTATCTTATTTTACTAAAATCCACTTTCCTCAATCCAAAACCTTTTTTTGCAGCTTATCTATTTCTTTACCCATAACAAGCGTAAATTTGTTGCGATTGCTCTTGTTAAAATGCTTCCCCAATTCCAGCTCAACCTCCTGTTCAGCTTCATTTCCAGAATCAGGACCAACACAGCTCCTTCCCTTGTTGGACCCCCCACATATTGTTTGAAAAGATTCTCCTATAAACATTTCAAGAAATCTATTCCATCCAAGCCCTTAACATTCTATATATCCCAGTTAATGTGGGGAAGTTGAAACCATCTAACAACCCTAATGTTCTTGTTTTTAAATACCACCACAACTTGAGCACATATTTGCTCAATATCCCTCTATCTAGGGGTCTATAATAATCAGCTAACAATATGGCTGCCTCTTTTTTTATCCACAAAGCTTCATTTGATGCCAAGATATTATCTCTCCTTACCACAGGAACTGACTCCTTAACTAATAATGCAATGCCTCTTCCTCTTTTACCTCCTTTTCTGTCTCACCTGAAGATTCTATATCCCAGAATGTTGAGATGCCAATCGTGTCCTTCCTTCAACCATATCTCTGTGATGATTAATATATCACACTTCTCTGAGTCAATCATTTCCCTCAACTCATCCGTTGTACCTGCAATATTCCAAGCATTAAAATGGAGGCCATCGAGTCTGGCCTTACTCCCTTGAAACTTAATACAGCTGCATTCCCTCTGACTTGTTTGTTTTGTTGTATGACTGTGTGCCATATTCTGCAAACTATGTGTCCTCGCTCCCTGCCAAATTAGTTCAAACTCCTCCTAAATACTAGCAAAACATTTGCAAGGATGTTAGTCCCATTTTGGTTCAGATATAGACTTTCTCACTTGTACAGATCCCACCTTACTCAGAAATGGTCCATGTGATTCAGGAATCTAAACTCTCTCTCCTGCACCAACTCTTAAACCATGCTTTCATCTGCACTATCCTCTAATTTCTGTGCTCGCTAGCGTATGGCACCGGGAGTGATCCCAAGAGGTCTTGCTTTTTAGTCTACTGCCTAACTCCCTGAATTCATGATGCAAGCCCCCATCCCTCTTTCTATCTATATTATTGGTACCAACATACACCATGACCTATGCCTTATCACTCTCCCCTTTAGAATGCTTCATTTTCCTTCCTCTTGTCTTCAACATGCACCCTCCAGTTGTTCACTTATGTCTGGATCGTAGCACCATGGAGGCAACATACCAGTGACGGCCATAGCAGTGCCTACCTGTACCCCTGACTATAGAATCCCCTATTTCTCTGCCTGTCCCCCCATCCCCATTCCCACAGTTGAGTATCCAGCATTTGGGATATCACAGGCATCAGCACATTCAGAGTGAAATGGCATAGCCTCATTCTTGAGGATCAACCCTTTTTTCAATTTGTATTTCCCTTGTGTCTCCAATCATAAACTTTCTCCAGAAATCAATATCAAATAGAATCCAATTCATGCTCCCCACAGGAAGGACAAACAAGATCCAAACTGACAAGACAAGGCAGTACACCTGATCTTGGGCTTAATCTGATGCTTGACTCAACCAAAGGCCGAGAGATTAACTTACTTTTTCTCAAAAAATATACCATTTCCATACTCTCTCATACTCATACCCTCCATGCCAACTTCTGACCCCATCCAAGCCACACGGCTCTTTATAGCTTCTATCCCAACTTTATGCTAATTCCAATCAGCCCACGCCACTTCTCCCCATTGTTTTTAACCACCCATACCAGCTACCCTACTATCCAGAATGGACACAGATCAGTAACTAGACTGAAGTTAAATAAAATGAAATTTCAATTGTCTGCTGCAGATTTAAATTTTTAAACCATTTGTTTATTAATAAAGTTAACATATTTACATTTCTTATCACAAACATATCATTCAAGTGCATAATTCAATCTAAAAAACATTGTAATTCATGGTCCCAATTCAACTTAACATAACTCCTTGGAGCAGTCAATCAAAATGGTATGGCAGGTACCCGATTGTGATAATAGATGGTTTTCAAATATGTCTTGCAACAGTAATCAATCAATCCCTGAGGTTTATGTCAACAGACAGAGCGAAAGGCAACAATTTAACATTCAGTTTATTCAGCATTAAAGGCAGGTGGTTTAAGTGCCTGGATGTCTTGACAGCTCCCTTCAACAGTTCTTCTTGACACTTGTGACAATCGTTTTTAACTGTTAGTTGAGATCTCAGTTTCAATGAGTTTATGCACTTTTCATTCTCTTTCATTTCTACTTTCATTAATCTCAAACAGCAGCTTATCTCCCACAAAGGTGTCTGAAGACCTTGTCCTCTACAAAAGGTGACACTGTCCAAACAAATCCACAGAGTTTAGACTTACTTCTACTGAGTGTCTGAAACCTGCACAAATCAGACACCTCTCACCCAAAACTACATGAGGTGAGGCAACTGGTTTTGTGCAATGTGCAAATCAGGACCCTGTGGGCATGTGCTTGCGCGTGCGTGTGGGGTGTTAGCGGGGAGAGAGGTGTGGTGGCTGGATTCTCAGATTCAGGTTTCTTCCACCATTGTCCTCAGAAGAGAGAGGATCTCTGTTATGCAAAAATCTGGACATAAAAATAGCCCTCATGATGGCGAGGTCATGGGGTCAGGAGGGGATATCCTAATCTCTTCTGTGTCTCTGACATACCCATGAGACATCTCCGCTGTGTCAGAGGTGTGTCCAGCAGCAGGTGTCTATGCACTGGGCTGCTGCTGGCCAGAAGGTGCAGGGGCTGCAAACTGAGACAGAATCTGCCTCATTTTATTCAAAGTTTCATGGCTTCTTTGTAGAAGCTGACAAAGAACCTCATTCTGCTGCTTAAGAATCTCATTGTTTCTTTGTAGACTCTGGCTAACACCCATTTTAAATTCAGTCAAGGTTGCTGAAGCAAGTTAGCAGTGGCCTGATAACTCTCTGTACTTTGAAGATCATCTTCTTCACTAGCAGCATGGGTGTGATGTTGTCCATGTGTTCGTGAAGATGGAGGAGCTTCTGCTCCCAAAGCTGCAAGTTCCTCACCTCTGGAAAGTTCTGAGTGCCCTCCCTTCACCACAGCACCCAAAGCATTACAGGCCTCCTCATTTACACAAACCACAATATTTAACTTTGACTCATCAACATTATCCTCCAAATCAGACATCTCACCCTCTTGACAATCCTTTTCCTCCTCCACTGCAGCTGCCATGCCACATTGCTGTGAGGTATTCACCTCTGTCCCTTTTGGATCCTGGACGATGCTGCCAACTCTCCTCCATCACCATCTGATGTGTCCAGGGACACCTGTCTATCTGTCAGAAGAAGAACATCAAAATTATTGTCTTTTGTCACGTAAATTACCTCTTTTCTTGATGGTTTAAGTAATCAGCTGCTGACATCACCTTTATTCATCCTCATATCTGATCCACCGTTGCTTATCGTGGAGTTGGACAAATCAAACAGCTTCCTTATGAACTCCTCCTGTTCCGGCAGCTCCTTGACGTACGGAACTTGCCCTCCAGTCAATAAGCACTCCTGCGTGTCATGAACCAGCTTTACCTAAAGGAAGAAATGAAAATTTAAATGAAATCATGATTCAGACTTTGCTGTGCTAACTTGTGATACATTTTTTGAATGCTGGAGAAAGCTTTCCACTGCACCCAAGGGGACTTCTGATCAGAAAAAGTCAGAGACAACTTCCAGACACTTATATTTTACAACAGCTCATAAAATCAGTGAAAACAATCTCATAATCGTTCTGTATTTTCAACTCAAAAACTATGATTTAATGTTTAAAAAATTATATATATTTTTAATATTTAGATATTGCACACTGACAAGATAAGACATTGCATAAGGCATTAAAATATTTACTTCATCATAAGGAAACTTGTTCAGAAGCAGAAGCTGCTATACATATTAATGTCTTCTTTTTGGTGATGTTTGAAGATCTAGTCAAAGTTTAACTGACTTTCTTGAAACAACTGGACTGATGGTGGGAGAGACACTGCTGAGTCAGAGTGTTTTGGATGGACAGCTCCCCTGTGTGAGCACAGGAGGATAAACAACAAAGACAACTCTCAGTGTAAGAGAAGTAGATGAGCTACTGTGTGAACGCACTGATATCTCTGGAGGTTTGATAACAGTGAGAATGATTTGTCGCACACCTCACATATGATAGTTTTTTACCAGTGTGCAGAGGGCTGATTAGTCCGAGAATGATTTGTTACATACTTTACATGTGAATGGTCTGTCTCTTTTGTGAATGTGTCGCTGTGCAGAAAAGGAAGGTAACTCACTGAATCATACACGTGAATCAGTCAGTGTGCGTGGAAACCAATGAGCACAAGAATAATTTGTCACGTACCTTGCATAGGAAAGGTTTTTTCCCTGTGTGAATCCTCTGGCATGATAGAAGGTTGCCTTGTCAGTTGAAAGTTTTCTTGCGAGCATCACATTTGAAAGCTTTATCCCCTGTGTGAAGACGTTTGTGTTTCTTGAGGCTGGAAGACTGTGTGAATGATTTGTCACATACCTCACACGTGAAAGGTTTCTCACCTGTGTGAACACGCTGATGTTTATGAAGGTTCGATGACATTGAAAATGATTTGTCGCACATCTTACACTTGAAGGGTTTCTCCCCTGTGTGAATCCTCTGATGTAATAGAAGGCTGTATTTTCGGATGAAAGTCATCTTACAAACATCACAGCTGAATGGTTTCTCCCCTGTGTGAAGACGTTTGTGTTCACTGAGGCTTGATGAATGTGTGAATGATTTTTCACAGACTTCACACATGAATGTTTTCTCCCCTGCATGAATCTTCTGGTGTAACAGAAGGTTGTCATTTCGGCTGAAAGTCATCTTACAAACATTACACCTGAAAAGTTTCTCCGCTGTGTGAAGACGTTTGTGTTTATTGAGGCTTGATGACCACGTGAATGATTTGTCACACACCTCACATATGAAGGGTTTCTCAGCTGTGTGAACTTGCTGGTGTTGACGGAGGGTTGATAATTGTGAGAAGGATTTCTCACAAACATCACACTGGAATGGTTTCTCTCCTGTGTGAATCATCTGATGTCTCAAGAGCACTGAAGATGTCACAAAACTTTTATCACAAACCTCACACTTGAATCGTTTTGCTTCATGTGGCTGCCCTTGTTGTAACATTAGTTGTGACAAATGCACCTCAGACCTCATACTTGAACAGTCTCTCACTTGCAGGAATGAGACAGGGATTCATGAGGTTCAATGACTAAAGTTCTCAGCAGACAAAGTCTACTCACACTTCTTCCCAAACTTACCCTAACAAATTAGCAAAAGTTGAACCTTTGGTAATGTTGGTTCTGATGGAAGTTTCACACTACTGACCAATTTAAGATTTGATGATATATCAAAGCTCCCTCGACCTGACAGATTTCCTGTCCAACCTTCCCTGTGTTGAACAATGCTGTGAAGGGACTGAATGTCTTCCCACATTTGTGCAATTGTTGCTTTGGTGATGGTCAGGATCTATCTGTGGTGACTATCCTCTCTGTATTCTCTGGTGTGCAATCCTTCTGTAAACAGGAAAAGAAAACATGATTTCCTCCAACTCCCTCTCCTGTGCTGAAGTGGCTGAACTCCTCAGTTTGAGACTGTTTCACAGCAAGCACCAGACTGCTGTGATGCTTCAATACAGTCAAAGTTAGGTTAGAGCCATTTTAAAATGCTCTTTACAAATTATTTTATTTATTCATTCATTAATTAATCACAAGTAGGTTTACATTAACACTGCAGTGGAATTACTGTGAAAATCCCCTAGTTGCCACACTCTGGTGCTAGTTTGGATACATTGAGGGAGAACTTAACATGGCCAAAGCATCTAACCACCAAGATTTTCAGGCTGTGAGGGGAAACTGAGACACCCAGAGAGAACCCATGAAGACACAGGGAGAACATGCAAACTCCACACAGATGGTGACCCATGCTGGGAATTGAACCCGGATCCCTGGTACTTTGAGACAGCAGTGCTAACCACTGTACCACCGTCCCAGGGTGCAAAGGTACTCAAAGATTGTCTACATAGATCAAGTTGCACTCTGAGGTGCTTCAGTTTATTTTTGGCCTCCAGATGAAGTGGAAAATGATTGTACATTTCAAAATGTTGTTTTTACTCCATTTTTAAAGTTACAATGCTCATAGTGTACTGGAGAGACCCAAATCCATTCCTTGCTTGCTCCAAAAGCCAAATTCAAAATCTAACAATCCAATTCACGGTCCCCACAAGAAAGACAAACAAAATCTAATCTGACAAGATAAGACATTGCATAAGGCATTAAAATATTTACTATACATTCAGTGAATCATTCTGCCTGAGGAGGTTCTGCATTAGGATTAGTGTTTGGTAGAGGCAGTGATGGATTGCCTTTCAGGGTGAGAATTTGAAGCTGTTGCTGAAGCTAGTGGCGTTTGCTACCAAATAATCCTGTTGGACTTAACCTGATGCTGTGAGACTTCTTACTGAAGTTACACCCAGAGTGTACATTCCAAATTCAGCTATCAGACAAAATACTGGGCAATACTATCAACTCCAAACCCAGGCTTCTGCGAAAGGCCGAGGCCTTCAGAAAAAAACCTTGAAAGAAGACATTAAAAGACATTTCAATAAATGTGTCTCTGCCCCTCCCAGATAATTACATCTCACCTTTTCATATTCAATAATGACCCATCAACAAAACTCAGCCTGTAAATCAGAATGGAAATGCTTCCAATAAACACACTCAATATCCAACACACAGCTCCAATCAAACAGCTCAGCGATCTGATTGACAGCTCTCACAGCCAATCAGGACGAGAGGAAGCACTTGTACCGCCCGGATTTGATACGTCAATCACTGCTCGGCCCATCAGAGCGAAGGGGGTGCATCGTCATTGACGCTGCGCGCCACTCAGTTCTGCGCAGCCGCTTTCCAGGCAGACTCTCACACGGTCTGAACTACATTACCCATGCTGCATCTGACTCTGGGCCTGCGCAGTGAGAATCATCATGAAACGGGGCGGGGGAGACAGAGAGAAAGAGAGAGAGTGCGCGCGTATCCGCGGTGCCTGCTGGGAATTGTAGTTCTGCCGCGCGCAGCGGCTGTTGGCTCCCAGCGTTCGGGAGTTGGAATGTGAGGAAGCGCGAGCTCCGAGCGGCTGAACCGAATTGAAAAGCAGAGACTGAGCCTTGGTAGGAACCAGAGCGATGGCGGTGGGAAGATTCACCATTGCAGGAGATTCTCTGTACACAACTGAAAAGGAAAAAGTCACATTAGTCGCAGTATTCCTACAGCAGGCAATGGGAGGACATTGTGGTTGGCTACTCAAAAGGCTGCAATGAGGTTGCTTTTCTCTCCGCAGAGGTTTCCTGACCTGAAGATTTCCATCATTTTCTGAATCTGGGCTGATTTGATGGAGCTTTAAAAATAACAAGTTTGACTTCATAACTTCGTGTGGACAAATGATTTCAATTGGAGAGGCTAGGGAAGATCAGAGTTGTGCAAGGGCAGAACTACAGATTCATTGATCATTAAAAGTAACAAGGCAGCTTAACAAAGGTATTTTGAAAAAAGATCAAGCAATAACTCTATTTTTGGAGGTATAGAATTGAAAAGCAAGGAAATGACGTTGAACTTAAACTCTCCACAGTACAGAAAGAGGCCATTCAGCCCATCAATCTACACTGATCACAATCCCACCCAGGCCCTATCCCCATATCCATCCACTAATTCTTCTAACTTGTATATCTCAGGACACTAACGGCAATTTTAGCATAGCCAATCAACCTAACCTGCACATCTTTGGAATGTGGGAGGAAACCCACGCAGACATGAGGAGAATGGGTCACTGAGTGGAGTTTGCACAATCTAGGAATCGAACCCAGGTCCCTGGAGCTGTGAAGCAGCAGTGCTAACCACTGTGCTAACATGCTGCCCAGACTTGTCAAGAACTTTGCTTAGACCGCACTTGGAAACTGTGCACAGTTCTCATCTGATCAACATATTGAAAAAGGAATTAAAGTTATAGAGGTTTACAGCATGGAAACAGCTCCTTCGGCCCAACTTGTCTGTGCCACCCTTTTTTTTAAACCCCTAAGTTAGTCTCAGTTGCCTGCATTTGGCCCATATCCCTCTATCCCATCTTACCCTTGTAACCATCTAAACTTGTTTAAAAAGACAAAATTGTACCCGTCTCTACTACTGCCTCTAGCAGCTTGTTCCAGAGACTTACCATCCTCTGTGTGGAAATATTTGTCCCTCTGGATCTTTTCTCTTCCCTCTCACCTTAAATCTATGTCCTCTAGTTTTAGATTTCCCCTATCTTTCGGAAAAGATATTGAGTATCTAGCTGATCTATGCCCCTCGTTATTTTATAGGTCTCAATAAGATCACCCCTCAGCCTTCTATGCTCCAGAGAAAAAAGTCCAGCCTCTCCTTATAACTCAAACCATCAAGTCCCAGTAGCATCGTTTAATAAGATCCTTTCTATAGTATAGTGACCAGAACTATGCATCGTATTCCCATCGTATTAGCCTTACCAATGTCTTGTACAACTTCAATAAGATGTTTCACCTCCTGTATTCAATGTTGTGATCAATGAAACCACGCATGCTGAATGTCTTCTTCACCACTCTGTCCCCCTGTGATTCCACTTTCAGGGAGCTTAGGGTCCTGTACTCCTAGATCTCTTTGTTCTGTAACTCTCCCCAATGCCTACCATTAATTGAGTAAGTCCTGCCTGGGTTCAATCTACCAAAATGCACCATCTCACATTTATCTAAATTCTTTTCCATCTGCCATTCGTCAGCCAACTGGCTTGATTGATTAAAATCCGAAATAATCTTCTTCACTATCCACTATGCCACCAATCTTGGTGTTATCTGCAGACTTATTACCCATGCCTCCAATATTCTCATCCAAATCATTAATATAAATGATAAATAACAGTGGACCCAGTACTTATTCCTGAGGTGTACTGCTGGTCACAGATTTCCAGTTTGGAAAAACAACCCTCTGCAACCACCCTCTGTCTTCTATCATCAAGCCATTTTGTATCCATTTAGCTACTCTACCCTGGATCCCGCAAGATTTAACCTTATGCAACAATCTACAATGTGGTACCTTGTCAGAGGTTTTGCTAAAGTCCATGTAAACAACATAAACTTGCCCTCATCTACCTTCTTAGTTACCCCTTCAAAAAATGCAATCAAATTTGTGAGACATGATTTTCTATTCACAAAGCCATGCTGCCTGTCCCTAATAAGTCCTTGCATCTCTAAATTACTGAAGATCCTGATTCTCAAAATATCTTCCACCAACTTACCCACTACGATGTGATTCCCAGGCTTTTCCCTGCAGCCATTTTTAAACAAAGGCACAACATTTGCCATTCTGCAATCTTCAGGCACTTCACCTGTGACTATCGATGATTTAAATATCTCTACTAGGGGATCACAATTTCCTTTCTAGCCTCCCACAATGTCCTGGGATATAAAGAACATAACAGCATGGGAAACGGGCCCTTCGGCTCACCGAGCCCGTGCCGCCACCCCGATGTTCCCACCTTTACCCGTGATCCCTGTCTACGTTTATAGATCTATGGATTAAAAACCAAGTTTGAGACAATTTAGGGAGAATTTGTTTTGCCAATTAGCCTAAGAGCACATCTTTGGGATGTGGGAGAAAACCGGAGCACCCGGAGAAAACCACGCAAGCACAGGGAGAATGTGCAAACTCCCACAGACACAGGCCCAATTCCATGTATCTGCACAGCACAGCAATAGTCACTGAGCTGTCGTGTTGCCCATCAAATGGTCCGGGTCAAGTGTACACTAACGACGTGAAGCACTAGGATACTTGAAAAAAATCCAAGAGCAGCCCTCTCACGACCCATCGCGTGTATGCCCCTTCATCAGGTATACTTCATCAGGTCCTGGGGATTTATCTATCTTGATGCGCTTTAAGATTTCCAGTACCTCCCTCTCTGTAATATGTACACTCCTGAAGACATCACTATTTATTTTCCCAAGTTTTGTAACCCTCCATGCTTTTCTCAACAGTAAAAAGTGATGAGAAATATTCATTTAGGATCTCAACCATCTCTAGTGGATCTGCAATAGATACCTTATTGATCCTTAAGAGGCCCTGTTCTCTCCCTAGTCACTCTTTGGTCTTTATGTATTTGTAGAAACTCTTTGGATTCTCCTTTGTCTTATCTGCCAAAAAAATCTTGTGTCCCCTTTTCATCCTCCTGATTTGTCTCTTAACTCTACTCCTATACCCCTTATACTCTTCAAGCTGCCAACGCATGTCATGTGCTTCCTCCTTTTTCTTGACCAGGGCCTCAATATTCCGAGTCATCCAGGGTTCCTGACTTCTACGAGCCTCGCCCTTCACTCTAAGAGGAATGTGCTTCCCCGAACCCTGGTTAACAAACTTTTGAAAGCCTCCCACTTACCAGATGTCCCTTTGCCTTCCCATAAACTCCACCCGATTAACTGTTAAAAGTTCCTGTGTCAGACAATCAAAATTGGCCTTTCCCCAATTTAGAATTTTAACTTTTGGGCCAAACTTATCATCTTCCATAGCTATCTTAAAAGTAATAGAGTTATGGTCACTGGTCCCAAAGTGATCCCTCATTAACACTTCTGTCACCTGTACTTCCTTATTTATCAAGAGGTGGTCAAATTTTCTTCCTTCTCTAGTCAGGCATCCACATATTGAATGAGAAATTCCTCCTGAATACACTCAACAAATTTCTCTCCATCCAACCCTCTAATACTATGGCTGTCCCAATCAATGTTAGTAAAGTTAAAAATCCCCTACTATTACCATCTTATTTTTCTTGGCACTATCTGTAATCTCCTTACACATTTGCTTCTTAATTTCCTGCTGACTATTTGGAGGCATATAGTACAACCCTACCAAAGTGACTTCCCCTTTCTTATTTCTCAGTTCTACCCTCTAAATACTGCTGTGATGTTTTCCCTAATCAAAAATGCAATTTCCCCCACCTATCTTACCTCTTGTTCAATCTTTCCTATAGCATCTGTACCCTGGAACATTGAGCTGCCAGTCCTGTCCTTCCCTTAACCATGTTTCAGTAATTGCTATAATATCCCAATAACCCATCCATGCCCTGAGTTCATCTGCCTTACCCACCAGGCATTGAAATAAATGTGCTTTAATTTGGACTTCCCTAGGGAACATGCAAAAAGAATGATAAGTATGATATTAAGTATTGAGGATTATAACTGTCAGGAAAGACTGAACAGGCTAGCACTTTTTCCCGAGAAAAGTGAAGGCTGAGAGGGCATATCTTAGATATCTTTAAAATGATTAATTATAAAATTAAAAATTTGGGCTTAAATGGCGAGAAGGTGTTTCTACCTGTGGGGCAGTTGAAAACAAGAGCCAGAAATTTAAGATAGTCAATAATAAATCCAATGTGGAATTCAAGAGAACTTTCTTTCCCAAGAGAATGATCAGAATGTGGAACTGGTTGCCACAGGGAATTGAGGCAAATAGTTTTGATATATGTGAGGAGAAGCCAGGTAAGTAGATGAGGGGAAAGAAATAGAAGGATCTGCTGATGATAACATTGGGAGGCAAAAGACTAACGTGGAGCATAAGCACTAATCAAAAGCAAATGGTCTATTTCTGTGATTTAAAAACTGAAATCAAAACAAAAAATGCTGGAAATATTCAGCAGATCAGTTAACATCTGTGGAGAGAAAGAGAGTTAACATTTCAGCTCAAGATCACATTTAATCAGAAACTACATTATGGGGTGGGGGTAGGGGTGGGGGTGGGGAGGCTCATCATTCCACTCCCGCTCTCACCTCCTCTGCACCTCATCTCCTCGCATCCCCATTCTGACTGCCACATATCTACACCAATATATCCACGGCCCATGGTTAACCCTTGTTTTATTTCCTCAGAGTTAGTCTCTGTTACAGTTAATTTCCAAGTCCAGAACATGGAATCACACTCAAGGTCATTGCAATATACAGTCACTCTCCAAGACTTGACTCAAACTTTTCTCCGACATCATCTCTTTTCCTTTCACCAGTGCCCTACTTTCTCCAAAACATATGCTGATCACACCACTTCCCGTCATCATTACCTTGGATGCTGTGAGTCTTCCTCTTCTGATCTGTTGTCAAATAATCCAAGGTTACACATCCCACATTGATGCTGTCAGTTTGAAAGCCTCCGAGGAAGAAGAATGTTATTCCCACACTAGAAATCTCTGTCAAACATTTACCAGGGAAATTGAGACAGCAGCTGCAATAAATGAAGTTTTATTTCAGATGGGACAATGACAAGTTTAAATCCCCACCTGATCTGCTGCTCAAAGTTGCCTCCGTTTCACCGGTCTGTTTCCCAAGCTTCAGAAAACTGAAGTTACTCTAGAAATATTTGGATTGGCTGTGAGAGACATCAATCCAACCCTCACACTCTGCCCATTCTCTCCGTTTAGAATCCCTACTGTGACTGTGCATTGACTCTCCAGCTTAGCATCTTCCCTTAACCCCACATATTTACCCTGCTAATTCACCCTAATCTACACATCCTGGTACACTAAGGGGCAATCAAACTAACCTGCACACCTTTGGATTGTGAGAGGAAACCAGAGGAAACTCCTTCAGCACAGGGAACCGTGCAAACTCCACACAGTCACACAGGGCTGGAATTAAACATGGGTCCCTGATATTGTGAGGCAGTAGTGGCACTGTGCACCCCTCCTTTCTATAGCTGCTTCACTTTCTGTGGGGACTGAAAACCAAGTAAGGAGATAGTGAGTGAAATAACAAAGTGCATTGGAATAGTAAACGATCCTGATTTTTGTTGATGGCTCATTACTGAATATAAGTAGATGAGGTGTAATTATCTGGGAGGTGCAGATTATGTGAGGATTCTTACTGATTTCTTATTGTTGACTTTGTGTGTGTGTTGTGAGCTGGGTTATTATCCTATAGACTGTGAATGGCTAGTTGTGTGTGTGTGTTGGGATCTGGCTGTAAGGTCTCTCTTACCAAAGTCTGAGGACAAGTTCCCAAGTGCTGCCCCACAGACTGGTCAGTTAGCAGTGATACTTCACTGAATTGTATCAATCTGGAAACATCCCAGACTCCTCCCTCACCATCCCTGGGAACGTCCTGTCCCACTTGCAGGTGAGAAAGTCCTCAATGTTGACTCCATGGAGTGTCATGGCTTCAGGTCAAACAAGTTAAAGGAAAACTACCATTCCCCCCGAGCTGATGAGTGAGTATTTCACCTATTAATCATCACCGGGAGAATAAACTAATGACAGATCCCAAAACTGGGTATCCATGAGGTGCAGTGAGCCATCAGCAGCAGCAGGTTTGATTTCACCATAATCTCACAGCCCAACAGCCGTCATTCCATGATTATCATTAAACTGGCCTCACGATGTCTGAGAAGGTAGGTTCTGCCCCTTCTGCTCACCAATCCGAAATCTATAGTGTTTTCTCACCTAATTCCAAAGACAATATCAATGTGCTAATCAACACCATCTTGTAATAATTTGCTCTTCCCTAAATTAATTGACTTTATATTTGTAATCTGTCAGCAAAGGAAAAGAGGGAGTTGGAGGAAATCATGTCTTCTTTTCCTGTTTTACAGAAGGATTGCACTGTACTACACTAGAGAATACAGAGAGGATAGACACCACAGATAAATCCTGACCATCACCCGAGGAACAACTGCACAACCGTGAGAAGGCATCCATTCCCTTCTCAGCATTGCTCAACACAAGAAAGTTGGACAGTGAAAGCACCATATGGAAATCAGTCAGGTCAGGGGAGCTTTTACATATTATCGGATCTGAAACTGGTCAATAGTGTGGAACTTTCTATCAGAACAAACTCCTCTTTAAGTTCAGCTGTGGGTTATCGGACAGGGTGAGAGTGGGAAGAAGTGTGTTGAGAACTTCAATTGTTTATTGAACCTCATGAATCACTGACACATTCCTACAGGTGAGAGGCTGTTCAAATGGGAGTGGGGTAAGGAGGAAGCCATAGGCTCAAAGATCATGAAATTAGGGCAGCACAGTGGCACAACGAGGTTAGTACTGCTGCCTCACAGTGCCAGGGATCCGTATTCGATTCCCAGTTTGGTTCACTGTCTGTGTGAAGTTTGCATGTTCTCTGCACCTCTGGATTCTCCAGTTTCCTCCCACAGTCCAAAGATGTGTGGGTTAGATGGATTGGCCATACTAAATTGCCCTTAGTGTCACTGGGACTAGGGTAACTGCATGTCTAGGGGTTATGGAGATGAAGTCTAGGTGGAATTGTGATCAGTGCCGACCTCAATGGGCTAAATGCCCCCTTTCTGCACTGCAGGATTCTATTCTATGAGATGGCTTTTGCCAACTCCTCATCTCTTGATGGATGAGAAAACCCAAATGGGAGAAACCATTCAAGTGTGACGTTTGTGATAAGGTTTTTGTGACAACTTCAACACTTCTGATTCACCAGAGAGTTCACACAGGGAACAAATCCTTTAGGTGTAAAGTTTATGAGGAAGCTTTTGCGATGTCTCCTAAACTGAGACACCAAATGATTCACACTGAGCAGCGGAACCCTTCAAGAGTGACATTTGTGATAAAGGTCTTGTGGCATCTTGGACCTCCTGAGATACCTGAGCATTCACACAGAAGAGAAACCATGTGCGAGGTGTGTGACACATCGTTCTTAATTTCATTGAATCTTAGTGTACATTAATGTATTTACACAGGGAAAAAAATCATTCATATGTGAGAACATAAGAAATAGGAGCAGGAATAGGCCATTAGTCTCTTGAGCCTGCCTCGCCATTCAACAAGATCACGGCTCATCTGAAGTGGATCAGTTCCACTTTCCCGCTTTCTTCCCATAACCCTTAATTCCCTTGTCTATCAGAAACCTATCTACCAGTGACTTAAATATATTCAGCAAGGTAGCCTCTACCACTTCAATGGGCTGAGAATTCCAGAGACTCACCACCCTTTGAGTGAAGAAGTTCCTCCTCAACTCTGATCTAAACTGCACCCCCCCCCCCCCCCGCCTTATTTTGAGGCTGTGCCCTCTAATTCTGCTATCCTTTCTAAGTGGGAAAAATCTCTCTACCTCTACCCTGTTTAGCACCTTCATTACCTTATATGTCTCTATAAGACCCTCCCTCAGCCTTCTAAACTCCGAGTACAGACCCAGTCTATTCAATCTCTCTTCATAAGCTAACCGCTTCACCTCCGGTATCAGCCAAGTGAACCTTCTTTGTACTGCCTGTAAAGCCAACGTATCCTTTTGCAAATACGGCGACCAAAACTGCACACAGCACTCTAGTTATGGTCTCACTGACAAGTTTAAATCCCCACCTGATCTGTTGTTCAAAGTTGCCTCCGTTTCACTGGTCAGTTTCCCAAGCCTCAGAAAACTCATACTACTCCAGAAATATTTGTATTGACATCTCTCACAGCCAATAAGAGAACTCACCTACTCTGCCCATCCTCTGCTCATAGAATCCCTACAGTGCAGAAGGAGATCATTGATTCTGCACCGACCCTCTGATTTAGCATCCCCTGGTATCTGATAATCAGATACTCAGTGATTAGGAAGGCTTCAACTTCTAATTTACCAGCACACTGCTGCATTAGAATGTCAGCATTAGCTTTCAGGAATGGGCATCGGGTAGAATCAGAATCTACTTTAGTTGGTGATGTGAATTATAGACAGATCCTCTTCAGTTCATGGATGTTTGGCTAATACCATGGGTTATGTTTGTACTCTTCTGTCTGGGAAGATTACTATCCTGAATATGTTGAAGGAGTGGGGGTGAGTCTGTATAGACCTGAGTTCCCTCAGCCCATTATACCTTGATGTAATAATGGTGTAATATGTTTACCTTACATTCTTCCAAGATTTATTTCATCTTCTGGGAATGTTTTCAAATGTTTCGTTAATTAAAGGTTTATGTGTTGTTTTTAGCAGACCTTCCAGTAGATTTATACCTCACAATAAATTCACCATTTCAACTGCACTCAAACTACCTGATTTGTCAGCATGTGTGTTTCTGTTCATTGAAACACTCAGGAGCCTATAGTAAGAGTCCTGTACACAGTATACTGGTCACTGTCATTGTGGGCTGGTATACTTTCTCCATCAGTAGGTCTAGAATATTGGGTTCATAGGCAGCATAACATTTCCCTAAGAAAGAAGAAAAAAATTGCATTCTTATATCAACTTTCATTAACTCAAGTTAATTACTTAACAGTCAATGAAGTGATTTTTTTGAAGTGTAGTCATTGCTTTAACTTAGGAAATATGGCAGTCAATTTACACACAGCAAGCTCCCGCAAACTGCAATGTGATAATGACAGATAATCTGTTTTTGTAATGTTGATCCATACTGACTGGGACATCAGTGATAACTCCCCTACTCTTCTAAATGTACTGTAATGGGACCTTTTATATTCACCTGAGGAGGCAGACAAAGCCTTGATTTAATTCGTCTGAAAGATGACACATAATTCTGACAGTGCAGCACTCCCTCAGTGCTGCAGTGGCATATCAGCCTCAGAGCTCAAGTCCCTGACTGAAACTTGGATGTTTAACTTTCTGACTTAGAGACAAGACTGCTAACTAAGTTATGGCTGACAACAACGTGTAATATTTTTGTTGAATTAGATTCAGTTTCTAAGGGGTTAAGTCCAAAGGCTGTGTGCAGAGTGCTTTTCATCTGATAAACTGGCAGCCTGAAAGTTTGATTTGATTTAAAATGGTAATTAGTTCTAACTGCAGATGTCAGCATTGTCTTTCTGTCTGGATTTCTGTTTTTTTTGTTTTGTGAATGCAAATTCCTGAAGCCAAGCAAAAGGCTTCTCATTTGGTGAGTTTACAGTGATTAATCTGTAGACACTCCTCAGTGAAGATCATAATGACCACAACTGCATAAGGGATTTGTACTGAGGCCCCAGTAATGGAGGTTGTCTGTAGAAGGGCTTGGCCTATCCTGAACCTGTTTAGCACAGTTTGGCAGCAGATAGATGGGGATACCACCACCTGTAAGCTCCCCTCCAAATCATGTACCATCCTGATTTGGAAATATTTGGAATTCCCTCACTGTCACTGATTCAAAATTGGAGCTTATTCCCTAACAGCACTGTGGGTGCAATTACACTTCATGGTCTTCAGGGGGTCAACAAGGTGGCTCACTACCACCTTCCCAAGGACAATTAGATATGGATAATGAGTGCTGGTCTACCAGTAACATCCACATGCCATGATTTTTTATTTAAATCAGAAGAAATCAGCAGCAAAGATCAAAACCAAGAAGCACTCTCACTGGGATAGTTTAAACCATTTGACAGATGGGGTTTGTCACAAGGAATTTGTTAGTGACTTTCCATGTTTCCCATTCCTTGATCCAAAGATGATCCTGCTCAGAAGGGTTGCTCCATATGGTCTCTGACATGGAAAGTGGGCAGTAAGTGGGTTGAACAAGTCATCATGGAGTGGGTAAGTGAGGCAGTAAGAATGGAACAAAGAAGAACAAAGAACAAAACAGCACGGGAAACAGGCCCTTCGGCCCAATGAGCCCGCGCCGCCACCCCGATGTTCCCACCTCTACCTGTGATGCCTGTCTATGTTTATAGATCTATGGATTAAAAACCAAATTTGAGACAATTTAGGGAGAATTTGTTTTGCCAATTAGCCTAAGAGCACATTTTTGGGATATGGGAGGAAACCGGAGCACCCAGAGAAAACCCATGCAAGCATGGGGAGAATGCGCAAACTCCCACAGATACAGGCCCAAATCCTAATGGTCCAGGTCAAGTGTACACTAATGACGTGAAGCACTAGGATACTCTCGAAAAAATCCAACAGCAGCTCTCTCACGACCCATTGTGTGTATGCCCCTTGTTAGACAACAAGGTGGACCAAAGCACCTGTAAGATAAAAACAAGTACATCAATATCATCATCTATTTACACACTTCCCAGGGACTCCCAAGGCTCATGATCCCTATTTTAAATCAGTTTTCTATACCCCTCCATTCCCATTCTATTCATGTGCCCATCTAAGTGTTTCTTAAAATAACTCCAGAGTGCCTGCCTCAACAACTTTACTTGGCAGCGCATTCCATACCCCCACCACCCTCTGTGTGAAAAAACTCCCTCTAGCATCCAAGTTATACTTTACCCTCTCACCCGAAGCCCGGTTGGACTTAAACCTGGTGTTGTGAGACTTCTTACTGTGTTTACCCCAGTCCAACACTGGCATCTATATATCATGACATCACAAGTGAGGCAGCACAGAGGGTTTCAAACAGCTTAACGGTTATGGTCAGTCAGGGAATGTGAGAGGGATGATGTTTCTGAGGACAGGAAGCCAGAGGAGAGAAGCTGAGTGGAGGGTTACAATTATGATGCACATTGTTGTGTTCAGTTGAATCTCAGCAAGATGTGTATGAGATGTCCTGTACCAGATGCTCAGTACTTTGCTGTGATGTCTGGTAGAGCGAATGCTTAAGTCCCGTGTGTTGTGGCAGCCGCTTCCCAACATAGATCTAGCAAGTTTGGTCAGTAGATAGTTTCTGGTTTTGATCTTTGCTGCTGATTTCTTCAGATCTAAAAAAATGTTCATGGCATGTGGATGTTACTGGTAGACTGTCTTTGCAGCATCTGTTCGCAAAACACGGCCTGACATGGGTTGTTAGTCCTTCAGCCTTTTAGCACCTCTCGATTGAGATATACCTTTCTTCTGACTCTCAGACAACAGCCTCCAGAGAAAGACTTATCTTCAAACAGCAGAACTCCAAAGTAAGTGAGAGCAGGGGAATGAACACCTTTTACAGGCCTCCGGAGAGTACCTCATTTCTAGCAGATCCTAGACTTCCATGTCAAGAGGGAAAGGGAAGGAACTGCTGCTCCATTCAAATTCAAACAGCAACTGGCTGCTTATCTCTATATAAGCATAGCTGCACCCACTCACATAATTTTCTTCTTGTCAATCACTCTAATCACTATCTTACTCTGAAACCCCAGGGACATCTTTTGATGTCAACCAAAATACAAAATCAAATTAACTTGGGAAATCAACTCAAAAGGGGCAGCTCCCTAAAAGGAGGGAACAGCCCAAAACAAAAGACAAAGTGCAAAGGAAACTTAAAACATTAAATTAAAATGTGATTAAAGGGGTCAATAATATATCCCAGTCCTTGTGGTGCCCAGCAGGCATAAAGGCATTAACAGTGTCCTCAGACAATACATGCTTCTCTTCAGGAACACCCAGCCACAAACGTAGCCTTGATAAACGGACAGAGTCAGCTTGGATGATCCACTCAATTGCCCGCTGCCTGGATCTGTAGATGGCATGTCTTGACAGGTCCAGCAGCAGGTTCACGAGGAGGTCCTCCTCCTTCCCCGCCCTTCCCTCCCCTTCGCACTAAGGCAAAACCCCAGGGGACAACCAAAGAATATAGCGTTTGTTAGGTCTAAGCAACTGGGAGTGGAAAGAGCATTGGAGAAATATAGAGAGAGTAGGAGAGAGCTCAAACGGGGGCATGAAGTGATCTTGGCGGACGGGATTAAGGAAAATCCAAAAGCATTTTACTCCTATATTAGGAATAAAAGAGCGGTTGGAGGAAAAATTCGTCCTCTTAGGTACAGAGAAGGGGAACTATGCCTAAAGTCCGAGGGCATGGGGAAGATCCAGAAATGAATACTTTGCGTCAGTATTCATGAAGGAGACGGACCTGTTGTCAGGTACTGTTTTGGAGGGGTTGAAGACCCGTCAGAGGAAATATGTATTATGAGGGAGAAAGTGTTAGGGTTTTTAGGTAGTATTAAAACTGATAAATCTCCGGGGCCTGATGGCATTTATCTTAGGCTGCTTACAGAGACGAGGAATGAAATTGCTGGGCCTCTGACACAAATCTTTATCTCTTCTTTGGACACAGGTAAGATCCCAGAGGACTGGAGGATTGCAAATGTAGTACCGTTGTTTAAAAAGGGTAGTAGGGATAACTCTGGAAATTATAGGCCGGTGAGTTTGACTTCAGTGGTAGGGAAGTTGTTGGAAAGGATTCACAAAGATAGGATGTATAAGCATCTAGAATGTGGCAATTTGATTCATCATAGGCAGCATGGCTTTGTAAAAGAGAGGTCATGCCTTACGAATCTGGTAGAATTTTTTGAGGAGGTGACAAAAACAGTCGATGAACGACGAGTCGTGGATGTTGTCTATATGGATTTCAGTCAAGCATTTGACAGTGTCCCTCTTGATAGGTTGGTGGAAAAGATTAAGGCTCATGGGATACAAGGACAGGTGTCTAGATGGATTGAGAACTGGCTTGGTAATAGGATACAGAGAGTAGTAGTGGAAGGGTCCTTTTCTAGCTAGAGGACTGTAACTAGTGATGTGCCGCAGGGCTTAGTAGTGGGACCTTTGTTATTTGTAATATACATAAATGACTTGGAAGAGGGAGTAAGTGGGGTGATCAGCAAGTTTGCAGATGATACGAAGATGGCTGGACTGGCTGATGGTGAGGAGCAGTGTCAGGCAATGCAGCAGGATATATATAGGCTGGTATATTGGGCAGAGAAATGGCAGATGGAATTTAATCCAGATAAATGCAAGATGATGCATTTTGGAAGCAATAATGTAGTGGGAGTTACACGATAAATGGTAGGCCTATTATTAAGATTATAGAAACGCAGAGGGACCTGGGGGTGCAAGTACACAAGTCCTTGAAGGTGACAGTACAGGTGGGGAGGGTGACAAAGAAGGCCTATGGTATGCTTACCTTTATAGGGAAGGGTATAGAGTATAAAAGCTGGCGCCTAATGTTGCAGTTGTATAGAACATTGGTTTGCCCGCATTTGGATCCAGTTCTGGTCGCCTTTCTACTGGAAGCTCATGGAGACCCTGGAGAGAGTGCAGAGGAGGTTTACCAGGATGTTGCTTGGTATGGAAGGACTGAGCTACGAAGAAAGATTGGGCAAATTGGGGCTCTTCTCCTTTAGAAAGGCGGAGAATGAGGGGAGATCTAATAGAGGTGTATAAGATTATGAAGGGTATAGATAAAGTGAACAGTGGTAAGCTTTTTCCTAGGTTGGGTACAATAATTATGAGGGGCCATGGGTTTAGAGTGAGGGGGATGAAGTATTACTCAGATGTTAAAGGGAGATTTTTCACACAGAGAGTTGTGGGGGCTGGAATGCACTGCCAAGTAAGGTGGTGGAGGCAGGTACGCTAGGGTTGTTTAAGGCTTACTTAGACAGATACATGAGTGGATTAGAGATGGAGGAATACAGGAGATTTTTCTAAATGAAGATTACGAGCCTTGGGACGTCCCTGGGAATTAATTGATTCCTGTGGATCTTCCAACATATTTCATGACTCACTTGCTTTGTTTCTGCGCATCTGGGGATTCCGTAAATGTCTAAGTTTTTGCATGTCTATTGATATCTTTTACTTGCAGGTGATTCGGTTTATCCTGTTGACCAACAAGAGGCATACAAGCGGTGGGTCGTGCGAGGGCTGCTCTTGGATGTTGCTTCCAGAGTTGCCTAGTGCTTCATGTCATTAGTGTATGCTTAAACTGGACTATCTGACGGGCAACATGACAGCTCAGTGACTATCACTGTTTACTGTGCAGATACATGGATTTGGGCTGACGTCTGCGGAAATTTGCACCTTCTCCCCATGATTGCATGGGTTTTCTCCGAGTGTTCCGGTTTCCTCCCACATCCCAAAAACATGCTCTTAGGCTGATTGGTGTAACAAACTGTCCCTAAATTAGGCTTCCCTCAATCTTCCCCGATAGTTGTAGACAAAGGTCATAGGTAGAGGAGGACACTAATAATGTTAAAATGGCGGCGCGGGCTCATTGGCCCGAAGGGCCTATTTCCCGTGCTGTGTTGTTCTTTATTCTTTGTAATAACAAAATTGCATTCAGCTGAAAACAAATGCTACAATAATAGGATCAATTTGGCCGCATGCTTAGCATGTGAACTGTCGGTTGTAGAAAAATTGGCTCAGTTTAAACAGAGTTGAAGTTTAAGTATTCCCTTCACAAGAGGTAAGGTCTAAATGCGCTCCTTAGAAGCACAGTAGTGACATACATTCATTGTCACGAACTTGGACATCAAACCCATATTCATCGTCAGCTGATTAGGGATAAGGTTAATCACTCCCTTCTGTAGCTGATGTTACAATTTCATGTCCTATACCCAGGAATGAGTCCAATCCCTCTCTCTCTCTCCAAGTCATTTTTTAATTTCACAGAAACGCTGCCCCAGAGCCCAGTCAATTTCATTGATCTCCCTGTTTCCCTGTCTTCTGTGCCCCTCTCTCCTGTGCCTGATCTTCTGACCTGCTGTCAAACATATCTGAGGCTACACATTCCATTCTGATATTGTCAGTTTGAAAGCCTCCGAGGATGAAGAATGCTATTCTCATAGAGGAACTGAGACAGCAGCTGCAATAAGTGAGGTTTTATTCAGATGGGACAATGACAAGTTTAAATCCCCACCTGATCTGCTGCTCAAAGTCTCCTTCGTTTCACCGGTCAGTTTCCCAAACTTCAGGAAACTCCTGTTACTCCAGAAATATTAGGATTGGCTGTGAGAGACGTCAATCAGAGAGCTCACCCACTCTGCCCATTCCCTCCTCTTCCTCTTTCACAGCTGCTTCACTTCCTGTAGGGACTGAAAACCAAGTCAGGAGATGGTGAGTGAAGGAGCAGAATTTATAATAATTACATTGCATAATATCCACACTAATGTTCAGGCAGTCTGACTATCCTGTGGGGAATCAGGTGTGGAAATGTCCCTTATTCTGTGTGAGAAGATCCAGCTGAGAGACCTGTTTACTTGGTGCTTTGTGTTGAGCTGTTTGATTGGAGCTGTGTGTTGGATACTGAGTGTGTTTATTGGAAGTATTTCCCTTCTGATTTACAGGCTGAGTTTTGTTGACGGGTCGTTACTGAATATGAGAAGATGAGGTATAATTATCTGGGACGGCAGGGTGTCTGAGAATTCTTTTTGATTTCCTATTGAGTTGTGAGTTTGTTATTATCCTGTGTACTGTGAATGGTCAGTTCTATATATGTGTTGGGATCTGGATGTTTCCTGTCTTTGTCATTCCCTCCAAAACCTCCCAAAAATTTCTGTGTCTTAATTTGTCTCTGGACGAATTCACTTGTGAATCAGCCTGATGCTTCTGCTAATATTGTGTGCTGTGAATTAAAGTCTCCAACACTTTTGAGTGAAGGTTGAATTTTGAAGTGAATCTCTTTTTCTGTTTGTGTGGAGATCTGCAAATGAAGTTCGCATCAAGATAATTTAAATTAAAATGTAAACTAATCTTTGCAACCTCCAATTGTGGGAATTTGATCATTACTTCTAATGGGTAACAACTCCGGGAGTATATTTTTGGGAAAATAATGAGCTGAAGATTGATCTCTGCAATAACACAAGATATTTTGATTGAGAAGAAGTGTTAGTCAAAAATCCTCACTTTAACACAAATGGAAGTGTAGCTGACTGTGCAGCTCCCGCCTCTTGAGGTCACTCAACCCAGACTTTGATTTAATGGGAGGGTGAACCCCATAAAGCTCTATTGATTTGTATATAATCATCCACGATCAGTTATCAAACACACACTGACACTGATTTGCATGAGGAAACTTTAGGACATACTATGGAAAAATTTGGTCAATGTGTATGTTTTAATAAGTGTCTGAAAGAAGGAAGCTGAGGTGGACAAGCAGAGAGATTTAGGGAGGGAATCCCAGGGGTAGCTGAAGGCATGTCGACCAGTGGCAGTGTAATTAAAATGGGAGATGGCTAAGAGGCTGGAATTAGAGAAATGCAAATATGTCAGGTGATTATTGGGGTGGAGGTGATGACAGAAATAGAGAGGAAAAATGTTGAGGGATTTGAAAAGAAGAATAAGAAAGGCTTCTGGCCTCAGAACTGGATGGCTGCCTCCCAATCAAATCTTTTGCATCTTTTTAGCACTCCAGCTCACAGACAATCCTCATTGAGTGTCCTCCATAATAAGTCTTTGGTGAGTTCAAAATCCCTTTCTTTAAATATCATTCCCTTTTCACCTCGAGTTCCATTTTCCTGAAAAGCCTACTTGAACTCAACTTCTCCAAATATAAAAATTTTTCTTGTTTCCTATTTTGCCTCTATTCTTGGGTCAATAAGATTTAATATGTCCCTTTGTAGGTGTAAATGTTCCTTATCATCTTCGAGTTCCCTTTTGAAATATAACTGCTGAAAAATAAAAATTTTCCCCTTTTCTCACGATGTAAATTTTCAATCCAACTGATTGATAATTTAAACTCACCATAACTCCCATTACAATACCACCTTCAACCTTTCATCTCTTAGACCTCACAGAGATCCTGTCTCTAATAAATTTCCCTCTGTTTAATTAACCTTGCACACACATAACTTTTTTTTACTTACATTGAGTACCAATATCATCACAAAAAATATAAAAACATACATCTCTCATCATAGTTATGTTTACATATGCAGCAGTTTTTCTGGTGAAAATTAAATCTTCCAATTCCTGGTTCTTAGTGTGTAGGCTCACCCAGATAACCTCCATGCTGACAAAGAGAAACATGCTGTCTTTTAATTTTAAGCCTACAATTGACACCAAGATTTGTCTGGACCAATTGGGGCGAATGCACTGTTTCTGCACTGTAATTCTATGCATATAACTTTCTATGGTTGGATTTGAACACTTAACCTCTGGATTGTTAATCAGCACCATAGCAATTCTGCTGCCATATTTGGACACATGCCTTCTAATACCTTCTGTCTTGGGGCAATTGGTGCTCAGCCTATTGCAGAATTTATTCCTCTAAAATAGTCAGACCAAGTTTCAGTATTTTAAATCAGTTGTTTATGACTGGTACCCCAGCTAGTGGAGATCAAGCGCCCTGAATATATCTTAAAGTTTATTTATTAATGTCACAATTAGGCTTACATGAACACTGCAATGAAATTACTCTGAAAATCCCCCAATCGGCACACTCCAATGCCTGTCTATCTGCTGATAGACTGATCGCCAAGTTCCGCACACATGAGGACGACCTCAGCCAGGATCTTGTTCATGTCACACTACCTGTAACTCTCGTGACTTGCCTGGGCTTGCAAAATCTCAGTTACTGTCCTGCCTGGAGACAATACACATCTCTTTAACCTATGCCTAATGCTATCTCCACTCACATTGTGTACGTCTTTAAGACTTGAATCGCAGGTTAGCTGTAAAGACTTGCATTCTAATCAGTTTTCTGTAAACTTTGTGACTTTATATGCTCTTCTTTGATCAGAACCTTCCACACACCTGATGAAGGAACAGTGTTTCCGAAAGCTTGTGGGATTACTATCAAATAAACTGGTTAGACTTTAACCTAGTGTTATAAGACTGCTTACTGTGTTTTCCCCAGTCCAACGCCAGCATCTCTACATCATGACCAACAGGTGTCAGAGTATGGTGACTAAGGAATTTTCACAGTACATTGCAGTGTTAATATAAGCCTACTTGTGACAGTAATAATTGAACTTGAACTTTAAAATTGAGGGAAAATTTTAGCATGGCCAGCGCATTTAACCAGCACATCTTACGGAATGTGGAAGGAAACTGGAACACCTGGAGGAAACCCACACAGACATGGGGAGAATGTGCAGACTCTGCACAGACAGTTGGAAATTGAACCTGGGTCTCTGGCGCTGTGAGGCAGCAGTGCTAATCTTTGTGCGACCATGAATATGCAATTATACAATGATATATACTTCCATATTCAATTTCAAGTAATTTAAGTATGCAATCAGAGTTGTACATTTGTTATCTATGTTCACTCACAACTATTTATTAGAGTTACATCATGTATAAGATGCAAGTGTTATAAGTGTTATAAAGTGTTATAACACCTGCAAATTTACTTCATTATAATATTCAACCAGTGTAAAGGTTTGAGTGTACCAACTGATCTAATCTGTCACTGGCTGCAATTTATGTTTAGCATCATGGCTGGTGCCTAGCTTACAGGGGAGGGAATTAATAGCTATGTCCAATTTTTCAAAGTTAATGAATACTCTCAGACTAGAGAGATGTGAGAGATAAACAGACCCTGTGTTCAAGCCATAAAGTATGTCATGTCCCCATGTTATCTTTAGACCAGTTGGTTCTTTAAACACCCACACATTGTTTCAGAATCTGTAAGGAATGCCACCTGCAATATTTCTGCCTGAAAACTGATAACTACAATTTTGTGGCCTTGTGTTGAACAGTGTGTGTGATTTTTCTGTAAAACTGCACCTTTTGACCTTTTCACTGAGTATGATTATTAGTGTGGCTACCAATAGTCCTCTTCATCTTCTTTGAAGATTTCAGCTGAAGGCCTCAGCCTTGGAAGGCCTCAGCCTTGGAGGGCCTCAACCTTTCTGGGCTTGGATTTGATGAGTTTTATCCAGTGCTGTGTCTGATAGCTGAATTTGGGATGTGTAGTCTGAGTGAGTGCAGTGTACCTAATTTCCCAGGATAAACCAGAATCCTTCAATCAGCTACACCGAATCAATGTTTTCCTTACCTTCTAGCAGTGTGTTTTCTTCAAACAAGTTGGGAAACAAGGGGAGAAATTTCAAAATCGCCATTGAATTAACAATTCTTCTGAGTGTTTTTATATTAAGCATGTACTCTAAGATAAAATTGTCTTCACCAGCAGTGACACAAGCTCAGTAGCCCTTTTTACACTCCATTAATAGCCCGTTTCACACTCCATCTGGTTCTCTTTTTCATTGCCCTCACAGTGCCTGGGAAGATGGGGTCTGAGCACAGGAAAGAAAGTAGCCACGTTAACTGCTTCTAGCCACTATCCAGTGTTCGTGTTGTAAACAGAGCGTGTGTCACAGTCAAGTGAAGGAAAATAAAAGACTTGCATCTGATCCCTTCACAGCGGAATGGCAGATTGGCACTCACTGTGGAACAGTCTCTAACTGAGGAGTCAGCCCCTTCAGCAAAGGAGGAGAGGGAATTGGAGAAAATCATGTTTCCTTTTCCTGTTTTACAGAAGGATTGCACCATATTATACCAGAGAATACAGACAGCACAGATAGATCCTGACAATCATCCAAAGAACAATTGCTCAAGCGTGAGAAGACATCCAGTCCCTTCACAGATGTGGAAACTTCCATCAGGACCAACCTTTCCAAAGGTTGTTATGGGTGACTGATCAGCATGAGACTGGGAAGAAGTGCATGTGAACTCCAAGTGTGGTGAGAGCTTCAATCATTCATCAAGTGTCATGACCACTGACTCATTCCTACAGGTGAGAGACTGTTCAAGTGTGAGGTGTGTGAGGAAGGCTCCAAGGATTATAAGGTCCCATAATACATGAGATACATCTGTTGTAGAACTAAAAACACGAGAGCTGCTTCATGGAAGAGAAACCATTCAAGTGTGAGGTTTGCGATCAAACCTTTGCACACTCATCAACACTGGTGAAACATCGGCGCATTCACACAGGAGAGAAGCCGTTCAAGTGTGAAGTGTGCGACAAGTGTTTTGCACAATCATCAGGCCTCATGTATCATCGACGCATTCACACAGGGGAGAAACCATTCATGTGTGAGGTGTGCAAGAAATCATTCTCACACTCATCTCACTTCCGAAGGCACCAACGCATGCACACTGGAGAGAAACTGTTCAAGTGTGAGATGTGTGACAAAGCCTTCACAAACTCATCAACTCTCCTGAATCACCAGCGCATTCATACAGGTGATAAGCCATTCAAATGTGAAGTGTGTAACAGGACTTTTGCACGATTATTGACCCTGGTGAATCACCAGCGTATTCACACTGGAGAGAAACCATTCACATGTGAGGTGTGTGATAAATCATTCTCACAGTTACCAAACCTCCGCACTCACCAACGCACTCACACAGGAGAAAAACCGTTCAGGTGTGACGATTGTGACAAGACTTTCACCCGATCCTCTGATCTCCTGAGACATCAGAGAATTCACACAGGGGAGAAACCCTTCAAATGTGATGTTTGTGACCAAGCCTTCACACAGCCATCAACACTGCTGCAACACCAACGGGTTCATACTGGGGAGAAACCGTTCAGATGTGAGGTGTGTGATAAGGGCTTTGCTCAATTATCGGGGCTGGTGTATCATCGGCGCATTCACATGAGAGAAATTGCTGGAGGTGTGCAACCGAATGTTCATAACATCATTGATCACTAAACACTGACATATCCACAATGAGGAAAAATCATTCAGATGTGAGGATTTGTGACAAAGACGTCTCAAACTTGTTGAATTTCCTGCTCCATCAAAGGATCACGGAAAGTAACTTTTAAAGTGTGAGATTTACGATAAAGATTTTATTATATTTTCAACTCTCCTGCGACAATGGAGGATTCACACATGGAGAAACTCTTCAGGTGCAATTTGGTATTGACTTTCACCCACTCCTCTCTCCTGAAACACCAGCAGATCCACACTAGATAGAAACTATTCAAGTGTGATGTGGGTTTTGTACAATCATTGTATCTCCTGGTCCATCAATACATTATGTGGAGATACTGGTATTGGACTGGGGTAAACACAGTAAGAAGTGTCTCAACACCAGGTTAAAATCCAACAGATTTATCTGTAGCAAACGCTACTAATTTTCGGAACTGACTGTTCCTTTGTCAAACACCCACTCACCAGATGAAGAACAATGGCATTTCCTACAGATAAACCTGTTGGACTTTAACCTGGTTTTGTAAGACTTTTTACCATCAATACATTCACATAGGAGAGAAACACTATTGTTGTGAGTTCTGTAATAAAACCTTCATACAGTTGTTGGATTATTAAAGAAACTGTCAGTAGGATTCTGAGAAAATTTCCCCTGATATGTGAGTGTGAGAAATGAGTCAGCTCTCAGGAGTCAGTAAGTTGGACCCTGCTTTAGTTGGTGAATTATAGACAGATCCTCTTCAGGTGTTGGGAATTTGATTGAAATCAAGGGTAATGTTTGTACATTCCTTTTTGGGAGGACTACTATCCTGAGTATAGTGAGGGAGCGGGGTAGGTCTTGGTGGCATGGTAGCATAATGGTTAGCACTGCTGCTTCACAGCGGCAGGGACCCAGGTTTGATTCCTGGCTTAGGTCACATAGAACATAGAACATAGAACAATACAGCACAGAACAGGCCCTTCGGCCTTCGATGTTGTGCCGACCAAAATAAAAAAGCAATGCCCCTCCTAACTAAACCATTCCCTTCTCTTCCATATACTTATCAATTAACCTCTTAAACGCCACCAAACTTGGCGCATCTACAACAGCTGCAGGCAGGGCATTCCACTCCCTAATCACTCTTTGAGTAAAGAGTCTGTGTAGAGACAGTGACAGACAGTCACTGTCTGTGTAGAGTTTGCATATTCTCCCCATGTCTGCATGGGTTTCCTTTGGGTGCTTCAGTTCCCTCCCACATTCTGAAAGACATGCTGGTTAGGTACATTGACCCATACAGGTATCAGACCGTGACGATTAAGGGAATTTCAGAGTAACTTCATTGCAGTGTGAATGTAAACCTTACTTGTGACTAATAAATAAACTTTACTTTTAACTTACTTTTTATTCTGCAGAACTGAGTTTTCTTAGCCCATCATATTTCAATGTAATAAAGGTGTGATATGTTCACATTATGCTCTTCCAAGATTCATTTAATGTTCTGGGAAATATCTTAAGTCATTTCCAAGTGCAGCATTATTTTAGTTCGTTCAAATTTTGTTATGAGCTGAATGTTGTATTGTTACCTATCTGTTGTTATATCAATCTTCAGTATAGATTTATAATTCAAAATAAATTAATCTGAACCCAAGCTACCTATTTGTCAGCGTGCTGTGCTCCTGTTCACTGGAACACTAAGGAGATGCACGAAGAGTCTTGACCAATATTTTGTGTACAATGTCACTGTGGACTGGTATACTTTCTTTATCAATAGGTTTATAATTTCCAGTTCACAGGAAACGGAATGTCTCTTGAACAAAATAATACTTGCATTTACATATCAACTTTTATAAAGTCATGGTATCTGAAAACACTTTACAGCCAATTAAATGCTTTTTGAAGTATGATCACTGTTGTAATTTAGGAAATATGGTAGCCAATTTGTGCACAGCTAGATCCCACAAACAGCAGTATGATGATCAGCAAGCAACCTACTTCAGTGCTATTATTTGCAGGATCTATGTTGACTAGGATATCTGGGATAATTCCTCTTCTACAATGTAGTGTCATGGGATCTCAAGGAAAGAGAGAGATACAGGATGCAGAGTTCCAGGAGGCAGTCACATCCTTTAGATTAAATACTTTGAATTCGGCAGGAGGGTGTGGCTGCAGTGAGGCAGGTAGAGGGATCCAACAGGTAGGGTTGCAGGTGCCTCAGTCCCTGAACTTTCTTGCTCTCTGTACAGACGGGAACAGGTACTGCAGGGAGGATGAGCAAACTGACCATAGCTGTGGTACAGGGAGCCATTCAAGTGGGAGGAGAAAAAAGAAATGTAGTTGTAATTGGAGATAGTATAGTTAGGAGAATTGACACTGTTCCCTGTGACCAGGATGGAGAGTTGTGTTCCCTGCCTGGTGCTCGGGTTTGGGATTTCTCATCTGGATTGCAGAGGAATCTGGAGTTGGGGAGGGTAAAGATCCAGTTGTCATGGTCCATGTAGGTTTCAATGACATAGGTGGAACAGGAACAACAATTCTGCTAAGAGAGTATGAACAGCTAGGGACTAAATTTAAAAATCAGAACCAAGGGGGTAATAAGCCATGGATTACTACCTGAGCTACGAGCTAATTGGCACAAAGTCAGTAAGATTAAGGAGGTAAATGTGTGGCTCAAAGATTTGTATGGGAGGAATGGGCTTGAATTCATAGCACATTGACACCAGTATTGGGGACAAGGGGACGTGTTCCGATGGGAAGGTCTTCATCTGAATCTGAATTGTGCTAATACCAGAGTCCTGGCGAATTCACACAATGCTCTGGCAGGAGAGATAAGCCCTTTCCTCTGCAGTGGAAGCCATCAGGTGCAGCGAGATTGCCAGCCAAGTGCTCTGAACTATTTTGTTGAAGCGATGTCCCAGTGTGTCCCCCATATTTCCATCAGGCCCTGTGTGCTGAAATATCTGGGCAAGACACACAGCCTCTGGTTTCGGTCTACGCTGATGCTAGAACACCAGGCTTTTGAAAAGGGTTTGAGCCTTCAGATTAAACCGCACCAGACATCTGAGTTCTATGAGCAGGAAAGCATCACCCCACCTCCGCAAGTAAATGATTCCTTTTGATTTCTGTAACGCCTTTAAAGTAGTTAAAAGTCCCAAAGGGAAGAGTAGTTATCAGATTAAAATTGATATCGAGCCATGTTAGGACTGGTAACTAAAAACTAAGTTTTAAAAACGGGTATGTTTTAAGGAGAGTCCGCCTTGTTGTCTAACAAGCGGCATACACGCGACGGTCGTGAGAGGGCTGCTCTTGGATTTTTCGAGAGTAGCCTAGTGCTTCACGTCGTTAGTGTACACTTGACCTAGACCATTTGATGGGCAACACGACAGTTCAGTGCCTATCACTGTGTTATGCAGTTACATGGATTTGGGCCTGTGTCTATGGGAGTTTGTACATTCTCCCCGTGCTTGTGTGGGTTTTCTCCAGGGGCTCCGGTTTCCTCCCACACCCCAAAGATGTGCTCTTAGGCTAATTGGCAAAACAGTTTCTTTCTAAATTGTCTCGTAAATTTGGTTCCGATGCATAGATCTGTAAATATAGACAGGGATCATGGGTAGAAATGAGAACATCAAGGTGGCGGCACGGGCTCGTTGGGCCGAAGGGCCTGTTTCCCATGCTGTTTTGTTCTTTGTTCTTTGAATTGTATAACTAGAGTTGTAAATAGGGCTTTAAACTAAATAGTAGGGTGGGAGGGGGGAAGCGGGGGGTCAGTTTAATGGAGAATTAGAAAAAATTTAAAGGAGAAGGTAGAAGTGCACGTTAATGAAGCTGAAAGCTCAAGAGAGATTAATAAAGTTTCCAGACCATGTAATGGAACAGAGTGTAGAAGATGGCAAGAATCTGATCTCAGGTAGAGCAAAAAAGGTGACGAGTATGAGAAGGAAGGTGATCAATGCAGGAGTGAGGGTGTTGTACCTAAATGCGTGCAGTATACAGAACAAGGTAAATGAACTTGTTGCGCAAATTGAAATTGGCCGGTATGATGATGTGAGAATCACAGAGATGTGGCTCCGAGGGGATCAGGACTGGGATCAAAATATCCAAGGACATGTGTCCTATCGAAAGGATAGGCAGATGGGCAAACGGGGCAGGGTTGCGTTATTAGTAAGGAATGATGTTAAATCGATAACAAGAAATAATATAGGATCAAAAAGCACAGAATCTCTGGATAGAATTGAGGAATTGCAAAGGTAAAAAGATCCTGATGGCAGTTGTATACAGGCCCCCTAGCAGTGGTCAGGATGTGGGGCAGAAGATAAATCAGGAGATAGAAAAGGCATATAAAAAAGAGAATATTACAATTATCATGAGGGACTGGGAAAATCAGATAGGTAGTGGATTGCAAGAAAAGAAATTTGTGCAATGTCTAAGAGATGGTTTTTTTTTGGAGCAACTTGTGACAGGACTGCCTAGGGAACAGGCAATTCTGGATTTGGTGATGTGTAATGAGGCAGACTTGTTCAGGGAACTTAAGGTGAAGGAACCCTTAGGCAGCAGTGACCATAATATGATAAGATTTACCCTGCAGTTTGAGAAGGTGAAGATGGAGTCAGATGTAATGGTATTGCAATTAAACATAGGTAACTACAAAGACATGAGGGAGGAGCTGGCTAGAGTTGATTGGAAAGGGAGCCAGCAGGGAAGACAGTGAAACAACGTGGCAGGAGTTTTTGAGAGTTATTCGGGAGACACAAAGAAATTCATCCCAAGGAGGAGAAAACATGCTAAGGAGAGTACAAGGCATCCATGGCTGATGAGGGAAGTCAAAGACAGCATAAAAGAGAAAGGAAAACCATACAAAGTGGCAAAGATTAGTGGAAAGTCAGAAGATTGGGAAGCCTTTAAAAGAGCACAGGACAATTTAAAAACCAATAATGGCGGAGAAAATGAAATATAAGTTAAGCTGGCTAGTAATATCAATGAAGATAGGAAGAATTTTTTTCAAAATATGAAAGATAAGAGAGAAGCAAAAATAGCCATTGGACCATTGGAAAATGAAGCTAGAAAAATAATAATAGGAAACAAAGCAATGGCAGAGGAACTAAATAGTTACTTTGCATCAGCCTTCATGGTGGACAACACCAGTGGAATTCCAGAGCTCCAAAAGAGTCAGGGGGCAAGGTAAGTGTAGTGGCCAATACTAGAGAGAAGCTTCTGAAGAAACTGAGAAATCCGTAGATGGATAAATCACCTGGATTGGATAAACTATATCCTAGGGTTCTAAGAGATAGCTGAGGAAATTATGGAGGCATTGGTGGTGATCTTTCAGGAATCTTGGAGGCATGGAGGGTATCAGAGGACTGGAAAGTGGCTGATGTAATACCACTGTTTGGGAAGGGAGACAGCAGACGGGAAATTACAGGCCAGTTAGACTGAATTTGGTCATTGGCAAGATTTTAAGTCCATTATTAAAGATGAGATCGCAGAGTATTTGGAAATGGATGATAAAGTAGGACTGAGTCAACATGGCTTGTCAAGGGGAGGTCATGTCTGATGTCTGTTAGAGTTCTTTGAGAAGGTAACAAGGAAGTTAGGTAAAGAAGAACCAGTGGATGTGATTTATTTAGATTTCCAGAAGGTGTTTAACAAAGTGTTGCATTAGGAGACTTAAATAAGCTAAGTGCCAATGTGTTAAGAGTAAGATCTTGGTATGGATAGAGGATTGGCTGACTGGCAGAAGGCAGAGAGTGGGGATAAAGTGGTCTTTTTCAGGATGGCAGCCAGTGACTAGCAATATGCCTCATAAGAGCTGGGACCACAACTTTTCACAATACACATTAACGATTTGGAGGAAAGAACTGAAGGTACTGTTGCTAAGTTTGCAGACGATACAACGATATACACAGAACACAGAACACCACAGCACAAACAGGCCCCTCGGCCCACAAGTTGCGCCGAACACATCAAAAACCTCACCAGCCATAGACCTATCTATAACCCCCAATCCCATTGGATCCCATATACTCATCCAGAAGTCTTTTAAAAGACACCAGCGAGTTCACCTCGACCACCACCGATGGCAGCCGATTCCATTCACTCACCACCCTCTGAGTGAAAAACTTTCCCCTAGCATCTCCTCTGTACTTGCTTCCCTGCACCTTAAATCTGTGCCATCTCGTTGCGACCATTTCAGCCCTGGGAAATAGTCTCTGAGAGTCCACCCTATCTATTCCTCTCAACATCTTGTAAACCTCTATCAGGTCGCCTCTCAACCTTCGTCTCTCCAGGGAGAACATTCCCAGCTCCCTCAACCTGTCTTCATAAGGCATGCCTCCCAATCCAGGCAACATCCTTGTAAATCTCCTCTGCACCCTTTCAATAGCTTCCACGTCCTCCCTATAGTGAGGCGACCAGAACTGCGCACAGTACTCCAAGTGTGGTCTCACAAGGGTCCTATAAAGCTGCAGCATTACTTCCTGACTCCTGAACTCAATCCCTCGATGAATGAAGGCCAGTACACCGTAAGCTTTCTTAACCACATCCTTCACCTGGGAGGCCGATTTGAGAGTCTTATGGACCCGGACCCCAAGATCCCTCTGCTCTTCCACACAGCTAAGACCCCTACCTTTGATAGTGTACTCATTCATCCCGTTGGATCTGCCAAAATGGACCACAACACATTTATCCACGTTGAAGTCCATCTGCCACTTCTCCGCCCAGTCTTGCATCCTGTCGATGTCATGCTGCAACTTCTGACATCCCTCCCGACCATCCACAACACCACCGACCTTCGTGTCATCGGCGAACTTACTCACCCATCCCTCCACTTCCTCATCCAGGTCATTTATGAAAATGACAAACAGCAAGGGTCCTAGAACAGATCCCTGGGGCACTCCACTGGTGACCGACCTCCATGCAGAAAAATAGCCATCCACAACCACCCTCTGCCTTCTGCAGGCAAGCCAGTTCTGGATCCACAAGGCCAAAGCCCCTTGGATCCCATGGCCTCTCACCTTCTCCAGAAGTCTTGCATGTGGGACCTTGTCAAATGCCTTGCTGAAGTCCATGTACACCACGTCCACTGCTCTTCCTTCGTCAATGTGTTCAGTCACATTTTCGAAGAACTCAATTAAGCTCGTAAGGCACGACCTGCCTTTTACAAAACCATGCTGACTATTTCTAATCAACCTAAACTTCTCCATATGCTCGTAAATCTTGTCCCTCAGAAGCCTCTCCATCAGCTTACCAACCACTGAGGTCAGACTCACCGGTCAGTAATTTCCAGGACTATCCCTGTTCCCTTTCTTGAAAATAGAGACCACATCCGCAATCCTCCGGAACCTCTCCCGTCTCCATCGACGACGCAAAGATCATTGCCAGGGGCTCTGCAATGACATCCCTCACCTCCCACAATAACCTGGGGTACATCCCATCTGGTCCCGGAGACTTGTCTACCTTGATAGCGTTTAAAAGTTCTAACACATCCGCTTCCTTAATACCTACATACTCAATCTTTTCAGTCTGCCGCAAACTTGTAGTGCATCCTCCCAGATCACTTTCCACCATGAATACTGAGGCAAAGTACTCATTAAGCACCTCTGCCATTTCTTCCGGTTGCATACAGACTTTTCCCCCTTCACCTTTTATAGGTCCTATCCTTTCTCTTCTCATCCTTTTACTTTTCACATATTTGTAGAAGACCTTGGGATTCTCCTTAATCCTACCAGCCAAGGCCTTCTCATGACCCCTTCTGGATCTCCTAATTTCCTTTTTAAGCTCTCTTCTGTAAGCCTTATACTTCTCTAGATCCCCAACATCTCCTAGCTCTTTGAACCTTTTATACACCTTTCTTTTCTTCCTGACTATGTTCACCACAGCCTTCGTGCACCACGGTTCCCACGTCCTACCAAAACCTCCTTGTCTCACCGGAACGTTGTCGTGCAAAGCTCCAGACCAGCATTCCTTGAATATCTGCCACCTTCCTTCTGTGCTTTTCCCCAAGAACACCTCCTTCCAGTTTATTCGCCCCAACATCTGCCTGATGTCTTCATATTTCCCCTTATTCCAGACAAAAACCTTCCTAGCCTGCCTGATCCTATCCTTTTCCAATGCAAGGATGAAGGAGATAGAATTATGATCTCCATCCCCAAGATGCTCTCCTACTGAGAGATCCATCACCTGTCCTGGTTCATTAGCTAGTACCAGGTCCAGTACAGCCTCTCTTCTCGTAGGCTTGTCCACGTGCTGTGTCAGGAAACCCTCCTGAACACACCTAACAAACCCCTCCCCATCCAAACCCCTTCTTGGGATATTCCAGTCGATGTTTGGGAAATTGAAGTCTCCCATCACAACAACTCTGTTATTTCTACATCTCTCCAGTATCTGTTTCCCTATCTGCACTTCAACTTCCCTGTCACTATTGGCGGCCTATAGAATACACCCAGCAACGTCACCGACCCTTTGCTATTCCTAACTTCCACCCACAGAGACTCCGTAGACATTCCCTCCTCGGTATCCACCTTCTCTGCAGCCATGACACTGTCCCTGATCAACAGTGCCACACCACCTCTTTTGTCTCCCTCCCTGTCCTTCCTGAAGGATCTGAATCCCGGGACCTGTAGTACCCAGTCCTGTCCCTGAGACATCCAAATCTCTGTAATGGCCACCACATCACAATCCCAAGCAGCAATCCACGCCCTAAGTTCATCCACCTTATTTACTACACTCCTGGCATTGAAATAGACACAGCTCAGTCCCTCAGACTGGACATTTCCCTTCTCCCCCACTCGTCTAACCTGCCTCTCATCCTGCCTAGAGTCCTTCCCTACCTGGGAGCTAACTTCCTTGCTCCCAGTCTCCACATCACTATTCCCTCCCCCTAACCTTTCTAGTTTAAAGGTTATGTAGAGGGACAGGTGGTATTGAGGAAGCAGTGGGGCTACAGAAGGAGTAAGATAGATTAGGAGAGTGGCAAAGAAGTGGTAGATGGAATACCATGTCGAAAAGTGTGTGGTTATGTACTTTGGAAGGAGGAATGGAGGTATAGACTATTTTCTAAATGGGAAAATGCTTTGGAAATCAGAAATACAAAAAGACTTGGGAGTCATTGTTCAAGATTCTTTTAAGATTAAGGTGCAGGTTCATTCGGCAGTTAGGAAGGTAAATGCAATGTTAGTATTCATGTTGAGAGGGCTAGAATACAAGAGCAGGGATGTACTTCTGAGACTGTATAAGGCTCTAATCAGACCCACTTGGAGTATTGTGAGCAATTTTGGGCCTCATATCACAGGAAGGATGTGCTGGTTTTGGAAAAGGTCTAGAAGAGGTTTACAAGAATGATCCCTGGAATGAAGAGGAACGGTTGAGGACTCTGGGTCTGTACACAAGGATGAGAGAGGATCTTATTGAAATTTACAGGACTGTGAGGTCTGGATAGAGTGGACATAGAGAGGATGTTTCCACTAGTAGGAAAACAAGAACCAGAAGGCAAAACCTCAAGTTAAAAAGACGATCCTTTAAAACAGATATGAAGAGGAACTTCTTCACCCAGAGAGTGGTGAATCTGTGGAACTCTGCCACAGAAGACTGTAGAGCCAGGTCACTGAGTGTCTTTAAGACGGAGATAGATAGATAGATATATTCTTGATTAATAAGGGGATCAGGAATTATGGGGACAAGGAAGGAAAATGGGAATGAGAAAAATATCAGCCATGATTGAATGATGGAGCTGACTCGATGGGCCAAGTAGCCTAATTCTATTCCTATGTCTTATGGTCTTAAGATCTTTCACGTTCGTCTGAAAGGGCAGACAAAGCCTTGGTTTATCTCATTTGAAAGATGGTACCTTGGACTGTGCAGCACTCCCTCAGTACTGCAAAGGAGTGTCAGCATCAGAGCTCAAGTGAGACTTGAACCCACCACTTTCCGACTCAGTGACAAACAAGAATTCTAGTGAAGCCACAGCTGACAATAACATAATATTTCTGAAGCCAAAAGAGAAAATGCTGGAAAATCTCAGTTTGGCAGTTCTTACAAACATCAACTCTTAGAGATGCTGCCAGACCTGCTAAGATTTTCTAGTGTTTTCTTTTTTGGTTTCAGATTCCAGCATTTGCAATAATTTGCTTTTAACATAATATTAATGTTGTACTTGATTCTGTTCATAAGGGATGAAGTCCCAAAGCAGTGTACAGATAAAAATTTGATGTGATTTAAAGTGGTAACTAGTTTTGAGTTGCAGATGTAAATGTTGTCTTTGTGTCTGAGTTCCTGAAACTATAAAGGGTGGTAAATTCCCTGTATTAGAATGCAGTAAGAAGTCTCAAAACACCAGGTTAAAGTCCAATGGGTTTATTTGGTAGCACAAGCCATTAGTTTTCAGAGCGCTCACTGCCTCTGTCAGGTGAATGGGAGATGTGTTCACAAACAAGGCATATAAAGAGACAAAATCAATTTACAAAATAATGGTTGGAATGTGGATTTTTACAGGTAATCAAGTCTTAAAGGTACAGACAATGCGAGTAGAGAGAGAGGGTTAAGCACAGGCTAAAGAGATGTATATTGTCTCCAGCCAGGACAGTGAGATTTTGCAAGTCCAGGCAAGCCATGGGGGTTACAGCTAGTATGACATGAACCCAAGATCTGGTTGAGGCGGTCCTTATATGTGTGGAACTTGGCTGTCAGTCTCTACTCAGTGACTAGGCGAAGGCCACGTTGGAGAATGCTGACCCGAAGATCAGAAGCTGAATGCCTATGACTGCTGAAGTGTTCCCCAGTAGGAAGAGAACACTCTCTTTGTCTAGTGACTGTCAAGCAATGTTCATTCATCCATTGTCATAGCGTTTGCAAGGTCTCCTCAGTGTATCATGCCTCGAACATCTTCTCCTGCAGCATATCAAGTAGACACCTTTGGCCGAGTTGCAAGTATATGTATCGTGTACCTGGTGGATAATGTGAGATGATGGCATCTGTGTCGATGATTCTGCACATCTTGCAGAGGTTGCTGTGGCAGGGTTGCGTGGTGTCGTGGTCACAGTTTTCCTGAAGGCTGGGTAATTTGCTGCAGCCAATGGTCTATTTGAGGTTGTGTGGTTGTTTGAAGGCAAGAAATGGGGGTGTGGGGATGGCCTTGGCAATATGTTTGTCTTCATCAACGACATGTTGAAGGCTCTGGGAAAGATGTCGTAGCTTCTCCGGTCTGGGGAAGCGTTCTCCAAGGCAGCCGTCGTGACAAACGACAATACAGAGTCACTATGCAGAGACTGATAGCCAAGTTCCGCACACATGAGGATGGCCTCAACATGGATCTTGGATTCATATCATACTATCAATAATCCCCACAACTTGCCTGGGTTGCACTAATTGTCCTGGCTGGTGACAATACACATCTCTTTAACCTGTGCTTAACTCTCACTGCATTCACATTGTCTGTATCTTTTAAGACTTGCTTACCTGTAATGACTCACATCCAAATCATTATTTGGTAAATTGAGCTTGTGTCTTTATATGCCCTCTTTGTGAATAGAACTCCCACTCACCTGATGAAAGGGCAATGCTCCGAAAGCTAGTGGCTTGTGCTATCAAATGAATATGTTGGACTTTAACTTAGTGTTGTGAGACTTCTTAGTGTGTTTACCTCAGTCCATTAGCTGGAATGGACATCTTAAGGAATTGTCTCCAATCAGTACAGCTGATTAGCCATTTTGCTTTCATATACTTATGATAATCTTATGAAAATTCGATTCTTTAGACACAGTTCTAACAGTCTGTCAGGAATAAAACTCGGTATTTTAGTAAATTTTTGACCTTGGTTTCAAATCTCTCTATGGCCTCTCCCCTCCCTTTCTCTGTAGAGGGGTGAGAGAAGGTGTGGAACAGAATGAAAGTGCAATGGGGAAATGAGACCACAGAGTTAGGAAAAAGGTAAAGAGAGAGATAGAGAAAATAGATGAGGAGAGAAATAATAAATTATAGTGCCTCCTGTGTCACCCTCTCCTGTCCATTTGCTGATCTCATCACTGCACATCATTACTACCTTGGATGCTATAGGCCTTCCTCTTCTGATCTTCTGTCAAACACATCCCACATTACGCATCCCACACAGATGTTGTCAGTTTGAAAGCCTCTGACGATGAAGAATGTTATTCCCACACTAGAAATCTCTGTGAAATATTTCCCAGGGGAACTGAGACAGCAGCTGCACTAAATGAGGTTTTATTCAGATGGGACAATGACAAGTTTAAATCTCCACCTGATCTGCTGCTCAAAGTCGCCTCTATTTCACCGGTCAGTTTCCCAAGCTTCAGGAAACTCCTGTTACTCCAGAAATATTAGGATTTGCTGTGAGAGACATCAATCAGAGAGCCCACCCACTCTGCCCATTCCCTCCTCTTCCTCTTTCACAGCTGCTTCACTTCCTGTGGGGACTGAAAACCAAGTGAGGAGATGGTGAGTGAAGGAGCAGAATTTATAATAATTACATTGCATAATATCCACACTAATGTTCAGGCAGTCTGACTATCCTGTGGGGAATCAGGTGTGGCAATGCCCCTTATGCTGTGTGAGAAGATCCAGCTGAGAGACCTGTTTACTCGGTGTTTTGTGCTGAGCTGTTTGATTGGAGCTGTGTGTTGGATATTGAGTGTGTTTATTGGAAGCATTTCCCTTCTGATTTACAGATTGAGTTTTGTTAATGGGTCATTACTGAATATGAGAAGGTGAGGTGTAATTATTGGGAAGGGCAGAGTCTCTGAGGACTTTACTGGTTTCCTGTTGTTGAGTTGTGTGTATGTGTATTGGGAGCTGGTGATTATCCTATGAACTGAATGCGCAGTTTTGTCTGTGTGTTCGCATCTCAATGTTTCCTGTCTTTTCAAATCCTTTGAAGAATTCCTACCGCTCTATTTCTGAAGTTTAGAGAGGATACAGAAAGGATTTAGTAGAATAGTTCCAGGATAGAGGGATTACAGTTCTATGGATAGACTGGAGAAGCTACGATTGTTTCCCTGAGAGCAGAGAAGGCTCAGAGATTTGTTATTGACACTTAAAATCATAGTGTTTAGATGGAGTCAAAAGAGACTGTGTTCCAATTGATAAAGGGCCAATAACTAGATATTACAGATAAAAGATGATTAGCAAAAGAATTAGTGAAAAGTTAATGAAAAATGTTTTTGTACATGTAGTCAGGATTTGGAATGCTGTGTCTGATTGGATGTTAGATGCAGATTAAATAATAAGCTTCAATGGTTCAAACTTTGACTCTAAAGTTTACCCAGTGTTGTTCCTGACATTGCTATCTATTAGTTTGATGATAATCATGGAATGAGGACTGTGATGGAATACAGTCCTGCTGCTGCTAGTAGCTCACTGCACCTCATGGATACCCAATTTTGGGATCTGTCCTTAGCCTACTTCTCCATGGTGAAGTACTCACTCATCAGTTGGAAAGGATTGGTAGTTTTCCTGGAGCTTATTTGACCTGAAGCCATGAGATCAATGGAGTCAATATTGAAGATTTACCCACCTGTCAGTGAGATGGGACATTCCCAGAGATAGTGAAGGGGGAATCTGAGATTTTTCCAGAATCATATGTTTCAATTACGTAGCTTCATAGTGATTCATGGCTGTTTTACAGTCCATCTAATTGTCTTTTCCATTACCTTAATGGTGCCTGGGAAGCTAGGGGATTTCAGTGGAGGAAGAAAAGTAGCTATTCTCTGCTTCTGGTCTCTCTCCAGTGTTCTTACTGGAAACATTGTATGTGTGCCAGTTGTGAGGGAAAAAAAACACAGCGGAATAGCAGACTGGGTCTCACTGTGGAACAGATTGGAACGGAGGAGTCAGCTCCTTCACCAGAGGAGGAGAGGGAGTTGGGGGAAATTATGTTTCCTTTTTCTTTTTACAGAAGGATTGCACTGTACTGCACCAGAGAATACAGAGAGGATAGACACCACAGGTGAATCCTAACCATCACTCCAAGGAAGAACTATACAATTGTGGGAAGACATCCAGTTGCTTCACAGCATTGCTCAACGCAAAGAAAGTTGGACAGTGAAATCATCATCTGGAAATCAGTCAAGTCAGGGAAGCTTTGACATATCATCAGACCTGAAACTGGTCAGTGTTGTGGAACCTTCCATCATAACCAACATTTCTGAAGGTTTGGCAATGGGTGATTGGTCAGGGTGAGGCTGGGAAAGTGTGTGAATGAATGTCAAGTGTGGTGAGAGCTTCATGAACCACTGACTTATTCCAACAAGGAAGCATCTGTTTTGTTTTGGAAGGAGGGGTCCACCGGATTGTAAGGTCTCCTAACACCAAGTTGCATCAGTTTTAACACAAGGACAGCCACATGGGTGATAAATCGTTCAAGTGTGAGGTGTGTAACAAATTGTTCTTACGCTCATCTCACTTCCGTAGACATCAACGCATTCACACTGGAGAGAAACCATTCACATGTGAGGTTTGTGACAAATCATTCTCTGAATCATCACATCTCCGTGCACACCAACGCATTCATACAGGAGAGAAACCATTTGCGTGTGAGATGTGTGAGAAATCATTTGCACAGTTAACAAGCCTCCTGATCCATCAGACAATTCACACAGGGGAGAAGCCCTTCAAGTGTGAGATTTGTGATAAAGCTTTTGTAACATCTACAAGGCTCCTAGTGCACCAGAGCATTCACACAGGGGAAAAACCCTTCAGGTGTGAAATTTGTGGGATGGCTTTCACACAGGCGTCCAATCTTCTGATGCACAAGAGGATTCACACAGGGGAGAAACCATTCACCTGCGAAGTGTGTAAGAAATCATTCTCACAATCATCCACTCTCCGCACACACCAACGCCTTCACACTGGGGAGAAGCCTTTTAAGTGTGAGGTGTGTAATAAGGGCTTTGCACAATTGCCAGGTCTTGTGAGTCATCGACGCATTCACAGGGGGGAAGAAAACATTCACACGTGAGGTTTGAACAATTCTAGAACGTGTAGGTTACCATTGCATACACAGTGGGGAAGTCAAGTGAGGCATGTGACTGAGTTTCAGTCAGCAATGCTCATGAGACAGTCATCACTCTCAGGAAAATGTTTCAATGTGTGATGACGGACAAAGACATCATAAAGTCAACATTCTTCCTGATAGACTAGACATAGAAGAAACTATTGCATTGTGAGGTTTGTGAATGAGATGTTGTGACACTCGTGAAACACTGATACATTCATACTGGGGAGAAACTGTTCAAACCACAGTGCATAACAAAGCTTTCACAAATTCTTCAAACTTCCTGGGCCATCAGAGGAGCTACACAGGAGAGTGTCCCTTTGACTGAGGTTTGTAACAAGACTTTCACCGACTCTTCTGATCTGAAGCACCAGTGGATCCACAGTGGAGAGAAACCATTCAGCTTTGTGACAGTGTTTTCACTTAGTTAGTGTATCTCACATTCACACAAGGAGAAACATTTTTGGTGTGAGTTCTGTAAAAAAAAAAAAAAAGTTTTCACACGGTTTTCGGACCTCCTGGAACATCAGTGAACTCACACGGAAGACAAACCCTTCCAGTGTGATATATGTCAGGATTGTCCAATGGCGATAGGGCTTGGGTGGAATGCTGTGTTGGAGTTGGTGTAGACTTGATGGGCCAAATGGCTTCTTTTTTCCACTGTAGGGATTTTATGAATTTTTTTCATCTGCTCACCTTCTCACACCAAACACCGACATCTCTACCTGGATTTGCAGCCATTTCATCTGCTTCCCATACACAGAGAGTTTATCTGTGGTGTTTACCCTCCAGTGCTCATACAGGGGAGCTGTCCTTCCAAAGCACTGTCTGTCTATTTCCACAGTCTATCTCCAATCTTTCCCTGCATCAATCAATCATTTCAAGAAGGTCAATTTAATCTTTTGACTAGACAAATCATTTTCACAATCATCAAAGCTTCTAGTCCATCTGAGGATCTACACAAAATGGTTCACCTTTGAAGTGTGCAACAAATCATTCTTGTAATCTCAGATTCTCTGCTCACACCAACAATCTACATGGAAGTAAATGATCAGATGTAAGGTGCCTGATAATCCTTTGTGAAGTTTTTGAATTTATTATTATGTCAAACAGACTGCACCAACAACAAAGAAACCACTGAAATACGGAGTGGGTGACAAACCATTAATACAGTCCTCTAACTTCCTGCTCCATCAGGGAATCCACACAAGACAGTAATCATTTAAGTGTAAGATTTGTAATAAAACTTTTTTAATGACTTTGATGTGAGAAATCCTTCAAACAGTTGTTGGAGCTCCGAGACTATCACTGAACCCAAACGGGATCTGCCTAATCAAGTTCTTTCTAATCTTGTCATCAAAGTGTGAATCTGTACTCAAGTTCACTGCAGAGGATGTTCAGTGTTATTGGGGCACAGAACAAGAAGCAGCTTTCACCTCACATCAAACAATTAGTGCCGACAATGCCAATGCTGAGATACTGTGATGTCAATGATGAAGTCACCCTGTGTAAGATGCCAATGAAACAAGACTAGGAACAACCCTCATGCAGCAAGGACAACCAGCTGTGTTTGTATCTAGAGTATTAACACAAACTGAATGATGCTATGCATAGATTGAGAAAGACTGCCTGGATGTTATTTTTAATTGTGAGCATTTCAACCAATATCTGTTTGGGAGAGAAAAAGTGATGATAGAATCTGACCACAAAACACTTCTATCTGCTGCAAAGCTTTTACAAATAATGTTACTTCATTTGCGAAGATTACATCTGTAATGTGTGTGTAGGGACAGACAAAATTGAAACAGACTAGAAAAAAACAATTTTTGTTCAAGTGTGATCATTTACTTTCTGACGATTTGTGTGGAGTAACTTTCAAACAAAAACGGGGATGTATGACTAACCCTCTTTGTAAACCTTAGCTTCAACTTGCTGTTGTTCAATCTAAATATTGCATCTGCTATCTTAGTTCCACCTGATAAACGTTTGATAAAGATTTCTAGATTAAGAATAACATTCTTCATCCTCAATGGCTTTCAATTTGACAACATCAGTGTGGGATGTGTAGTTTTTGTAGGTGTGTAGCAGATCAGAAGATGAAAACTCACAGCATGCAAGACAGTGATGATGTGCAGTGACAGAATTGGCACATGTATAAGAGAGTAGGGCCTGTGACAAAATAATTTTCTCCTAACTCTCTTCCTGTCTAGGTATTTTTGGAGGGCTGGTTAGAATTTAATAAAAACAAATTTCTACAGTTAAAATTTATGTAAATCATAGAAAACCAAGACCTTTGAAACAAGGTTAAGAAATTCATTTTGAGACTAACACAAGTGGCTTCTTTGGCCATTTTAAATCCTGCATTATTGTGTCACTGCATTAAGTTTAGTTCAATGTCTTGAGGAAGACTTGATTGTGTTACCTAATTAATTTGTTATTTCATTAACAAACAAAGTTGTTAAAGATCATAAAACAAGTAGTTTTCAGTTGAAGCATGAGGACATTGCAAGAACACCCCAGAAGGTGGGAACAGCAAGACACTGAGATCTCTAGTCCTGGTGAAAAGGGCTTTGATCAAAATCAGATTAAACTTGGTAGAATAAAGAAGCCATTTTCTTTTAATGAGAGAAATATTGCTATCCCTTTGAATTGGGTCTGATTAACTGGAAGATTTAATTAAAAAAACAATTGAATCAGCTCAGTGACAGGACCAATGGCCTGGCTAGTCACGGCCTGACATTTACTGCTGTCAAAATCAGAAAATAATAGAAATATGAAATCTCGCAAGATCGATAGCGCTGTAGGAGAAAAGAAGAAATCTTATATTTCAATAAGTGTACCTCTGGTTGTCATAAAATCCTAGTAGAAGGAGGCCATTCAGCCCTTCCGGTCTGCACTGACCATAATTGCACCCTCATGCAACCTTAGTGAATCCCTCTGACATTAAGGGGCAATTTAGCATCGCCAATCCACCTAACCCATACATCTCAGGTCTGTGGGAAGAAACCGAAGCTTCCAGAGGAAACCCACATAGACACAGGGAGAACGTGCAAACTCTACACTGGCGGTGACCCAGGCCGGGAATCGAACGTGTCAGGTGAATTGCTCTGGTTGCTAGATTAACAATCCAGAAATTGAGATTGCAATGCAACCATGGAAAATTACATACATCTGATTACAGTGCAGAAACAGGTATTCAGCCCAACTGGTCCATGCTTCACCCTTGTCTTCTCTCAACCATCTCCATCTCACCCCATCAGCATATCTTTTTATTCCTTCTCCCTTATGTACTTATATAGTTTCTCCTTAAAATGTATCAATGATACTTTCTTCAACTACACCATGCAGCAAAATAAATTTGACAAATGAAATTTTCTGAATGAAAAGAATCAGAATAAAAATATGAAATCTCTCAGATTGTCTAAAAAAAAACCCAAATACCATCCTTCAGGCAAGGGAACAATTGCCCGAGGGGCACAGAGAAAAGGGATGCAGAAGAATGGGGCAAAGGACATGGGGTGTCACACTGTGCTGACTCGGACAATGATTCTGTTCTTAGGTGTGTCTGTAATAGTACCAAGGATCCAGGTTCAATTCTGGTATCGATCATTGTGCGGAGTTTGTATGTCCTCCCCGTGTCTGTGGGTTTCTTCTGAATACTCCGGTTTCCTTCCACATTCCAAAGGTGTGCTGTATAATGTTCAAGCTAAAAAATTCCTCTTTAATTCTCCTAACACTATCAGGGTAAATACATGGGATATGGGGATGGGGTCCAGATTGTTGTTGGTACAGACTCAAGAGGCCAAATGATCTCCTCCTATACTGTAAAGATTGTGTGATTCAGAGATTCATTCTGACTTGTGAATCAGAGATTGACTGTGACTCAAGAAACACTGTGACTTGGAGATTGACTGGGGGAAAGACTGTGACTGGGGAACTGATCTCCACCTTTCTGTCAGTGTTTGCTCCTCATGTCATATAACATCCTTTACCTCTCCCCTCATTCTGCCTCTCATACCTCACTTGACCCCTATTTCTCTTTTCAGATTTATAACATAGCACATCTAGTGGTGGGAGGGTGCACTGAAGTCCAATATCATTGAAAATAACAAGGATTTTCAGATGATTATTGAAAGGGGAACTTGTGGTGCAGTAAATAGAACATTACAGCACAGAACAGGCCCTTCGGCCTTCGATGTTGTGCCAACCAAAATAAAAAGCAATGCCCCTCCAAACTAAACCATTCCCTTCTCTTCCATATACTTATCAATTAACCTCTTAAACGCCACCAAACTTGGCGCATCTACAATAGTGTCCCTTTCTCTGAACCAGAAACTCTGATTTCAAATCCCACTCCAGTTATTCAAGTCCAAGGAAGTTGTGTTTATAGCTAAGCCAAAAAGACTGGAAATGAATTTGTAAATTCTTCCAACACACCAAAGACAGGCAATAAAAGAGTGAAGGACATTCTTGGTCATTCATGCAACAGAAAGAAATTGGAGCTTTTTCCATCACTATCAACAGCTTCAGGCTATAACATGCTGTAAAAATGATGTTGCCATGGCAACTCAGAATCTTTGGGATGTTAGTTGGTTGGACAGCTGGTATGGATCAGATTGGTGTCAACAGCATAAGGTTCAATCCCTGTTCCGGCTGAGATGGATTTGGGATCTGCCTCCTTGACCTTCTACCTTTGCACAGAGAACTCAAGAAGAAGATGGTTATTCTGAGATATGGTTCATGAGTGAAAGACAAATGAAATAGAATGCATTCTATGCGCTACTTCAGCATATGCTCATACTGCAGCTCCAGTGAAGAGTCATCCAGACTTGAAAGGTTGATTCTATTCTCTCTCTCCATAGATGCTGTTAGACCTGTTGAGATTTCCTGGCTTTTTCTGTTTTTGTTTCACTTTCTAGCGTCAGTAGTAATTTGCTTTTATTCAGACTCTAATTATTCTTTTGGGAAAGACATTGCTTCTGAATTAATTTATTATTGACCATCATATTTCTGGTCCCTGGTTTTGGAATCTCTCAGTGAGAACATCTTTTCATTTATTGCCAAATTTTAATTTTATAATTTATCATTTTAAAGATTTCTATGGTATCAGCCTTCTCATTTCTAGGAAAAAAGAGTGGTAGCCTATTCACTCTTTCCTGATCGTTACAATCCCTCAATTCTCAAAATCTTCCTTACCAATGTATTTTAGCATCTTCTCCCATTCCTTTCTATCCTTTTTTTCAAATATGTTCATCTGAACTGTGCATAGTTCTCCAAGTGTGATCTAAATAAAGTTCTATATAAATTCAGTATTGCTTGTCTGCTTTTCAATTCTATTCCTCCAAAAATAGACACGGTATTGTTTGTTTTTTTTATAAAATGTCTTTGTTTTTACTTTTAATAGCTAATGAATCTGTAAATCTGCTTTTACAGAACTTGTAAACATGTCCTTTGGTCCTCCCTAACCTCTCCAATTGAAATAATTTATCCACATGAAGTCGTGAAGACACTGTTGGATTCTATCAAGTTTCCATCAAATCAACCCATAATCTACATTTCCCTAAAGTGAACACAGCCAGCACTTGGAATCTAATGGGACAAAAGTCCTGTGAATGCTGGAAATCTGATAGAGATTCAGAAAATGCTGGAAATCATCAGGTCAGGAAACATCTATGGAGAGAGAAGTAATCTCTCTGCAACTTTTAACATGGCCAATCTCACTATCTTCCCACCGCCATCGCTCTGGTTCCTACCAAGGCTCAGTCTCTGCTTTTCAATTCGGTTCAGCCGCTCGGGGCTCGCGCTTCCTCACATTCCAACTGCCGAACGCTGGGAGCCAACCGCCGCTGAGCGCGGCAGAACTACAACTCCCATCGGGCACCGCGGGCTGACTCACTCCCATTTCATGCCGCTTCTCACCGCGCAGGCCCGGGGACACAATGCAGCATGGGTAATGTAGTTCCAACTGTGAGAGTCTGTCTGATCCGCACCTACCCTGTGTGGGAGAGTGGGAAACCCCATCAGCAGGTGCTGCCTTTCCAGAGGAGCCTGGATTGTGATGGAGAATCTGAACAAGCGGGAAAGGCAGGTCTGGAAAAGGCAGAACTCCCTGGATGATTAAAAAAAAAATAGGATGAAGTAGGATGTCAGCTTAATAATTCAACTGATAATCAGGATATAAAGAGAGATGAATAGAGACTATCTACTAAATTATGGAAATGTTTGGTAGATGAATAAATAGTCAAAATTAGTGAGATTATGGGTGGGTGAATTAGAGACCAGAAAGATAATGAAGACTCACAGACAAAGCAAGGCAAGATATTAAAAGAGAACTTGGTCCTTACCCAGGGAGAAGAAACGACTGAAATCATAGAACATAGAACAATACAGCACAGAACAGGCCCTTCGGCCTTCGATGTTGTGCCGACCAAAATAAAAAGCAATGCCCCTCCAAACTAAACCATTCCCTTCTCTTCCATATACTTATCAATTAACCTCTTAAACGCCACCAAACTTGGCGCATCTACAACAGCTGCAGGCAGGGCATTCCACTCCCTAATCACTCTTTGAGTAAAGAGTGTTGGTGAAATCGTATGAACAGAGGAGGTAATTGAAACACTGGATGTGCTCACAATAGATAAATTAGAAACGCTGAGATATTTGAAGTCGCTAAATCACCAGGACCAATGGGATGTACATTCTGGATACTGCGGGAAATATGGAGTGATAATCTCAGAGATACTAGTCATAAACTTCCAATCTTCCTTAGATACATTTTAACTTGATTTGATTTATTATTGTCACATGTATTAGTATATAGTGAAAAATATTGTTTCTTGCATGCTATACAGATAAGGCATGTCATTCATAGAGAAGGCAAGATGAGATTGCAGAACAGTCATAGCTAGCTTGTAGATAAAGATCAAATTAACGTGAGGTAGTCCACTCAAAAGTCTGATGGTAGCAGGGAAAAGCTGTTTTTGAGTCAGTTGGTACGTGACCTCACACTGTTGTATCTTTTTCCTGACAGAAGGTGTAAGAGAGAAGTTTGGGGTACATAGGGTTCTTGAATTTGCTAGTAGCAGGAGGTGCAGACAGAGTCAATGAGTGAGAGGCTGGTATGCATCTTGGTCTGACTTCATTCACGATCCTTTGTAGTTTCTTGCTGTTTTGGCAGAATAGGGGCCATACCAAACTGTGATACAATCAGAAAGAATGTTTTCTTCAATGCATCTGTAAAAGTTAGAGACAGTCGTAACTGCCAAATTTCTAAGTCTTCTGAGAAAGTAGAGGTGTAGGTATGCTTTCTTCACTATAGAACAAAGAACAAAACAGCACAGGAAACAGGCCCTTCGGCCCAACGAGCCCGCGCCGCCACTCCGATGTTCCCACCTCTACCCGCAATCCCTGTCCATGTTTATAGATCTATGGATTTAAAAACCAAAATTTGAGACAATTTAGGGAGAATTTGTTTTGCCAAATAGGCTAAGAGCACATCTTTGGGGTGTGGGAGGAAACCGGAGCACCCGGAGAAAATCCACGCAAGCACACGGAGAATACGCAAACTCCCACAGACACAGGCCCAAATCCATGTATCTGCACAGCACAGTGATAGTCACTGAGCTGTCGTGTTGCCCATCAGATGGTCCAGATCAAGCATACACTAACGACGTGAAGCAGTAGGATACTCTCAAAAAAGATCCAAGAGCAGTCCTCTCACGACCCATCACGTGTATGCCCCTTGTTAGGCAACAAGGTGGACCAAAGCACCTGTAGGATAAAAACAAGTACATCAATATCATCATGTATTCACACACTTCCCAGGACTCCCAAGGCTCATGATCCCTATTTTAAATCAGTTTTCTATATCCCTCCAGTTGTGTTGATATGGAGGGACTAGGACAGGTTATGATCTGGACATCTAAAAACCTGAACTTTCAAGCATTTCCACTTTATTCCCATTGACGTAGATAGGGGCATTTTCTCCACTATGCTTCCTAAAGTCCATGATTCATAGAACCCTACAGTGCAGAAAGAGGCCCTTTGGCTCATCGAGTCTGCACTGATCACAATCCCCCCAGGCTCTACTTACATATTTTACCCACTAATCCGTCTAACCTATTGCATCTCGGGACACTAAGGGGCAATTTCAGCATCAAACTAACCCACACATCTTTGGACTGTGGGAAGGAAAACCAGAGCACCCTGAGGAAACCTACACAGCGATGAGGAGAATGTGCAAACTCCACACAGACAGTGACCCAAACCGGGAATTGAACCCAGATCCCTGGAGCTGTGAAGCAGCAGTGCTAAACCACTGTGCTACCGTACCACCCATGACTATTCCTTTTGTTGACATTGAAGAACAGATTATTGTTGTTGCAGCAGTTCACCAGATTCTCTATCTAATTTTCTGTATTCTGTCTCATGATTACTTGAGATCCAACCCACTAGGGTTACGTCATCAGCAAACTTGAAAATCGAGTTGGAGGGAAATTTGGCCATAGGTGTATAAGGAGTATAGTAAGGGACTGAGGACACAGCCTTGAAGTGCACCAGTGTTGAGGATGATCATGAAAGAGGTGTTGTCGCCATCCTTACCAATTGCAGTCTATGGGTTAGGAAGTTCAGGATCCAGTCACAGAGGGAGTAGCCAAGCCCCAAGCCATAAAGTTTGGAGTTTCGTTGGAATAATGGTGTTGATGGCTGAGGTGATGCCAAGAGTACTGAGAATTGCAACAGTTTTGTTGAAAAAAAGATGGAAGGTTAAGCAATAAGTAAAATTTGATACATTTAGCATTGGTAGGGGAAAAGCTTCTAGACCCAATATTCCAAAACAAAAGTAGATTTAGTTAAGGAATGGCAGCATTTAATTTTTCAAAGCAAAATATTTATATCAATTTTTGCTTGTGTGGCAAAGAGCCTGAGCAAGTTTAGTTGCAGATGGTAGAACTACAACTCCCATCAGGCCCAGCTCACATGCAGCTCTGATCAGGTGAGAGAGTCTGGCTGCAAAGTGGCTACGCAGAACTGTGTGGAGCACGAGTCAGTGAAACTCTGACCCCTCTTCTGTGACTTGCTGTGCAGAATGATTGACATTCATAGAATCAGAATCTGTCATTGGCAGATCTGGAGAAGAGAAAGGATAAGCTGGTACAGGATCCAGTGCAGGAAAAGCATCTTGGCTGTGACTGTGAGAGAGAGAGAGAATGTGAGAGCAAGGCAGGGAAAGAGTAAAAGGATCGAGAGAGAAGGGAATGTAAGAAGGGATGGAATAGAAACAGATATAACATGGAGTGAGGAGGAATAGGATCAAATCAGGGGAGGGAATGAGAGAGAAAAAGAGAGGAATATATGCGGAAGGAGAGAGGGGGTAGAGAAAGAAAGTAAGAGTAAGGGAGGGAGGGAATGATACAATCTGTGAAAGTGAGGGAATATGAGAGGAAGTGGAATAGAGAGACAGACACAAAATGAGGCAGTAGAAGAGGATATGAGACAGAGGGGTAGAAAGACAAACAGAGAGAAGAATGTGAAAGGAGGATGTAATAACTCCACAGAGGAGGCAAAAGTCCCATCACCAAATTACTTTATTTGCATCATACAGCCAGCTCGCCAGTTGCTCCCTGCTGAATGCAGCTGGGAAACTGACACACCTGCTTCAAATAGAGAGTATGAGGTTCCCTGATTTAACCATCAATTGGAATTCAGCAAGTAGCTCTTTTAAGCACAAAAAAGTAAACAAACTGAAACTTAACTGAGGGGCAAATTAAAATTAAAAGAATCCAGAATGGATGCCCTATTTTATGTGAATTTCCCGTAGTACGTTAGTTTTAAAAATGACCATAGCGCTTGGATGTTGTGGGAGCCGAGGCGTGTTTTATCACTCACATCCGGTCCTCCAGAGGATGTAGGCCCAACTTATCCACTTTGTATCTGAGAAATATTATTAGTGGTGCTAAAGAGATGCATTTCTCACTTTTCAAACACACTCCTGCTGCTGCAAATTTCTTGAGAACTTCATCCAGATTCTGCAGATGTCTGCCCTTGTTTTACCTATAATGAGGACATCATCTAGATAAATTACAACCTGTGGTAATCCCTGCAGGATGCTCTCCATAGTCCTTTGGAATATGGCATAAACTGACAAAAAATCAAAAGGCAATCTCTTATGTTGGAAGAGGCCTTTCAGCGTCTTTATTGTGGTGAATTTTTAACACAACCTCGTCCAGCCGTATTTGCAGGCCCTCTTTAAGGTCAAGCCAAATAAACAAACTCAAACTAAATTAGGACAAAGTAAAAGGGGCAGCTCATCAAAAGGAAGAGGAACAGCCTGAAGAAAAACAAAGTAAACTTATGAAACATCAAATTAAAATGTGATTATTTGGATCAGTAATGCAACCCACCACCTATGGTGCCCAACCTTGCATGACTCATGTCTACTTTTGTGACTAGAAGTCCTTCTGCTAACTTTGTGTACAGATCCTCAATCCTAGGAATTGGGTATTTGTCTAGCTGAGTGTAATGATTTATCGTCTGTTTGAAATCACCGCAAAGGTGCGCCAAGCCATCCAGCTTTAAGGTAGGAACCACCTATTCCATGAATTGGATCGGTTTTATTATTCCTTCGTGCTGTAATCTTTTGATTCAAGTATCACCCTTTTCCCTGAATACAAAAAGGTATTAGTCAGGCTTTGCAAAACTTTGGGACAGGCTCCAGATCGACATGCAATTTTACCTTGACTCCTTTGATTGTCCCTAAGCCTTCCTGAAAAATCTCTGGATATTTATTCAGAGCCTCACTCATGCGACCATTTTCCAGCTGGAAGATATTTGTCCAATCTAGCTGGATCTCTTTTAACCGATTTTGCCCCAATAGTTCCCAAACCTTCCACTACCATTAACAACAGCCTAACTAATTGCTTCCCATAAGTAACTGGCACATGGGTTGAACCCATTACTTTCAGTGGTTCCCCTGTATAGGTCCTCAGACTTGCCAAAGTTTTGGTCAAGGCTAAGGGTTGGAGTCCAGCGTCTACCTTGTTAAACACTGTCTCCCCTACGACTGATATGGCTGCGCCTGTATCAATATCACCAACGAATGTAATCGAGTAATTCATATTTTAGCAAGCCAACCTCATTAGCCTGGCTGAAGTCATCAGAGAGAGAGAGAGAATGAGAGCTATACAAAGGAAGGAGAATGAGACAAGGGGGAGGAAATGAGTCTGTTTCATTGGTCAGTTTCCCAAGCTTTAGGAAACTCCTGTTACTCCAGAAATATTAGGATTTGCTGTGAGAGACGTCAATCAGAGAGCCCACCCACTCTGCCCATTCCCTCCTCTTCCTCTTTCACAGCTGCTTCACTTCCTGTAGGGACTGAAAACCAAGTCAGGAGATGGTGAGTGAAGGAGCAGAATTTATAATAATTACATTGCATAATATCCACACTAATGTTCAGGCAGTCTGACTATCCTGTGGGGAATCAGGTGTGGAAATGTCCCTTATGTTGTGTGAGAAGATCCAGCTGAGAGACCTTTATGCTCGGTGCTTTGTGCTGAGCTGTTTGATTGGAGCTGTGTGTTGGATATTGAGTGTGTTTATTGGAAGCATTTCCCTTCTGATTTACAGGGTCATTGCTGAATATGAGAAGATGAGGTATAATTATCTGGGAGGGCAAAGACATTTATTTAATGTCTATAATGATTTTACCTGAAAGACCTGGCCTTTCCCAAAAGCCTGCATTTGGATTTGATAGTTTTGTCCAGTGCTGTATCTGATAGCTAAATTTGGGATGTGCAGTCTGAGTGAGTACAGTATAGCTAATTCTCCAGGATAAACCAGAACCTTCAATCAGTTACATTGGAGCAGCATTTTTCTCAGCTTCTTGCACTTTTAATAATTTTGGGAAAACGAGGGAGAAATTTAAAAATCTTCATTAAATTAATATTTCTCCTGTGTTTTTTTTATATTTTAACACATACCCTGAGGGTATGTTGATCAATCTTCACCAGTACAAGCTAATATGAATTGATAGCCAACTCCACTCAACTATCTTTTCCATTGTCCTCATGGTTCTTGGGAAGATGGGGGTCTGGGTGATGGATTTAAAATCGTCACATTATCAACTCCTGGTCACTATCCATATCCCTTCTGGAAACAGAACGTGTGTCATGGTCAAGTGTGGAAAAATAAAGACCTGCAAATGATTCCCCAAAGAGGGGAACAGCAGACTAGCACTCACTGTGGAACAGTCTGTAACTGAGGAATCAGCCCCTTCAGCAAAAGAGGAGAGTTGGAGGAAATCATGTTTCCTTTTCCTATTTTACAGAAGGATTGTACTGTACAATATCAGAGAATACAGAGAGGATAGACACCGCAGATAGTCCTGACCCAACAAACAACTGCACAACAGTAAGGCATCCACTCCCTTCACAGCATTGCTCGACACAGAGAAGATTGAGCAGGAAAACCATCATCTGGAAATCGGTCGGGTCAGGGGAACTTTGACATATCATCAGATCTGAAATTGGTTGGTTGTGCATAACATTCCATCAGAACCAACCTTTCCAAAGGTTATGAGTGATCAGTGAGGCTGAGAAGAAGTGTAAGTGGATTCCAGGTTTGGTGAGAGCTTTAATCATTCATCGAGCCTCATGAATCATTGACTCATTCCTGCAGGGGAGAGGCTGTTCATTTGTGAGGATGGTTTCACAGGCTCATGATCTCCTAATACACAAGGTATACCTGTTGTATAACTGGTAACACAAGGACTGTCACGTGGAAGAAAAGCCATTCAAGTGTGAAATGTGCAACAGAACTTTCACACAGTCATAAACACTTGTGAATCACCAACACATTCATACTGGGGAAAAGCCATTTAAATGTGAGGTGTGTAACAAGGGATTTACACAATTATCAGGTCTAATGAATCACCAGCCCATTCACACAGGGGAAAAACCATTCACCTGTGAAGTGTGCAACAAATTATTCTCCCAGTCATCGACCCTTCTTGTACACAAACGCATTCACACAGGGGAGAAACCATTCTGGTGCAAAGTATGTATGAAATCATTTTCAGATTCATCAACTCTCCACAGCACCAACGCGTTCACACAGGAGAGAAACCATTCATGTGTGACATCTGTGATAAACCATTCTCGTCGTCATCAGATCTCCGCATATACCAACGTATTCACACAGGAGAGAAACCGTTCATGTATGAGGTGTGTGACAAATCATTTGCATCATCATCATCAGATCTCTGTGTATACCAACGCATTCACAATGGGGAGAAGCCATTCAAATGTGAGGTCTGTAACAAATTATTCTCAGTCAGGGAACCTCCGCACACATCAACGCACCCACACAGGGGAGAAATTGTTCAGATGTAACCTATGTGGAAAATCATTCTCTGACTCAATGAGACTCCTGCTCCATTAGAGGATTCACACCGGCGAAAAACCATTTAAATGTGAGGTGTGTGATAAATTATTCTCAGTGTCATCAAGCCTCCGTGTACACCAACGTATTCACACTGGGGAGAAACCATTCACATGCATTGTGTGCAACAAATCATTCTCCAAGTTTCATCTTTTGTCTGTCTGGGATATCATGAGTTATGGGCAGCTCTTCATCTTGCTTAGCATGACAATTATTACAAACACTGCATTGGCTGATGTGGCCATTAATCTCATTGCTCATGTTTGGTCAGTACAACATTTCTCTTTCCTTCCTCAGACTAGACTCAGTGGTCATGTAACCTCCTTGTCCATCAGAGGATTCACACAAGGGGAGTAACCTTTGAAGTTTGACGTTTCTGATTAAAGTTTCATTATGACTTTGACCGATAAGGAAGAAATTCTTCAGGTGCGATTCCTCTGAACTCCCAAAGCCCAGCAGATTCACACTCGAGAAACTGAAGGGTGAGGTGTATGACCAGGCTTTCAAACAGTTAGTGTATGTCTTGGACTATCAACACACATAGAGAGAGAAAAACCCTTTTGGTGTGAGTTTTGTAATAATGTTTTCACACAGTTGCTGGACCTCCTGGAACATCAGTGAACCCACTTGGGAGACAGATCCTTCCAGTGTGATGTGGGTCAGGATTGTTTCACCTGATCCTCTTACCAAATACCAACATCACTACTTGGACTTGGAACTGGGTCACCTTCTCTCCAATTCTGTTTGAAGTAAGTAATGATGCTGGTACAGAGTGTGAAATTTTCCAGATTCATCATGATGCAACAACACAACATGCTCTGGAATCATCAACCCAGCAGAGACATTGAATCTGACGGACAAGTGTCTTGCTCAGAGCAAGCAAACTACACAATTAGTAAAACTATTCAAATGTTATGAAGTTGTGATGAAAGGATGGCCTGAAAAAGATGCACATCTATGCGAACCACTGAGTCTAGTCTGAGGAAGGAAAGAGAAATGCTCTACTGACCAAACATGAGCAATGGGATTAATGGCCACATCAGCCAATGCAGTGTTTGTAATAATTGTCACGCTAAGCAAGATGAAGAGCTGCCCATAACTCATGACATCCCAGACGATGATCAGGGGATTGGATAGGGTGGATAGTGAGAGCCTTTTTCCTCGGATGGTGATGACCAACACGAGGGGACATAACTTTAAATTAAGAGGTGGTAGTTATAGGACGGATGTCAGAGGCAGGTTCTTTACACAGAGGGTGGTGAGGGCGTGGAATGCCCTGCCTGCAGCAGTTGTGGACTCGCCTACTTTGGGGGCATTCAAATGTTCGGTGGATAGGCATATGGATGATATTGGAATAGTTTAGGTTAGAGGGTCCACTGGCTGGCGCAACACGGAGGGCCGAAGGGCCTCTACTGCGCTGTAATGTTCTATGTTCTATGTAGACAGATAAAAGATGAAACTTGGAGTAGACCTCTTCACTCTCACTGGAACTATTTATCTTATCACAGTTGACTACTATTCAGACAACTGGGAGTTAGACAAGCTGACATCAACAACTATTAGTGAGATTGTATAATACTGAAAACACAGTATTCAGTCACCATGACATTACTAACATTAGTGATAACAACCCTCAATTCACAAATGAAGAATTCAAACATTAATCAATAATTGGGAAGTTTACACATCATCTCTACGATATCTGGAAGTCGGCCATGGGGAGACTTGGGAAAGTTTGTATTTTTTTTAAAAGACATTTACCTCCAAGGTTTTGAACTTATTTTTCCAGTGGACCAGACAGAGAGGGGAGCGATTTTGGAGAGGAGAGTGGAAGGTAAGCTGAGTTTTGATTTTTAACTTTTTTGGTGTTTTCTTTTCCAGAGCAGCAGGAAACCAGAAGGTGGCTGTGGTGACACCTGGATAATTTTGTTTTACCCAATAAATTTGAACAGTGAGAAAACCCGAGACACTACATATGCAATGTCTCCCACCCTCCCTTCTCCTCTAACCTAAAAAAAAGACTCGATGTGAGAACAGGTAAGCTTTTTCTTTTTCTAACTCTTATCTTGTTGGGAGTTTGGATGGAGAGGATGACTTTAGGGCAGTTCAGTGCTCCCCTTGCAGGATGTGGGAGATAAGGGTCACCATTAGTGGCTCTGTTGACTTCAGCAGTGGAAGGTGCACCCAGCTTCAATTCTTCACAGACCACCATTAGCGAATTGGAACTGGAACTGGATGAACTTTGAATCATTTGGGAGACAGATGGGGTGATAGCAGTTATCAGGAAGTTGTAACACCTAAAAACGAAGCTAGCTGGGTGACAGTCAGGAGAGGGGAAGGGAAGGAGCATTCAGTGCAGGGATTCCCTGTGGTTGTTCCCCTCCAAAATAAGTATACCGTTTTGGATACTATATGGGGGAATGACCTTCCAAGGGTAAGCCACGGTGACCAGGTCTCTGGCAAGGATCGGGCTCTGGCTCAGAAGGGAAAGGGGGAGAGTAGGAGAGCATAGTAGTAGGGGACTTGATAGTTAGAGGCACAAACAGGTGGTTCTGTTGGTGCAAACGAGACTCCAGGATGGTGGTTTGCCTCCCTGGTCCCAGGGTCCTGGATATCTCTGAGTGGGCAGAAAGTATCCTAATAAGGGAGGGTAATCAGACAGATGTCATTGTCCACATTGGTACAAATGACGTAGGCAGTAACAGCAGGGAGGTTCTGCAAGAGCAATTTAGGGAATTAAGTAGAAAGCTAAAAAGCAGAATCTCTAGGGTAGCAATTTCTCGATTACTCCCTGTGACACGTGCTAATGAGGTTAGGAATAGGGAGATTGTGCAGCTGAACACATGGCTAAAGAACTGGTGCAGGAGGGAGGGTTTCAGATTCATGGATCACTGGGAAGTCTTCCAGAGAGGAAAAGACCTGCACAAGAAGGACGGGTTACGTCTGAACTGGAGGGACACCAATATCCAGGCTGGGAGGTTTGCTGGTGTGGTTCAGACAGGTTTAAGTTGATGTGGTGTGGGGGGGGTGGGTGGAGATCAGAACAATAGGTCAGCAAGTGCAGAGACTGATGACCAACACGGGGCCAGGACAAGGTTACCTAAGAGGATGAGCAACCTGGGGAAGGATGAACTTGTGGGCCTGGAGGTCTGGAGTGCATCTGCTTCAATGCAACTGGCAAGACAGATGCACTTAGAGCCTTAATGCATATGCAGAACTTGAATATAGTTGCAGTGACAGAGACTTGGTTAAAAGAACCAGCAGCTGGACATTCTGGGCTATAAATGTTTTAGGCAAGACAGAGGACGGGCTAGAAGAGATGGGGGAGTAGCAATAGTGGTTAGGGAGCATATTAGCAGTAAAGAGGGTAGACAATTTGGAAGGATCATGTAACGAGACACTGTGGGTAGAACTCAGAAACTGGAAGGACACAGTCACTGTGCTAGGGGTATACTACAGGCCTCCCAACAGCCCATGGGAAGTTGAGGAATGGCTATGTAAGGAGATTCTGGACAAGTGTCGAAAAACATAGGGTTATTGTCATGGGAGACTTTAATTTCCCTCATATAGACTGGTAATCCCTTAGGCTGGGGGTCTGGATGGGGAGGAATTTTTAAAATATGTCCAGGAAACTTCTTTGGAACAACATGTTGATAGTCCAACTAGAGAGGAGGCTATACTGGACTTAGTACTGGGGAATGAGCCCGGTCAGATCATCAAAGTTTCAGTGGGGGAATATGTGGCAAATAGTGATCACAATTCTGTAAACTTTCAGATAGTCATGGAAAAGAATGAGTGTTGTCCAATGGGTAGGGTGTTGAATTGGAAGAAGGCTAACTACAGCCGGATAAGGCAGGATTTGATGGCTACTGATTGGAAGAGGCTGTTTGAGGGTAAATCCACATCTGGCATGTGGGAGTCTTTTAAGGAGCAGCTGATAGGAATGCAGGACAGGCATGTGCCTGTAAAAAGGACAGACAGGAAAAGTAGAATTTGAGAGCTGTGGATAACCAGAGAAATTGTGGGTCTAATCAAAAAGAAAATAGAGACATACATACGGGTTCAAGCAGCTAAAAACAGATGAAGCACTAGAGGAATACAGAGAAAGTAGAAAAGAACTAAAACAGGGAGTTAGAAGGGCAAAAAGGGATCACAAAATGCCTTTGGCAGACAGGATTAAGGAGAATCCCAAGGCATTTTATACATATGTTAGTAACAAGAGTGTTGTCAGAGAAAGCGTTGGACTTCTCAAGAGTAAAGGAGGGGAATTATGCTTAGAACCCAAGGAAGTAGATAAGATCCTTAATGAATACTTTGCATCAGTATTCACAAAGGAGAGGGCACGTTGATTGGTAGTGTCTCAGAAGGATGTGTAGACCCATTAGAACAAATCACAATTGCAAGGGAGGAAGTATTAGGTATTTTAGGAAGCATTAAGGTAGACAAATGCCTAGGGCCAGCTGGCATCTGTCCTAGATTACTGAGGGAGACGAGATGAAATTGCTGGGCCTCTAACAGAAATCTTTGTTTCTTCATTGGACACAGGTGAAGGCCTTAGAGTATTGGAGGAGTATTGCAAATGTGGTCCCATTGTTTACAAAGGGTAGCGAGGATAACCCAGGTAATTATAGGCCAGTGAGCTTGACATCCATGATAGGGAAATTGTTGGAGAAAATTCTTAGAGATAGAAACTATACACATTTATAACTGAATAATCTCATTAGCAATAGACAACATGATTTTGTATGAGGGATGTCATGCCTCTCAAATTTGGTTGAGTTTTTTGAGGAGGTGACAAAAATGATTGACGAGGGAAGAGCCGTGGATGTCGTCTACATGGATTTTAATAAGGCACTTGACAGGGTCCCTCATGGCAGGCTAGTGCAAAAGGTTAAATCTCATGGGGTCAAAGCTGAACTAGCTAGACGAATTCAGAACTGGCTTGGCCATAGAAGATAGAGGGTTATAGTGGAGGGGTCTTTTTCTGATTGGAGTTCTGTGACTAGTGGTGTTCTGCAGGGCTCTGTACTGGGACCTCTGCTGTTTATGATATATATAAATGATTTGGAAGAAAATGTAGCTGGTCTGAATAGTAAGTTTGTGGATGACTCAAAGATTGCTGGAATTGTAGATAGTGATGAACATTGTCAGAGATTATAGCAGGATATAGATAGGCTGGAAAATTGGGCAGAGAAATGGCAGATGGAATTTAATCTAGATAATGCGGAGTGATGCATTTTGGTAGATGTAATGCAGAGGAGAACTAAATGACAGAACCATCAGGAGTATAGACATACAGGGATCTGGGTATGCAAGTCACAGATCCTTGAAGGTGTCAGCATGGATGGAAAAAGTGGTGAAGAAGGCATATGCATGCTTGCGTTTATTGGACAGGACATAGAGTATAAAAGTTGGTATATGATGTTGCAGTTGTATAGAACGTTGGTTAGGTCACATTTGGAATACTGCATCCAGATCCGGTCGCCACACTACCAGAAGGACATGGAGGCTTTGAAGAGAGTACAGAAAAGGTTTACCAGAATGTTGCCTGATATGGAGGGTATTAGTTATAAGGTGAGATTGAGTAAACTAGGGTGTTCCCCCTAGAAAGATGGAGGTTGAGGGGTGACCTAATAGAAGTTTATAAAATTATGAAGGGCATAGATAGGGTGAAAAGTTGGAAGCTTTTTCCCAATTCAGAAATGACAAACACAAGGGGTGCCAAATTTAAGGTGAAGTGGGCAAGGTTCAATACAGGTATGTGGGGGATGTTTTTTACAAAAGGGTCATGGGGGCCTGGAGTGCACTACCAAGCAAGGTGGTTGAAGCAGACACACTAGGATCATTTAAGAGTTATCTAGATAGCCACGGGAACAGACTGAGAATAGAGGTATACAAATGGATGGTCTAGTTAGGAACACATTATCGGTGCAGGCTTGAAAGACTAAAGGGCCTGTTCCAATGCTGTATTGTTCTTTGTATCCCCAGTAAAATAGAAAAGCTGAGACAGAGATGAAAAATGTCAAAGGGATCATTTAAAAATTGATTAGATCCAGCACAGATATGTACAAGATAATGTTAGAGTGGAGAAACACACCAGCTGAAGGCATGGAAAGTTGTCCAGTCCAATGATTAATGTCATGCTGCACTCAGACTATTCTCCCAACAGTGAGAAACTGCTGAGGCCAGAAGTACTAATAGGAGTGAATAACAAAGTGAAACTTCAGAAAGACAAAAATATTTTTGTTTCAGAAAGGCAAATTTCACTTTGATAAAGCTGCCACATCACTGACAGAGCTGAGAGTTGGAGAGCCAGTCGGAATGCAAACGTTCAACAGACTCAACAAACATCAGTTCCCTTGGCAAGTTAGGATGTGTGCAGAGAAGTTGTCACCTCAATCATACAAGATGTATCGTTACAACCACAGACATCTATGTGTAACTGGAGAAGCTGCTCCTTTACAGCAGACAGCTGATGAGGAAGATTTGATTTCACCAACTGAGCAATGAACTGAACAACTATCAGTCCCAGAGGTCAACTGTCTTTCAACAAATGCAGTGGATCAGCAGCAACAACTGTTACAACAACAACACACCACAGCAACAGCATTTCTTAAGGATGAACAGCCAACAATAATTCACACATGTACCATAAACAATTACTTGAACACTTGAAAGATTATGTGTACATAGAAGGTGACAAAATTAAAACAGACAAAAGAGAACAAATACATTTTTCTGTTAATGTGTGATAATTTTCTTTATGTACTCTGTGTGTGGGGTAATGTGTAAATGATAGTACATGGAATTTTTTTTCTTTTTTATGAATGGGGATGTTTGGATAAATCCTTTTATACACTGTTGATCCCATATTAATGTGATCTCTGATGTCATATGTAAGTAAATTTTGAGGGCAGTTACCATTTTACGTACCACATGGAACACTGTTTAAAATTCAAATTGTCCCAAATATTCCTGGAATAACACTATAGTTCTGAAGCTTGGGAAACTGACTGATAAAAAGGTGACTTTGAGCAGTAGATCAGGTGGGGATTTAAACTTGTCATTGTCCCATCTGAATAAAACCTCACTTATTGCAGCTGCTGTCTCAATTGCCAGAATCCTTATAGGGCAGAAGGAGGCCAGGTCCACCATGCCTAATCCATCTAACCTACACACCTTGGAAACCAGGGGGCAATTTATTATTGGCCAGTCCACCTAACCTGTACATCTTTGGATTATAAAAAGAAACTAGAGCATCCAGAGGAAACCCATACAGGTACGTGCAAACTTCAAGGCTGGAATTGAACCCAGTTCCCTGGTGCTCTGAGGCAACAGTGCTAACCACTGCCACTGTGCAACCCTGGTAAATTTTCATCTTTGGGGGCTTTCAAAATGACAAAATCAGTGTGAGATGTGTAGACTTGGATATGTTTGATAGCAGATCAGAAAAGTAAGATCCACAGCATTCAAGGCAGCAATAACATGCAGTTCTAGGTTCAGCAGAGAGACAGCAGCACAGAAAGAGAGATTATGTTTGGTAGATCAAAGGAGAGACTCTGTTCCTGTGCCTCCTATCTTTCTTCCTTTCCCATATATCTCCCCTACTCTATCCTCTTTCTCCTTATCCAATTCTATCCTCTCTGATATCCATCTTCCTTTCTCCTCTCTAGCAATCAGTAGGAATGCAACAGGTCTTTTACTGTGAATGAGTGCCCTCCTTACCTTGAACTTGTGATCTCTTGTGTTTGACAAATCAGGTAGTTTAGATAAGCAAAAAATGTCAATTTGATTGAGAATTATTTATATAGAAGATTGAAAAAATAGCTGGCAAACAAATAATTTGTTTAGGTTTATGAGTTATATATTGATGGAAACAAGTGTCAAAAAAGCAGGTAAATGACAAAACATTCAGCTTAGAATAAACCAAAGTAACAAAACATTTCAAAATGATTCATAAGGTGAATGTATCACACTTATTACATGTAGGTATGATGGACTGATGGAACTCAAATCTATACAGACTTATCCCCACTCGCTCACCATACTCATGATAATAGTCCTCCCAGACAAGAGAGTATAAACATTATCCATGATATTACTAAAGCATCCGTCATTTGAAGAGGATCTATGTAGTTCATATCACCAAACGAGTTACTTTGTCATATACAAAATTGTTCTTCGTTCCAGACATTACAGTGCATTTAATCCACAACTGATTCAGCCAAACAATGCGAAATCTGAATTTCCTCTGTCAAAGCTGTTCATTACTCCAGGACCATTCTGAAGAGAAAAAAAATAACCTGCAACTTTACCCTAAAACCAACTATGTTCTTGTGGAAGTTATGTTTCAGCTGTACAGAGCTCTGTTAGTTGATCTGGAGAACTGGATTCAGTTTTGGGCACCACACTTTAGAAAGGATATGTTGGAGAGAATGCAGCAAATATTCACTAGAATCTTCCTGTGGCTAAAAAGGTTAAATATGAGGACAGGTTGCACAGACACCTTGCATTCCTTTGAATATAGAATATCAATTGGTAATTTTATTGTTTTTTTACGATTAATCAGGATTATACAGTAATTTAACAGTATTCACCTACTTCCCTATTGTAACATTGCCCATTTCCAACATTCCCACTTGCCCCACGTTAGTCCATTTGTGTTGAAATCCTCATCCACACTTGTTGTTGCTTCCAGACTGGACTAGACCATTCCAATGTTGTCCTGTCCAGTTTCCCATCTTCCAACTTCCAGTCAGCTAAAACTCTGCAGTCGCTATCCTAATTCACACACATTTCATCCCTCTGCTTACTGAGCTACACTGCTTCCCAGTCCCCCAATACCTCCAATTTAAAATTCTCATGTTCAAATGCAAACTGTTCAATGGATTCACCCCTCTCCTATCTCTATCACCTCTAACCCCATTGCCCTTTGCGATGCCTGCATTCCTCCAATTCTGGGCTTTAGTACATCCCCCACTTGCTTTACTTCGCCATCGATGACTGTCTTCAGCCATCCAGGCTCCATGCTCATGAATTCTGTCCTTAAACCTCTCTGCATCTTTATCTCTCCTCCCTCTTTTAGGACACTGGACTGGAACTGAAAGCAGTATGATAAAAGTTGAGAGTTGTTTCTTTCTTGCTTTTAAAGATTATTCAATGGTTAAGAGTTAAACTGTTTCATTAGTTGGAGTTAAACCTGTGTTATGAATAAATCTTGTTTTGATTTTTAAAAATTCCTAATTTGTCAATGGAATTAGTCTTGAGGTGAAGCATCATTTCCTCACGTATGCTAAAATAAAAAAATTGTTTGGGCTTAGTCCAGCATCACAATGAGCTTTTGTAAAGATCCTTAGGGTGTTTTCTTAATTAAAGTAATGGAAGTTGAGTTAGGTATACATAATATACCTTGGGGCTTCTAATCTGGCACATTAACAAAAATTGGGGGCATGTCCAGTTTTAAAAACTATAATTGTTTATCTTGGGATTATTGAATTTAAAGATAGTGGGCATTGAGGAAAAAGCTTTTTTCCCAAGTTGCATTCAGTTAGTTTAAATAGGGAATATCTTATGGGAAAATGGCTCTTTCAGTGGCTACAGATTTAGTAAGAGTGGAAGAAGTCACTGGAGTGGTTTACAAAAGATGGTTAAAACAAAACTTTTGGAGTTGACAAACCAGCTGAAATGACTTTTCCTGAGAGTGAGGAAGGATGAGATAATTTCAGCAATAGCTCAGCATTTAAATTTGCCAGGAAAACAGTTTGAATCATTAGAATTTGTTAAAATTCAATTACAAATAAAACAGTTGCAACAAGCAAAAGAATTGAGACAACTTGAACTGGAGAAGGAAATGAGACAGCATGAATTAGAAGTAAAAGAAAGAGAGTGGCAAAAGAAACTGAAAGAGAGGTAGAAAAGTAAGCAGAAAAGTAAAGAGAGTAGTATTGTCAGGACAAAAGGAAAGAGAGGAAAGAACAAAAGACAACCCCTGAACTTCAGGAAATGGAAATAAAATTTCAACTTAAAATGGCGAAGAGCAGAAACAGCAGATGACTTTAAATTGTTTCATAAAAATCAAAAGTTTAGTTTTCAATGTCCAATTTCAAACTGTGTAGGGTAATAACTGAGGAAAAATCCATATGCTCAAGGCAAAGGACGTCTTGATGGAGATAGTAAGGACATTTTGCCACAGGTTAAAAATGAAACATGAGGGTGGAAGAAAAATTAGAAATCGTAGGTGTTTTCACTATAATAAAGTTGGACCCACAAAGCCGCAGTGTTGAGTCTTAAGAAAAATACTGGAAAGATAGATATGGTAAAACAGGATAAGTCAGTGGGGTTTGTTAAATTGTCAAAAGAAACCATGGTTGAAGCTGAAGAAATGCAAAAGAATATACAGCATGTTCAGAGATTGGTTGATAAGCAAGTGCCAGATCTCTTTTAAAGACTTTATTTATGTGGGTAAGATTTACTCACATATACAAGGAGGAGTAGATAAAAAAAAGCTGAGGTCTTAAGAGATCCAGGATTAAGTTAACCCTTAATGGTGAGAGATGAGGAGATATGTAGTTCAGAAGAAGTATTGCCAGAAAAGGTGGAAATAAGTGAAATTAATATAAAAAACAGTAGTGTTTCATTATGTAAAATAAGGTTGGAGAGTCCAGTGAAAAGTAAAGATGCGCTTTGTACCAGTTTGCATTTAATGTAAAGTTTTACCCTCCAGATCCTGCCCACATCTCTGAAGATATCAAATCACTATGATTTATTTACAACCATGACAATGGAACTGGACTTGGTCTAACTTGTCTCTTTGCCTCGGATCCCGCAAACATTTATTTTTGTGATCAGATTGCAATGCAAGACTAATAATTGTGAGATTCTACAAACACTCGGCAAGTGAAAGTAATTGAATTTTTTTTCAAAGGCAACTGTGTACAAGGGACTACAATTATCTCCTTATTCTTCAATCCTGAGGGTCAAATTTCAGAGCTCAACCATCAATCTCCAATCGCTGTTCTTCAACCATCACAACACAAGTTTGAACTCGTGCTCCAATTCCGCAGAATGTGGGTTTGGATTCACATACAACCATCTCTGCGATCTTGGCCCTGCACTCCACCTCATTCCATGCTCTGAATTTGCGCTCAACTGCCCTATAATCATGTTCTGCTGCAGTACCGCATTCTTCCTCCCCCTTCAGTTCTTTATAATTTATGAGCAGACAACTATTTACAGAAATGAACAAAAAAAATTTTAAAAATGCATGAGTAAATACAGTACAGTCTCTCAAATTTCAAACAATTGAAACAAAGATTCCTGAATTCTTTGAGAACATCTCAGCTCTCTGGTCAGCTCTGCCTTAGTTGAAGTAGCAATGTCTCAGGTAGCAGTTGGTTGGTCATTTTTCAGTTTCAGGAGATGCACTGGTGCATATAGGATTTAACACTTATGGAAGTGATTTTTATCCATATTTTAACATGTTTGGTCATTTACCAGACCTGGGTTGGGATTCTCCCTCTCCATTATAGATAAGAAACTAGCCATCAGGTATGAGACACTCTCTGTGTTGCTGTACATAGTGCAGGTCTGGCTCATTTACCACTCCTTTACTATGGAATTCACCCAAACCATTTTCTATTTGAACTGGGAATCAACTATGAGCCCAATGTCACTCCAATCCTGATGGCCCCCTTTGTGTGCATTAAGCTCTGTGTAGATTCTCGATTTGCAAACACCATTATTTTCTGTGGTTCTACTGTGCCTAGTGTTGTGAAGGATAGGTCTGGCTGCACTACCATAGAATGCTGCAGGTTGTTGGACTGTGCCGTGCTACTTGTCATCCATTGTGGAAAAGTTTATGTAGAAAAACATCTTTGACCACAAGTCAATCAGGCAGTGGTCCGCATTAAATGGCTTAGAGACTCTATGGAAAAAGGAGATGATGGATCCTGTCAGCTGGTTCCCTGAGCAGACTGTCAGAATCATCAGGCAGAATGCCTTATCACCAGAACTTTCAAAGAAGCACCAAGATCCATCAGATCCTAGATGTCTCATCCCATCTGCATGTTGCCCTCAAGGTGACTGAGATGGCAAAGAGATAGTCGTAGACTTCCTTGTGGAATATCGCAAACATGTGGAGAAAAATGAGGAGGTTTATGTCAGGGTTCATCCCAAGCTCTGTGGGCTATTCCCAGGGTTGCACTCCAAGACGAACATCAGATGTTGCTGAAGGATCATAAGAGACACTGTTTGGTCTGCAATGAAGATTACATGTATGTCAATTGTACTGAAGCATCTAGGAATGTAACTTATTCTACATTTGCACCACTTGTAAGGACCATTTTAAAATGTCTCTAATGCTTCTTTCTCAGAGTATTACTTGATGTATGTAAAGAACCTGAATGTTATTGTACTGAGTGTGATAGTGTTTGTAATGTTCTTGAAGAGATTTTATAAATAAAGTATTTTTGAAAAAAAAGTCCGGACAGCTCTTTCTGCTAAGACAGGCTGGATGATAGGGTGTTGTGCACACGTGTTTATTCTATTATTTATCATAAAGTGCTGAAACTGCTACTGTAAAGGCAGTGTCATTTTAGAGACCGAAAACTTAGCAGGCCATCCATAGTGAATATTTGTAATAGTTTTTCAATCATTGCAGACGATTTTTTTTTAAATTTCATGAATATCAAGCCATTTGAAATGGGAAATGGCAATAATTAGGAATACAATGCCCATAAAAGGAAGAGTGAAATCCACATGTAAATTCAGCCAGATTACTTGCACGAGTGCAAGTGATCTGAAAGAGACAGTGCTGCTGGGCAATTGACACTGATCACAATGCTGTACTAAATTCTGAATATCTTTATCAATGCCTGGCCGCCAAATACAATTTGTTGTGAACATATTCACTTTAGTCTGAGCTGGATAAACAATGTAAAATTCCAAAATTGTGAAGTTCCTCTTGCTGGGCTAGGAATCACTCACTACTCTAGATCTCCACAGAAACTTTTGATTTGATTTATTGTTGTCACATGTATTAGTATACAGTGAAAATATTGTTTCTTGCACGCTATACAAGACATGCAATACAAAGAGAAGGAAAGGAGAGAGTGCAGAATGTTACAGCAGGGAAGAAACTATTTGTGAGTCGGTTGTGTGTCCTCACAGCCCAGTCACTCATTGTAATCAGCTCTAGCATGAGTGGTAACAAATTGTACAAATTCTTCTTTGACCTAGGGATGAATTGAATATCGTGACGCTCTCACGTTGTGACTTTTTGGTTAACTATTAGGCTTTTTCTGGAGTTTCACTTGAACTCCCTTCATTGAGCCAAGTATCTCTTCAAATACACTCTTGTAATTATCCAAAATGTGCTGTAAGTCTATTTTAACATTGGCCAATCCGTTAACAGAACTTCAGTTAAGCTTTATTTCTCTAACCATGATCTTGCAAATAAAGCTGGACATGTACCGCGGATCATCTGGAGAGGTAACTGTGTTGTTTGTCAACTCTACATTGGTACTTTAACAGCACAATCCCATGTGTGTCCTTAAAATCACATCAGTTGATTGATCTTAAAAGAAATGCTTCAGTTTTTTTTGGCATGCAATCTCAGGAAGTAAAGATACTACTACACTTATCAATTTCCATCATAATATCCAATAAAAACATAAAATGCCAGAAAAGGCCTGACAGCATCTGTGGGGAGAGATCCATCATAATATGTTGTCCACTTAATGCTGGAATCATCCAGAATATATGTGGTTCACCCAGTATGGATAAATTGTTCAGTTGGAACACATCATATTTTTGGGCGTCACTTCTTCAAAGTCGGAATCCTTTTCTTCAATGTTATAAATTCTTTTTGTAGAATGCAACTTGTTCTTTTTGGAAGTATCCAGATTCTTCTAAACCACAGAATATAATCCCTCCAGTGCAGAAAGTGCCTTTCAAATCTGCACCAACTCGCCATAAAATCATCTCACTCCCATGCTATCCCCGTAGCCACCCTAACCTACGCATCTTTGGCAATTTAACATTGCCAATCCACATAACCTTCATATTTTTGAATTGTGGCAGGAAACTGGAGCATGCAAAGGAAACCCATACAGATATGGGGAGAACATGTGAACTCCACACAAACAGTCCACGAAAGTTGGAATTGAACCTGGATCCCTGACGCTGTGGGGCAGCAATTCTAACCACAGTGTCACCATGCCATCCATTCTGAATGATCTCAAGGGAAACTGGCTTCGACAAAGCTTTTACCACAATTCTTTCATTGACTAGCAACTTTGCAGCTTTGCCCCAGCATTCACTCGCTGAATGGCTTATTTTGGCACATCTGTGACATGCTCATTGCTGTTTTGATTTCTTATTGGCAATTCCTAACTTGTGGATCTTCATTCTTGTACCAAATTGTGAAGCCTTTTTAGCAGCAATTCTATTGACACTGCGATTTCTACTGCTGTTTTTAAAGTCAAAGCATCTTTAGTAAGCAATCTTCTTTGAACTGCCTCATTTTTGAGACCACAATCTAGACTATCTTGAGTAGGATCTTTCTGGACTAATCAAACTCCCAAAGTTTTGCCAGCCTTTTTAAGGTTGCCACAAACTAAGCAATGCTTTCTCGTTCCACTTGATTCGTTCAGTGGAACCTGATCTGTTCTGCGATGGCCAATGGCTTTGGGAACATCACTCCTACATACACAGTTTTTGGTTTATTATTTCTACTCGCTCCCTCCAGTTTCAAATACATGCCTTGGTTTCTCCAAACCATCCAATAGTAAAGGTGACTAAGGATTGTCTGCCCAGTCCCAAAGAACATCATCTCGCTGTTGCCACGCTTTAACTTTGCACCCAAAGCTAGAATCTCTAGAAGTCAGAAAAAGGCATTCTGCCCACTGAGCCTATACTGACAACAATCCCACCCAGACCCCATCCCATGACCCCATGTATTTACCCTGCTAGTCCCCCTGACACTAAGGGGCAATTTGGCATGATCAATCCACCTAACTTGCACATCTTTGGACTGTGGGAGGAAACCAGAGTGCCCAGAAAAACACATGCAAACACTAGAGAACATATAAACGCAAGGATGGAATTGAGCTCCTTGCGCTGTGAGGCAGCAGTGCTAATCACTAGGCTACCGTGCCGCTGCTAATTCAAACTGGTCACAGATGTTGTTGAGTCTGCACACTGACAGTGGTTCTGAGAAGAAGCTGGCGATGCTGTTCATGTTCTGGGAGACTTTGACCTAAATGCATCCACAACCTGGGATTGTCACCCTTCTTATCTGGAATCCTCTCTGATGGACTCGGCAAAGGATTTATACAACACCCCAAACAGGAGGGGAGAGAGAGGGCAGCCATGCCTGATTCTGATTTAATCGGAAAGCTTTCTGATTCTCAAACATTGGTTGAAACTACACTGCTGATGTTGCGCAGAGCGGTTGTATCCAATTTCACAATCTCTTCCCAAACCCCATTTTGAGGGACATATCTGTGGGGGGTGTGCAATACTCTGTCAAAGGCCTTCTCCTGGTCCAGGCTGATGAGGCAGATATCCACATCCTTGGGAACAGGTCTGGTCAGGGTTGATCACTGACTCCAGAACAGAACTGACCCAATTGGCAATGACTTTGGACAGAATTTTATTGCCCACGTTCAGCAGTGAAATGGATTGCCTTTCTTCCCTTTCTCCCTTCCACTTGTAGATGTCTTTCCTCATGAATTCTTACATGATCCCAGCCAGAAGCACATCCTATATACTTCCTGGAGGTCTGGGCTGATCCAGTCCTACAGGGAAGACTACAACACAACCAGTAACCATCACTTCCAGGAGTTTTACTCTAATCAAAGGAGTTGAGGGCCTTAGTCAACTCATCCAGTGTTACTGGTTTGTCCAGGCTCTCTGCCACTTACTGTCTTCTGTGATAGAGGACAGGAAGAACTGGGAAGCTGTGCTGTCTGTGAGCTTCATATCATATGATCCGGCATAGAATGAATTGCTGATGCTTGAAGTGTCAGACTGCGATAACTTTACTGAGCCATCTTCTTCCCACAGGCCGCTAATCGCAGAGACAGATGCCTTACAGAAGGCTACTAAATAAACTAAGAGCCAATGGTGTGAAAGGTAAGGTCCTGGCATGGATAGAAGATTGGCTGTCAGACAGAAGGCAGAGAGTGGGGATAAGGGGGTCCTTTTCAGGATGGCAATCAGTGATGAGTGATGTTCCACAGTGTTGGGACCACAATATTTCATTATATACATTAATGATTTGGAAGAAGAAACTGAGGACATGGTTGCTAAATTTGTAGATAATACAAAGCTATGTAGAGTGACAGTTGTATTGAGGAAATGGGAAAACTGCAGAATGACTCGGACAGGCTAGGAGAGTGGGCAAAGAAGTGGCAGATGAAATACAATGTGGGAAAGTGTAAGGTTATGCACTTGGTAGGAAGAATAGAAATGGATTCAGAAATTTGAAACACAAAGGAACTTGGGCATCCTGGTTTCTAATCAATAAACTTTGATACCATTTGCTGATGTGATATTTGAGTCATTGACTGCTGGTTATATCTGTCAAACTCAGTTTGAAAGGGAAATTTGGGGTTCTGATAATAGGCAGTACAAAGTTAAATTAAATTAATCTAAAATATCAAAATACACTTTCTGAAATTCATAATGGTATGAACATTCATACAAATGTGCAAATAAAGAACAGGCCACTCAGCCCTTCAAGCATTCTGCAACATGGTGCCTACAACTCCATAAGCTTTCAGCCCCTTATCAATAATATTTATTTATTCATTCATGGGAGTGGACATCGCTAGCTGGGCAGCATTTATTGCCCATCCATGAGGGTATTTTAAGAGTCAACCACATTTCTGTGAGTCTGGAGTCACATGTGGGCCAGACCAGATAAGGATGACAGATTCCTTTCCCTAGGATATCCATGAACAAGTTGGGTTTTTAACAACAATTGATAATGATTTCATGGTCAACATTAAACTTTTAATTCCAGACTTCTTTATTGAATTCAAATTTTGCAATGGTGAGATTTGAACCTAGGTCCCCTGGCTTGTGAATCCAGTGACAATATCACTATGCCAATATGTCCCCTTTTGAGGAAAAGAGTTCCAAAGACTCTCAATCCTCTCAATAGATTCCTTCTCAGCTCTGTCCCAAATGTGTGACCCTGACTTTTAAATCATGACCCTTAATTCTAAAAGAAGAGGAAATACCGTCTCAACATCTACCTTATCAATACCTCCCCCAGAAATTTAGATTTTGCAATCTCAGCACTGGTGTTGTCAATAGTTGTTTGATGTGAGTGAAAACTGCTTCTTGTTCTGTGTTGCAATGCTCCTGAATATCCTTTTCTATGTGATTGTGTGAACATTCACACTCTGACAACAGATTGGCAAAAATTTGGTGAGATAGTACCCATGTGAGTACTGATATTGTGATTTACTGATATTCCAAGAGATGCAACAACTATGTGAAGGATTTATTACAGAACTTGCATAAATAGGATTTCTCCCATGTGTGAATAGTGAATATGCTGATGGGCCAGATGATATACTGACTGTGTATGGTTTCTGACCAGTGTGGATCCTTCAGTATATAGGAAGGCAAAAGTCACAAAGTTCTCAGCTCAAATCGTAAGGTAGTCCCGTGTGATTCCTCTGATGGACCTGGAGGTTCCATTACTGTGAGAATGAACTCTTACACACTTTACGCCTGAAGAATTTTTCCCCTGTGTAATGTATTGGTGTGTCAGCAGCCTCGTAGATATTGCAAAAAATTGATCACAAACTTCACACTTTAAGGGTTTCTCCCTCTGTACGACTCCTCTAATGGATCTGGAGGCTCCATGAGCTTGAGAATGATGTGTGCAACAAATCACAGGTAACTGGTTTCTCCCTGGTGGTAATGCATTGTTGTATGCAGAGCCACAATGATGCTGAGGAAGGTTTGTCATACATCTCTCACCACTGTGAGTCTTCTGATGGAACAGGAAGAAGTCTTGAGTCAGGGAATGCCAGGTTACACTTAAATAGTTACTCCCCTGTATGATTGGGGTGGTCTGCATAGAGGTTTGATGATCAGGAAATGATTTCTTACGCTTGAACAGTTTATCCCAGGTGGGAGGTGGTGTGTGTAGAGGTTCGCTGACCACAAGGATGATCTTTCACACAACTCACAGGTCAATGATTTCCTCCCTGTGTGAATGATTTGATGTCTATGAAAATTTGATGAGTCAAAGAATCTTTTATCATGCACCAGTGAGTAGATTATCCTCTTTGTAAATGTTTTGGTGTACATAGAGATGAGCACAAAAATAATTTGATACCACTCTGAAGAGTGTGAAAGTCCCCAATTAGTACATTCCTTGTAATAAACATATCATTTAATCTCATAATCCTGTCTAAAAAAAACTTGCACTGATTTTCATAATCCCACTTGAAGTGGGACTATGAACCACTTATCTAGGAGGTGCAAAGACACATTTATTGAAATGCCTTTTATTGTCTTCTTTAAAGATTTTACCTGAAGCCTAGACTTGGATTTGCTCAGTGCTGTGTGTGATAGCTGAATTTGGGATTTGCAGCCTGAACAAAGGCAATGTATCTAATTTCGCAGGATAAACCAGAACCCTTCAGTCAGCTACACTGAAGCAATATTTTCCTTCATTTTCAGCACTTCCTGCCCAATATGTTTTCTTCAAATAAGTTGAGTAAAACACAGGGAAAAACTTAACAATCTAAATTGAATTAACATTTATCCTGTGCTAAAACATAAAATTTTTCCCTCCAGTGATAAGATAAAGACTGCTTCCAGTTGGCAGTCCAGACAGCTTCAAACTAAACAGCAACCAGCAGAATTCGCAACATGAAGAGGCACAGAAATATTGTTTTTCAGTCTGGAGTCCACAGTTCCTAACTAAAACTTAAAGTGAATTCTGCATTCCTCTGTGAAGAAACCACCTGACCTTGACTTGTCAATCAACCTTCACACAACACTTCAAAAAGGATCATAAACTCATAAAACTCCAGGACGTTCCATTAGGCCCAAATTAAAATAAGTAAAAAACAATTTAAGCAGCAATAAATGTTTTCTGTTCTATGTTAAACAGAAAACTGAACAGCATTAATGACCTAAGTCTAGCTATAGTCTTCAATAAATCACTTTGAACCACTCTGTGACTTTGTCTGGTTATTTAAGGGGAATGGTAGTTATAACTATGTTGACAATCAAAGTAAGAAACAAGCCCCACAATAATTCTGATTATGGCTGATCATCAAATTCAATACTTTTGATCCCTTCAGCTCCAAGAGCTATATCCAATTCTTTCTTGAAATCACAAAACATTTTGGCCTGAACTACTTTTTGTGGTAGTGAATTTCACAGATTGACCACACTGGGATGTGACACTACTATGCCTTTTAGGATTTTATTTTTAGTCACGTTCTCTGTAGTTATAATCAGCTTTGTTTTCTTTTTCATTGCGCACTGGCTGCCTGCCTCGATAATCTTTTATTGCTGCTTAAATTGTTTTTTACTTATTTTAATTTGGGCCTAATGGAAAGTCCTGGAGTTTTATGAGTTTATGACTCTTTTTGAAGTGCTGTGGGAAGATTGATTGACAAGTTAAGGTCAGGTGGTTTCTTCACAGAAGAATGCATAATTCACTTTTAGTTAGAAACTGGTGGACTCCATTCTGAAAAGCAGTATTTCTGTGTCTCTTTCTGTTATACTGGGAATTCTGCTGGCTGCTGTTTAGTTTGAAGATGTTTAGACTGCTGACTGGAAGCAGTCTTTCTTATCTCTGGAGGGAAAATTTTGCTGTTGATAATTGCTAGTTTGATGCCAGCACTGGCATTACCTTTACCTCAAGCTGCTGGAAATTTCCAGAACTGAGAAGCCAGAAATTTCAATTCTTGAACCAAAGAATTGAGTTACAGCATCACATGAGCAATCTTATTTTCTGTGCTAAACCTGGGAAGGTTTGTTGTGTTGGAACATTTGTGTTGGAACATTTATTTGTTACAATTATACCGTATTTTTTTTTTGTTTATAATTGATAAAAGTTTTGCTAATTTTCTTTCATGTATTTACTATAGTCTTAATTTAACTTTGTTTAATAAAAGCTCCCTAGTGGGTCATTTAACTCAACATGAAGTGAAACATCTTTTGTTTACCCTAGCCAAATTCAATGGACTTGAAGCAAAACTTATGGACTAGGCTGACTTCATAAAATACCTTGGTGTTTCTGATCTGGATTTTCAAGTTTGCCGATGACAATATTGTGGTGGATCAGATCTCAAACAATGATGAGATGGAGTACAGGAAGAAATAGAAAATCTACTGAATTGGTGCAATGACAATAATCTCTTCCTCAACGTCAACAAGATGAACGAGATAGTCATTCAGGAAGCACAATGGAAGACATACCCCTGTCTATATCAATGGAGATGAAGTAGAAAGGATCGAGAGCTTTAGGTTTTTGGTATCCAGATCACCAACAATCTGTCCTGATCTCTCTATGCCAACACTACAGTTAAGAAAGCTTGTCAATGCCTCTACTTTCTCTGAAGACTAATGAAATTGGATTATGAGGTTAGACTGAATAGGCTAGGTTTGTACTCTTTGGAGTTCAGAAGGCTGAGAGGGGATCTTATGGAGACATATAAGATAATGAAGGGGATGGATAGGGTAGAGGTTGAGACACTTTTCTCATTTAGCAAAGACAGCAGGACTAGAGGGCACAGCCTCAAGATTGGGGGTGCCGGTTCAAATTAGAGTTGAGGAGGAATTTCTTCATGCAAAGGGTGGTGAATCTTTGGAAGTTTCTGCCTGATGAAGTGGTGGAGGTTTCCTCGCTGAATATGTTCAAGTCAAGAATGGATAGGTTTTTGATTGACAAGGGAATTAAGGGTTACGGGAAGAAAGCGGGAAAGTGGTACTGAACCACTACAGATCAGCCATGATCTTATTGAGTGGCAGGGCAAGCTCGAGGGGATGGATGGCCTACTCCTGCTCCTATTTCTTATGTTCTTATGAAATTTGGAATGTCCACGATGACTCTTACCAGCTTTTATAGATGCACCATAGAAAGTATTCTTTTTGGTTGTATCACAGCTTGGTATGGCTCCTGATCTGTCCAAGACCGTAAGAAACTGCAAACGGTTGTGAATGAAGCCCAGTCCATCACTCAAACCAACCTCCCATCCACTGACACTGCCTACACTTGCTGCTGCCTCAGAAAAGCAGCCAGCATAATTAAGGATCCTATGCACCTCGGATATATCTCTTCCACTTTCTATTGGGAAAATGATAAAGGTCTGAGCACGTGTACCAACCGACTCAAGAACAGCTTCTTCCCTGCTGCCATCAGACTTTTGAATGGATCTACCTTGCATTTAAGTTGATTTTTCTCTACACCCATCTATGACTGTGACACTACTCCTTTCCTTCTCTATGTACCCTATGCTTTGTCTATATAGCGTGCAAGAAACAATATTTTTCCCTGTATACTAATACATGTGACAATAATAAATCAAAACAGGCAGAAGAAATTTCTCCTCTCCTCATTCCTAAAAGACTATTACCCCTTATTCTCAAACTATGATCTCTAGCTCTGGACTCCCCCAGCATCAAGAACATTCTTTCTGAATCTACTCTGTCTAACCCTGTTAGAATCTTAAAAGTCATAGAGATTTACAACATGGGAACAGGCTCTTCAGCCTACCTTGTCCATGTTGCCCTTTCTTTTTTTAAAACCCAATTACCCACATTTGGTTCATATCTCTCTAACCCATCTTATTCATGTAACTATCTAAATGCTTTTTAAAAGACAAAGTTGTACCTGCCTCTACTACTACATCTGGCAACTTGTTTCAGATACCCACCACCCTCTGTGTGGAAAAAACTGCCCCTCTGGACACTTTTGTATCTCTTCTCTGTCACCTTAAACCTATGTCCTCTAGTTTTAAACTTTTGGGAAAAGATATCAATATCTAGCTGATCTGTGCCCCTCATTATTTTATAGGCCTCTATAGGATCACCCCTCAGCCTCCTATGCTCCAGAGAAAAAAAGTCCTCATCTATCCAGCTTCTCCTTATAATTCAATCCATCAAGTCCCCATAGCATCCTAGTAAATCTTTTCTGCACTCTTTCTAGTTTAATAATATCCTTTCTATAATAGGGTGATCAGAATTGCACACAGTATTCCAAGTGTGACCTTATCAATGTCTTGTACAACTTCAACAACACATTCCAACTCTTGTATTCTATGTTCTGACCAATGAAACCAAACATACCGAATGCTTATAAGTATCTATGGGATCTCTCCTCAATCTTCTAAATACCAATTAATATAATCCTAACCAAGTTAGTCCCACCTCTTATAACAGTCCTGACATCCTAGGAATTAGCCTAGTAAACCTTTGCTGCACTCAAGCAATGTTGTTCCTCAAAATTGCACTCATCAACATCTTATGCAACTGCAATAAACACCCTATTCATAGAACATAGAACATAGAACATTACAGCACAGAACAGGCCCTTCGGCCTTCGATGTTGCGCCGACCAATATAAAAAGCAATGCCCCTCCAAACTAAACCATTCCCTTCTCTTCCATATACTTATCAACTAACCTCTTAAACGCCACCAAACTTGGCGCATCTACAACTGCTGCAGGCAGGGCATTCCACTCCCAAACCACCCTTTGGGTAAAGAACCTACCTCTGATATCCGTCCTATAACTATCACCCCTTAATTTAAAGCTGTGTCCCCTCGTGCTAGCTTTCTCCATCCTAGGAAAAAGGCTATCACTGTCCACCCTATCTAAACCTCTAATCATCTTATATGTTTCGATCAGGTCCCCTCTTAGCCGCCTCCTTTCTAACGAAAACAACCTCAAATCCCTCAGCCTCTCCTCATAAGACCTGCCCTCCATACCAGGCAACATCCTGGTAAACCTCCTCTGTACCCTCTCCAATGCCTCCACATCTTTCTTATAATGTGGGGACCAGAACTGCACACAATACTCCAAGTGCGGCCGCACTAGAGTTTTGTACAGTTGCAACATGACGTTGCGGCTCCGAAATTCAATCCCTCTACCAATAAAAGCCAAGACTCCATATGCCTTCCTAACAACCTTCTCGACTTGACTGCCTACTTTCAGGGATCTATGCACATACACACCAAGATCCCTCTGTTCATCTAGACTACTAAGAATCCTACCATTTGCCCTACACATTTATTATTTCTGCCATAGTGCATTACCTCACACTTTTCCACATTAAACTCCATTTGCCACCTCTCGGCCCAGCTCTGCAACTTGTCCAAGTCTCTCTGCAAACTATAACACCCCTCTTCACTATCTACCACTCCACCGACTTTAGTGTCATCTGCAAATTTACTAATCCATCCTTCAATACCCTCATCCAGATCATTTATAAAAATTACAAACAGCAGGGGCCCCAAAACAGACCCCTGAGGTACACCACTTGTCACCGAACTCCACGATGAATATCTCCCATCAACCACCACCCTCTGTCTTCTATCTGCTAGCCAATTCCTAACCCAATTAGCTAAATCACCCTCTATCCCATACATCTGCATTTTCTGCAGAAGTCTTCCATGGGCCACCTTATCAAACGCCTTACTAAAGTCCATATATACCACATCAACCGCCTTACCCCCATCCACCTCCTTAGTCACTTTTTCAAAAAATTCAATGAGGTTAGTAAGGCACGACCTACCCTTCACAAAACCATGCTGACTATTTCCAATCAATTCATTACTCTCTAAATAAGTATAAATCCTATCCCTAATTATTCTCTCCAATACTTTGCCCACCACAGAAGTAAGACTCACTGGCCTATAATTCCCTGGAAGGTCTCTCTTCCCCTTCTTGAACAATGGGACCACATTCGCTATCCTCCAGTCCTCCGGAACCACACCCGTAACCAACGAGGACCTGAAGATCAGAGCCAGAGGCTCTGCAATCTCCTCTCTTGCCTCCCAGAGAATCCTAGGGTAAATCCCGTCCGGCCCAGGGGACTTATCCAACTTCAAACCCTCGAGAATATCTAGCACATCCTCCCTATCTACTTCGATACCTTCCAGTTTGCTACCCTGTACCTCAGTGTTCTCCATAACTACATTTACATCACCCTGCGTGAATACCGAAGAGAAATATTTATTCAGTACCTCTCCAATCTCCTCAGGCTCCACGCACAACTTCCCACTGCTGTCTATGACTGGCCCTAATCTTGCCCTAACCAATCTTCTATTCTTAACATATCTAAAGAAAGCTTTAGGATTCTCCCTAATCCTATCAGCCAAAGTCTTCTCATGTCCTCTCTTTGCTCTCCTCAATTCCCCCTTTAGCTCCCTCCTGGCTAATCTATAGCTATCCATTGCACTAACCGAGCCTTCAATCCTCATCCTGACATAAGCCTCCTTTTTCCTTTTAACCAGCAAATCAACTTTTTTCGTACACCAAGGTTCTCTTACACGACCATTTCCTCCTTGCCTGACAGGGACATACTTATCAAGGACCCGCAGCAGCTGCTCCTTGAATAAGCTCCACATTCCAGATGTTCCCAGTCCCTGTAGCTTCCTAGTCCAATCTATGCACCCTAATTCTCTCCTGATGGCCTCATAATTACCCTTCCCCCAGCTATAACTACTGCCCCCAGCTTCATACCTATCCCTATCCATCACTAAGGTGAACGTAACCGAATTGTGGTCACTATCACCAAAATGTTCACTAACTTCCAAGCCTAACACCTGGTCTGGCTCATTGCCCAGCACCAAATCCAATGTAGCCTCACCTCTAGTTGGCCTATCTACATACTGAGTCAAAAAACCTTCCTGCACACTTTGTACGAAAACTGACCCCTCTAACGAGCTAGAGCTATAGCTATTCCAATCAATATTAGTAAAGTTAAAGTCCCCCATAACAATTACCCTATTACTTTCACTCCTGACCAGAATTGACTTTGCAATCCTTTCCTCTACCTCTCTAGAACTTTTAGGAGGTCTATAAAAGACTCCCAACAGGGTGACCTCTCCTTTCCTGTTTCTAATCTCAGCCCATACTACCTCAACAGACAAGTCCTCATCAAACTTCTTCTCTGTCACTGTGATACAGTCTTTGACTAATAATGCCACTCCTCCCCCCCTTCTACCTCCTTCTCTACTCCGACTAAAGCATTTGAACCCTGGAACCTGCAACATCCATTCTTCACAAATCCTCTTGCTATACTGCCTTCTTTACTGCCTGCTGTACCTGCGTGCATACTTTCAGCGACTGATGCATGAAGCTACTAAGATCTCACTAAGTATCCTTCTTTCTCAATTTACACCCATTTCAAATAATAATTTGCCTTCCTACTTTTGCTACTAAGGTGAATAACCCCATTTATTCACATTATACTGCATCTGCCATGCATATGCTCACTCACTCAGCATGTCTAAATTATGCTGAAGCTTTCTGCATCCTTCTCACAGTTCACCCTCCCACTCAACTTTGTGCCATCTGCACATTTGAAGATAATATTCTGGTACCGTCATCCAAATCATTAATTTATAATGTCAACAGTTGGGGTCCTAGCATAGATCCCTGAGCCACCCTGCTTGTCACTGCCTGCCAATCAGAAAATGAACCATTTATGCCAACTCTTTGCTAACCAGCTTTTGAATCCATCTCAAGACACTACACACAATCCCATGCACGTTAGCTTTACAGAATAATCTGTTTTGTGAGACCTTGTAGAAAATCCTCTGAAAGTCTAAAGAAACCATCAGCTCTCCTTGATCATATCTACCCAGTACATCTGCAAAGAATTTCAGTAGATTATTCAAGCATGATTTCGCTTTTGTAACTCCATGCTGACTTTGTCTGATTGTAGCACTGCTTTCCAAATGTTATGAAATTGTTGAAAATAGACTCTAGCAACTTCTCTGCTACCAACGTTAGACTCATTGATCTTTATTTCCTGCTTTCTTTCTACCTCCATTTTTGAATAGTGGGCTTACGTTAGCTACCCTCCAATCTAAAGAAACCATTTCAGAGTCCAATGAATTTTGGAAATTATCTACTATTTCCAGGGCCACTTTCTTAAGTACTCTGGGATGAAGATTATCAGGCTCTGGAGATTTATCTGCCTTCAATCTCATTAATTTCTCCACTAATGCTGATTTCCTTCACCTCCTCCCTAAAATTTGCATTTCTCAGACCTTCCAATACATTATTCGTGTCTTCATTTGTGAAGATAGAAGCAAAGTACAAAAGTAGTTCCTCAGCCATTTCTTTGTTCACTCCAGTCATAGCTCACCTGTGAGGGGAAACATCTTCTCAGCATTTACCCTGTCAAGGCCCTAAAGAATCATAGAATCCCTACAGTACAGAAAGAGGCCATTCAGCCCATCAAGTCTACACCAACCACAATCCCACCCAAGATCTATTCCCATAATGCCACATATTTACCCTGGTAATCCCCCTGCCACTGGTGCCAATTTATCATGACCAACAACCTAACCCACCCATCTTTGGAATGTGGGAGGAAATTGCAGCACCTGGAGGAAACACAAGTAGATACACGGAGAAGGTGCAAACTCTACACACAGTCACCCAAGGCCGGAATTGAACCCCGATCCCTACTGTGAAGTAGAGGTGCTAACCACTGTGCCATCATGCTACCCCATATGTTTCAATGAGATCTCCTCACTAAATTCCAACCAGTAAACTCTGAACCTGATTCATTAATGTACTTTAGGGAAGGAAACCTGCTGTCCTTACCTGGTCTGGCTGACATGTGACTCCAACCAAAGCAATGTGATTGATTCTCAACTGCCCTCTAAAATGGCCTAGCAAGTCACTCAGTTGTAACAATTGCTACAAAGTCTCAGCAAAGAAATGAAACTGGACGGACAACCTGGCATCAATCTAGGCATCAGAAAAAACAGCAAAAAAACAAACACCCTGTCAACCCTGCAAAGTTCTCCTTGAAGCTAGTGCCAAGCTTTGGACAAGTCAAGCAACAGCCTAACATAGTCATTCTCACAGAATCATATCTTACAGATATACAGATATAACCATTACCATCCCTGGATATGTCCTGTCCCATCGGCAAGATAGACTCAGCACAGGTGGCGGCACAGTGGTACACAGTTGGGAGGGCGTTTCTCTGGGAGTGCTTAACATCGACTCTGGATTCTATGAAGTCTCGCGGCTTCAGGTTAAACATGGGCAAGGAAATCTCTTACTCGTTACCGTGTATCGTCTTCCTTCGGCTGAAGAATCAGTACTCCTCCATGTTGAACACATGGAGGAAGAACTGAGGGTGGCAAGGGCGCAAAATGTACTTGGGTGCAGGATTTCAATGTCCACCACTAAGGGTAGCTCGGCAGCAGCGTTAGTGATCATTATAACTGTAAGACTGCGTCTGCAGCAAGTGGTGAAGGAACCAAAAGAGGAAATAACATCCTTGACCTCATCCTCACCAATCTGCCGGCTGCAGATGCATCCGTTCATCTGTCCAAGATAGTGTTGGTGAGAGTGACCACCCACAGTCCTTGTGGAGATGAAGTCCCTCCTTTACATTGAGAATAACCTCCATTATGTTGTGTGGCACTATCACTGTACTAAATGGGACAGACTTTGAACTGATCTAGCAACTCAAGACTAGGCATCCAGGAGATGTTATGGTCAATCAATAGCAGCAGAATTGTACAATCTGCAACCTCGTGGCCTGGATATCCTCCACTCAACCATTACCATCAAGCCAAGAGATCAACCCTGGTTCAACGGAGAGTGCAGGAGGGCATGCCAGAAGCAGCACCAGGCATATCTAAAAATGAGGTGTCAACCTAGTGAAGATACAAAATAGAACTACTTGCATGCCAAATGGCAAAAACAGCAAGTGATATACAGAGTTAGCAACACCACAACTAATAGATCAGATTTAAGCTCTGCAGTCCTTCCACAACCAGTTGTGAATGGTGGTGGACAATTAAACAACTTACTGGAGGAGAAGGAGGCTCCACAAATATTCCCATCCTCAATGATGGAGAAGCCCATCTGTGCAAAAGGTAAGGTTGAAGTATTCCCAGCAATCTTCAGCCAGAAGTGCCAAGTGGATGATCCAACTCGATATCCTCCAGTGGTCCCTAGCATCTTAGGTGGTAGTCTCCAGCCAATTTGATTTACTCCACATTGAATCAAATCAAGGCAATGGGCCCTGTTAATATTCTGGCAATAGTACTGAAGACTTGTGCTCTAGAACTTGCCACTAACCTACCAAGCTCTTCCAGTTACAACACTGGCATCTATGCAACAATGTGGAAAATGGCTCAGGTATGTCCTATACACAAAAAGCAGGCCAATCCACCCCAGCCAATTACCACCCAGTCTACTTTCAATCATCAGTAAAGTGCTGCTTGATGATCCCTTCATCAATGACCTCCTTCCATCATAAGGTCAGAAGTGGGGATGTCTGACGATAATTACTTCAATACTCAGTACCATTTGCCATTCCTCAGATACTGAAGCAGTCTATGTTCAAATGCAACAAGATCTGGACAATATCCAGGCTTGGGCTGACAAATGGCAAGTAACATTCATGCCACACAAAGGCCAGGCAATGATCATCACCAATAAGAGACACTCTAACTACTACCCCTTGACATTCAACAGTGTTACGATCACTGAATCTCCCATTGTCGACATCCTTGGGGTTTCCATTGACCAGAAACTCAACTGGACTCATAATCACATAAACATAGTGGCTACAAAAGCAGGTCAGAGGCTAAGAATACTGCGGTGAGTAATTCCCTTCTGACTCTCCAAAGCCTATCCACCATCTACCATGCACAAGTCAGAAGTGTGATGGAATACTCCACACTTATCTGGATGGGTGCAGCTCCAACAACTCTCAAGAAGCTTGACACCATCCAGGACAAAACAGCCTGCTTGATTGGCAACACATCTACAAACATTCAATCATTCCACCACCATGCTCAGCAACAGCACTGTATACAATCTACAAGAATTACTGTAGCAATTTGCCAAAGATCCTTAGACAGCTCTTCCAAGCCTATGATCACTTCCATCTAGGACAAGGGTATCAGATACATGGGAACACAACCACCTGCAAGTTTCCTACAAGCCACTTACCTTCCTGACTTGGCAATATATTGCTGTTCCTTCACTGTCACTGGAATTCTTTCCCTAACAGCATTATGAGTTAACCTACAGAACATGGACTGCAGCGATTCAAGAAGTTGGCTCACCACCACTTTCTCAAGAACAACTAGGAATGAGCAATAAATGCTGGCCAGCCAGCAACACCATGTCCCATGAATGACTAAGAACTGTTTCACCTTTCCTCATAAGACAATACCTACGTATTGGTGACCATTCCAGTGAACTTTCTCTGAATTGCCTCCAATGAAATCATATCTTTCCTTAAATAAGGTGACCAAAACTGCTCTAAACACTCCAGATGTGGTCTCACCAATACCTTGTACAGTTACAAGACGCCCAATTCTTACACTCCAACTCCCTTGAAATATGGGCCAACATTCATTAGCCTTCCTATCTGCTGTACCTGTATGCTAGATTTCTGTGTTTTGTGCACAATTATCCCCAAAGACCTGTGTGCTGCAGCGTTCTGCAATTTTTCTCTAATTAATAATACTGTACTTTTATTCTCCCTTCCAAAATAAACTTCACATTTTCCCACATTATACTCCATTTACCAACTTTTTGCCCACTTCCTTAACCTAGCAAGATTTCTTTGCAAACTGCTTGCATCCCTCTCAGAAATTGACCTTTCCACCTATTTTTGCATCATCTGTAAATTTGACTACACCTCCAAGTCAATATATATTGTAAATATTTTCGGTCCCAACATTGATCCCCATGGAATCTTACTGTTACAGGTTGCCAGTTTTGACATTTTCAATTGACGCCCAGCCTCAGCAGATTTTTCTGGAGTAAGAGCTCCAGATTTCCAGTTCCCATTTTATGAGGAAGTGTTTGCTGAACAGCCTCGATCTAATTTTAATGCTCTGTCTCCCTTGTTCTGGACTCTCGCTCCAGTGGAATAGTTTCTCTCTAACTAGTCTATCAATTTATTAAATCATCTTAAACACCTCAATTAAATCACTCATTTATTTTCCACATGATTATTGTTTCTCTACTACCATTGCTGTGTGTCAATAATGCAAACAAGCTCCTTTCTGTGCCACTAAAGTTTGGTATCATTTCTAACAGAACTGTCAGCCAGAGATTTTAAAGAAACTTCTGTCTGTAGTATTCTGAGACAGCTTCCCCTGATGTGATTATATGTGTGTTAGTGAAATGAGCCAGCCCTCAGGAGTGGTTATGGGGTAGAATTGGACTCTGCTTTAGTTGGTTATGTGAATCAAAGACAGGTCCTCTTTAGGTGATGGGTGTTTGACTAATACCATGGGTAATGTTTGTACTCTATTGTGTGGGAGAACCACTATCCTGAGTATGGTGAGGGAGTGGGGGCTGAGTCGCCACAGACCTGAATTCCCTCAGCCCATCACAGCTTGACGTGATATCATGTTATGTTCACCCTACATTCGTCCAAGACTCATTTCGTGGTCAGGGAGAGATTGTGTCATTTTGAATACAGCAATATAAAATAGGAGCAGAAGTGGGTCATTTGATCCTTCAAGTAAATTCTGCTGAAAGCATTCTGACACAAGAATCTGTGAGGACCATTGGAAATTTCTTATTCTAACTTGACAAATCTTCCAGCTGATTTTCCAACATAAAATCCAAACTCACCTGTTTATGTTTCGAATTCTCCATTCCCATCTTTCTCCAATGTCTTCCTCTTCTGTTAAAATATTTGATCACCTCATCTTTTAAGTTACACAACCATCAGAGAGAAAAACAATTCTCCTAATCTCTGCCCTAAAAACAGCCAACCTTTAATGTTAAAAGGTGGCTTCCTAGTTCTGGATTTACCCACAAAAGGAAACTCCTTTCCATGTCCACCTTGTCATGACCACTCATGATTTGTCACTTTGTTTTAATGTTTACAATATACTGAATAATGTGATCTAATTTGTTTGCTTTTTTATTAATTTTCTGTATTAACACAGCCTGATTTTCAGCATGGTGTGTTCCTATTCACTGAAACAGCCAGGAACCCTTAGTAAGAGTCCTGTACACAATATATTGGTTAATATCACTGTGGGCTGATACATCTTCTCCATCTATGAGTTTATAATTTTCAGTTCGGAGGAAACATAATGTTTCTTCAATAAAGGCTTGAATTTATATATCAATGTTCATGAACACAAAGCCAATAAGATCCATTTTGAAGTGTAGTCATTACTGTAATGTAAGGAACTTAGCAGCCAATTTGCCCAGAGTGACACAATCCTGGCAGCAAAGCAACCTTCAGTGTCTTAAGTGAAATCTGAACATTCCATGATCAACCATGCTATAAAATTTAGGTTTTTAAACAAAACAAACTTTGTCTATAAAAGAATTAAACTAAAGCAAGCACCATTAACTTAACACTACATTATTACCTCATCACTCATGCTATGAACCTAGTTCTATTTCTTACTTTACTTCCCCCGCGCACCCACCTCCCCCCCACCTCACCTGAGCGTTTCCTGGTACATCACAAAAAGCTTTGAGGTTCACTCATTTCTTTAGGGACCAAGCCAAAAATATGCCTCAGCCCACCCTGATCCTGCTATTCCCCATTAGCTTTGTAGCTGAACGACATTTTCAACTTTTCTTTAAAATCTCGCAAATTTGGATGCCTCAGATCTTTGTTTATTTTGTTGACAGATACCCAACTGCCTGTGACAGCTGCCAAACTAACTACTGACTGCCCTCTCCCATCATCATTTGTTGAAATAGAAATGTTCTATGAGTGAAGAAATTATCCTGTTTACATACTGCACCAATCATGAAATCAATCACATTGCAATCCTTATGCTTACTTAACATTACTGCACGTGATTGTCCTCTCTCTTGACTCACTGGGCCAAAGAGGAAATCCCCCATATTCACTCAGTTTATTTTCATCTGGAAACCACACCCATAATTTCAATCTTTTATTGAATTAAGGGTTACACTTTTGGCTCCATTACAAACTTAAAGATGATCCTTTGTTGCTTACTGCTTTCACACTTCTACCTTAACATTGTAAGATAAACACAGTTTAGTTTTGTTTTACAGTAATAAACTCCAAGCTTGTTTGAATTACATTTACATCAGAGTTGTGACCAGTTTCTCAAATAGGTGACCTGATTTATACATAACGAAAATTTTAATTTCTAAAGCTAAAAGTTACAGACAAATTATAAACTAGATTTTCACAAGAGCAGGTTACCACAAACAGCAGTATGATAATGACTGAATGATCTGCCTTTGAGGAAGTAATTGTGTAACACATATTGGCCAAAGTATCAGGAATAATATCCTTCTTCTTGTACAACATAGTGTAATGGGATCTTCTAAGATTGACTCCAGATGGAAGAGTGGTCTGGCTGCAGTGTGACATTAGTCACTGGGCTGGACAACTTTCCGTAAGAGCAAATTACTGCAGATGCTAGAATCTGAAACCAAAAGAGAAAATGCTGGAAAAACTCAGCAGGTCTAGCAGCATCTGGCAGGAGAGAAAAGAGAATCTAGATGACCCTTTGTCAAAGTTAAAAGGCATAGAAAGTGGGAGATACTTACACTTCAGGATGAGGGAATGAAAGATGAATCATAGCCACAGAAACCAGGGGAAAAGACTGCTAGTAGTTGCCATAGAGAGAATAAAAAGTGTGAATGGCCAAACAGCAGAGAAGCTAAAATGAAGGAGGAAAATGGATGGGACAGAGATAAGATTTAGAAAAGGAGAAGCAGTGGGGGAAAAAAGATAAGGGAAGGGAGATACATTAGAGTAAAGAGTGGGGAAAAATGAAGAAAGACAATAAAGAAATAAAAGGCAAAGAACAGCAAAAATGAAACAAAATAGAATACAAACAAAGAGATCAAGCTGGGGTACTGTAAACCATCTGAAGTTGTTGAATTCAATGTTGAGACTGAAAGAGTGTAACATGCTTAGCCAGAAGATGAGATCAGTTTGCATCAAGCTTCACTAGAACATTGCAGCAAGCAAGAACAGACATGTGGGCATGGAAGCACTCCACTCTGTCCCCCTAATTTATCCCCCTTCCCTTATCTTTTCTCTCCCGTAGCTTCTCCTTTTCTAAATCTTACCTCTGTCCCATCCATTTTCCTCCTTCTCCCTCCCACCCACATCATCTTCATTTTAGTTTCTCTGCCGTTTAGCCATTCACACCTTTTATGCTTTCTGTGGACTGCTTTTCCTCTGGTTTCTGCAGCTATGACTCATCTTTCATTCCCTCACCCTGCAGTATAAATATCTCCCATTCTTGATGCCTTTCAATTATGACAAAGGTTCATCTGGACTTGAAACGTCAGTGCTTTTCTCTCCTCACAGGTGCTGCAAGACCTGCTGAGTTTTTCCAGCATTTTCTCTTTAGGACAACTTTCATAAGCTTCAATAGGTGTGTTTCTTCACTCTGTGATTACCTTTTATATATCTGTACTGGATTGAGTCAATATTTTGATGATCCTTTAGAATTTTCACCATTGCCTCAGCCTTTCTATTTGACTGGGGATAGTGGAGTTATGATGATCGGTGCTGAATTTCCAAATCATTCATCAAGTATCTGAATTTTTCACTTGTGAATTGAAGGCCATTGTCACACGTCACAATATCAGGAATGCCAGAATAACTGAAGTGTGTTTTAGAGTGTTCTATGATCTCAGGAGTCGTCACTGACATCAGCTGGTCTAACTTTGGGGTGAATGGGATCAAAGATTATGGGGAGAAAGCAGCATTAGTCTACTGAGTTGGACAATCAGCCATGATCGCAATGAATGGTGGACCAGGCTCAAAGGGCCAAATGCCTCCACCTGCTCCTATCTTCTGTTTCTATGACTGAGACAAGATGATCAATTCCAGTGAGACTGAAGAGGTCTACTCCAAGTTTCATCCTTGGTGTGTCCGGGATGTCAAGAATCATGAGCAGCTTTTAGATTGCCTGGCTTGATGTTTATTGCAAACATTGCTCTGGCTGATGTGGTCTCATTGCTTATATTTAACCCATGGAGCACTTCTCTTTCCATCCTCAGGCTAAACATGATTCCTTGATACTTCATGTGGATGTGCTTCAGCATCTCTTTTTTCATCTCTTCAGGGATAATGATTCCAGTCCCTTTGTACAAGTTGCCATCTTGAACAATCATGTCATCCCTGATTGTCTAATATTCTCTTATAGCAACGGGTGTGTCCTTGATGGTGTCAGACCATCCTTTCATCACAATTCCCTATAGCATTTGAAGAGTTGTATCTCATTGTGGAGTTTGTTCAATTTGAGCAAGAAGCTTTTCTGATAGGTTCAATAGGCAGGATTTTCTGGCTCCACCTGCCCCAAAGCCGGGCATTGCCACCTAAGAGTCAATGGACATTTGCATGATGTACCCCCACCCACTATGATTCCTGTGGTGGTTGGATGGGAAAATTCAGCCCAATGGACATTTGCATGGTGTACTCCCACCCGCTATGATTCCTGCAGTAGGTGGGACATGAAAATTCTACCCAATGTCCCTACGGGGTTGATGATTCCAGAGCATGTCGTGCTGTTGCTTCTTGTTGAATCTGGAAGATTTCACACTCTTGTCTCAGCATCACTTCCTTCAAAGAGAGAGCAGCTCTCCACAGCGTGTCAGTGATGCAGATCTGCTTCCCTTGCTTGTATTTTACTTTTAAATGACATTTCAACAAATGAAGTCATATCTTTTGTAAACTCTTAAGAAGAGATGAAAGCAGTTTAAGAAGAATGCTTTGAAGTGGCTTCTGACTCAGAGCATGATCTGGGAATCCAGATTCAAATCCTGCCATGGCAGATGGTGAAATTTGAATTCAATAAAAAATCTGTAATTTAAAAAGTACAACAATGGTCATGAAACCCATCTGATTCACTAACGTCCTTTAGGGAAGGAAATCTGCCATCCTTACTTGGTCTACCTACATATGACTCCAGATCCATAGTAATGTGGTCAACTCTCAAATGCTTACTGAATTGGAGGGCAGTTAGGGACGGCAATAAATGCTGCCCAGCCAGCAATGCTCATGTCTTGTAAAATTAATTTTAAAAACATTGACAGTATTGATGCACCAGAAGATGGAATGGTTCTGTCACACATCTCATAGCTGAATGGTTTATCAGTGACATAACTGCTCATGTTTCAGACCACTAAATGAGCGGATGAAAGTTTTGTCACAAACATCGTACCTGAAGAATTTGTTTCCTGTCTGAATCCACTGATGCCCCAGAGTGTTAAAAGATATCACAAAAGCTTCATCGCAACCTCAACTTGAAGACTTATGTGTGGATCCTCTGATGGAGCAGAAGTTTTGTTGACTGTGAGAATGATTTGTCACACACCTCACATAGGAATGGTTTCTCCCCTGTGTGGATCCTCTGGTGCTGCAGGAGGCTCGATGATTGTGAAAATGATTTTTCACACACTTTACATTTGAATGGTTTCTCTCCTGTGTGAATCCTCTGGTGCAGCAGGAGGCTGGATGGTTGTGAGAATAGTTTTTCACACACCTTACACTTGAACGGCTTCTCTCCTGTGTGAATACGTTGGTGTGAGCGAAGGACTGATGATAAATAGAATGATTTGTCACACACCTCACATTGGAATGGTTTCTCCCCTGTATGAATCTTCTGATGGTGCAAGAGGCTGGATGATTGTGAGAATGATTTGTCACACACCTCACAATGGAATGGTTTCTCTCCAGTGTGGATGCGCTGATGTTCATGCAGGGAGCCTAATCTAGCGAATGATTTGTCACACATGACACATGTGAATGGTTTCTCCCCTGTGTGAATACGTTGGTGTGAGCGAAGTACTGAGAGCTGAGAAAATGATTTGTCACACACATGGCACTTGAATGGTTTCTCTCCTGTGTGGATGCGCTGGTGTCTCAGAAGATGTGAGGACTCCACAAATGATTTGTCACAGAACTCACAACTGAATGGTTTCTCCCCTGTGTGAATCCTGTGATGGAGCAGGAGATGCCTGGGCTGTGTAAAAGATCTGTCACACACCTTACACTTGAATGGTTTCTCCCCTGTGTGAATGCGCTGGTGTGTGCGTAAGTACTGTGATGTGGCAAACGATTTGTCACACACAGTACACGTGAATGGTTTCTCCCCTGTGTGAATGATTTGGTGTCTGTGGAGACTAGATGACTGTGAGAATGATTTGTCACACACTTCACATCTGAATGGTTTCTCCCCTGTGTGAACACGTTGGTGTGAGCGGAGTTCTGATGTCTCCAAGAATGTTTTGTCACACACCTCACACTTAAAAGGTTTCTCACCTGTGTGAATCCTCTGATGTCTCAGGCGATGTGATGACTCCGAAAATGATTTATCACACACCTCACATTTAAATGGTTTCTCCCCTGTGTGAATCCTTTGATGCCGCTGGAGGCTGGCTGATGTTGAGAATGATTTACCACACACAGTACATGTGAATGGTTTCTCTCCTGTGTGAATGCGTTTGTGTATGCGGAGACTGGAAGAAGTTGAGAATGATTTATTACACACCATACACATGAATGATTTCTCCCCTGTGTGGGTGCATTTATGGGAGCTAAATATTGATGTTAACAAGAATGATTCGTCACACACATCACACTTAAATAGTTTCTCTTCCATATTCCTCTGGTTGTTATCTAGGTGGGAGAATTGATGCATTTGTGTGTTCAGAGATCATATAAGCCTGCGCAGTCCTCTTCATACACCACACTTGAACAGTTTCTCACTTACAGGAATGAGTCAGTGGTTTATGAGGCTCGATGAATGATTGAAGTTTGCACCACACTTGGAACACATTCACACTTCTTCCTAGCCTCACCCTGACTGATGACCCACAGCTGAACCTTCAGAAAGGTTGGTTGTGATGGAAAGTTCCAAACCACTGATCAGTTTCAGATCTGATGATCTGTCAAAGCTTCCCTGACTCAACTGATATCCAGATGATGGTTTCACTGTCCAACCTTCTCTGTGTTGAGCAATGCTGTGAAGGAAATAGATGTCTTCCTAAAGTTTCTTGGTGATGATTAGGATCTGTCTGAAGTGCCTATCCTGTGTAATACAGTACAATACCTCTGTAAAACAAGAAATGGAAACATGATTTTCTCCAACTCTCTCTCCTCCTTTCCTGAAAGAGATAACACTTCAAATCCCAGTTGAGGCTTCTAGAAAAAGTTGAGGCTTTTTAAATTAGTCATTTACAGACATTAATTGCCTCTTTAAGTATTGGAGTTGAATTGCTATGCTGCTGGATTAACAATCCAACCATAGATAGTTACATCATTTAACCCAGTTGATCCATGCCAGTGCTTATTCTCCATATGAGCCTTCATTCACCCCTCTTCATCTCATCCTATCAGCAAATCCTCCCATAAAAGCAAAACACTGCAGATGCTGGAGATCTGAAACAAAAACAGAAAAACACTGGAAAAACTCAGCAGGTCTGGAAACGTCTGTGCAGACAGAAATACAATTAACATTCTGAATTTGTATGACTCTTATTCAGAGCTAAAGAGAGGAAGGAATGTGATGGATTTTATAATGTCTAAGGTGGAGCTTTTGGAGCAAGTTAGAAGGTCAGTGATTGTGGGAGCTAGAAATGATTACAATAAAGATCTGTACAGCAGAAGACAGAGACAGTGTGAAGGACTAGAGGAGTTGCTGAAAGTGGCATTAAGATAAATAGCAGAATGTGGTCACAAGAGAAGAAAGGTGAAAGCAAAGCTTATGAACAAGTGACAGATGGCCCAGTGAGGAGTGGGGGGTATGCTGAGAGAGAAAAAAGATGCAATAAAGGGGGTCAAAATAGTAGAGAAAGGTCACAGTCTAAATTGTTATATATTGAGTCCTCAGGCTATGACATGCCTAATTGGAAAATTGAGTGCGACTTCTCCAGTTTGCATTGAGCTTCACAGGAACATTGCAACAGGCCAAGAACTCAGAACATTAACTCTTTTTCTCTCTTCACAGATCTTGCCAGACCTGCTGAGATTTTCTGGTATTTCTGTGTTTTTATTTTATCATTCCTTTCTCATTTATGTGCTTATCTAGTTTCCTTTTAAAGGCATCTATGATATTTAGCTCAACTACTCCATGTTGTGAGAACATATTTAATAAAATTTTTTAATTTGTAGACTATCAAATTAAAAACCATTATATCTGCACCAGCATCACACCATCCAGTAACATTACTTAACAAGAATGTTCCTTCTCACTCGATATTTGTCCTAAACATTAGTGTGGATATTATGCAATGTAATTATTATAAACTCTGCTCCTTCACTCACCTTCTCCTCACTTGGTTTTCAGTCCCTACAGAAAGTGAAACAGATGTGAAAGAGGAAGAGGAGAGAATGACCAGGGTAAGGTTAGGGCCAGTCAAGGATAATGGTGGGAACTTGTGCATCGAGTCAGAGTAGGTGAGGCGTTGAATGAATACTTTTCTTCAGTGTTCACTAAGGAGAGGGGCCATGATTTTGAGAATGAGTGCGTGAGACAGGCTGACAAAATGGAGAAGGTAGATGTTCTCAGGGAAGATGTATTAGCAATTCTGAAAAAAGAAACCTGAGGTGGATAAGTCCCCTGGGCCAGATGGGATACATCCTAGGATATTGTGGGTGGCAAGGGATGAGATTGTGGAGCCTTTAACTTTGATCTTTGGGTCCTCACTGTCCATGGGGATTGTGCCAGAGGACTGGAGAGAGGCAAATGTTGTTCCTCTTTTCAAGAAAGGAAATACGAATGACCTTGGTAATTATAGGCTAGTTAGTCTTACTTCGTTGGTCATTAAGTTAATGGAAAGGATCCTGAGAGATAGAATTTATGACTATTTGGAAAGATGCAGTTTAATTCAGAATAGTTAGTACGGTTCCGTGAGGGGTAAATCCTGCCTCTCAAATTTGACTGAATTTTTTGAGGCGGTAACTTAAGTGTGTGGACGAAGGTAGAGCAGTTGAGGTCATACACATGGATTTTAGTAAGGCGTTTGATAAGATTGCCTATGGTTGGCTCATAAAGGAGATAAGGAGGTGTTGGATAGAAGGAAATTTGGCCGATTAGATAAATAATTGGCTGTTTCACAGAAGACAGAGGGTGGTGGTGGAAGGAAAATTTTCAGACTGGAGGCCAGTTATCAGTGGTGTACTACAGGGATCAGGGCTGGGACCTCTTTTATCAATGACTTGGAAGAGGGGGGCTGAAGGGTGGGTTCGTAAATTTGCTGACTACACCAAAATTGTTGGAGTAATGGATGAGATGGAGGGCTCTTGTGGGCTGCAAAGAGACATTGATAGGATGCAGTGTTGGGCCGAAAAGTGGCAGATGGAGTTTAACCCTGCTAAGTGTGAGGTGATTCATTTTGGTAGGACAAACTTGAATGCAGATTACAGGTCAACGGCAAGGTTCTAAGGAATGTGGAGGAACAGAGAGATCTTGGGGTTCATATCCGCAGATCTCTGAAGGTTGCCACTCAAGTGCATACAGCTATGAAGGAGGCTTATAGTGTGTTAGCATTTATTAACAGGGGTTTGAGTTTAAGAGCCATGGGGTTATGCTGCAACTATAACGCGCTGCCAAGTAAAGTGGTGGAGGCAGGCATTCTGGAATTATTTAAGAGATACTTAGGTGGGTACATGAACAGAATGGGAATCGAGGGATATAGAAAACTGATTTAAAATAGGGAACATGAGCCTTGGGAGTTCCCTGGGAAGTGTGTAAATTGTCGATGATATTGACGTATTTCTTCTATCCTACACGTACTTTGGTCCGCCTTGTCTAACAAGGGGCATACACGCAATGGGTTGTGAGAGGGCTGCTCTTGGATTTTTCGAGAGGATCCTAGTGTTTCACGTCGTTAGTGTACGCTTGACCCGGACCATTTGATAGGCAACACGACAGCTCAATGACTATCGCTGTGCTGTGCAGATACATGGATTTGGGCCTGTGTCTGTGAGAGTTTGTGCGTTCTCCCCGTGCTTGCATGGGTTTTCTACGGATGCTCCGGTTTCCTCCCACATCCCAAATATGTGCTCTTAGGCTAATTAGCAAAACAAATTCTCCATAAATTGTCTCAAATTTGTTCTAAAGCATAGATCTATAAACATAGACACGGATGACAGGGATCATGAGTAGAAGTGGGAACATCAAGGTGGCGGCACAGACTCGTTGGGCCAAAGGGCCTGTTTCCCGTGCTGTTTTGTTCTCTGTTCTTTATACCAGAAGTTGGTGAGACCACATTTGGAATATTGCGTTCAGTTCTGGTCACCTCACTATAAGAAGGATGTGGAAGCATTGGAGAGAGTACAGAGGAGATTTACCAGGATGCTGCCTGGTTTGGAGGGTAGGTCTTAAAAGTTGAGGGAACTGGGGCTTTTCTCTTTAGAATGGAGAAGGATGAGAGGCGACTTAATAGGGGTTTATAAGATGATGAAAGGGATTGATAGAGTGGACGTGCAGAAACTATTTCCTCAGGTGGATATAGCTGTTACTAGGGGGCATAAATATAAGGTTCATGGTGGGAGATACAGGAGGGATGCCCGAGGTAGATTCTTCACCCAAAGAGTGGTTGGGGTGTGGAATAGACTGCCTGCTGGGATAGTGGAGTTGGACACTTTAGGAACTTTCAAGTGATTATTGGATAGGCATATGGAGCACACTAGAATTATAGGGAATGGGATAGCTTGATCTTGGGATTACACAAAGCTTGGCACAACATTGAGGGCCAAAGGACCTGTACTGTGTTGAAGTGTTCTATGTCCTAGAATGCAGAGTGGGTGGGCTCCCTGATAGACAGGAAACAAAAAATAGGAATAAATGGATCTTTTTCTAAATGATAAGCAAATGAGGTGGCATGCTGGCACAGTGGTTAGCACTGCTGCTCACAATAGCAGGGATCTAGGTTCAATTCTGGCCTTGGTTGACTGATGTTGCGGAGTTTGCAGATTCTCCCTATGTGTGCATGAGTTTCCTCTGGGTGCTCCAATTTCCTCCCACACTCAAGATATACAGGTTAAGTTGATTATCCATGGTAAATTGCCCATTAGTGTCAAAGGGGTTAGTAGGGTAAATATGTGGGGTACAGGGCTAGGGCATGAGTGGCATTGTTGTTGGTGCAGGCTCTTTGGACCAAATGGCCTCCCTCTGCACTGAGGGAGTTCTATGATTCTAGGTAGTGACTAGTGGGGTATTGCAGGATCAATGATGCGACCCCAACTATTGCTCAGATCATTAATGATTTAGATGAGGAAACTAAAGATATTATCACCAAATTTACAGATGACACAAAGCTAGATGGTAGGGTGAACTGTTAGGAGGATGCAGAGATGCTTCAGTATGATTTGGGCAGGCTGAATAAGTGAGGAAACGATACATGTGAAATTGTCCACTTTGCAAAAATAGGAAAACAGATCACTATCTGAATGGTCACAAATTAAGAGAGCAGATTGTGCAATGAGATCTGGGTATCCTTGTGCACCAGTTACTGAAGGTAAGCATGCAGGTACAGCAGGCAGTAAAAAAAGGCAAATGGTATGTTGGCTTTCATAGGGACAGGATTCGAGTACAAGACTAGTGATGTCTTAATGGAATTATACAGGGCTTTGATGAGGCCAAACCTGAAATACTGGGCGGGATTTTCCAGCTGTGCTTGCCCTGAACCAGAAAATCCTACCTGAGATCAATGGACCTTTCCATAGTCTGCCCATCACCCACTATGAGTCGTCAGGTAAGTGGAACAGGAAAATTCACAGCACTGTGTGCAATCTTGCTCTCCTTATGTGAGGAAAGATGTTCTTGCTCTAATGAGAATGCAGAGAAATTGACAGGTTTGATTCCTGGGATGGAGGGACTGACATATAAATGGCGATTGAATTAATTAGGATTGTATTCACTGGAGTGCAGAAGAACAGGGGTGGATCTCATAGAAACCGATAAAATTTTAATAGGACTAGACAGGGTAGATGCAAGGAACAAAGAACAAAACAGCACGGGAAACAGGCCCTTTGGCCCAACAAGCCCGCGCAGCCACCCCGATGTTCCCACCTCTGCCCGCAATCCCTGTCCATAGATCTATGGATTAAAAACCAAATTTGAGACAATTTAGGGAGAATTTGTTTTGCCAATTAGCCTAAGAGCACATCTTTGGGATGTGGGAGGAAACCGGAGCACCCGGAGAAAACCCACGTAAGCACGGGGAGAATGCGCAAACTCCCACAGACACAGGCCCAAATCCATGTATCTGCACAGCACAGCGATAGTCACTGAGCTGTCGTGTTGCCCATCAAATGGTCCAGGTCAAGCGTACACTAACGACGTGAAGCACTAGGATACTCTCGAAAAAATCCAAGAGCAGTCCTCTCACGACCCATCGCGTGTATGCCCCTCGTTAGACAACAAGGTGGACCAAAGCACCTGTAGGATAAAAACAAGTACATCAATATCATCATCTATTTACACACTTCCCAGGGACTCCCAAGGCTCATGATCCCTATTTTAAATCAGTTTTCTATACCCCTCCATTCCCATTCTGTTCATGTGCCCATCTAAGTATTTCTTAAATAACTCCAGAGTACCTGCCTCCACCACTTTATTTGGCAGCGCATTCCATACCCCCACCACCCTCTGTGTGAAAAAACTCCCTCTAGCATCCAAATTATACCTTACCCCCCCTCACCCTAAGCCCGTGACCCCTCGTGCTATTTGAGTCCATCCTAGGAAAAAGCTTAACCCTGTTTACTCTATCTATACCCCTCTAATCTTGTACACCTATTAGATCTCCTCTAAGTCTACGTCTTTCTAAGGAAAACAGTCCCAATTTGCCTAACTTCTCCTCGTAACTCAGACCTTCCATACCAGGCAGCATCCTGTAAACCTCCTCTGCACTCTCTCCAGAGTCTCCACGTCCTTCCGGTAGTAAGGCGACCAGAACTGGACACAGTATTCAAATGAGGTCTAACCAACGTTTTATACAACTGCAACATTAAAGGCCAGCTCTTGTACTTTATACCCCTTCCTATAAAGGCTAGCATACTATATGCTTTCTTCACAACCTTCTCCACTTGCTCTACCACCTTCAGAGACTTGTTCACCTGCACCCCCAGGTCCCTCTGCGTTTCTATACTCTTAATAGGTCTACCCTTTATCATATACCTTCCCCCTACATTCTTTCTCCCGAAATGCATCACCTCGCATTTATCAGGATTAAATTCCATCTGCCATCTATCTGCCCAAGCTACCAGCCTATGTCCTGCTGCATCGCCTGACAATGCTCCTCACTATCCGCAAGTCCAGCCATCTTTGTATCGTCTGCAAACTTGCTGATCACTCCACTTACTCCCTCTTCCAAGTCATTTAAGATGTTCCCAAAGATGGGGATGCCAAAAACCAAGCATCACAGTCTGGGATCCTGGGTAGACTGTTTAGATCAGTGATGAGGAGAACTTTTTTTCACCCGGAGAATGGTCAGTCTGTTGGATTCACCAGTACAGAAAATAGTTGAGGCAAAACACTGATTATTTTCAAGAAACAGTTAGCTATAGTACTGGGGTGAAGGGGATCAAAGCGTATAGAGGAAGTTGGGACCAGGATATTGAATTTGACCAGCCATGATCATTTTGAATAGCAGAGCAGACTCAATGGGCTGAATGCCTTCCTCCTGCTCCATATTTTTTATATTTCAATCTCCCACAGCCAATCTGGGACAGAAATGCACTGACAGCCCATCAGTAGTTACATGGCAATCGCTGCTCAGCCAGTCATAGGGGTGAGTTTGAGAATTGCGTTTCAGCTTTGAAACTACTGGAAGATTTAATGCAAAGATTGTATCTACGATTAGAAATAAAAGGAAAAAACAGTAGCTTTCACACACTAGACCATTCCAAAATACTGACCAAATGGCCTCCGACAGTGCGGCACGCCCGCAGTGCCAACCCTCCGACAGTGCGGCACGCCCTCAATATCACCATCAATCTATTGACAAAGAGAAACTGATAGCTTAAACTCAATGGATAGTACTGTGCTAACTGGATTTCAAGGTTGGCACTTTGAACATATCCATGATGTGGAAATGCGTTGGACTAGGTTAACACAGTAAGAAGTCTCACAACACCAGGTTAAAGTTCAACAGGTTTATTTGGTAGCACAAGCCACAAGCTTCTGGAGCACTGTCCCTTCATCAGATGAGTGACCCAAAAGCTTTGGTAGCTTGTGCTATTAATAAACCTACTGGAATTTAACCTGGTATTGTGAGACTTCTTACTTTGAATGTATACAGAATAGAACAGGGTATTTTATAAATGGTGGCTTAATTTAAAATCATAGACTCCGTACAGTGTAGGGAGAGGCCATCCGGCTCACTGAGTCCGCAGTGACAACAATCTTATCTATGCTCTATCCCTTTAACATCACATTATTTACTCCACTAATCCCTCTAAGCAATGCATCTCAAGACACTTCGGGGCAATTTAGCATGCCCAATGCACCTAACCTGTACATCTTTAGACTGTGGGAGGGAACTGGAGCAGCTGGAGGATACCCACAAAGGCACGGGGAGAACATGCCAACTCCACATGGACTGTGACCCAAGCTGGGAATCAAACCCAGACCCTAGCACTGTGAGGCAACAGTGCTAACCTCTATGCCACCATGCCGCCCATAATCTCTGGAGGAAAAGAATCCAAAGAGGTAGAAAAAATGTTTCAGCCGTGGTTCAACCACACCTATATTACTGGGAACAGTTCAGGTCCCATGCAATAGGAAGGACAGATGAGAAGGCAGTGTACATTAACTGGAATGATATCTGGACTGCAATAGTTAAATGATGAGAAGAGATTAAACAAGTGAGAGTTATATCCCCAGATCTAGAAAGCTAAGTGGGGTGACTCTAATTGATGTTTTCAGGTTATTGAAGGGAAGAGTTCAGATGAATAGAGAGAAATTATTTTCACTGGTTGCGGGGTGGGGGGGGTAGTGGGGTGGTCTCAAACTAGGGAACATAGTCTAACAATTCGAAGAAGTTTTCAGGACAGAAATCAGGAAACACTTTGACGCATGAAAACTGGGAGAAGTTTGGAAGTCCAAAAAGATTTTGATGATAAATTATTAATAAACAAAATTCCATCAATCTCAGATTGACTATCAAAGTATTGAGGGATATGAGGAGAGGCACAGATACATCGTGATCGCATTGAATAGTGGAACATGCTTCAGAAATGAAACATTTAAACTCATATTTCTATGGACTATCCCCACTAACGACGCAACATGCACTTACTACCAAACTTCCAAAGAAGCAACTCTTCCTCAGTAACTGAGAGGAGTTATTCTCTCAGAGGAACTGTATAATTAGTCTACTGGATAATAATCAGCTCCCAACAAACACACAACTCAACAACAGAAAATCAGAAAGAATCCTTAGGCCTCCCAGATAATTACACCTCACCTTCTCATATTCAGCAATGACCCATCAACAAAACTCAGCCTGTAAATCAGAATGGAAACAATTCCAATAAACCCACTCAATATCCAACAAAACTCCAATCAAACAGCTCAGCACAAAACACCGAGTAAACAGGTCTCTCAGCTGGATCTTCTCACACAGAATAAGGGACATTTCCACACCTGATTCCCCACAGGATAGTCAGACTGCCTGAACATTAGTGTGGATATTATGCAATGTAATTATTATAAATTCTGCTCCTTCACTCACCATCTCCTGACTTGGTTTTCAGTCCCTACAGGAAGTGAAGCAGCTGTGAAAGAGGAAGAGGAGGGAATGGACAGAGTGGGTGGGTTCTCTGATTGACGTCTCTCACAGCAAATCCTAATATTTCTGGAGTAACAGGAGTTTCCTGAAGTTTGGGAAACTGACCAGGAAAACGGAGGCGACTTTGAGCAGCAGATCAGGTGGGGATTTAAACTTATCACTGTCCCATCTGAATAAAACCTCACTTATTGCAGTTGCTGTCTCAGTTCTTAGAATTTCTACGGTGCAGAAGGAGGCCATTTATTCATCGAGTGTGTACGGACTCTATTGCCAGAGTGTGTTACGTAGGCCAACAACCATGCCCTATGGCTAATCCACCGAATCTACACATCTTAAGAAACCACGGGGCAATTTAGCATAGTCAGTCCACCTAACCTGCACAGGGCAGCATGGTGGCATAGTGTTAGCACTGCTGCCTCACAGTACCAGGCACCCGGGTTCAATTCCTGATTTGGGTCACTGTCTGCATGGAATTTACACATTCTTCCTGTGTCTGCGTGGGTTTCCTCTAGGTGCTCTGGTTTCCTCCCACAGTCCAAAGATGTGCAGGTTGGGTGAATTGGCCATACTAAATCCTCCCTCAGTGTACCTGAACAGGCGCTGAAATATGACAACTAGGGGATTTTCACAATAACTTCATTGCAGTGTGAATGTAGGCCTACTTGTGACTTGTGACTACTTGTTCAAGAAGGGGAAGAGAGACTTTCCAGGGAATTATAGGCCAGTGAGTCTTACTTCTGTTGTGGGCAAAGTATTGGAGAGAATTATTAGGGATAGGATTTATAGTTATTTAGAGAGAAATGAATTGATTGCGGATAGTCAGCATGGTTTTGTGAAGGGTAGGTCGTGCCTTACTAACCTCATTGAGTTTTTTGAAAAAGTGACCAAAGAGGTGGATGGGGGTAAGGCGGTTGATGTGGTATATATGGACTTTAGTAAGGCGTTTGATAAGGTGGCCCATGGAAGACTTCTGCAGAAAATGCAGATGTATGGGATAGAGGGTGATTTAGCTAATTGGGTTAGGAATTGGCTAGCAGATAGAAGACAGAGGGTGGTGGTTGATGGGAGATATTCATCGTGGAGTTCGGTGACAAGTGGTGTACCTCAGGGGTCTGTTTTGGGGCCCCTGCTGTTTGTAATTTTTATAAATGATCTGGATGAGGGTATTGAAGGATGGATTAGTAAATTTGCAGATGACACTAAAGTCGGTGGAGTGGTAGATAGTGAAGAGGGGTGTTATAGTTTGCAGAGAGACTTGGACAAGTTGCAGAGCTGGGCCGAGAGGTGGCAAATGGAGTTTAATGTGGAAAAGTGTGAGGTAATGCACTATGGCAGGAATAATAAATGTGTAGAGTATAGGGCTAATGGTAGGATTCTTAATAGTGTTGATGAACAGAGGGATCTTGGTGTATATGTGCATAGATCCCTGAAAGTAGGCAGTCAAGTCGATAAGGTTGTTAAGAAGGCATATGGAGTCTTAGCTTTTATTGGTAGGGGGATTGAATTTCGGAGCCGCAACGTCATGTTGCAACTGTACAAAACTCTAGTGCGGCCGCACTTGGAGTATTGTGTGCAGTTCTGGTCCCCACATTATAAGAAAGATGTGGAGGCATTGGAGAGGGTACAGAGGAGGTTTACCAGGATGTTGCCTGGTATGGAGGGCAGGTCTTATGAAGAGAGGCTGAGGGATTTGAGGTTGTTTTCGTTAGAAAGGAGGCGGCTAAGAGGGGACCTAATCGAAACATATAAGATGATTAGAGGTTTAGATAGGGTGGACAGTGATAGCCTTTTTCCTAGGATGGAGAAAGCTAGCACGAGGGGACACAGCTTTAAATTAAGGGGTATGAGTTATAGGACGGATATCAGAGGTAGGTTCTTTACTCAAAGAGTGATTAGGGAGTGGAATGCCCTGCCTGCAGCTGTTGTAGATGCGCCAAGTTTGGTGGCGTTTAAGAGGTTAGTTGATAAGTTTATGGACGAGAAGGGAATGGTTTAGTTTGGAGGGTCATTGCTTTTTTTTTATAATTGGTCGGCGCAACATCGAAGGCCGAAGGGCCTGTTCTGCGCTGTAATGTTCTATGTTCTATAATAAATTTCATCTTGGATTATGGGAGGAAACTAGAATATCCAGAGGAAATCCACATGGACAGGGGGAGATCCATGTGCAAATTTCAAACAGTCACCCAAGGCTGGAATTGAACCTGTGTCTCTGGCACTGTGAGGCAGCATGGTAATCATTGTGTTACCATGGCATCCTGATAAGTGTTTGACAGAGATTTTAATCCTCGGATGCTTTCAAATGACAACATTAATATAAGACGTGTAGACTTGTTTGACAGCAGGTCAGACGAGGAAGATCATAGCATCCAAGGCAACATGCAGTTCTAGGTTCAGCAGAGAGAGAGCAGCACAGTAAGAGAGTTTATGTTTGGTGGATCAAAGGAGAGACTCTGTTCCTCTGCCTCCTATCTTCCTTCCTCATATCTCCCCCACTGTGTCCTCTTTCTACTTCCCCAATTCTTTCCTCCCTGTTATTCATTTTCCTTTCTCCTCTCCAGCAATCAGTAGGAAACCAACAGGATTTTTACTGTGAATGAGTATTTCAGTGAATAAGAACGTACCCTGCTGACAAATCAGGTAGTTTAGATAAGCAAAAAAATGCTGATTTGATTGTGAGTTATTAATTTATATAGAAGACTGAAAAAATATCAGCCAAACAAATAATTTCTTTAGCTTTGTGCATTTTACATTGATGGAAACAAGTGACAAAAAAACAGGTAAACATCATCAAAACATACAGCTTACACCAACCTTTGAATCAACCAAAATAATAAAATATTTCAAAATGATTTGTAAGGAGAACATATCACACTTATTACATGCAGGCTGAGGGAACTCAGGTCTATGGAGACTCACCCACACTCCCTCAGTAGTCCTCCCAGACAGGAGAGTACAAAATTACCCATGATATTAATCAAACACCATCACCTGAACAGGATCTCTGTAATTCACGAAACCAAATTAATCAGTTTATCATATCCAAAATTGTTCCTTGTTCCCAAAATTATTGTGTATTTGATCCATAACTGATTCAGCCAAACATTGCCAGATCTCAATTTCCTCTATCAAAATTGTTCATTACTCCAGGACTGTCTGAAAAAAAAACCTGCAACTTCTCCCGAAAACCAACTGTGTCCTTGTGGAAGTTATGTCCCAGCTATATAGTGTTCTGTTTAGATACTGTCTGGAGAATTGTGTTCTCTTCTGCGCACCACATCTTAGGAAGAATATGTTGGCCTTCGAGAGAATACAGCAAAGACTCACCAGAATGTTACTGGGGCTGAAAGGGTTACATTATGAGGACAGGCGGTGAGCTTGCATTACTTTGAGTATAGAAAATCATTAGGTAATTTGATTTTTAATACTATTAATCAAGATTATACTCACTATTCATCTACATCTCCCTCTGTAACATCACCGATTTACAAAACCCCAACGCACCCCAGCATGAAATAGGAATGAATCCTCATTCATGCTGTTTTTGCTTCTAGACCAGACTGGATCCATTCCAATGTTGTCCTGTCCGCTTCCCACCTTCCACCCTCCAGAAACTTCAGATCAGCTAAAACTCTGCATCTCTAACCTAACTCACATATCTATCATCCCTCTGCTCACTGACCTCCACTGCTTCCCAGCCCCCCAGTGCCTCCAATTTAAAATTCTCATGCTCAAGTGCAAACTATTCCATTGTCTCACCTCCTCCCTATCTCTGTCATCTCTAATCCCATCTCCTTTTAAGATGTCTGCATTCCTCCAATTCTGGGTTTTAGTACATCCCCATTTCCTTCACCATTGAATGTTGCCATCCAGGCTCCATGTTCATGAATTCTGTCCTTAAGCCATTCTGCATCTTTATCTCTCTCTCCTCCTTTAGGAACATCCTGAAATCTGACCTCTTTGACCATATTTTTGGTCATTCTCTCCTAATATCTACTTTTTTATCTCAGTGATAATTTTTTTCTTATTCTGTTCTATGAACACTTTCAGATGTTTGACTATATAAAAGTGCTCTATAAATACAAGCTGTTGTCCTCTCATTCCCTCCAATCTTCAAGGCACTTACTTGGAGTACAAACTGTGGACATTGGTCTCTAGTGTTCAGTTCAAGTGGACATTTGGCTTGTGTAGACCCAGACAGTGAATGTTGTGAGACAAATGGAGACTCTCATAGCTGAGACACATTCTACCTTCCCCCTGACTTCCCAGCAGGGTTCACTGATGAGGAATGGGATTCCTGAATCTCCCCCTCTATAATTGGATGATGAGGTAAAACAATTCTGGTGCCTGTCCCATTGGAAAGGTTTGTTTCCCATGTTTAACCCTCCTGTTGAATCTCCTAATGTGTTAGGTGGTTTAGTGAGTTTGTGAAGGCTTTGTCACACAACACCTACTTCCATGGTTTCTCCCCTGTGTAAATTGTGGTGTATGTGAAAGTGAGATAATTGTGAGAATGATTTGTTGTACTTGCATAGTTTCTCCTCAGCGTTCATGCCCATGTTAACATACCATGTACAAAGAACAAAAAACAACACAGCATGGGAAACAGGCCCTTCGGCCCAACGAGCCCGCGCCGCCGTCCTAATGTCTTAATGACATATAAAGACCAATATAGGGACAATTTGTTACCCAATCAGCCTAAGAGCACATTTTTGGGATGTGGGAGGAAACCGGAGCACCCGGAGAAAACCCACGCAACCACGGGGAGAACGCGCAAACTCCCGCAGACACAGGCCCAAATCCATGTGTCTGCACAGCAACAGCGATAGTCTCTGAGCTGTCATGTTGCCCATCTGATGGTCCAGTTTAAGCATACACTAACGACATGAAGCACTAGGCCACTCCTGAAGTAACATCCAAGAGCAGCCCTCGCACGACCTGCCGAATGCATGCACCTTGTTGGTCAACAAGGTGGACCGATTAGCCTGTGGAAACAAATAAAGTATTTAAACAGTCCTCCTAAATCCCTCAATATCGCAGACCGCTCATGTGGCTGTCCAAGAGACCCTTAAACAACCCTAGCGTGCCTGCTCCCACCACCTTACTCGGTAGTGCATTCCACACCCCCACTACCCTTTGTGTGAAAAAATGCCCTCTAATATTCGTCTTATACATAGCCCCCCTCACCCTAAGGCCGTGACCCCTCGTTCTATCCGATTCTAATGGTGGAAAAAGCTTACCACCATTTACTCTATCTATACCCCTCATAATCTTATATACCTCTAATAGATCCCCTCTCAGCCGACGTCTTTCAAGGGAAAACAACCCCAGTGTGTTCAATCTTTCCTCGTAAGACAGCCCTTCCATACCGGCAGCATCCTGGTAAAACTCCTCTGCACTCTCTCCAGGGCCTCCACATCCTTCCGGTAGTACAGTGACCAGAACTGGACGCAGTACTCCAAGTGAGGCCTAACCAACGTTCTATACACTTGCAACATCAGACTCCTACTCTTGTATTCTATACCCCTTCCAATGAAGGCTAACATACCATACGCTTTCTTTATCACTTTCTCCACTTGTACTGACACCTTCAGAGACTTGTGAACCTGCATCCCCAGGTCTCTCTGCGTCTCTATACTCCGGATAGTTTTACCTTTTATCCTATAACTCCGCTGTACATTATTCCGGCCAAAATGCATCACCTCGCATTTATCCAGATTAAATTCCATTTGCCATCTATCTGCCCAATCTACCAGCCTATCTATGTCCTGTTGTATTGCCTGGCACTGCTCCTCAGTCCCCACCAATCCAAGCATCTTAGTGTCATCAGCAAATTTGCTGATCACCCCACCTACCCCCTCTTCCAAGTCATTTATATAAATCACAAATAGAAGAGGTCCTAGTACTGAGCCCTGTGGCACACCACTAGTGACTGACCTCCAGTTTGAAAAAGAGCCTTCCACTACTACCCGCTGTCTCCTCCTCCCAAGCCAGTTCTCAACCCATCTACATACCTGGTCCTGTATCCCATGCGCCTTCACCTTTTTTATCAGCCTACCATGGGGAACCTTGTCAAACGCCTTACTGAAATCCATGTAGACGACATCAACGGCTTGTCCTTCATCAACCGTTTTTGTCACCTCTTCAAAAAATTCCACTAGATTCGTAAGGCACGACCTCCCCTTAACGGAGCCATGCTGCGTATCCCTGATCAGATCGCAGCGCTCCAGATGCTCATACATCCTGTCCCTTAGGATCCTCTCCATTAGCTTACCTATAACTGAAGTCAAGCTCACCGGCCTATAGTTCCCTGGGTGATCCCTCTGACCTTTTTTAAACAACGGTACTAAACATTTGCAATCCTCCGTCCTCTGTACCTCACCTGTGTCCAAAGAAGAGACAAAGATTTGCGTCAGAGGCCCATCAATGTCATCCCTCACCTCCCTTAGCAGCCTGGGATAAATACCATCAGGCCCCGGAGCTTTATAAGTCTTTATGCTACCTAAAAGCCCCAACACTTCGTCCCTCGTAATGATTATTTCATTTAACGGGTCCTCAAAATCCTCAAAGCCGGCATCAGACATCAGGCCCCTCTCCCGCGTGAATACCGACGCAAAGTATTCATTCAGGATCTCCCCCATCCCCTCAGGCTCTAAGCATAGTTCCCCTCCTCTGTCCCTGAGAGGTCCAATCTTCCTTCTAACCATCCTTTTGCTCCTTACATAGGAGTAAAATGCCTTAGGATTTTCCTTAATCCTACCTGCCAAAGCCATTTCGTGGCTCCTTTTTGCCTTTCTGACACCCCTTTTAAGATCCCGTCTACACTCTCTATATTTTTCAAGTGCTGCCTCTGTCCCCAATTGCCTGGATCGAACGTACGCCTCCCGCTTCTTCCTGACCAAGTCCTCAACATCCCTAGTAACCCACGGTTCCCTAATCCTACCCTTCCCATCCTTCCTCCTTACCGGCACGTGTCTTTCCTGCAAAAATTTTAGTTTTCTCTTGAAAGACTCCCACATGTGCAGCGTCGACCTACCCTCGAACAGCTTATCCCAGTCGGTACCCCTAAGATCCTGACTAATCTGGTTATATCTAGCCCTCCCCCAGTTTAACACCCTCCCCTTAGGGCAGGCTTCATCTTTTTCCATTAATACCCTAAAGCAGACAGAGTTGCGGTCACTATTAGACACATGCTCTCCTACTACAACGTCAACCACCTGCCCTGGCTCATTCCCCAGAACCAGATCCAGTATAGCCCCCTCTCTAGTCGGGCTATCCACATACTGCTCCAAGGACCCTTCTAAAACACACTGTACAAATTCCTCCCCATCCGCACCTTCCGCTCTCGGCACCTTCCAATCTACCCCAGGGAAATTTAAATCTCCCATTACAACTACCCTATTCTTCCTACACTTATCTAAAATTTCCTTACATATCCCTTCTTCCACGGCACGCGGACTGTTGGGCGGTCTGTAGTACACACCCAACATAGTAACCTCTCCCTTCCTATTCCTCAACTCCACCCATAGCGACTCAATTCCTACCTCAGCCATACCACCCTCCTTCTGCACTGCTATGATGTGATCCTTAACTAATAACGCCACTCCCCCTCCTCTCCTCAAACCACCTCTATCATGCCTAAAACACTTATACCCCGGAATATTCAATTGCCAGTGCTGCCCTTCCTTTAGCCACGTCTCAGTCACCGCCACCACTTCTAACTTCCTCTCGAACATTATTGCCTTCAGTTCATCTGTTTTGCCAGTCACATTCCTCGCATTAAAACACATGCACTGAAGGCCCTCAGGCACTCTCTGATCTTCCCTCCTACTCTTTGGAGTTACCCTGTCACCCATCTCTCTCCCACTCCCAGTTCCCTCTATCTCCCCACCCCCCCTCCATATTAGTTTAAACCCTGCCGAAACACTCCAGCTAACCTCCCAGCTAAAATATGGGTGCCCTTCCCAGACAACTGTTCCCCGTCCCTCTTGTATAGATGCCCCTTCCTCCTGAAGACTTCCCAATGGTCTAAGAATCTGAATCCCTCCACCCTACACCAATCCCTCAACCACGCATTCAGTTGGAGCACCTCGTTGTTCCTAACCCTGTCATTCCCAGGCATTGGCAGCAGCCCAGAGATTGCCACCCTGGAGGCCCTACACTTCAGCCGGGCCCCCAACTCCCTGAACTGCCTACGTATGTCCCCCCTGCACTTTGTGCAGATGTGCAGATATAGTTGTTTGGCAAGAGAGGAGTAGGTGATACAATCCTGTTACACAACACACTGGAAGGTTTTGTGTGTGCTCACTGATATTCCAGGGGATTCAACAACTATGTGAAAGCTTTATTATAGAACTTACACTGATAGGGTTCCACCCTTTATAAGTGTGTTGATGGACGAGGTGATATGCTGACTATGTGAAAGTGTTGTCGCATCCATACCTTTGAATGATCTCTTTCCAGTGCGGGATTTGTTGAGCCTTCAGAAAGTCAGAGGAGTGGGTGAAAGCCTTGTCACAAACATCATACCAATAGGCTTCTCTCCTGTGTGAACCCTCTGGCTTTCCAGGATGGTGCATATGTTATGAAAATGTTATCACAAATCTCATACTTGAAAGGTGAGTCATATGTGGATTCTCTGATAGACCAGGAATTCCAATGACCTTCGGAAATGTTTCACAGCATTGTTAATGTGTGGTGTCCCCAGTGATTTGATGACTGAATGAATGCTGGGTCGCGTACTTTACATTTAAAGCGTTTCTGCCCTGTGGTGTCTCAGGAGACTTGAGGACTTGGTGAAAATCATCTCACAAAACTCAGACTTGAAGGACTTCTCCTGGATATGAAGAGGCTCGAAGATCTCACAAAACCTTTTGTCACAAACTTCACCCTTGAAGGGTTTCTCCAGTGTGGATCCTCTGATGGGCCAAGAGGCTCAATGACCATGTGAAAGCTTTGTTACACACTCACATTTGAATGGTTTTTCCTCTATCTGCACACATTGTTGTATATGAAGGTAAGATATTTGCAGAAATTATTTAGTACAGACCTTGCACATGAATCGTTTCTCCTAAGTGTGACTGTATGACTGAGCACAGAAGGTCGATGAGTGACAAAACTTTGATGAGTTGCATAACTTACATGTGAATGGTTCTTCCCAGTGTGACTACCATGGCGTGTGAGATTTGTTGACTACAGGAATGATTTCTTGTATATCTCATAAAGAACACAGAACAAAGAAAATTACAGCGCAGGAACATGCCCTTCGGCACTCCAAGCCTGCACCGACCATACTGCTTAATTAAAATGCCCTACCCTTCAGGTAACATATCTCATCCTATTCATGAATTTGTCAAGATGCCCCTTAAAAGTCACTACTGTATCCAGTTCCGCTGCGTCCCCCGGCAATTCCAGGCACCCACCATCCTCTGCGTAAAATATCTGCCCCGTACATTTCCTTTAAACCTTGTCCCTCGCATTTTAAACCTGTGCCCCCTAGTAATTGACTCTTCCACTCTGGGAAAAAGCTTCTGACTATCCACTCTGTCCATGTCTCTTATAATCTTGTAGACTTCGATCAGGTCGCTCCTCAACCTCTGTTGTCCAGTGAGAACAAACCAAGCTTCTCCAACCTCTCCTCCGTACGACAAAACATCCTGTAAATCTTTTCTGTACCCTCTCCAAAGTCTCCACATCCTTCTGCCCATGTAGCGACCAGAATTGAACATTATATTCCAAGTACTGCTTAACTAATGTTCTATAAAGCTGCAACATGACTTGCCAGTTTTTAAACTCAATGCCCCAGTCAATGAAGGCAAGCATGCCATATGCCTCTTGACTATCTTCTCCACCTGCATTGCCACTTTCAGTGACCTGTGTACCTGTACAGCCAGATCCCTTTGCCTATCAATACCCTTAAGGACTCTGCCACTTACTGTATATTTCCTATCTGTATTAGACCTTCCAAAATGCATTACCTCACATTTGCTTGAAGGTTACAAGGTAGATAGGAATGAGTTAAAAAAAAGGGCATAGGAGAGGTAGCAGAAGGCATGGAAAGTCCTTGTGGGTCAGATAAAGGAAAATCCCAAGCTTTTTTACTTTTATGTGAGAAATAAAAGAATGACCAGGGTAAGGTTAGGGTCAGTCAAAGATAGTAGTGGGAACTTGTGCATGGAGTCAGAAGAGATATAGGTGAGGCGTTGAATGAATACTTTTCTTCGGTGTTCACTAAGGAGAGGGGTCATGTTTTTGAGGATCAGTGTGTGATACAGGCTGATAGGATGGAGGAGGTAGATGCTCTAGGGGGTATTAGCAATTTAGAAAAACCTGAGGGTCGATAAGCCTCTGGACCAGATGGGATATATCCATACTTTGGGAGACAAGGAACGAGATTGCGGAGCCTTTAGCTTTGATCTTTAGATTCTCACTGTCCATGGGGATTGTGCCAGAGGACTGGAGAGTAGTCAATGTTGTTCCTTTCTTCAAGAAAGAAAATAGGAATAATCCTGGTAATTATAGGGCATTTAGTCTTACTTGAGCGATCGGTAAGTTAATGGAAAAGGACCAGAAAGATAGGATTTATGATCATTTGAAAAGATGCAGTTTAATCCAGGATATCAACATGGTTTCGTGAGGGTAAATCCTGCCTCACAAATTTGATTAATTCTTTGAGGAGGTAATTAAGTGTGTAGATGAATTTAGAGCAATTGATGTCATATACATGATTTTAGTAAGGTGTTTAATAAGGTTCACATGGTAGGCTTATGAAGAAAGAAAGGGGGTATGGGATAGAAAGATATTTGTCCGATTGGATAAGTAACTAACTGTCTCATAGAAGACAGGAAATAGTGGTGGAGGGAATATTTTCAGACTGGAGGCCAATTACTAGCAGTGTACCACAGGGACCAGTGCTGGGTCCTCTGCTATTTGTGATTTTTATCAATGACTTGGAAGTCATTGGCTAAAGGGTGGGTTAGTGAATTTGCTGACGACACCCAAGATTGGTGGAGTAGTGGATGAGATGGAGAGCTCTTGTAGGCTGTGAAGAGACATTGATAGGATGCAGAGCTGGGCAGAAAAGTGGCAGATGGAGTTTACCCCTGATAAGTAATAGGCAATTCATTTTAGTAGGACAAACTTGAATGCAGATTACAGGATCAACTGCACAGTTCTGGGGAATGTGGAGGAACAGAGATCTTGGTGTTCATATCCACAGATCTCTGAAGGTTGTCACTCAAGTGGATAGAGCCATAAAGAAGGCTTATAGTGTTTTTACGGGGGTGTGTGTTTCAGAGCAGTGGGGTTATGCTGCAATTATACTGGACCTTGGTGAGACCACATTTGGAATATTGTGTTCAGTTCTGGTCACCTCATTATAAGAAGGATGTGGAAGCATTGGCGAGAGTGCAGAGGAGATTTACCAGGTTGCTGCCTGGGGTTTGGAGGGTAGGACTTATGAGGAAAGGTTGAGGGAACTGTGGTTTTTTTCTTTAGAGCAGAGAAGGATGAGAGGTAACTTGATAGAGGTTTATAAGATGATGAGGGGGATAGATAGAGTGGGCGTGCAGAGCTATTTCCTCCAGTGGATGTAGCTGTTACTGGGGGGCATAACTATAAGGTTCATGAGGGATGTCCAAGGTAGATTCTTTACTCAAAGAGTAGTTGGGTGTGGAATGCACTGCTTGCTGTGATAGGGAGTCGAACACTTTAGGAACTTTCAAGCGGTTATTGGATAGGCACATGGAGCACACCAGAATGATAAGGGAGTGGGATAACTTGATCTTGAGTTTGGACATAGCTCGGCCCAACATTGAGGGCCAAGGGGCCTGTACTGTGCTGTATGTACCATTCTATGTTTCTATTTATCAGGATTAAACTCCATCTGCCATCTCTCTGCCCAAGTCTCCAACTGCTCCTTGACACCAGATCTTCTGCTTCCTGCTTCTTGGTAGATGTTGTTGGTTCGACTTCTCCCAGAATGCATCGGTTGAAAGGCTTCTCACCAGCACTTCACAACTTTGATGACTGTGCAAATGTTCGCTTACAAACTTCACACTTGAATGGTTTCTCCTTGGAGTGAATGTGTTGGTGTTGAAGAAGGAACAATGACCAAGAGAATTTAGAATCACAGAATTCCTGCAGTGCAGAAGGAGGCCATTTGCACTGACCACAATTCCATGCAGGCTCTGTTCCCATAACCCCACATAGTTACCCTGCTAATCCCCTGACACTAGAATCAATTTAGCATGGCTGATCAACTTAACCCGCACATCTTTGGATTGTGGGAGGAAACCGGACAACCTGGAGAAAACCTACGTAGACACAGGGAGAATGTTTTATTCTATCAGGGAAAGAAATATCCACTTTTATTTACTTAGAATCAAAGTTCATGTAACATATTAATTAGCCTATAGAATAATGCTTGCAGACTGCCTCCATACTGCCTTGTTTAGTTTAATTCCTTTAACCAATGCTTATTATAACTGTTTTTTTACAATTTTTCAGATCTCAAAATACCAAAATGAAGGTCTAGTTTGTTCTTCTCCCCTGCCTGGCAGGCAAAGCACTGGCTGCTCCTGTATGTATGTTTTGCATTCGTGAGTGATATAGAACAAGTGTGGAAATTGTTACACTTTGATGTTTGACATATAGGATAAAGGATTGTGCAGTCTGAACAAAATATATCTATTATGCTTACCTGAACCAGCTCACACTTACTGTCCAGACTTAAACTATTAACTGGCTCTCACAATTCATGTTAAAATCTTTTTTCTGCCATATGGTTGTTCAATAGATGCACTATGTCTGTTGGGATAACTTAACAGTCTCTGGATTCTTCCTCATACATCATTTTCCAACCTGTATGAATGAGTCATTGTTTCATGAGGCTCAATGAATGATTGAAACTCTCACTACACTTGAAAACCATTCACACATCTTCCAAGACTCACTCCGAATCTCATCCACCGCTGAACCTTCAGAAAGGTTAGTTATGAGGGGAAGCTTCACACCACTAACCCGTTTCAAATCTGATATGTCAAAGCTCCCCTGACCTGACTAATTTTCAGATGATGGCCTTACTCTGGCTTGGGTCACTGTTTGTGACTCAATATTTAAAAATGAAAGGAAGCAACTTTACTTTCTAGCTTTGTTTGAGTTCCAAATAAAAAACATACCTCTTAGACTTAAATGCCACTTTAAATACAGTTAGCAACCATAAATATATTTGCTATAAATTGTATTAACAGTTTTGAATCTTTGAGAGCGATGTTGTGCAGAGAGAGTTCTTAGGAACTGCGTCAGGAAGTCCCAAGACTGTGTGCAGAATGCTTTTTCCCTTGTAAACTGGCAGCCTTAAAGTTTGATTTGATTTAACTAGTTCAGGTATCAGTGTTGGCTTTGTGGCTGGGTTCCCAAAGCGGTGAAAGGTGGTAAAAACTCTGGTGTTAGAAGTGAAACTGATGGAGAAAAATGGGTAGAGTCCAGGAGTCAGGAACAACCTACCAAATCAGTACTGATAGAGGATCCCACATCGAACAAAAAATCAACATCCTGAATCCCACTTCTAAACTCCAGAACAATAACTGACTGTGTGAAAATCCCGGTATTCTCAGTGATACTGGTCAGCAGTGCTTCCTACACTAAATATGTTGTGTCTGGAGGACTCTCCCCTCCTTATTTCCCTAAGTTCTTTTCCCAAGCATGGCATCCAATGATATTAAGGACAATAATACAGGAGTGTCTGAGCAACTGAAGGAGGTGAGTCTTGATCTTGATCCGGGTATGTGACTAACCCGGGTTAATCCCTCACTCCAGGGACAGTTTAGACAGAGTTTGACTCTGTATCTAACCTGTGCTTTACCTTCTCTGCAGTGTTTGATGAGACAATGTCAACATGGAGAAGTTATTTCATCCCCGTTTTAAATGTGGAGAAGTTATTTCTTCAATTTCCTATCCCAATAATTTTTTAATTTGATGAGGGTTTCTGTCTCATACTTTCAGACAGTGAGTTCCAGATCCTCACCACCCTCTGGATAAAAAAAAATTACTCAACTCCTCTCTAACCCTTCTATCACTAAATGATGACCTCTCTGAACAGGAAAATAAGATTGAAACGATCCCATCAACTGCTTCTGCCACTTCCCTCCATTTCATTAGCCCACCTGGACAAACGTCCATTAATATTACCGTTTGCCTGAGTCCTGAACTCGCATCTTCTTTCCTGTCTCCCTTCCTGTCCTCTCTGAGCTCACTTGGTCCATGAAACACACTTCCTGTTTTCTTGACCCTATTCTTACTGAACTGCTGATCACCCAACTTCCTTTCCTGCTCCCCATGTTTGCTGATATTGTTCGTGGTTTTTTCTCTTCAGACATTGTCCTCTATTTCTGTTAAATCTGCTGCTTACACCCCTTTTCCTTAAAAACAACATTGGACCCTTCTGTTCTTGCAAACTACTGTCCATTCAAACTCCCTTTCCTCTTTGAACCTTCCAAGTCCTGGAAAGGGATATAGGAAGTAGTCTGACAACACCAGGTTTAAATCCTGATGTTGTCAGATTTATTTGATAGTAAACTCGCAAGCAGAGGTGTTCTGGTCTCCAACAGCACACGTACTCCAACACAGTCTGTGTGGTACATCCGTGCTGGTACGTGTGCTGTTGGAGACCAGAATACCTCATTCGCCTGACGAAGGCCATAGAGTCGAAAGCTTGCGAGTTTACTATCAAATAAATTGGTTGGATTTAAACCTGGTGTTGTTAGACTACTTACTGTGTTTACCCCAGTCCAGCGCCGGCATCTCTACATCATAACGGATATAGGGTTAGGTGAGGGGTAGAGCCAGGGGTCATGCAAGGAAGGTCTTTTGAAGAGTGACGTGTCACTCCCAATAACACTCCTTCAGTCAGAGTCAATGTCCAAGCCAGAGTCAAACTTTTCTCTTCTCCCCTATTTTGCCCTCCACTGCCCCTCACTACTCTAGCCCCCCTCCCCTCTTTCTTGTCCATGTGCTGATCCCACCACTGCACTTAATTGAATGCCTTGGATGCTGTGGGCCGTTGTCTTCTGATCTGCTGTCAAACACATCTGATGCTACACATCCCACACTGATGTTGTCAGTTTGAAAGCCTCTGAGGATGAAGAATGCTATTCCCACACTAGAAATCTCTGTCAAACATTTACCAGGGGAACTGAGACAGCAGCTGCAATAAGTGAGGTTTTATTCAGATGGGACAATGACAGGTTTAAATCCCCACCTGATCTGCTGCTCAAAGTCCTTTCCGGTCAGTTTCCCAAACTTCAGGAAACTCCTGTTACTCCAGAAATATTAGGATTGGCTGTGAGAGACGTCAATCAGAGAGCCCACCCACTCTGCCCATTCCCTCCTCTTCCTCTTTCACAGCTGCTTCACTTCCTGTAGGGACTGAAAACCAAGTCAGGAGATGGTGAGTGAAGGAGCAGAATTTATAATAATTACATTGCATAATATCCACACTAATGTTCAGGCAGTCTGACTATCCTGTGGGGAATCAGGTGTGGAAATGCCCGTTGTGTTGTGTGAGAAGATCCAGCTGAGAGACCTGTTTACTCGGTGCTTTGTGCTGAGCTGTTTGATTGGAGCTGTGTGTTGGATATTGACTGTGTTTATTGGAAGTATTTCCCTTCTGATTTACAGGCTGAGTTTTGTTGATGGGTCATTACTGAATATGAGAAGATGAGGTGTGATTATCTGGAAGGGGCATATTTCAATATTTTTAAAGATTTTACCTGAAGGCCTTGGCCTTTCCTAAAAACCTGGGTTAGGATTTAATGAGTTTTGCCCAGTGCTGTGACTGATAGCTGAATTTGGGATGTGCAGTCTGAGTGAGTTCAGTGTATCTAATTTCTTAGGATAAACCAGAACCCTTCAATCAGCTACACTGAAGCAATATTTCCCTTAGCTTCTGGCATTTCTTGAAGTATGTTTTCTTCAAATACTTTGGGAAAACTAGGGGAGAAGTTTTTTTGAATTACTATGAATTGCTCTCAAATTTTGTATATTAAATGCATGTCCTGTGCATAAAACTGGCCTTCACCAGCACGACTCGACTGAATTGATAGCCTGTTTTACACTCTGCCTGTTTCATTGCCCTTTTGTGCTCAGTTGACTGGACAGCTGGTTAGCAATACAGAGTAACACCAACAGAGAGTGTCAACACCTGTACCGTCCAAAGTTATTCATGAAGCTCCACTTTGTCCCTCGCCTGAGGTGAGATATCCTCAGATTAAATCAGCATTAGCCAGCTCTCTCCGCAGCGTATGGTTATACAGGACTATGGTGACTTTACTTGCCTTGTTGTTTTAGTGGTTAGTATCCCAGCCTGTCATGTGGGAGACTGGCATTCAATTCTCAGACGGAGAGTTTCAAAGTTGTTTGAAGGCATGCGTAGAGGGCATCTTGTTTTAAATTGGTGCATTGGCTGCCAATTCACCTGCAGCACATTGTCCAAGCACTGCATCCACTAGGGCACAGAACAGACATGATGCCTTGGCAGATGGAAGCTGAGTTGGCCTCATTGTCTGCTGCAGGTCATTTTACAGTATCCCTGCTGGAAACAAAGGTTGTGTGAAAGTCAAGTGAGGAAAAAGAAAGGACTTGTATCTGATCCCCTGCAAAGGTGAATAGCAGATTGGCACTTACAGTGGATTGACTTCTAACTGAGGAGTAAGTCCTTTCAGCAAAGAGGATATGCAGTCGGAGAAAATAACATTTTTATTTCCTGTTTTACAGAAAGATTGCGCCATTCTACACTAGGTAATACAGAGAGGATAGATATTGCAGATAGATCCTGACCATCACCCAAGAATCAACTGCACAACTGTGGGAAGACATCCAGTCCTTTCACACATTGCTCAACACAGAGAAAGATGGACAGTGAAACCATCATCTGGAAATTAGTCGGGACAGGGGAGCTTTGACAGATCATCAGATCAGAAACTGGTCAGTGGTGTGGAACCTTCCATCACAGCCAACCATTCTGAAGGTTCAGCTGTGGGTGATCAGTCACAGTGAGGCTGGGAAGAAGTCTGAGTGGGCTCCAAATGTGGTCTGAGCTTCAATCATTTGTTGAGCCTCATGAACCACTGACTCATTCTTACAGGGAAGAGGCTGTTCAAGTGTGAATTGTGGGAGGACAGCTCCACAGACTCATAAGATCTGTTAACAGTCAAAGTGAATTAGCTGTACAACTGTTAACATCAGTATAGCCAAATGGCAGAGGAACCATTCAAGTATGAGCTATGTGACAAATCACTCTCATGCTTATCTGACTTTTGCCTCCATGAATGTAGTCACACAGGTGATAAACCATTTTCTTGTGAGGTGTGCGATAAATCATTCTTATGTTTATCAAACCGCCATTCACACCAACGTATTCATACCAGAAAAAAACCATTCACATCTGAGATGTGTGACAAATCGTTCTCACAGTCATCAATCCTTTGCAAACACCAATGCATTCATGCAAAGGATAATCTGTATACCTGTGATGTGTGTGATCTAGCCTTCACACAGTCATCAAATTTCTTCATCCATCAGCCAATCCAAGCAGGAGAGAAACCCTTCAAGTGTGATGTTTGTGAGAAAGCTTTCACAACATCAACAAGACTCCTGACACACCAGATGATTCACACCGGGGACAAACCCTTTAGGTGCGAGTATTGCAAAATGTCTTTCATCCAATCCTCTGATCTTTTGAGGCACCAGAGGATTCATACGGGGGAGAAACCCTTCATGTGTGAGGTTTGCAACCGAGCCTTCACACAGTCATCAACACTTGTGCAACACCGACGTATTCACACTGGGGAGAAGCCATTCAAATGTGAGGTGTGTGAGAAGTCATTCTCACGTTCATCCAACTTTCGTGTACACCAACGCATTCACACAGGGCAGAAAACGTTCATGTGCAAAGTATGCGACAAATCATTCTTGCGATCATCAGCTCTCCGTGAACACCAACACCTTCACGCAGGGGAGAAACCTTTCACGTATTACCAGCTTATTGCGTAATTATCAAGCATGCTAAATCACTAGCACATTCACACAGTGGAGGACCCATTCAAAAATGACGTGTGGGCCCGTGAAACACTACACATCCACATGGAGGAAAAGACTCTTTAGCATGAAGTGTGTTAAAGTCTTCATGAGGTTCATGGCCTTCCTGATACACCAGATACAGGATAAACCACTCAATTGTGAGGTATGTGGATGAGCCTTCATTCTGATAGTGACTCATTCACACTGGGAAGCTGTTTGTGTGTTAGGTTGTAATGAGGGCTTGGCACAATCACCAGACATTGTAAATGTACTGGTCGTTCACAATGAAGACTGTTCATATGCGAGGTGTAAGTCAAAGCCTTCACATCAAATTGTCAAATTGTCCATCAAATTGAAAGTATGTTTCAAATTTCAGACTTAATTCCCCTGAAGTTGCCAAACTTGGAGACCAGCAGTATATATGAGAAATCATTCAGGTGAGAGGTGTGTGACAAGGCTTTCAGACATCATGTATCTCCTGGTCCATTAACACACACACAAGGAGAAATTAAATCAGTGTGAGTTCTGTAATAGACAATTGTTGGACCTCTTGAAACAGCTCTCACCTATGCACCTCACAATTGAGTGGACCTCCTGGAACATCAGTGGACTCATGAAGGAGACAAAGCCTTCCAGTGTGACATGTGCCAGGATTGTTTCATCTATTCCTCCTTTCCATTCAAACACCGGCATCCCCACACAGGCTTGGAGCCTGGTCACCTGTTTCCTTTGTCGTAAGACCATAAGATATAGCAGCAGGCCTGGGCAATTCAGCCCATCAAGTCTGTTTCACCATTTGATCATGCCTCTCAACCCCCATTCTCCCATTTTTTTCTCTGTAATCTTTGATCTCTTTATCTCTCTCTGTCTTAAATGTACTGAATGAACTAGCCTCCAGTTTCTGTGGCAATGAATTCCAAATTCCTCATGTTGGTTCTAAAGAGTTGTCCCTTTACTTTGAGGCTGTGCCCTCAGATTCTAGTCTGTCCTACTGATGGTAACACCTTCTCCACATCCATTCTATCCAGGCCTTTCAGTATTCTGTAATTTCAGTGAGATTCCCTTCACCCCGCAGTATTTTTAGACTCCACTAAGTACAGACCCAGAGACTTTTATGTCAAGCGTTTCATTCCTGGGATCATTCTTGTGAGTCTCCTCTGGACCATCTACACAGAGTTGTCTGTGTTGTTTACCATTCAGTGCTCACACATGGAAGCTGTCCTTCCCAAACACTTGTCTGTCTCAGCTGTGTCTGTCTCCAACCTCTTGCATCGTCAATCCAATTATTTCAAAAAGGTCAATTTAACCTTTGACCAGATCACCAACATCACCAAAATGGACAGAAGCTGCTGCCTACTTACAGATGTCAGTACTTTGGAAAAATTTCCTCATCCACAGGAAGTAGATAATTCTAAAGAATGGCAGCATTTTCCTTGTAGACAAGTCAGTAATCGGCCCTTGTTTCCTCATCCATAAACTAAATTTTGGGAACAAGGATATAGAAGGTGAATATGAGGGAATAGGTAAACCACAAGCATTGTGGTAAATGGAGTGTCAAAGAGGAGAGAATTGGGAATTAGAAAATGCTGTTCGGCTCACCTGGGGAAAAGAGTGTCTTCCAGGAGTGGAAACTGATTAGTCCGTGGATCCATGTGACCACTGGATCTCTGTAAACATTGATGGATTTGCATGATGGGAACGAACTCTATTCTGGGTCACTAAAGCTGTGTTATTTGGTTTAATTTATTATTGTCATATGCATTAGCATACAGTGAAAAATATTGCTTCTTGTGTGCTATACAAAGCATACCATTCATAAAGAAGGAAAAGAGAGAGTGCAGAATGTATTGTTACAGACATAGCTAGGGTGTAGAGAAAGAACATTCTGACCATTGGCATTGGAAGACAAACAATAGCACAGGGATTTAAAAAAAACTTGTCTGTAGTATTCTGAGAGAGTCGCCTGATGTGAATGTGTGCATTGGTATCTTGAGTATGGTGAGGGAGTGGGGGTGTGTCTCCACAGACCCAAGTTCCCTCAACTGATTGCACCTCAATGAAATAACGGTATGATATGTTCATCTTCCACTCTTCCAAGATTTCTTTCATTTTCTGGGAAACAGCTTGAATCACGTTGAAATGTTTTGTCATTCTGTCTGATTCAAAGTTTTGTGTAAGCTGAATATTGTCCTGATTGTCAGCTCTTTATCAATCTTCTGTGTAGATTTATAACTTATAATAAATTTGTTTTTAACTTAACTCAAACTATATGATTTGTCAGCCTTATTTACAAACATTCAGGAGCTACAGTAAAAGTCCAGTACACAATATATTGGTCAATGTCACTGTGAGTTGGTATACTTTCTCCACCAAACGTTTTATCATTCCCAGTTCAGAGGAAGAATGTCTTCCCAAGAAAGAACTTATATTTTTCTGTTTCATGTTTTTTTTGTAACATGAGGGACCAGATCAGAAACTCCAAGGTTTATTATGAGGTTAGACTAGATTCCAGTTATTCTTGATTTTGGCACTGATGTGAGCATAAGGTGTTTCATTCCAGGTGTGATTCTATTGATCCACTAGGAAGCTTTTATTAAAACAGCTTTTAATAAAGCTGTTTATTAAAAATATTTTAATAAAATATTGATTTTATTTTTAAATTTTTTAACAGCACAGTTAAAATATAACAAAAAGAATTAGCAGAACCAATACCAATTGATTCTCTTAAACATGACAAGGTATAATTCTTAACTGCTAGCGATCTCTATTAGTTCCAATTTAAGCAATATCCCCATAGCTATACTGTCCCCTTCAAGGTAAATTAGCAAGACATCCAGGCTTATGTAAATTGCCAGTTCTACAGCGTTTCATCATCTCTGGACAGAGATACAGACAGATACCTGCCTTCTGACTCTCAGAGAAAGATCTGTCATCACCAGTAGCAGAACTCAAGGTAGAGAACTGTCTTCATACAGCAGAACTCTATAAACAGAGAGGGAGGAAACATCTCTTATCTTTTGAAGACCTATGAAGAGAGATACCTCTCTTCTAGCAGGTGCCAGATTTTAACTTACAGAGAGAGAAAGAGCTACTGAACTTTACAAATTCAAAACAGTAACTGCCTGCTTTTGTTCTAAGTCTAGCTATACACATTCATATGATTTTCTTCTTGTCAATTAACCTATTTGAATTTTATGCTGAAATCCCGAAGAATAACAAAAATGCATTAGCTCAGACTAAAGCAAAGACTCCAGTAAGTAAGTGGAGTGATCAGCAAGTTTGCAGACGATACAAAGATGGCTGGACTTGCGGATAGTGAGGAGCATTGTCAGGCAATGCAACAGGACATAGATAGGCTGGTAGTTTGGGCAGACAGATGGCAGATGGAATTCAATCCTGATAAATGTGAGGTGATGCATTTCGGGAGAAAGAATGTAGGGGGAAGGTATATGATAAAGGGTAGACCTATTAAGAGTATAGAAACACAGAGGGACCTGGGGGTGCAGGTGAACAAGTCTCTGAAGGTGGCAGAGTAAGTGGAGAAGGTTGTGAAGAAAGCATATTGTATGTTAGCCTTTATAGGAAGGGGTATAGAGTACAAGAGCTGGCCTTTAATGTTGTAGTTATATAAAACGTTGGTTGGACCTCATTTGGAATACTGCGTCCAGTTCTGGTCGCCCTGCTACCGGAAGGACGTGGAGACTCTGGAGAGAGTGCAGAGGGGGTTTACCAGGATGCTGCCTGGTATGGAAGGTCTGAGTTACGAGGAGAGGTTAGGCGAATTGGGACTGTTTTCCTTAGAAAGACGTAGACTTAGAGGAGATCTAATAGAGGTGTACAAGATTATGAAGGGTATAGATAGAGTAAACAACGTTAAGTTTTTTCCTAGGATGGACTCTTAATAGCACGAGAGGTCACGGGCTTAGGGTGAGGGGGGTAAGGTACCGTTTGGATGCTAGAGGGAGTTTTTTCACACAGAGGGTGGTGGGGGTATGGAATGCACTGCCAAGTAAAGTGGTGGAGGCAGGTACTCTGAAGTTATTTAAGAAATACTTAGATGGGCACATGAACAGAATGGGAATGGAGGGGTATAGAAAACTGATTTAAAATAGGGGTCATGAGCCTTGGGATCCCTGGGAAGTATGTAAATAGATGATGATATTAATGTACTTGTTTTTATCCTACAGGTGCTTTGGTCCACCTTGTTGTCTAACAAGGGGCATACACGCGATGGGTCGTGAGAGGGCTGCTCTTGGATTTTTTTTTCGAGAGTACCTGAGTGCTTCACGTTGTTAGTGTACGCTTGACTTGGACCATTTGATGGACAACATGACAGCTCAGTGACTATTGCTGTGCTGTGCAGATACATGGATTTGGGCCTGTGTCTGTGGGAGTTTGCACATTCTCCCTGTGCTTGCGTGGGTTTTCTCCGGGTGCTCCGGTTTTCTCCCACATCCCAAAGATGTGCTCTTAGGCTAATTGGCAAAACAAATTCTCCCTAAATTGTCTCAAATTTGGTTTTTAATCCATAGATCTATGAACATGGACAGGGATTGTGGGTAGAGGTGGGAACATCAGGGTGGCGGTGCGGGCTTGTTGGGTCGAAGGGCCTGTTTCCCGTGCTGTTTTGTACTTTGTTATAATTAGGAGCCATTATCCTTCTGTACGTATAGCATAGGGGCTGCCAATTGTTGACAATTCAGCACTATTTAAAAACACCATTCACCAGAAACATGATATAATACATTTCTTGAAGATACAATGCTGTCACAATGAAATGTGGCAGCCCATCTATGAACACTGTGATGATTCTTTTGGAACCATTAATATTTGAAGAGGAAATGTGAACACACCTCGATTAAGCAAATGTTTCACATCTTTAATCAAAATAACTTTATAGTATACAAGAAAGCAAGCACTATGAACATAATACTGAAGTTTATCATTACTTATGTTTCGAACTCGGTAATACTCCCATTGTTTGGGTTTATGGAAGAAACTTAACTGCCTTCACACAGTTTCCAAGCTAACTCTGCTGTCTGACTTCTGCCACGAGGACCTATAAGGGCCAATTCTGATTTTTTTGTAGTAACTTCAAATTAAGTGAATCTTCCAGCTGCTTTTCTCTTACAAAATCCCAATGCTTGACCCAGACCCATATTTTATATGGTGAATCATAAGGTTAGCATTTTTTCCAGTTAAAGCGGAGGTCTCATGAACAATTATCTCTCACTGCCTCTCAATCCAGTGAGGTGCTGTGTACACCAAAGTAAAACTGCAACTGCCTTTTGTACACAAATACCCAGCTAAATTAAACAAAATAAACTTCTATATAACTCTTTGATTCCATAACCCATCTGAATTGTTAATGCTAATGAATGTGATTGCTCTCTCCAGACTCACTTGGTGCGTGAAGTAACCTCTATGTTTACTAAATTGCTTTCGGCTGTTGTTAATCTGGAAACTATACACATAATTTAAATAATTTATTAAAGGGTAGTTCTTTTTACTCCATTACAAAATTAAAGTTGGCCTTCTATTATTTACTGCTGTCACACTGCTAGCCTTCACCCTGTAAGATAAGCATACATTAGATTCTTATGGTAACAAATTCCAAGCTTGTTTGAGTTATATTTATACCAGTTATTATCAGTTTCTCAGAGATGCTCCCATTTACATATAATTTGAACTTTAATTCCTAAAACTATGTTATATTCCAAAGCAAATGAATTATGAACTAGATTTTTACAAGAACAAGATTTTACAAACAGCAATGTGATAATGTTGAATAATCTGTTGTCATGATATTGATTTTTGATCCATATTGACCAGGACATCGGAAAAAAATTCCTCAATCTTCTCCAACATGGTGTTATGGGATCTTTAATATCTAACTTCAGGTGGGTTATTCTCGGAATGGGTTAAAGTTGTCAAGGCCACACTAAGAATTCTGGAGGTTTTGAGCTTCCTATACAACATCCCATGCACTCACACCATCACTATTTATTGAAGCAGTTCAAATATTAGAAAATTAGTACAGATATTCTTCATGCTCACACACTGCCTGATCACGAAACCAGTCATAGAATACAGCATGGAAACAGGTCTTTCAGCTCAACCAGTCCATGCCATCCTTGAGCTCATCTCAATTGCCCATGTTTTGGTCCATATCCCTCTAATCCTTACCCATGCATGTATTTATCCAAATGCTTTTTAAATGTTGCTAAGTAACCTGCCTCAACCACTTTCTCTGGCAGCTCATTCCATATACAGACCAAGTTACTCTCTTTTAAATATTTAAATCATCTTAGCAGTATAGAGAATCAGAAGGACCTTTGGTCCAGGTCCATAGGATTCTTAAATCGGCCTCGCAGGTGAAGGATGTGTTCAAGAAGACGTATGGTGTACTAGTTTTCATTAATCGAGGGATTGAGTTTAGAAGTCGGGGGATAATGCTGCAACTTTAAAAGACCCTTGTCAGACTGCACTTAGAGTACTGTGCGCAGTTCTGGTCACCTAACTACAAGAAGGATGTGGAAGCTGGTCACTCACTTTCACTGGGATCAACGGACAACTTCTCTAATAGATCCCAAGTTGTCCACTGCGGTGATTTTTGTTGAGCTTGATGAATGTTTGCACTCTGACCGAGCCTCCAACTGTCAGCTCTGGCAATGATGTGACAGTTTTGTCAAAGTGAAATTTGTCTCTCTGATGTTTCAGCTTGATCTTGTCACTCATTTCTGTTAAGTTTTCTGGCTACAAATAGTTCTTCAGCTGTTGGAATAGTCTGGATGCAGCATGACATTAATCACTGCACTGGACACTTTCTATGCCTTTATCAAGATTGTTTCTCACTCCAAGATTGCCTTTGTACACATCTATGCTGGATCTAGTCAATTTTTGGATGATCCGTTTGACGATTTTCACTACTGTCTTAGCCTTTACATTTGACTGGTTATAGTTGGGGATAATGTGTAGTGTTCAATCTCCCAATAATTCATCAAATGCCTGAATTCTTCATTCGGGAATTGAAGCCATTGTAGCTCATCACAATGTCAGGAATACCCTGATGACTGAAGTGTACTTTCAAGCAATCTACAATCTTATTGGTAACTGTTGACATCAGCTGTTCACAATGTTGTGAATTGCAGTCGACTATGATGAGATGATCAGTTCCAGTGAGAGTGAAGAGGTCTGTCTGGGATTTCATGAGTCATGGGCTGCTCTTTATCTTGCTTAACTTGATGTTTTGTACAAGCATTGCATTGGCTGATGTGGTCCTTAATCTCATTACTCATGTTTGAACAGTAGAGAACTTCAGCATCTCTTTTCTCATCTCTTTCAGGCTGGTTACATTGTACAAGTTGCCATCTTGGTAATCACTTACTTCATCTTTGATTGCCCAATACTTTCTTACAGCAACAGGTGTGTCCTTGACGGTTTCAGGCCATCCTTTCATCACATTCCTGTAACATTTGAAGAATTGTATCTCATTGTTAGAGTGCTTGATCTGAACAAGACACTTGTTATATCAGATTTGGTGTCCTTGCTGAGTTGATGATTCCAGAGCATGTTGTGCTGTTGCTTCTTCTTGAATCTGGAAAATTTCACACTCTGTAGCAGCATCACTTCTTTCAAAGAAAGTGCAGTTCTCAACAGCAAGTTGGTGATGTATATCTGCTTCCCTTGCTGGTACTTCATTTCCAAGTGGTATTTCTGCAAATAAAGTCATATCCTTTGTAAATACTTTGGAACACACAGAAGCAGTTTGAGATGCTTTGAAGCGTCTTATGGCCTGAATCTACTATCATTTTCTCTCTCTCAAACAGCAAAGGCAATATTCAGAAACTCTTTCTCAATCTAAGCACAGCATTGTTCAGTTTGTGTTAATGCTCTGGATACAAACATAACTGGTTGTCCTTGCTGTATGAGGGTTGCTCCAAGTTTGTTTCACTGGCATCTCACTGCAAGGTGACTTCATCATTAACATCATAATAGCTCAACACTGGCATTGCACTACTTGTTTGATGCGAGTGAAAGCTGCTTCTAGTGTCTCAATACCACTGAACATCCTTTGCTTGTAGAGATTCAGAATCTGATGAAAGATCCGCAAGAACTTTGTTAAGTAGTCCCCATTTGGGTCCAGTGATATTCCATAACGTCCAACAACTGTATGAGGGTTTTATTGTAGAAGTCACACTGATTGAGTTTCTCCTGTTTGGGTACATTGATGGATATAGTGTGTGAAAGCCTTGTCATACTCCTCACACCTGAACAGTTACTTTCTTTTGTGAATCCATGATGCTTCAGAAGAGTCAAAGTGTGAGTGAAAGACTGTCACAAACATCGCATCTGAAAATCTTCTCCTGTTTTAATTCCTCTGGTGTCACAGGAGGATCAAAAATGTCAAAAAGACTTTATCGCAAACCTCCTTGGACTTGCAATTTTACTCCACTGTATGGCTCCACTGCATCGCAGGAGACCTGATGACCTTGAGAATGATTTGAGTATACAATGCATGTGAATGGTTTCTACCCAATGTAAATGCATTAGTGGCCACAGAGGTTTAATGAATTGGAGAATGATTTGTCACAAACCTTATATGTGAATGGTTACTGCCTTGTATGAACGCGTTGGTGTCTGCGGAGATTTCCTGACAATGAGAATGATCTGTCACACACCTCACATGTGAATGATTTCTCCCCTGTATGAATGCGTTGGTGTCTGCGCAGGTTCCCTGACTGTAAAAATGATTTCTCACAAACTTCACACGTGAACGGTTTCTCTCCTGTGTGAATTCGTTCATGTTTACGGAGATCAGAATGTGACGAGAATGATTTGTCACATACCTCGCATGGGAATGGTTTCTCCCCTGTGTGAATGCGCTGGTGTATGAGCAGAGTTGATGACTGCAAGAAGGATTTGTCGCACACATCGCAAGCGAATGGTTTGTCTCCTGTGTGAATTCGTTGGTGTCTGCGAAAGGTCGTTAAATCCGAGAATGATTTATTGCACACGTTACAAGTGAATGGTTTCTCTCCTGTGTGAGTGCGTTGGTGCCTGCGGAGCTGTGATGAATCCGAAAATGATTTGTTACACATTTTGCACGTGAAAGGTTTCTCCCCGGTATGAATGCGTTGGTGCATGAGGAGAGCTGATGAGGATGAGAATGACTTGTCACACACCTCACATCTGAATGGTTTCTCACCTGTGTGAATGTTTTTGTGTCTGTAGAGGTTTGCTGACAGTGCAAATGATTTGTTACAAATCTCACACTTGAATGGTTTCTCTCCTGTGTGTGTGCGTTGGTGTCTGCGGAGATTTGCTGACAGCGAAAAGGATTTATCGCACACCTCACAGGTGAATGGTTTCTGCTCTCTGTGAAGGCGCTGGTGTCTGTGGAAAATCAATAAATCTGAAAATGATTTGATGCACACTTTGCACATGAATGGTTTACCTGTATGAATACGTTGGTGCCTGCGGAGGGTTGATAAATCCGAAAATGATTTGACACACACCTTACATGTGAACGGCTTCTCTCCAGTATGAGTGCGTTGGTGCAGAAGGAGAGTCGATGATTGTAGAAATGATTTGTCACATGCATCACACTTAAATGGTTTCTCCCCAGTGTGAATGCGTCTGTGTCTGCGAAGGGCCAGTGAGTTTGAGAATGATTTATCACACACCTCGCACATGAAAGGTTTCTCTCCTGTGTGACTTGACTGGTGTGACAGAAGATGGGAGGATTGGGAAAAAGCTTTCTCACAAACCTCACACCTAAAAGGTTTCTCACCTGTGTGAATCCTCTGGTGTATGAGTAGCCTTGTAGACGTCACAAAACCTTTATTACAAAACTCACATTTAAAATGTTTCCCTTCCATATTGCGGCCCTTTAGTAAACTGTACAACAAATGCACCTTCCTTGACTGGAAATCTTTGAGCTTGACAAGTCTCCCTTCTCCTCAGATTGCAGAACTGAACCACTTCTCATCTGCGGGATAAGCCAGTGGTTCACGAAGTTCAAAAAATCACAGAAGGTTCAACACCACTGACCAGTTTCAGATCTGATGATATTTCAAAACTGCCCTGACCTGACCGATTTCCAGTTGACGATTTCACTGCCCAACCTTTTCTGTGTTAAGTAATGCTGTGAAGGGACTGGCTGTCTTCCCATACTTGTGTGGTTATTTCTTGCGTGATGGTCAGGATCTATCTCCGTGTCTATTCTCTCTGTATTCTCTGATGCAGTGTGGTGCGATCCTTCTGTAAAACAGGAAAAGAAAACATGATTTCTTCCAACTCCCTCTCTTGCATTGCTGAAGGCATTGATCCTCAGTTACAGACTGTTCCACAGCTATTAGATGATTTATCATACCCCTGGGAAATTAGATACACAAAACTCACCCAAACTGCACATCCTAAATTCAGCGATCAGGCACGGCACTGGGTAAAACTATCCAACCCAAGCTCAGGCTTTTGGGAAAGGCTGGCACTTTCAGGTAAAATCTTTAATGAAGATATAAAAAGACGTTTCAATGTATGTGTCTCTGCCTGATAATTACACCTCACCTTCAATACCAATCTATCAACAAAACTCAGCCTGTAAATCAGAAGGGAAATGCTTCCAATGAACACACACAATATCCCAACACACAGCTCCAATCAAACAGCTCAGCACAAAACACCGAGTAAACAGGTCTCTCAGCTGGATCTTCTCACACAGAATAAGGGACATTTCCACACCTGATTCCCCACAGGATAGTCAGACTGCCTGAACATTAGTGTGGATATTATGCAATGTAATTATTATAAATTCTGCTCCTTCACTCACCATCTCCTGACTTGGTTTTCAGTCCCTACAGGAAGTGAAGCAGCTGTGAAAGAGGAAGAGGAGGGAATGGGCAGAGTGGGTGGGCTCTCTGATTGACGTCTCTCACAGCCAATCCTAATATTTCTGGAGTAATAGGAATGATTCTTCATTCTCTGAGACTTTCACACTGACAACATCAGTGTGGGATGTGTTGCTTCAGCACATCAGAAAAGAAAGACCAACAGCATCCAAGGCAATGATGATGTGCAGTAGTGGGATCAGCACTCCCATAGAAGAGAGTGACACAGGAGGGAGAGAATAAAAAATCGATTCTGTTCGTGTTTTCATTCGTCACTTCTCAACACACCTCACCTTTTGTCCCTCCCCTGACATTACACCCCTCTCCTAATCCCTCGCTTTGCATCTCACCTCTTGCCATTCCCAAGATTCGGGAGGTTGAGATGGTAAGGTAGTTTTTAAAGACAGGCTGAAAAGGGGCAAAAGCAGCACATTTATAGGCGAGAAGGACAGCATTTGGAGAGAGAAAACCATGAACAATATCAGTTAACATGGGCGGGGCGGGGCGGGGGGGGGGCAGCTGGATGATCAGCAGTTCAGTGAGAATAGGGTGGAGGAAACACCAGATGCGCCTCATGGACGAGATACGAGATGAGGTCAAAAAGGGCATGGAAGGAGCTAGGAGAGAAACTAGAGAAAGATTCCGGGATGGAGCTGGGGTGGGGGCAGGGGGAGTGCATTAATGGAAATTTGTCCAGGCGGGCTAGTGAATGAGGGAAATGGCAGAAGGAGCTGATGGAATTGTTTCAATCTTCTTGAGCAGAGGGTCAATAACCAGAGAGCAGAGTTTGAAAGTCAAAGAACAAAACAGCACCAAAACAGGCCCTTCAGCCCAACGAGCCCGCACCGCCACCTTGATGTTCCCACTTCTACGTGATCTCTGTCTATGTTTATAGATCTATGCACTGAAACCAAATTTGAGACAATTTAGGGAGATTTGTTTTGCCAATCAGCCTGAGAGCACATCTTTGAGATGAGCACCTGGAGAAAACCCACGCAAGCACAGGGAGAATGCGCAAACTCCCACAGACACAGGCCCAAATCTATGTATCTGCACAGCACAGCGATAGTCACTGAGCTGTTGTGTTGCCCATCAAATGGTCCAGGTCAAACGTACACTAACGACATGAAGCACTAGGATACTCTAGAAAAAATCCAAGAGTAGCCCTTTCATGACCCATCGCATGTATGCCCCTTGTTAGACAACAAGGCGGACCAAAGCACCTGTAGGATAAAACAAATACATCAATATCATTGACTATTTACTCACTTCCCAGGGAACTCCCACGGCCCATGATCCCCATTTTAAACGAGTTTTCTATACACCTCCATTCCCATTCTGTTCATGTGCCCATCTAAGTATCTCTTAAATAACTCCAGAGTACTGCCTCCACCACTTCACTTGGCAGCGCGTTCCATACCCCCACCACCCTCTGTGTGAAAAAACTCCCTCTAGCATCCAAATTGTATCTTATCCCTCTCATTCTAAGCCCGTGACCCCTTGTGCTATTTCAGTCCATCCTAGGAAAAAGCTTAACCCTGTTTAATCTATCTATACTCCTCACAATCTTGTACACCTCTATTAGATCTCCTCTATGTCTACGTCTTTCTAAGGAAATTAGCCCCAATTTGCCTAACCTCTCCTCGTAACTCAGACCTTCCATACCAGGCAGCATCCTGGTAAACCTCCTCTGCGCTCTCTCAGAGTCTCCACGTCCTTCTGGTAGTAAGGCGACCAGAACTGGTCATTGATGGAAGGATTAGTTGAAAAGTAATTCTTTAATTCAGAAAATGGTAAGGGCCTAGAACTCATTGTCTGAAAGAATAATAAAGGGAGAAACTCTCATCAATTTAAAAAACACTGGGATATGAAAGTTGAAGGAATAACTTCTCCACATTTAAAATAGGGATGGAATAATTTCTTTACATTGACACTGTTCCATCAAACACTGTCAGTGAAGGTACAGCATGGGTTAAATACAGAATCAAGCTCCATTTAAGCTGTGTCTAGGTGGCTACTGGCATGGTAAACCAATTGTCCAGAAGAACCTTTCAAAGCTGCATCTCTTGGTCTTAAAGGAGTGGATATGATGTTTATACCTAGACAAAGGGCCAGGGTGAGAGAGGGGAATAAAGACTCAGACATCTCAGGTGGAGGTGAAGTTGAGGGTAATTAAATCAGTAACTGCAGAGATGTTAGAGAGTGCAGTTGTCAGTGAATTAAAGCATAGTTTATTCCAGGGACAGATATAGAAGGAGGTGCAGCTGGAATGTTGGAAGGAGTGTGGATGCTGAGTAATACATGGAAGTGATCAGAGATGGTCTCCTCTATGATTGATATGATGAGAATAGAGATTAGGTAAGGCAAGAAAGTGGCTGGGAATCTGCGCTGGAAAATCACTGAAATTTCAAGTCAGTACAGCAAGGAAATTTCTGGAAATACAACTGCTTCTCCCATGCAATCTATACTTTTCCAGCATTAATTACTGACAGACAGAAACCAAATCCTAACCCCATCAGTTCATTACTGGAATGTTTGGAATTGAACCAATCTGGTTGTTGATGGAAAGAAAGGGCTGGCCACAAAAATGGCATCAAATTTGGCAGCAATTACACTGAGACAAAGAGGCAAAGTTCCAATCACCAAATCATCTTGTATAGCCTAGATGGTTTGGTGATTAAATAAGATACTGGCCTCCTAAACCAGGACTGTGGGTTCAAGTCCATCTAAGATGGAGTAAAGTTTGGTCCAGAAACAAATGAAAAAAAAAAATTTTCAATTATGGCTAGACCAACATTTATTGTCCATCCCTAAACTCCTCTTGAGAAGGTGGTGGTGAGCCACCTTCTTGAATTGCTATAGTCCCTGAGGTATAGGTACTCCCACAATGCTGTTAGAGGGGACATTCTGGATTTTGACCCAGTGACAGTGAATAAACTGCAATATATTTTCAAATCAGGATGGTGACTTAGAGATTAACCTTTAGTTTGTGATGGTCCCAAGTATTTGCTGTGCTTGCCCTTTCAAATGGTAGTGATTTTGGGTTTGGAAGGTGTGGCCTAAGCAACTTTGGAGAGCTCCTGTGGTATATCTTACAGATGGTACACACAGCTGCCACTGCTCTTCAATGGTGCAGAGATTGAACGTTTGTGGAAGGGGTAGCAATGAAGAGGATTGATTTTTCCAGTGTTAAGGTTCACGAGTGTTTGTTGCTGGATCTGCATTCATCCAGGCATGTGGTTAGCACTGTTGCCTCACAACCAGGGACTCAGGTTTGATTCTGGGTTTGGGTGACTGTGTCTGTGGAGTTTGCATGTTCCCCTCGTGTCTGCCTGAGTTTCCTCCAGGTGCTGCCTGGGCCTAGGTAAGGTGCTCTTTTGAGAGTTGGTGCAGACTCGATGGGTTGGATAGCCTCCCTTTGCACACTCCTGAATTGTGCCTTGTAGATAGTGGTCATGATGTAGAGATGCCGGCGTTGGACTGGGGTAAGCACAGTAAGAAGTCTGCAACACCAGTTTTAAATCCAACCGATAAATCGGCTGGATTTAAAACTGGTGTTGCAGACTTCTTATTGTAGATAGTGGACAGTCATTAGGGAGTCAGGAGGTAAATTGCTTGCTGCAGGATTCTTAGCCTCTGGTAGTCACATATTTAAATGCTAGTCTAGTTCAGCTTCTGGTCAATAGTAACCCAAAGAAGTTTGTTGATAGTGGAGGATTCAGTGATAGTACTGCCATGAACGTCAAAGGCAATAGTTAGATCCTCTCGTGGCCATTGCTTGGCACTTCTGTGGTACGAATGTTACTTGCCCCAGGCCTAGATATTGGCTGGGTCTTGCTGTATTTGAAAATGGACTGCTTCAGTATTTCAGGAGTTGTGAATGATGATCAGTGAACATCCTCACTTCTGACTTAATGATGAATCAGCTGAAGATGGCTGGGCCTATTGAACTCCTGAGGCTGAGACGATTAATCGCTAATCACCACAACCATCTTCCTTTGTGCGAATATGATTCCAATTAGTAGATGATTTTCCCTGAATCCCAATGACACCAGTTAGCTACGGTTTCTTGATGTCATACTCAGTCAAATGCTGCCTTGATGCCAGTGGCAGTTACCCTCACATCTAGTATTGGTTCTTTAATTTAATCTCATTATAAGCAATCAGGAAGTTTGACACAGAATGGAAACCGTAAGAGGGAAGTCAGACTAGTGCGTTAAAATGCATTCCTTCATTCACACTCACCGACCACCCCCATTATCTTCATCCAGTGATTGGTGGCTGATATTGAATTAAACTCAGAGCCTGGATAGACGGGAAGTCAGACTCCCAACATTTTCTGCCAATCAAATGTCCTTTATGGAAGGATATCTGCCGTCCTTACTGGGTCTGAACTACATGCGACTGCAGAGCCACAGCAATTGACTCTCAACTGCCCCGAGGAAACTAGGAATGGGCAGTAAATTCTTGTAATAAGAAGTCTCACAACACCAGGTTAAAGTCCAATAGGCTTACTTGGTAGCATAAGCCACAAGCTTTCAGAGTACTGTGCTTTCATCACCTGATGAAGGGGCAGTGCTCCGAAAGTTTGTGCTACCAAATAAATCTGTTGGACTCTAACCTGGTGTTGTGAGACTTCTTGCTGTGCTTATCCCAGTCCAGCACCGGCATCTCCACATCACAATAAATGCTGGTCAGTCGGTGACGCCATGTCCCACAAATGAATAAAGAAAAACTTTATTTAAACAAGACTCACAAATAATGACAGTCAATAAAGCTTGTCCACAGACAGACACTCCTATAACAGAAACAGTTACAGAAAAATTTCAGGGGAACAATAAAAATGGGAATTCTCCCACACATTTCTTCATCCTCTTCCCCAGACATCTCTAAATGTCATTCATAATTTGTTAAACAAATATTAAAGAAAGCCTCTGGAAAGGATTTACATTTTTTACCATTTGTTGTTAACTGGAAATCCAGGCCCAGGAAGAGAGATTTAGAAGAAAAAAAATGAAGGGTTTTTAATATAAACAGAGTTTGGAAATCACATACATAAATAAACTGTAATTGTAAAGTGAGCAATGCTGTTCATTTGTCAGATCCTCTCTCCATCTTGCTCTCTCATCCTGAAGCCTCCTTTTCCACCCAATCACTCCATTTCTTCTCAGTCTCCTTCTCGCTCTACTCCCATCCCCTTTCTCCTACATTCCCTCTCTGAACCTTTGATACCTCCCTGATCTTGCAAGCTTTTGTGCCATCTTTCACCTCCCTTCCCTCCCCAAAATCTTGGTAATGTTGTTGCTTCCAAATCCTGGAAAGGGACACAGTGTCAGACAAGTGGAGTGAAATCAGGTGATGTGTGACAAACCAGCAATGAGATTTGCTGATGAATATGAAGATATCACTCCCCAAACTTGTAAGTCACAGTGTCACATTCCCAGTCATAAAAAGAAAAACAAAATCCATGCACTGTCATTTACACATCAGTCCATAGTCATACTTCATAAAGAAAATCATCACACCAATAACAAACTGTTTCTTCTTTCTAGTCTATTCCAATTTCCCCACCCCCTACACATTGTAAAATAATCTTTAAAGCTCTTGCAATGACATGGCAGCTTTGACAAATTGAAATTTGTCTTTCTGTCGTTTCATTTTGGTCTCACTACTCACTCCTGTTACTACTTTTGGCCTCAGTAATTTTAGCTGTTGAATGCTTTTACCCTAGGATTCTCTGGGAGGCAAGAGAGGTGACTGCAGAGCCTCTGGCTCTGATCTTCAGGTCGTCGTTGGTTACGGGTGAGGTTCCGGAGGACTGGAGGATAGCGAATGTGGTCCCATTGTTCAAGAAGGGGAAGAGAGACCTTCCAGGGAATTATAGGCCAGTGAGTCTTACTTCTTTTGTGGGCAAAGTATTGGAGAGAAGTATTAGGGATAGGATTTATAGTTATTTAGAGAGAAATGAATTGATTGGGGATAGTCATCATGGTTTTGTGAAGGGTAGGTCATGCCTTACTAACCTCATTGAGTTTTTTGAGAAAGTGACCAGAGAGGTGGATGGGGGTAAGGCGGTTGATGTAGTATATATGGACTTTAGTAAGGCTTTTGATAAGGTGGCCCATGGAAGACTTCTACAGCAAATGCAGATGTGTGGAATAGAGGGTGATTTAGCTAATTGGATTAGGAATTGGCTGGCAGATAGAAGACAGAGGGTGGTGGTTGATGGGAGATATTCATCGTGGAGTTCGGTGACAAGTGGTGTACCTCAGGGTCTGTTTTGGGGCCCCTGCTGTTTGTAATTTTTATAAATGATCTGGATGAGGGTATTGAAGGATGGATTAGTAAATTTGCAGATGACACTAAAGTCGGTGGAGTGGTAGATCGTGAAGAGGGGTGTTATAGTTTGCAGAGGGACTTGGACAAGTTGCAGAGCTGGGCCGAGAGGTGGCAAATGGAGTTTAATGTGGAAAAGTGTGAGGTAATGCACTATGGCAGAAATAATAAATGTGTATAGTATAGGGCAAATGGTAGGATTCTTAGTAGTCTAGATGAACAGAGGGATCTTGGTGTGTATGTGCATAGATCCCTGAACGTAGGCAGTCAGGTCGAGAAGGTTGTTAGGAAGGCATATGGAGTCTTGGCTTTTATTGGTAGAGGGATTGAATTTCGGAGCCGCAACGTCCTGTTGCAACTGTACAAAACTCTAGTGCGGCCGCACTTGGAGTATTGTGTGCAGTTCTGGTCCCCGCATTATAAGAAAGATGTTGAGGCATTGGAGAGGGTACAGAGGAGGTTTACCAGGATGTTGCCTGGTATGGAGGGCAGGTCTTATGAAGAGAGGCTGAGGAATTTGAGGTTGTTTTCATTAGAAAGGAAGCGGCTAAGAGGGGACCTAATCGAAACATATAAGATGATTAGAGGTTTAGATAGGGTGGACATGATAGCCTTTTTCCTAGGATGGAGAAAGCTAGCACGAGGGGACACAGCTTTAAATTAGGGGTATGAGTTATAGGACGGATATCAGAGGTAGGTTCTTTACTCAAAGAGTGATTAGGGAGTGGAATGCCCTGCCTGCAGCTGTTGTAGATGCGCCAAGTTTGGTGGCTTTTAAGAGGTTAGTTGATAAGTATATGGAAGAGAAGGGAATGGTTTAGTTTGGAGGGGCATTGCTTTTTATATTGGTCGGCGCAACATCGAGGGCCGAAGGGCCTGTTCTGTGCTGTTATGTTCTATGTTCTAAGTTCTATGAGTGGTCTGGGTGCGTACATTTGTACTTGAAAACTTCCCATATCTTCGTAACTGTGTTTCTCCACTTCAATATTGCCTTGTACACATCTGTGCTGGATCTAGTTGATTTTTTGATAATATTTTTGACAATTTTCACTACTGCCTCAGCCTTTCCATTTGACTGGGCATAGTGTTGAGACAATGCATGGCACTGATTTCCCCAATCACTCGTGAAGTGCCTGAATTCTTCACTCATGAATTGAGGCCCATTGTCACTTGTCATAATGTCAAAAATGTCATGATGACTGAAGTATGCTTCCAGGTGTTCTACAATCTCACTCGACATCATTGACACCAACTGCTTAACTCCCAGTAGTCTGTGACAAGAAAATCAATTCCAGTGAAAGTGAAGAGGTCTACTCCAATTTTCATCCAGCACCTTTCTGGGATGTCACGAGTCATGAGTATTACAAATGCTGCATTGGTTGATATGATCTTTCATCTCATTGCTCATGTTTGGCCACCAGAAGATGCATTGATGTCTGTGGAGTTTTAATATCCCCCAATAATGATTTTCACACACCTCATAGTCCAATAGTCTTGATCCCTTGATGTTTTATGTGGATCTGCTTCAGCACTTCCTTTTTCATCTCTTTAGGAATAATAACCACAGTTGTACATAATGCCATTGATTATGTTATGCTCTGGACACAAACACAACTGGTTGTCTTTGCTGCATGAGAGTTGCTCCAAGTCCTGTTTCACTGGCATCTCACTGCAAGGTGGCTTCATCATTGACATCACCATATCTCAGCATTGGCGCTACTGGCACTAATTGTTTGATGTGAGTGAAAGCTGCATCTTGTTCTGTGCGCCAATAACACTGAACGTCCTTTGCAGTCAGCTTGTGCAAAGATTCACACTCTGAATCTAACAAATTGACAGGAACTTGTGGGTTCAACAATGAAAACTTATTACAGAATTCACATCTGACTAATTTCTCACCAGTGAGAATTCACTGGTGGATTAGAAAATCAGAGGACTTGGTGACAACTGTAACATGAACATTGCACCTAAAGAGTATTTTTCCTGCATATCTCTGATGTACTGAGAGAGTTGACAACATCATAGATGTGTTATCACAAATCTCACATTTAAATGGTTATTCCACTGTGTGTAGCCTCTGATGACGAAGGAGGTTGGATGACATCGAGAATGATTTATTACATACCTCACATCTGAATGGTTTCTCTCCAGTGTGAATGCGTTGGTGTTTGCAAAATGTCGATGAAGCTGAGAATGTTTCATCGCACAACTCACATATGAATGGTTTATCCCCTGTGTGAATCCTCTGATGCTGCCGGAGGTGTGCTGACTGCGAGAATGATTTGTAGCATATCTCACACTTGAATGGTTTCTCTCCTGTGTGAATGCGTTCATGTTTGCGGAGATCTGAACGTGATGAGAATGATTTGTCACACACCTCGCACGTGAATGGTTTCTCTCCTGTATGAATGCGTTGGTGTCTGAGGAGAGTTGATGACCGTGAGAATGATTTGTCACACATCTCACATGTGAATGGTTTCTCCCCAGTGTGAATGCGTTGATGTCTACGGAGAGTTGATGATGATGGGAACGAATTCTCACACACCTCACATGTGAATGGTTTCTCCCCAGTGTGGCTGCGTCGGTGGACATCAATGGCCGATGATTGAGAGAAGGATTTGTTGCACATGTCACACTTAAATGGTTTCTCCCCAGTGTGAATTCGTCGGTGATTCACCAGGCCTGACAACTGTGAAAAGCCCTTATTACACACTGCACATTCGAATGGCTTCTCACCAGTATGACTCCGTTGATGATTCTCAAATGTTGATGGATGTGTGAAAGCTCGATCACACACCTCACATTTGAATGGTTTATCTTCCATGTAGGTGTCCTTGTGTTAAAGATAGAACAAGTGATACACTTTCTGTGCTACGACATCTTATGAGCCTATGGAACCCTCCCTCACATACCTGACACTTGAACAGCCTCTCATCGTAGGAATGATTTAGTGATTCATGAAGCTCAATTAACAATTGAAGCTGTCACTACTCTTAAAGCTCACTCACACTTCTTCCCAGCCTTAACCTGACCAATAATCCAGCGTCAAACCTTCAGAAAGGTTGGTTCTAATGGAAGGTTCCAGGTCTGATGATATGTCAACACACCCTTGATCCAGCCTATTTCCAGATGATCATTCTACTGCCCAACCTTCTCTGTGTTGAGCAATGCTGTGAAGGAACTGGATGTCTTCCCACAGTTGTACAGTTGTTCCTTCAGTGATGATCAAAATCTATCTGTGATGTCTATCCTCTCTGTATTCTCTGATGTGGCAGAGTGCAATTCTTCTGTAAAACAAGAAAAGCAAACATGATTTCCTCTAACGTCCTCTCCTCCGTTGATGAAGGAATTGACTCCTCATTTTTTAAGTTTATATTTTCACAGGATGAGGACGTATCTGAATCTAAACCTATTTATTGCTCATTCTCAATTGCCCTCGAGAAGGAGATGGTGAGCTCTATTTTGGAAATGGTGCAATCCATGTGGTATTGGGGAATAAGTTTTATGATTTTGGCCCAGTGACAGTGAGGAAGCACTGGTTATAGTTCCAGTTCAGGAAGGGAAGTGACATAGATGGGAATTTCAAGGTGATGGTATTGTGCCTACCCTTCCAGATGGTAGATGTTGCGGGTTTGGACAGTGCTGTAGAAATAGCCTCAGTGAGTTCCTGTAATGCATTTTGTACAAACACACACACTGCTATCAGTGTGGAGGTGACGAGGGAATCAACAAGAAGGAAAAACATACATAATCTCATCCTCACCAATCTCTCTGTCGCAAATGTACTATCCACTTCAATACTGATAGTAATCACTATACAGTCTTTGTGGAAACAAATTCCTATTTTTGCACAGAAGATACTCCCATCCTGTGCTAAATGGGATAGATTTCAAACAGATTCAACAGCTCAAAAGTGAAATTTTGGAAAACATTTCTGCAGCACACATCTTCATTTCAATTCCTTGAATTTTGTCAGAGTTCACAGTCTTTGCAGTATCCAGTGTCTTCAGCCATTTCTCGATATCATGGGCGTGAATCAAATTTACTGAAGACTGGCATTTGTGATGTTAGGGGTCTCTGGAGGAGATCAAGGAGGATCATCCACTCAGCACTTCTGGCTTCAGATATTTGCAAATGATTAAGCTGTGTCTTTCGCAATGATGTGCTGGGTTCCTCCACTGAGGATGGGGATATTTATGGAGTCTCCGCCTTCTGCAGTTAGTTGTTTAATTACCATCCACCATTCACAGTGGATGTGGCAAGACTATGATCTGATTCATTGGTGGTGGGATTACTGAAAATTCCCAACTATCAATATCCTGGCACTTACCATTGACCAGAAACTGAACTGGACTCGCCAGATAAATGCTGCAACTACAAGAACTAGCCAGAGGCTGGGAATTCTATAGACAGTACCTTGCCTCCTGACTCTCCAAAATCTGTCCACTGTTCACAGGGCACAAGCCTTGTGATAGAATTTTCTCCCTATGCTTGGATAAATGCAGCTCAAGCAACACTCAAGAAGCTTTACAGCATCCAGAACAGAGAGAGACCTTCTTGATTGGTACTTCCTCAGCTCCTTAAACATTCACTCCTTCCATTCACCCTGAGTCCTTTTAGACTCAGCCAGCTCGATCAATAATGGTGCTACCAAGCTTCCTCTTGCTGACGGGCACTGAAGCCCAACCTAGATTACATTTTATGCCCTTGTCATCATCAGTGCATCCTTCAATGGATCAACTGATGTTCACAGTGGCACAGTGGTTAGCACGGCTGTTATCACAGCAACAGAGACCTGGGTTCAATTTCAACCTTGGCTGACTGCGTGCAGTTTGCACATTCTCCCCGTTTCTGAGTGTTTTCTCCAGGTGCTCTGGTTTCCTCCTACAGTCCAGAAGACATGCGGATTAGGTGCACTAGCCACGCTAAATTCTCCCTCATATACCCGAACAGACGACAGTGTGAGAGTAGAGGATTTTCACAGCAATTTCATTACAGTGTTAATGTAAGCCTATTTCTAATACTAATAAATAAATTTTAAACTTTAAAAAAAATAGTCCAAACAAGTGCAGGCCAGATGGATTGGCCTTGTCAAATTTCCCCTTTGTGTCCAAGTAAATGTGTGGGTTAGGTGGAGAAGCCATTGTAAATATGTGGCGTAATGAGGATAGGGCAGGTGGTAAGATGCTCTTTCAGAGAGTCAGTGCAAACGCAAAGGGCCAAATGTTTTCCTGCACTGTAAGAACTCTATGGATTTTATTGATAAGCTGAGAGGTGGGGAGGGGGCAGAATGGTCATTGCAGCAGGCAGTGGCCAACAGATTTTCTTACCCATGATTTATTTGATGCCATGAAACTTAAGTTCGAATCAATATTGAGGACCCCTGGAATAACATCCGCCAATGGTATATCACTGTTCCCATGAAATCTGATGGGTCTGTCCTGCTGGTGGGACAGGACGTATGTATTAAGGATGAAGGCGGTATACGGGACATTGTCTGTAAAAGGAAGATTCCGCAAATATGATTATGTTAAGTCATTGCTTGACTCGTCTGTCAGACAGCTCTTCCAATTTTGGCACAAGTTCTCAGATCTTAGCAAGGAGGAGTCTGCTGAGTCGACAGAACTACATTTGCCATTATTGTTTCCAGTGCCTAGGTTCATGCCAAGTGCTCCATCTGGTTTCATTGTTTTGTGACTCTGTTGGATATAACCAAGTAGCTTGCTAGGCCATTTTGAAGGAAATTTAAGAATTAGCAACATTGCTGTGGAACTGAAGTCACATGAAGGCCAGACCAGGTACAGTCAACAGATTTCTTCACTAAAGGGCATTAACGAACCAAACAGGCTTTCGATGACAATCAATAATGGTTTCACGGTCAGTATTACTGACTCTAGCTTTTAAATATACAATATTAATTGAACTTAAATTCTATGAATTGCTGTGAGGTTATTTGAACGCAGGTTGCTAAAGAATTAGTCTAGATCCATTTTCTTATTGGTCCAGTGACTGCCAGTTAATGACTATTCCACAGTAAGTGCTGGTCTGCAATTCCCTTTCTTCGCTTGATTGTCACACACCTTCTATTTCCAGCAGAGACACTGGACAGTGACCAGGAGCAGACTACATGAATACTTTCTTTCCTCCACCCAATCACGATGACGGCACCATTTAAATTGGGCTACCAATTTCCCAAAAACTCGTTTGTACTGGGAAATACAAATTTTATCTTTCAAATATGTGTATAATATAAAAACATTCAGAAAAAATATAATTCGATGGAGATATTGAAATTTCTCCCCTTGCTTTGCCAAATTATTTGAAGAAAACACACAGGACAAGAACTGCTTGAAGGTAAAGAAAGTACTACTCCAGTGTAGCTGATTGAAGGGTTCTGGTTTATCCTGGGAAATTAGATACACTGCACTCAAACTGCATATCCCAAATTCACCCATCAGACACACCATTGGGCAAAATGATCAAATCCAAGCCCAGACTTTTGGGAAAAATAAAATATTTGAAGACATTAAAATATGTTTCAATAAATGTGCCTCTGTCCCTCCCTGATAATTATACTTCATTTTCTCATATTCAGCAATGACCCATCAGAATCAAAAGGGAAATGCTTCCAATGAACACACTCAATATCCAACACAGCTCCAAACAGCTCAGCACAAAGCACTGAACTGAGCAGGTGAACAGGTCTGAATAGGTCTCTCATCTCATAGCATAAGGGACATTTCCACACCTGATTCCCCACAGGATAGTCAGACTGCCTGAACATTAGTGTGGATATTATGCAATGTAATTATTATAAATTCTGCTCCTTCACTCCCCATCTCCTGACTTGGTTTTCAGTCCCTACAGGAAGTGAAGCAGCTGTGAAAGAGGAAGAGGAGGGAATGGGCAGAGTGGGTGGGCTCTCTGATTGACGTCTCTCACAGCCAATCCTAATATTTCTGGAGTAACTGGAGTTTCCTGAAGATTGGGAACTTTGAGCAGCAGATCAGTTAGGGATTTAAACTTGTCATTGTTCCATCTGAATAAAATTTCACTTATTGCAGCTGCTGTCTCAGTTCCCCCGGTAAATGTTTGACAGAGATTTGTACTGTGGGAATAGCCTCATCCTTTGAGGCTTTCAAAATGATAACATCGGTGTTGGATGTGTAGCCTGGGATGTGTTTGACCGCAGGTCAGAAGAGGAAGACTCACAGCATCCAAGGCAGCAATGATATTCAATGGTGGGATCAGCACACGGACAGGACAGTGGGAGGTCCGGAGAGGAAAGATTGACCCATCAGTGACCGGGGAGTGTCTCTGTGCCTGGGAGAATGACTTGGTGAGTCAGGGAATGTGCTGGCGATGATTGTGTGAGAGATGGCTCATGGTTTGATATCTTTTCAGGGGTCGCCTGCTGTGGAGATTCATTTTCTTTCAGTTCCAGTTTCTGAGACTTATTCAACTCTTCCTGTTATTCTCCTGTAATGTTTGGATTCATAAACACACTGACACCTGCAGCTCACACTGTACACAGCCCTAGACTTAACCTTTAGAAACTGAATCTAATTCAACAGAAATATTATACATCAACAAGAGTTTTAACGAAGCTATGACTGACATTGAGTCAGAAAGTCACTCTGTGGAGACTTGACCACTGACACTCCAGTGAGTGCTGAGGGTGTGCTGCACTGTCAGAGAAACTAAAATTCAGATCAGTTAAACAAAGGCTGTCTCAGATGGATATAAAAGATCTGATGACACTAAATTATAGAAGAGCAGGGGAATTGTTATTGATGTCCCAGTCAGTATGGATCCCACAATCAATGTCAAAAAAACAGATTAATTGATTATTATCCTATTTCTATGGGAGCTTGCTGTGCAGAAATCAATTGATGTAGAGATGCCGGCGTTGGATTGGGGTAACATAGTAAGAAGTCTGATAACACCAGGTTTAAGTCCAACTGATTTATTTGATAGTAAACTCACAAGCTTTTGAGATACTCCTCTTCTTTAGGTGAATGAAGGATTTTGGGGTAAGTTAATAAAGTAAATTTATTTTGAATTATGAATCTATACGTTTTGCTTGCTTGCAGTCTGTTTTTAACCATTGTACAGTGGACAAAGAACTATGAGTTGACTTCTTGTTAGTACAGTAATATATATTCACATACACAATTAATATTAATCACCCATATGGTCAATATAAGTTACTTACGGGTTCATGAAGGGTATATCATGTTTGACTAATTTGGTGGAACCTTTTGAGAACACTACATGCATGGTGGACAATGGGCAACCTGTTAATGTGGCATATCTGGATTTCCAGAAACCACTTGACAAGGTGCTGCACCAAAGGCATAAGATAAAGATGCACAGTATTACGGGTAATGTACTAGCATAGATAGAGGATTGGTTAACTAACAGAAAGCAAAGAGTGGGGGAAAATAGGTGCTTTTCTGGTTCGTGATCAGTGACTAATGGTGTGTCTCAGGGATCAGTGTTGGGACCACAATTGTTTACTATTTAAATACAATTTACTCAGGGGCGGAGTGGAGTATAAATATCTGTTCTTAACTTGTGTTCAGAGAGAAGTCTGGGGAACCGCTGTTATGTACCAGGTGTATCTCCCAAAAGCTTATGAATAAACTTGCTGTACTTTGGCTGGTCTCAGAGGTATCTTTTACCTACAACAACTGTGTACAGTTTTGGACTCCTTCCTTGAGAAAGGAGAAAGGCGCTGGAATGGGTACAGAGGGGATTCACTAAGTTGATTCCGTATTTGTGTGCTTTGAGGGCAGACTGAATAGACTGGGGCTATACTCATTGGAATTCAGAAGAATGAAGGGAGATCACATAGAAACATATAAGATAGAAGCAGATGAATTGTTTCTATTGGCAGATTAAACTAGAACTAGGGGCATGGCCTCAAAGTAAGGGGGAACAGATTTAGGACTGAGTTGAAGAGGAACTTTTTCATCCAAAGGGTGACAAATCTGTGGAATTCCTTGCCCAGTGAAGTAGTTGAAGTTATCTCATTGAATGTTTTTAAGGCAACATTAGATAAATTTTTGAAATGTAAAGCAATTAAGAGTTATGGTGAGTGGGCAGGTAAGTGGAGCCGAGTCCACGAAAAGATAAGTCATGATCTTATTGAACAGCGGAGTAGCTCAAAGGGCCAGATGGCCTACTCCTGCCCCTGCTCCTTATGTTTTTCTTTATGGAATACTAAAGTTCAAGTTCAATATTGGACCTTAAGTTAATTTTTGTGTGACTGTAAGTACCCAGGCCTTTATCTATGTATTGTCCTCTGCAGTCCTGAGTGAAGACTGGTGAGAGAGACCAATCAGGTGCTGCCACACTGATTGGATTCAATCAATACCCAACAGCCATGCATGTAGATTCTAGAGCCGCATAGGTAACATCTCTCCCTCCCAAATAAGGGTTAAGGCACCTGTGTGTCTGGTAAACCAGTCTGTTTGACCAGAAAGTGTCCATTGTTTTGGAAATTGCTTATATCCTGTGTATTTAATAAGATGGAGCTGCACTCTGTTTATCTCTGTTATTTAAGGCTGCAATCTGTCTGTTTCTGTACTTGGCAAATTATTCTAGCGTGCTTTGTAAATTATCCTAGTGTGCTTAGGATTTGGCCATTTGGCCACAATACAAAAAACGAACATAACAATAGACAAACAACAACACAGTACTCAGCTTATACCAAACTTTGAATCAATCCCAATAACAAAACAGTTGAAAATGATTCAATATCTTTCCCAGAACTTGAAATGAATTTTGTGTCGGGAAATAGATAGCTAAATATTTAAGCTTAATTTGTTTTTCTGCAATTGCATGTTAAGGCAGCTTCAGTTTTAGTTTCAATTAAAAAAAAGTCTGGACTTTAACAGGTTTTACTACTCTAAAATACATATAACCTCCAGCATGTTGGTATTAGGAGATTGAGCTATGGTAATGCCATTAAATGTAGGAGGAGATAGTTAGATTATTGCTTGTTGGAGATGGTCATTGCCTGGCACTTTGTGGCACAAATGCTACTTGCCATTTATCAGCCCAAGCCTAAATGTTTTCCAGTCTTGCTGCATATGGACACAGATTGCTGTAGTATCTGAGCAGTTGCAAATGAACTGAACAAATGAACATCTCCATTTCTGACCTTATGTTAAGGGGAAGATGCAGATAAAAGGTGTTTGAGCCTCGGACACTGGACTTATGAAAGGGAAATCATGTTTGACAAATCTACTGGAATTCTTCAAGAATATAACAAGTAGAATTGATGAGGGGAAGATAGTATATGTGGTTTATTTGGACTTTCAGAAGGCCTTCAACAAAGTTCTACGTAAGTGATTAGCATGTAAAATTAAAGCACATGGCATTAGGGATAGGGTATTGAGAAGGACAAAAAAAAGCTTGTCAGGTGAAACAAAGAGTACAAACGAATGGGTCTTTTCCAAATGGTAGGCAGTGACTACAAGGGTACTGCCAGGCTCAGGGCTGGGACCCTAGTTATTCACTATTACAGTAATGATTTAGAGGGAATTAAATGTAATATCTCCAAATTTGTAGATGACATGAAACTGGGTGAGCTGTGAGGATGCAGAGATACTTCACTGGACAATGACAGCAGATTCTTGTACACCAATCACTAGCTAGCATCCAAGTGCAGCAGGCAGTAAAAATTGCAAATTGTTTATTGGCCTTCGTAGCAAGAGGATTCGAATACAGGAGCAGACATGTCTCGATGCAATTATACAAAGCCTAGGTGTGGCCACACTTCGAATATTTGTATGCAGTTTGGGTATCCTTATGTGAAGAAGGATGTTCTTCCTCTAGAGGGAGTGCAGAGAAGGTTTAGAAACAGAAAATAGATGCAGGAATAGGCTACTCAGCTCTTTGAGATTGCATTGCCATTCAATATGATTATGCCCTTTCAGTATCCATCCTGCTTTCCCTTCATAACCCCTTGATCTCTTTAGCTGCAAGGGCCACGTTCAGGTCCCTCTTGTTCAAGATTTCTTTAAAGTCAACACTGTTGTACCTGTAATTCTCAGATACTTTCGACCGGTTTGCTTCCTCCAAGGTTTTACCCCAGTGCTCTTATTTGCAAGATGGATAAAGGACAAACACAAGTAATATTATCAATAAGTTTATTAATAATATTACTGTTAACTCTTAAATTACCCACATAAAACAAGAGGATACCCCAGATTCAAGTATGCTACTGCAAAGATGGTTTGGTTAAACAGCAGGCCTGATTATGAGTCCCTCTGGTCCGTCATCATGAATGTGAGTCTCAATGGCAACTTTTTCCTTCCTTCCTTCTCTGGTCAGTCTTCTGGATGGTCAAGGTCACTTTCCTCTTCGAATCTTCATTCTTGGTGTGCCTGAGATGTGTATCTTTATCTGCCTACCTGCCTTTCATAAACTTCTCTGGTTTCCAGCCTATGAGGGGGTTACAATACCCAGTGGGTTTCTTGATATCTGCCTGACAGGACACTGGGGTCCACCCCTACGTGTCCATCTCCATGGTGTTACTAACATGTAACCTGTTGCCAGAGGTGACAGAAAGTCTGGCCCAATCTAGACTTCTAACAATAGGCCGGTACATTTCAATGGGATGCAATGATCTCATGCTGGGTCTCAGTAGAGTGCAATGATCTTTGATGGGCCAGGCTCAGATATGCCTGTGCATTTGTATAATTGGCCTGTTTGAGATTTGACTGTTTGATTTTAATGTGCCCAATTTTTAAATTTAGGATATCCAATTTAATCAGCCTTAAAACTAGGCCCTGATTATATTGCCATATTCCCTTCTCTTGATCCAGTGAGTGTCATCAAACCAGATCATACAATCCTTATCAAACCATCTCAACAGGCAAGTACCCTGAATCGGGGTTGACAGTATCATCCTTAACCCACAAAAGTACCAACAAATTTAAATGAAGTAAATAATTTAAAAAAATAAAGAAACAACACATCATTAGGGTAAATACAAAACAAAGCAATAAACAGTACAAAATAACAAGTGACTATACATATTACAATATAGATGGGGGTATCGAGGTTCTTGATTGTAGAGCCTTTCTCCATGTCGGATACCCATTGCCGAATCCAAATAGCTGCATGCCAACCTTCAGCGACTGTTCCACCATGATACCTAATCACATTACACTTCTACTTTTTCTAAGCTGCCATCATTCAGATAATAATCTTCTTTCCTTTTTTTACAGCCAAAATGGATAATCTCACATTTATCCATATTATATTGAATTTCCCAAATATTTGCCATTCAGCCAGCCTGTCCAAATCACTCTGCAGTCTCTTAGCAATCCCTCACAGCACATATTGCTACCCAGCTTAGTGTTGGCTGCAAATTTGGAGAATCACATTCAATTCTAAATCAATAACATATACTGTGAACAGCTGGAGTCCTGACGCTGTGGTACCCAATTAGTCACTGCATGCCACTCTGAAAAGGACCCACTTATTCCCACTCTCTGATCCCTCTGCTAACCATCTATTCATGTCAATACATTACCCTGCAGTATCATGAGCTTTAATTTGCTCTTGTGTGGGGCCTTGTCAAAAACCTTCTGAAATCCAGATATACAACATTTACAGGCTCACCTTTGTCCATTCTATTGATCATATCCTCAAAAAAAACAGATTTGTCCTTCAGTGAATCCATGCTGACTTGGACCAATCCTGCCACCGCTTTCCAAATGCTCAGTTATTACATTCTTAATTATTGACTCCAGCATTTTCTCCACCAACAATGTCAGGCTAACTGGTCTATAATTTCCTGTTGTCTCTCTTCATTATTTTTTTGAAAAATGGGGTTACATTAGCTATCCTCCAATCCATTGGAACTCTACAAAATTCTGGAAAATGATCATGAGTGTGTCCACTATTTCTAGGGCCACTTCCTTAACTACTCTGGATACAGAGCATCAGACCCTCGGACTTCTCAGGTTTTAATCACAGCAATTTTCCCAATACAATTTCCTGACCAATAGGGATTGCCTTCAGTTCCTCCTTCATGCTAGACCCTCTGCCCCCTAGTATTTCTGGAAGATTATTTGTGTTCTTTCTAGTAAAACAGATCCAAAATATTTGTTCAGCTGTTCTTCTATCTCTTCGTTGCCCATTATGAATTCACTTATTCTAACTGTAAGTGACCTACCAATATGTAGTTGTCTCTAGTCTTTTTCTCTTTGCACATCAATAGAAGCTTTTGCAGTAAGTTCTTAGGTTTTCTACAAGCTGACTGTCATATTCTATTTTCCCCTTCTAATTTAAACCCTTTGTCCTTCTCAACTGAATTTTAAATTTCACCCAGCTCTCCTCTTTGGCTTGAATACTAACCCTGATTTGTCTTATGAGCCATGATTGAGTCACCTACTGCTTCACTCTTACGCCAGTCAGGGGTCGAAGTTCATCCATTTGTTCTTTAAACGTCTGCCATTGATTATCCACTATCAAGCCGTTAAGTATTCTTTGCAAGCTTATCCTAGCCAATGCACATCTCATACCATCAAAGTTAGCTTCCCTTAAGTTCAGGACTCTAGTCTCACACTTAACTGTGTCACTTTCCATCTTAATGGAGAATTCTACAATGTTATGGTCACTCTTCCCCAAAGGATCTCTCAACACAAGGTTGCTAACTAATCCTCTCTCATTACACAATATACAGATTAGGATGGCCTGCTCTCTAATTGGTTCCTCAAAGTATTGGTCAAGAAAACCATCCCTTATATATTCTAGGAAATCCTCTCCATTGCATTGCTACCAGTTTGGTGAGCCCAATCAATATGCAGATTGAAATCATCCATAATGACTGCTTTTATTGCACACATCTTTAATCCTGCTTTATGGCAGGACTGACATATGAGGAGAGATTGAGTCAGTTAGACTTATATTTGCTGGAGCTCTGAAGAATGAGGAGAAAAATCTCAACAACCTATAAAATTGTAACAGAACTAAGTAGGGTAGATGCAAGGAGGATGTTCTCAAAGGTGGGGGTGTCCAGAAATAGGGGTCACAATCTGCAGATACAGGGTAAACCATTTAAGACAGTATGAGGAGAAATTTCTTCAACCAGACAATAGTCAGCTTGTGGAATTCACTACTACCGAAAGCAGCAATTAGATATCTCACTTGAGGAGAAGAGTATCAAAGGATATGGGAGGAAGGTAAAATCAGGATATTGAGTTGGATGATCAACGACGATCATCACGAAAAGCAGAGCAGGCTTGAAGGGCTGAATGCTTCTTCAGTTCTTATTTTCCATGTTTCTAATCATTACCCCGAGAAACTCCTGCAGCTGAAATGAGAGACCTCCAACTACTACAATCAATTTTATTTGTGCTCGGTATGACTCCAACCAATGAAGAGAATTTCCCCCTCCAATTCTCTTTAAATTACTTTTATTTTACTCAGGCTTCTTTATGCCATGCTCAGCTTGATTTGATTTTCTTTGCTTTGAAAAATTAAATGTTGACTTTCCTTAATTAAATCCATATTTGCCATAAATTTTTCTCCAGTTTGTTGTGTCCCAATGTTTTCCTAACCCTGAGGTTAAACTCATTGAACTTATCCTTGCATCTTTTTTTCAACAAGGCTGTTGCAATTCTCCAATCCTCTGTCACTATCTATTGAAGCTATGGAAGCTATTGAGAGGGTGCAGAGGAGATTTACAAGGATGTTGGCTGGATTGGGGGGGCATGCCTTATGAAGATAGGTTGAGAGAGCTAGGTCTCTTCTCCCTGGAGAGACAAAGGTTGAGAGGCGACCTGATAGAGGTTTATAAGATGTTGAGAGGAATAGATAGGGTGGATTCTCGGAGGCTATTTCCTAGGGCTGAAATGGTCACTACGAGAGGACACAGGTTTAAGGTGCTGGGGGGGCAAGTACAGAGGAGATGTTAGAGGTAAGTTTTTCACTCAGAGAGTGGTGAGTGAATGGAATCGGTTACCATCAGTGGTGGTAGAGGTGAACTCGCTGGGGTCTTTTAAGAGACTTCTGGATGAGTACATAGGATTTAATGGGATTGGGAGTTACAGATAGTTCTATGGCCTGGTAGGTATAGATATGATTGGCACAACTTGTGAACCGAAGGGCCTGTCTGTGCTGTAGTGTTCTACGTTGTATGTTCTGAGGAAATTTATGGCCAGCACCTCTGAGATTCCCATTCTATTCTTCCCTCGTGCTCAGGATGCACACAAGAAACCATTTAGTTCTTGTTGTTTAATGATTTTAAATACACCAGTGTTTCTAATATCTGCTCTTCATCCATTTTGAGCACATCCAGTGTTTCAATTACCTCCCCATCACCATTTCAGCAATATCTTCTCCCCGGGCAAGGACAAAGTTCTCTTTTAGTATATCTGAGTCTTCACTACCTTTCTGGTCTCTAGTTCACCCACCCATAATCTCACCAATTGTGACTACTTATTCGTCTACCAAACATTTCCATAATTTAGTAGACAGTATCTATTCATCTCTCTTTATATCCTGATTATCAGTTGAATTATTAAGCTGACATCCTACTTCATCCTATATTTTTTTTATCGTCCAGGGAGTTCTGCCTTTTCCAGACCTGCCTTTCCCGCTTGTTCAGATTCTCCATCACAATCCAGGCTCCTCTGGAAAGGCAGCACCTGCTGATGGGGTTTCCCACTCACCCACACAGGGTAGGTGCGGATCAGAGTCTCACCCAGTTTGAACTACATTACCCATGCTGCATTGTGTCCGCTGCGCAGTGTGAATCGGGAAAGTCAGCTCGCGGTGCCTGATGGGAGTTGTAGTTCTGCCGCGCGCAATAGCGACTGGCTCCCAGCGTTCGGGAGTTGGAATGTGAGGAAGCGCGAGCCCCGAGCGGCTGTTACGTGGGAAGGGCTGGAATTGGAGTTGCGCACCTGTAACTGCCAGCCGGTTAAACCCCCTCACGCTATTCCCTGAACCTGACACTCCCATCTTCACTTCCTTACTCCCCATATCCTCTCTTAAACCCACCAAAACATTTATCGGAGGAGCTGAAACAGCAGCTGCAACAAGTGAGGTTTTATTCAGATGGGACAATGACAAGTTTAAATCCCCACCTGATCTGCTGCTCAAAGTCTTCTCCGTTTCACCGGTCAGTTTCCCAAACTTCAGGAAACTCCTGTTACTCCAGAAATATTAGGATTGGCTGTGAGAGACGTCAATCAGAGAGCCCACCCACTCTGTCCATTCCCTCCTCTTCCTCTTTCACAGCTGCTTCATTTCCTGTAGGGACTGAAAACCAAGTCAGGAGATGGTGAGTGAAGGAGCAGAATTTATAATAATTACATTGCATAATATCCACACTAATGTTCAGGCAGTCTGACTGTCCTGTGGGGAATCAGGTGTGGAAATGTCCCTTATTCTGTGTGAGAAGATCCAGCTGAGAGACCTGTTTACTTGGTGCTTTGTGCTGAGCTGTTTGATTGGAGCTGTGTGTTGGATATTGAGTGTGTTTATTTGGAAGCATTTCCCTTCTGATTTACAGGCTGAGTTTTGTTGATAGGTCATTGCTGAATATGAGACGGTGAGATGTAATTATCTGGGATGAGTAGAGACACATTTATTAAAATATCTTTTAATGTATTTTTTTAAAGATTTTATCTGAAGGCCTTGGCCTTTCCCAAAAGCTTGAGGTTGGGTTTGATAGTTTTGCGCAGTGTAGTATCTGATTAGCTGAATTTGGGATGTGCAGCCTGAAGGAGTTCTGTATATCTAATTTCCCAGAATAAACCAGAACCTTTCAATCAGCTACACTGAAGGAATATTTTCCTTAGCTTCTCACACTTCATATCCAGTGTGTTTTCTTCAAACAATTTTGGAAAAATAAGGGGAGAAGTTTCAAAATCTCCATTGAATTAATATTTCTTAGTGTTTTTATATTAAACACATTCTAAGGATGAAACTGCTCTTTGGCAGCATGACTCAAGCTCATAATGAGTTGATAGTTCATTTTACGCACCACCTGACTGTCTTTTGCATTGCTCTCATGATGCCTGGGAAGATAGAGTTTGAGCAGAGGAAAGAAAGTAGCCATGTTCTCTGCTCATGTTCTGCATCCCTACTGGAAAGAGGTTGTGTGTCAGTGAAGTAGGAAAAGTAAAAGACTTGCATCTGATCCCCACACAAGTGAAATCACAATGTTGGGAATGTACCGCAGACTTCCCAAAGCCCGCAGGAGACAGAGGAGCAGGTGTGTAGTCAGAGAGCAGTTGGAAAGAGGTGAAAAAACAAGGATGGTTTTAACTTCCCCCATATTGACTGGGACTCCCTCAGAGCCAGTGGTTCAGATGTAGAGCAATTTGTTAGATGTGTTCAGGAGGGCTTTTTGATACAGTATGCTGACAATCCAACCAGGAGAGGACTGTACTAAACTTTGTATTTGAGAATGAGTCAGGACACGTGATCAATGTTTCAGTGGGAGACCATTTTGGGCTTAGTGACGATAATTCCATAAGTCTTCAGGTAGTCATGGAAAAGCACAAAAATGGCCCTCGGGTAATGATGCTTAGTTCATTACAGGCCAATTACATCTGAATTAAACAGGAACTGGGGAATGTCAATTGGAAGCTGCTATTTGAGGCAACTTAAAGACCAGTTGATTAAAGTGCAGGATTTGTGCATCCCTACAAAAATGGAAGAATAAAAATGCAGGATTCGGAAACCATGGATGACCAGGGAAATTGTAAGCTTAATCGAAATGGAGGTCTAGGCAATTAGAAACTGACAAACCCTTGAGGAATATAGCAAAAACAGGAAGGAACTTAAATGTGGAATTAGGAGGGCTGAAAGAGGTCGATATGTTTTTAGTAAAAAGGATCAAGGAGAATCTCAAGGCTTTTTATGCATATCTTAGGAGCAAGAGGGTAACAAGGGAAAGAATAGGCCCACTCAAGGACAATGGAGGGAAGTTTTGTGTGGAGTCACAGGAAGTTGGTGAGATCCAAATGAGTGTTTTGTATCTGTGTTCACCAAGCAGAATATGTTAAGATGTTGAAGTCAGAGATAGGTATGTGAAACTCTTAAGAGAATGTCAGTAAATCAAAGGAGGAAATGTTGGGTATCCTATATTCTATTAAGATAGACAAGTCCCAGGGGCTGGATGGTATCTATCTCAGATTACTGTGGAAGGCAAAGGAAGAAATAGCTAGGGCTTTATCAGATGTCTTCACATCCTCGTTGATCACAAGTGAGTTTTGAGATGACTGGAGAATAGCCAATGTTTGTTTGAGAAAGGAAGCAGGAATAACCCAGGAAATTCTAGAGCGGTAAACCTGACGTTAGTGGTGGGGAAGCTTTTGGCGAAGATACTGAGGGGCAGAATATATGCACATTTGGGAAAAAAATTGACTAGTTGGTGACAGGCTGCATGGTACAGGTTATTCTCATCAAATCGAATCAGTTCTTTGAAGAGGCGACAAAAATAATTGATGAAGGAAGGACTGTGGATGTAGTTTATGTGGACTTTAGTAAGGTGTTTGACAAGGTCCCACATGGCAGATTGGTATAAAAACTAAAATCATGTGGGATTTGGGGTGGGCTGGCTAGGTGGACACAGTTGCCTTTGTCATAGAAAACCAAGAATCGTGGTGGAAGGATGTTTTTCAAATTGGAGATTTATGGTGTCTGCAGTGATCAGTGCTGGGATCTCTGTTGTTTGTAGTATATGTGAATGATCTGGAGGAAAATGTGGGTAGTCTGATTAGTAAATTTGCAGATGACACAAAGATTGGTGGAGTTGTTGATAGTACCAGGATTGTCAGAGGATACAACAGATGTAGATAGATTGGAGACTTAAGCACAGCAATAGCAGATGAGTTTAATCCAGACAAAACAAGTGATGCATTTTGGAGGATCAAATTCAGATTGCATTTAGAGTTACATTGTAAATGGCAGAGCACTTAGGAACATTAACATAGAGGAGTCTGAACATGTAGGTCCACAGTTCCCTAAAAATGGCAACACAGGTGGCTAAAGTGATTAAGAAGGCTTGCCTTCATTGGCTGGAGCTTTTATTACAAGAGTTGGGAAATCATGTTGCAGCTACTTAAAATCTTGGTTAGGCCGCATTTGGAGTATTTCGTGCAGTTCTGGTTGCCACATGACTAGAATGATCTGGAAGCTTTGGATAGAGTACAAAGAAAATTCAACACGTCTCGAGGATATTGTGAGAAGTGGTCGAATAAATTAGGATTGCTTTCACTGGAAAGACAGAGGCTGAGGGGAGACTTGATCAAGGTCTGCAAAATTATGATGCATAGAAAGGATGGAGAGTTAGAGGCTTTTTCCCAGGATGAAAGTGCCAATTACAAGGGGCGCAGGTTCAAGGTGAGAGGAAGAAAGTTTAAGGATGACATTGAGGGAAGTTTTTCATGCAAGAGCGATGGGTGTCTGAATGTGTTGCTGGAGGAGGTGGTGAAAACAAACACATTAGCAACTTTTAAAAGGTATCCGATGGGTGTGTAAATAGGGAAGGAGTAGAGGGATATAATCTGAGTAAGGGTAGATGTGTTTTTTTAGTTTAATTGCAGCAACATGATTGGAACGGGCTTGAAAGGTCAAAGGGTTGCTTTCTGTGCTGTACTTTTCTTTGTTGTTCTCACTGTGGAACAATCTCTGAGGAATCAGCCCCTTCAGCAAAGGAGGAGAGAGAATTGGAGGAAATGATGTTTCCTTTTCCTGTTTTACAGAAGGATTGCACTGTATTGTGCCAGAAAATACAGAGAGGATAGACACCGCAGATAGATCCTGAACCTCATTCAAGCACAACTGTGGAAAGCTGTCCGGTCCATGCAGAGAAGGTTGAGCAATGAAACCATTGTCTGAAAATCGGTCTGGTTAAGGGCTTTTGATATATCATCAGATTTCAAACTGATCAGTGGTTGGAATCTTCATTCAGAACCAATGTTTCCAAAGGTCCAGCTGTGGGTGATTGGCCATGTTGGAGCAAGGAAGAAGTGCTAATGGATTCCTAAGTGTGATGAGAGCTTCAATCATTCATCGAGTCTCATGAACCATTAACTCATTCCTAAAGGGGAGAAGCTGTCCAAGTGGGCCGTGAGTGAGGAAGGCCCCATAGACTTCATTGTACTAGTTGTAACCACAGGGACTGCCACATGGAAAAGAAACTGTTGCAGTGTGAGTTGTGTGACAAATCATTCTCGCGCTCGACCCACTTTCGTAACCACCAACGCATTCACACTGGAGAGAAACCATTTACATGTGAGGTTTGCAACAAATCATTCTCTAAGTTGTGGCATCTCCACAGACACAAACGCATTCACACAGGGGAGAAGCCATTCCGCTGTGACGTGTGTGAGAAAGCTTTCAGACACTTATCGACCCTCCAGGTCCATCAGACAATCCACACGGGTGAGAAACCCTTCAAGTGTGAGTTTTGTGATAAAGCTTTCCCAACATCGACAGAATTCCTGATACACCAGAGCATTCACACAGGGGAAAATCCATTCAGGTGTGAGATTTGTGAGCGAGCCTTTACACGTTCATCCGCGCTCGCACAACATCGACACATTCACACTGGGGAGAAACCATTTACCTGTGAAGTTTGTGATAAGTCATTTTCCCAATCATCGAACCTCCGCGAACATCAACGCACTCACACTGGGGAGAAACCATTCTCCTGCGAAGTGTGTAAGAAATCATTCTCCCGGCCATCACGCCTCCGTCAACACCAACGCATTCACACTGGGGATAAACCATTCAAGTGTGAGGTGTGTAATAAGGGCTTTGCACTGTTAACAGGCCTGGTGAAGCACCGGCGCATTCACACAGGGAAGAAGAAAACATTCACTTGTGATGTATGTAATAAGGAATTTGGACAATTATGGGGCATGTTGGATCACCGTCGCATTCACACAGCAGGGAAGCCAAGTGAGGCCTGTGACTGAGTCTCACATCATCAGCAATGCTGAAGAAACTGAGACATCCTCACTGAAAAGATGCCTGATGAGGACTTCACGCAGTCAACAGAGATAAGAATTTCACAGCAGAGACTAATGTGGATATATGTCAGGGTGTTAGAAATGGAAAATGGGTGATGTTACAGAGGGGGAAATAGGTGATCTTTGTGATGGAGAAGTTGAAGAGGATACCACTGACTAATTGTTGGAGATGAGTGGAGAGAACAATTGAGAGGAATGTAGGAACTGATGTTGTCCCTTGAGTCTGTAACACCATTCAATTAGATCATGATTGATCCATATCTTAACTCTATCTACCTGCCTTGGATCTAACCTTTAATCCCCTTGTCTAACAATAAACCTATTAACATCAGTATTCAAATTTTCAATTAACCCCCAGACCTGACAGATTTTTGTGAGAAGCGAGTTCCAGATTCCCAATTCCTTTTTTGTGAAGAAGTGTTTGCTGACATAACTCCGGAACCATCTCACTCCAACTTTAATGCTCTGTCCCCGTATTCTGGACTCACCCACCAGAGGAATAATTTCTCTCTAACTATCAATTCATTTAATTATCATAAACACCTGAATTTAATTACCCCTTAATTTTTTATCTTCAAGGAAATTGAAGCTCAGTCTGATCAACCTGTCCTCATAATTTGACCGTTTTAACCCCAGAAACATTCTGGTGAATCTATGCTGCACTCCCTTCGAGAGCAATATTTCCTTCCTGAGGTGTGGGGCCCAGAACTGAACACAGTTGTCCAAATTGGATCTAATCATAGCTCTGTAAAGCTGGTGCCATAACTTCCACAAAGACATAGTTGTTTTTAGGAAGGGATAGTTGTATGTTTTCTCTTCAGGATGGTCCTGGAGTAACCCTAGTCTAACGCCAGCATCTCCACATCCCGGAGTAATGAGCAGTTTTGACAGAAGAAAGCAGGACCACTAGGGCTTGATGTGGTCCAGTCAGATTTGGCAATAGATAGCTGAAGCAGGTACAGGCAAGTCTTCATCCCTTGGACCTGAGAAGCAGAGATTGACCAGGAAGGGAGTAACAGTAAATTTGGGAACAAGGATGTAGAAGATGATTTGAGTGAATGTTTAAACCAGATTGATGGCTACAGAAGCATTGTGGTGAATGGAAGGTCAAAGGGCAGAGAGTTGGGAATTAGAAAGCACTGTCTAACTAACCTGGGGGGAGAGTGTCTTCCAGGAGTAGAAACTGATTCTTGGACCCACGTATTGTATGATGGAAATGAGTTGCATCCTGTGTCACTAAAGATCGGTGCCATTTCTGACCATTGGAATTGAGAGCTAGACCAAAACACAGATTTTAAAGAAACATCTCTCTGTAGGATTCTGAGAGACTTTCTCCTGATGTGTGTGTGTGTGTGGTAAAGTCAGCCAGTTCTCAGGAGTGAGTCTGGGGTAGAATCAGACTCTGCTTTAGATGATGTGAATTATAAACAGATCCTCTTCAGGTGATAGGTATTTGACTAACATTGTGGTAATGTTTGTACTGTCCTTTCTGGGAGGACTACAATCCTGAATATAGTGAGGGAGTGGAGGTGAGTCTGCACAGACTGAATTCCCTCAGCTCATCACACCTCGATGTAATGACGGTGTGGTATGTTCATCTTACACTCTTGTAAGATTTATTTCATCTTCTGGGAAAGATCTTGAGTTATTTAAAAATGTTTTATTATTTTGGTTGATTAAACCTTTCGTGTAAGCTGAAAATTGTGTCTCTTTGCTGTTTTATCAATCTTCTATATAGGTTTATTAGTTTCATTTTTTTTTTGCTTAACTAATTAATTACCTGATTTATCAGTGTGGCATGTTCCTATTCACTGAAAGTCTCAAACTTACAGTAAGAATCCTGCACAAAATGTAGTGGTCAATGTCACTGTGGACTAGTATACTTTCTTCATCAATGAGTTTAAAATTTGCAGTTCACAGTAAATAGGATGTTGCCTTGAGAAAGAAAGGTTGCAATTATACATCAACTGCTCCTGTAAAAAGCAACATGACAGCTTCAGTATTCAAGTCTCTGGAATGAAACTTCAACCCATAACCTTCTGACTCAGAGACAAGAGCGCTCACTAAGTATTGGCTCACAATAATGTAAAATATTTCTGTGGTATTAGATTCCATTTGTAAGAAATCCCAAGGTTGTGCACAAAATGCATTTTTCCCCCTGTAAACTGGTGGCTTGAAAGTTTGATTTGGTTTAAAGTGGCAAGGGTTGTAGCTGCAGGGTCAGTGTTGTCTTTGTGTCTGGTTTCCTGAAGTTGTGAAAGTGGTAAAGTCTCTGATATCAGGAGAATGAAATTGATGGAGAAAAGTAGCTGGCTTCCCAGAGTCAGGAAAAACCTGCAGACTCAGGGTTGATAGAGGATCCCCACATCGAGCAAAAAAAACCAAACATCCTAGATTCCATTAATTCAAATAGAACCATACTCCAGAATTAACTATTGACTCTTTGAAAATGCTTGGTATTCCTCAGTAATGTTAGTCTGTACCAGTTCATTGAGGAATTGTGCTGTTTCTGGAGAACTCTCCCATTGTGTCCAGCTCCTGCTCCCAAACATGGCATCCATTGACATTAAGAATGGTAATATGGGAGTGGTTGAGTGACGCAGCACCTGAGTCTTGATCGTGATCTAGGTGGGTGAATGACCAGGCTTGATACCACACTTCAGAGACCGTTTAGTCAGAGCTTGACTTGATAGCTCATTTTACACTCCACCTGACTGTCTTTTCCATTGGCCTCACAGTACTTAGGAAGGTAGGGGTCTGGGTGGAGGAAAGAAAGTAGCCATGGTGTCTGCTTTTGGTCATTAACCAGTGTCCCTGCCAGAAACAGAGGGTGTGAGATAGTCATGGTATAATCCCTACAGTGCAGAAGGAGACCATTCAGCTCTGAGTCTTCACCAATTCTCTCAAAGAGCATCTTACCCAGGCCCTCTGTCCTATGCCCGTATCTCCCTATCCAACATATCTTTGTGACACTCAGGAGCAATTTAGTATGGCAAAGCCATGTAACCTGCACATCTTTGAATTATGAATGGAAATGGGGCACCTGGAAGAAACCAATGCAGACACAGGAAGAAAGTACTAACTTCATGCAATCACCCAAAGCCGGAATCAGATCAGGCTTCTGGTGCTGTGAAGCAGTCATGCTAAGCATGTGCCACTATGCTGTGTCAAGTGAGGAATCTGATCATGGGGGAATAGCAGACAAGCACTCAATATGAATAATCCTTTGATTTATTATCATATGTATTAGTATGCAGTGGAAAGTATTGTTTATGTACTATACAGACAAAACATACCATACATTGGGAAGGAAAGGAGAGAGTGCAAAATGTAATGTTATAGCTAGGTATAGAAAAAGATCAACTTAAGGTAGATCCACTGAAAAGTCTGGCAGCAGAGAAGTTCTTGAGTTGATTGAAATGTGACATAGATTTTTGTATTTTTATCCTGATGGGAGACGGTGGAAGAGTGTATGTCCGGGGTGTATGGGGTCCTGGTTGTGCTGGCTGCTTTCATGAGCTGGTGGGAAGTACGGACAGAGTCAGTGGCTGGTTTGCGTGATGGACTGGGCTTCACTCACATCCCTTTATAGTTGTTTGTGGTTTTAGAAAGAGCAGAACCTCTACTAAGCTATGATACAAGCAGAAAGAATGCTTTCTATGGTACATCTGTAAAAGTTGGTGAAACTTGTCACAGACATACCAAATTTCTTTCGCCTCCTGAGAAAGTGGAGGCATTGGTGAGCTTTGTTAACTATAATGTCAGTGGGAACATTATAGGTTGTTGGTGATCTGGACACTGAGAAATTTGAAGGTCTCAACCACTTGCATTTCATGTAGGTAGGCTTCCTGAAGTTGATGACTATTTCCTTTATTTCACTGACATTTGAGGGAGCGATTATTGTTCTCACACTCGTTCATCAGATTCTCTATCTTTCCTGCAGTCAGTCTTATCATTATTTGAGATCTGAACCATTATGGTGGTGTCACCAGCAAATTTGAAAGTGGAGGGGGAGTAGAATTTGGCCACACAGCCATAGGTGTGAAAGGAATATAGTAAGGGGCTGAGGAAACAACCTTGAGGGGCACCAGTGTTGAGGATTAATATGGAGATGTTATTGCCTATCATTACTGATTGTGATCTGTGGGTCAGGAAGTCTAGGACTCAGTCACAGAGAAGAACCGAGCCCCAGACCACAAAGTTTGGGAATGAGTTTTGTCAGAATAATGGTGTTGAAGGCTGAGCTGTAGTCATTAAAATGGGTCTGACATAGGTGTCTTTGTTATAAAGAACAACGTAGCATGGGAAACAGGCTCTTTGGCCCGATGAGGTGGCGGCGCCACCTCAATGTTCCCACTTCCACCCATGACCCTTGTCTATGTTTATAGAAATCTGTATTGGAATCAAATTAGCCAGACAATTTAGGGAGAATTTGTTTTGCCAATCAGCCTAAGAGCACATCTTTGAGGTGTGGGAGGAAACCAGAGCACCTGGAGAAAACCCACGCGAGCACGAGGAGAATGTGCAAATTCCCACAGATACCGGCCCAAATCCGTGTATCTGCACAGCAACAGTGATAGTCACTGAGCTGTCATGCTGCCCATCAACTGGTCCAGTTCAAGCGTACACTACGACATGAAGCACTAGGATACTCTCAATAAATCCAAGAGCAGCCCTCTCACAACCCCTCATGTGTATGTCCCTTGTTGGACTGAAGTACCTGTAGGATAAAAAGGAAATACATCAATGTCATGCACAACTTCTGCAATTCCCAGAAATGTCCCAAGACTCATGATCCCTATTTTAAATCAGTCTTCTGTATCCCTCTATCCCTATTCTATTCATGTGCCCATCTAAGTATCTTTTAAATAACTCCAGCGTGCCTGCCTCCACCACCTTACTTGGCATCCCACAATCCTCTGTGTGAAAAAACTCCTTCTAGCATCCAAATTATACTTTACCCCCCTCACCCGAAACCTGTGGCGTCTCGTGATATTTGATTCCAACTTAGGAAAAAACTTACCACTGTTTTACTGTATCTATACCCTTCATAATCTTATCCACCTCTAATAGATCCCCTCTCAGTCTACGTCTTTCTGAAGAAAACAGCCCCAATTTTCCTCATAACCCAGACCTTCCATACCATGCAGCATCCTGGTAAATCTCCTCTGCACTCTCTCCAGGGTCTCCACGTCCTTCTGGTAATAAGGCGACCAGAACTGGATGCAGTATTCCAACTGAGGTGTAACCAATGTTCTATACAACTGCAACATTAAACGCCAGCTCTTGTACTCTATACCCGTTCCTATAAAGGCTAGCATAACATAAGCTTTCTTCACAGCCTTCTCCACCTGTTCTGCTACCTTCAAAGACTTGTGCACCTGCATCCCCAAGTCCCTTTGCGTTTCTATACTCTTAATAGGTCTACCCTTTATCATATGCTTCCCCTCTACGTTCTTTCTCCCGAAATGCATCACCTCGCATTTATCAGGATTAAATTTCATCTGCCATCTATCTGCCCAATCTACCACCTATCCATTGTCCTGCTGTATTGCCTGACACTGCTCCTCACTATCTGCAAGTCCAGCCAACTTCATATTGTCTGCAAACTTGCTGATCACACCACTTACTCCCACTTCCAAGTCTTTATATATATTACAAATGGAAGAGGTCCCAGTACAAGCCCTGAGGCACACCACTGGTGACCGACCTCCAGCTAGAAAAACACCCTCCTGTTATTACTCTGTCTCCTATTACCAAGCCAGTTACTTATCCATCTAGATACCTGTCCTTGTATCCCATGAGCCTTGACCTTTTCAACTAACCTCCCATGAGGGACTTTGTCAAATGCCTTACTGAAATCCACATAGACGACATCAACGGCTCGCCCTTCGTCGACCGTTTTAGTCACCTCCTCAAAAAATTCTACCAGATTCGTAAGGCACGACCTCCCTTTAACAAAGCCATGCTGCGTATCCCTAATCAGATCGCAATGCTCTAAGTGCCTATACATCCTATCTCTAAGAATCCCCTCCAACAGCTTCCCTACCACTGACGTCAAACTCACCGGCCTATAATTTCCAGGGTTATCCCAACTATTCTTTTTAAACAACGGTACAACATTAGCTATTCTCCAATCCTCTGGGACCAGGTTAAGTGTAAAGTCAGGCAGATTACATCTGATATGGCCCTATTGTAGTGATAGATGAACTGTACTGGAGCTAGGCAATCTGGTAGTTGGAACAGATCCATGCCATGGCTAACCTTTCGAAGCACTTTACGATAGTGAGCGTCAGAACCATTTAGATAATTATTTGCCTTCCTACTTTTGTTACTGAGGTGAATAACCTCACGTATTCACATTATATTGCATCTGCTATGTAAATGCCCACTCACTCAGTATGTCTAAATCACACTGAAACATTTTTGCAGCCTACGTTATTCATGCCTTCCTTTGTGAAGTTAGCAAAATATGAAATTAGTTCCTCAGCCATAAAGTACTGCAAGTTCTAAGAAATACAAGTTTTAGTGAGGAGCTTAAGGAAATGAGTAAAGAAATGGTTTTGGGGAAATTAATGAGATTAAAGGCAGATAAATCTCCAGGGCCTGATAATCTTCATTCCTGAGTCCTTAGGGAAGGAAATAATCCTAGAAATATTAGATCTATTGGTGGTAATATTCTAAAATTCTTTGAATTCTGGAATGGTTCCTACAGATTGGAGGGCAGCTAATGTAAGCTCACTATTCAAATAGGGAGGTAGAGAGAAACAGGGATATATAGATCAGTGAGTCCAATTTTGACAGAGAAGTTGGTAGAGTTCATTGTCAGCAATTTCACAGCACAACATTTGGAAAGTAGTGGTATAATCAGACAAACTCAGCATGGATTTATGAATGGGAAATTATGCTTGACTAATGTATAGAATTCTTTGAGGATGTAATGAGTAGCCTTGATAAAGAATTCTATTATGCCCAGTCATCTCCAAAGGTTCTCTCTCAACTACATTGCCAACTAATCCTTTCTCATTGCATCATATCTTTCTGAAAATTTGGCTGTGGGTGATCAGTCAGGGTGAGACTGTGAAGAAGTGAGAGTGGTAAGAGCTTCCTTTATTGAGCCTCATGAATGACTGACACATTTCTATAGATCAGACTATTAAGATAGAGGTGTAAGAAGAGGGCACCATAGGTTCACATGATCAGACACACGTGTATTTGTCTTCAGCTGGTAACACAAAGGACAGCCACAGAGAAGAGAAAGTATTCAAGTGTGAAGTGTGCAACTAAACCTTCAGTGGTGTATTGAAATTTGTGCAACATCCATAATGGGGAAAAATCCTTTATCTGTGAGATTTGTGACAAATCTGTCATTTTCATCTCATTTCCATGTCCATCAATATCTTCAAACAGGAGAAACCCCATTTGTGTGCAATATATGCGAAGAATCATTCGGTTATCGCACATGGGAGAAACCTTTTCTGTGCAGAGTATGAGACAAATAATTCTTGTATTTAACAAACATCTGTGCCCATTAACACATTCACACCAGAGAGAATCTGTTCATGTATGAGATGTGCAAAAAGCCTTTGTGTAATTATCAAACCTTCAGACAATCCACACAGGTAATAAAGAATTCAAGTCTGAGATTTGCAATAAATCTTTTGCAAAATCTACAAAACTCTTGAGACATCAGAGCATTCAGACATCAAGGAGGAACGCTTTAGGTGTGAAATGTGTGAGATGTCTTTCATCCAATCTCTGATCTTCTGACACACCAGAGGATTCACACGGGAGAAACCCTTCAAATATTAGGTGTGTGGCCGAACTTCACACAGTCATTGACACTTGTGCGTCACTGATGCATTCACACTGGAGAGAAAGCATTCACATGCGAAGTGTTCAACAAAATCATTCTCTGAAATATCAACACACCAGGAACACTTCTGCCTTCACACAGGGGAGAAATCTTTTATATGTGAGCTGTGTAATAAGGATTTGTACAATTATCAAGCCTGTTAAATCACCGATACATTCACACAGTAGATCAGCCTTTGAGATGTGAGGTATGTGACTGAGTCTCACACAGCAACACTCATGAAATACACACATCTACACTAAGGAAAAATTGTTAAGTGTGAAGCGTGTGACAAAGACTTCACAAGGTTTATGTCCTGGGACGGAAAAGACATTCAAATATGAGGTGTGTGACTGACCATTCGTCAGTGACATTCGTGAAATAGTGAACTATTCACAGAGTTAGAGAATCTGTTCAAACATGGGGTATATAATGTGCGTTTTGCATATTCATCAGGCCTGATAACCAGAACATTCACATCAGTGATAAACACTTCACAATCTCATCAAATCTCCTGGATAATCAGCTGTCACACAAGAGAATGACTCCACATATGAAATTTATAAGATTCTCTTGAACTCTTTATACTTCATGGAATACAAGCAGAATTTTCAGGTGCAGCAACTCATTTTGTATGAGATGTGTGACAAGGCTTTCACAAAGTGAGCATATCTCCTGAGCTATCAAAACACACACACACACTCACAGAGATAGGGCTTCTCCCTCTGTGTGTAAGTTCTGTAATAAAGCCTTCACTCAGTTGTTGTAACTCCTGGAACATCAGAGAATTCACACAGAAGTCAAGCTCTTCCAGTGTGACATGTGTCAGGATTGTTTCACTTCCTCTTCCTCACTTACCAAACACCAACATCTCCATACAGACTTGGAGCTGGCTCACCTGCTTCCCTTGCACTGAGTTATCTGTTTATCCTCCAGTGCTCACACAGGGGAGCTGTCCTTCCAAAGCACTGTCTCAACAGTGTACGTCTCCAACTTCTCTCACCATCAGTTCCATCATTTCAAGAAAGTCAATTTAACTTTGACGAGGTGTCCAAATAGCACCAAAAGAAGACATCGATATGTATTGAAGCTGCTGTATAAACTCAGCATCCTTTCAGTACAGCATCAGATACAAATCACCCATTCACTCTGTGACCAAGATGACAATCAAATACTCAGTAGTTAAAAAGGCTTCAGCTTTGGATCTAATGTCCATTAGGGAAGGAAATCTACTTTCCTTACGTAGTCTGATCTCATGTGATTCTAGAGCTACAGCAATCTGGTTGACTCAACTGCTCTCAGTCAACTTGGAATGGGCAATAAATGCTAGCCAGCCAGCGATGCCCATGTCCCATGAATCAATATTTTAAAAAAACAGAAGGGTCAAGGGGGGAGCCATTCCTGAGGTAGTAATGGAGTTACTTCAATTAGCCTCAGCAGCTCCCGTCAATGGTGGGCAGAATCAGCCAGGAATCCCATTCCTCATCAGTGAGCGCAGCTGAGAAATCAGGGAGGGCAGGATGTGTCTCAGCAGAGAGTCTCCATTGTCTCACATTCACTGTCTGGGTCTACACATGCTAAATGACCACTTGAACAGAACACTAGAGGTCAATCAATGTCCACAGTCTGTACTCCAGATCAGTACCTTGAGGCTTGGAGAAAATGTGAGAGGACAACAACTTGTATTTGTAGAGCAATTTAACATTGTCAAAAATCCCAAAGTGCTTCATAAAGACACGATAGAGAAAAATTAACACAGAAACAAAAGTAGCTATCAGACAGGGATGACCAAAAATATGGGTAAAGAAATGGGATTGAAGGAGTGTCCTAATGGAGGGGAAAGAGATAGAGATGCAGAGTGGTTTAAGGAAAGAATTCAGGAGCATGGAGCCTGGATTGCTGAAGACACAGCCATCAATGGTGAAGTGAAAGAAGTGGGGGATATACTAAAGGCCTGAATTGGAAGAATGCAAAGATCTGAGAGAGAGAGAGAGAGAGAGAGAAAGATAGTGTTAGAAGGTGACAGAGATAGGGAGGAGCTGAGTCCATGGAACAATTTGTTTTGGAGCATGAGAATTTTTAAATTGGAAGCACCGAGGGACTGGGAAGCAGTGTAGGTCAGTGAGCACAGGGGTGAAATGTGTGAGTTAGGATAGAAATTGCAGAGTTTTAGCTGACTTGTTTGTTTCTGGAGGGTAGAAGATTGAAAGTTGAACAGGACAGCATTGGAATAATCCAAGCTAGTCTAGAAGCAACAATAGTATCGATGAGGATTTCAAACACAGATGAATTAATGCAGAGGTGTTTAGGGGTTGGAAATGGGTGATGTTACACAGGGAAGAGTGGGTATCTTTGTGATGCGGAGGGTATGGGTTCAGAATCTCAGCTGGAGGTTGAAGATGATGAAACTGAATGACTGTTCTTGCTGAGGACAATTGAGAGGAATTTAGTGAAAGTAGAAAACTGGAACAATCCTATGACCTATTAACCATAAGATATAGGAGGAACAGACAGTTCAGCCCTTCAACCTGCTCCACCATTCAATAGAATTATGACTGATTTGACATTCCTTATATTTATTTTCCTGCCCTTTACTTGTAACACTTGATCCCCTTACTGATCAAAAATCTATCTCAGCCGTAAATATACACAAGAGCTCTGCCCCACTGCTCTCTGTGGAAAGGAGTTCCAAAGACACAACTCTCTGTGAGAAGAAATTCCTTCTTATCTCAGTCTTAAATTGGCACCTCTTTATTCTGAGATTTTTCTGGTTCTAGACTTTCTCATGAGGGGAAAAATCCTCTCAGCATTTACCCTGTCAAGCCCATTAAGAATCCTTGTGTTTCAATGAGATCACCTCTCTAAATTCCAACCGGTAAGCTCTCAATCTGTTTCACCTTTCTTCGTAAGACAATCCCTCCATACCACAGATCATCTGAGTGAACCTTCATCATCTAAACTACTTCCAATCAAGTATCTTTCTTTATATAATGGGACCAAAACTGCTCACATTACTCCAGATGTGGTCTCACCAATACCCAGTACAGTTGCAGCAAGACTTCCTATTTTAATCCCCTTAAATAAGGGGCAACATACTATACCAGTGTGCTAGCTTTCTAAGCCTTGTGCTGTGCACAGTGCATAAGTACCCCAAATCTCTTTGTGAAATATGAACATTCACAATCAACCACACCATGAGATTATGTTTTAAAAAAACAAATGTTATTGCATATAAAAGGAATTAAAAAAGCAAGCACCATTCTAGATAGTGAAGAGGGGTGTTATTAGATAGTGAAGAGGGGTGTTATTAGATAGTGAAGAGGGGTGTTATAGTTTGCAGAGAGACTTGGACAAGTTGCAGAGCTGGGCCGAGAGGTGGCAAATGGAGTTTAATGTGGAAAAGTGTGAGGTAATGCACTTTGGCAGGAATAATAAATGTGTAGAGTATAGGGCTAATGGTAGGATTCTTAATAGTGTTGATGAACAGAGGGATCTTGGTGTATTTGTGCATAGATCCCTGAAAGTAGGCAGTCAAGTCGATAAGGTTGTTAAGAAGGCATATGGAGTCTTAGCTTTTATTGGTAGGGGGATTGAATTTCGGAGCCGCAACGTCATGTTGCAACTGTACAAAACTCTAGTGCGGCCGCACTTGGAGTATTGTGTGCAGTTCTGGTCCCCACATTATAAGAAAGATGTGGAGGCATTGGAGAGGGTACAGAGGAGGTTTACCAGGATGTTGCCTGGTATGGAGGGCAGGTCTTATGAAGAGAGGCTGAGGGATTTGAGGTTGTTTTCGTTAGAAAGGAGGCGGCTAAGAGGGGACCTTATCGAAACATATAAGATGATTAGAGGTTTAGATAGGGTGGACAGTGATAGCCTTTTTCCTAGGATGGAGAAAGCTAGCACGAGGGGACACAGCTTTAAATTAAGGGGTGATAGTTATAGGACGGATATCAGAGGTAGGTTCTTTACCCAAAGGGTGGTTCGGGAGTGGAATGCCCTGCCTGCAGCAGTTGTAGATGCGCCAAGTTTGGTGGCGTTTAAGAGGTTAGTTGATAAGTATATGGAAGAGAAGGGAATGGTTTAGTTTGGAGGGGCATTGCTTTTTATATTGGTCGGCGCAACATCGAAGGCCGAAGGGCCTGTTCTGTGCTGTAATGTTCTATGTTCATTCATTTAACATTATATTATTACTTCATCATTCATGCTACAAACTCAATTCTACTTCTTACTCCCCCTCCACACCCCCTACCACAACCCCTCCGAAAGTTCCCTGATATATCGTAAGATACATCAAAGGAGCAGCCCACTGTGATCCTGCTATTCTCCATTAGCTTTGTAGCTAACTGACACTTTCATCTTTCCTTTAAAATCTCACAAATTTGGATGCCTCAGATTTTTGTTTATTTTGTTGGCAGATACCCTACTTGCCTGTTATAGCTGCCAAGGTAACTGATAAAAAGCACTATGAGGCCCACTGTAGATTTTTTCTACTAGCTTCAATCAGCAAATCTTCCAGCTGATTTTCCCTCACACCATCCAAACTGAGCTTGACCTGCAGCCACATTCTTTGCAGTGCACGATAAAGTTAATATTTTCTCTGGTTCATGTGCATGCCTGATGAACAATCATCTCCTGTTGTTTCTTGTAATTGAGCAAGATGCAGTTGTCTTTTGTGAGCAAGCAGCCAGCTAAACTGAACAAAATAACCTTCTACCCAAACCTATGCTTACTTAACATTACTGCATGTGATAGTCTTCTCTCTGGGCTCACTGGACCGATGAAGAAACCTCCATGTTCACTCACCTTCTTTTCATGTAGAAACCATACCCATAATTTCAATTTTTTATTAAGTGTCAAACTTTTGGCTCAATTACAAACTTAAAGATGATCCTCTGTTGCTTAATGTTTTCACATTTCTACCCCTGACCTTGGAAGATAAACACAGGTTAGCTTTTTATTCGAATAAACTCCAAGCTTGTTTTCAATTACATTTATATCAGAGTTATTACCAGTTTCTCAAACAGGTGACCTGATTTATATACACTGAATATTTTAATTGCTAAAAAGTTATAGAGAAATTATAAACTAGATTTTCACAAGAGCAAGTTTCCACAAACTGCAGATAATGACTGTGTAATCTGCTTTTGACAAGTTGATTGTGTAACATGCTGACCAAAACGTCAGGAATAACTTCCTTCCTCTTCTACAATGTAGTGTTATGGGATCTTTTAAGACCAACTCCAATTTATTCAATGAACATGGATTGAAGTTGTTTATAAAACTACGGTAAAAGTTCCTGAGATTCTGTGCTGCCTGTACAAAAGCCCCCTTACCATCACCATTTATTGAAACAAAAATGTGTTGTACAATGAATGAAGAAATTATCCTGTCTACACACTATACCGATCATGAAATCAATCACATCACAATGCTTAAATAAAACTGCTTCAATTAGTCGCCACAATTTTAAAAATATTTGTTTTAGTAATACTTTTTGTTGGTTTTATCAAGGTAATCTGATAATAATTCAAAGGATCAGAAATTTCAAATGGAAGATTTGTAAAAAGTAAATTAAACTTTTGAAATATTAAACATTGATTTATTCAACATAAGAATTGGCAGCAGGAGTCAGCCCCTCGAGCCTGCTCCACCATTCAAGAGAAGGAGAGGTAGGAGGAAAGCAGGAAAGAATTGAGAAAAGAAAGAGAGGTAGCAAAAAGGAAGAAATGAAAAGATGGTGGAATAAGCTAGAAGAGGGAGATAGAGGGATGGGGAGTGAACCACAGGACAGAGGAGAACAAATAGCCATGTTGTGGGGAAATTTCAAGGTGGCCAATTTTGTCTTAACTTGGACCATTCAAAACTCACAAAGCAAATATTTTTGTACAAAGATGTAACAAAATTTATTTAACAGAACAGACATACAGGAGACTTCCAAAAGGATTAAATAGCTTTGGGAACAGAGCTCTACAATCTCTCCGAAAGATGTGATGTACACAGTCAAATACAGATTATAGTTTTTCCTAATTAATAACTCCACCTTTCATTAGCTTAAATCAATTTCATTTAACAGTCATGCATCAATATAAATCTCTGTCAAGTACCTTAGCCAACCATATCATACCTAATGGCATGATGATATTTTATTTGTCCTTCCAAGTCTGGACATGGCCTCCCTATTTGACACTAACTACATCCCTGTGCTTGGTAATGGCAGATGCTACCATAGGTCAAAGTGAACATTCCCACTGGTTCACTGCCAAGTTGTGTAGTCACGTTATTCCCGCAACCAGGGGCATTTCTATCCTTGTGTCTGGGTAGCGAATGCATCTATTCATTAATGTTGCAAAATACATATCCTCAGAAATCCACCTGATAAGATGATCGCTGACCAACAGTTCTCCGACTTTTGGCTTTAAACTATCGAAATTTACCATCAAGCCTTTGAAATACCTTTTACTTGACTAAGTGAACAATTACATATATGTTGCTATTTTAAATGTTTTAAAATCATAATTACTTGTTTTGATTCTCTTATTGCATTCACATACATGTAAAATTGTTTGTGTTTGCTTGTCTTAAAATCATTTACCTCCTACTGATCCCATGTTGTCTGAAAGACTTCATTCAGCCTATCAATCTTATCAGCAAGTTAGGAATCCCCTTCATTAGCCAGAGGACCAGAAGGAATGATAAAAGCTGGAAAGGGAAGTGGGGAAAGACAGTAATTTACATCCTCCTTTCTATGTTTCTATTCTTGTCAGTCTCTATCCTGTGCTGCTCCTTTCTGTTCATCAGAATATATTTGCAGTTGTGGCAATAGATCTGATTTTTAAAGTGAGCTGATAATTGTTGAGTAATGTTGAATATTTGCACTCTGACCAACTCTCCAATTCTCAGCTCTGGCAACCAATTAGCACCTTTATCAAAGTGAAATTTGTCTTCCTGACATTTCATTTAGTCTTATTATTCACTCCTGTCGCGACCAGCCTCAGTAGAACATAGAACATTACAGCGCAGAACAGGCCCTTCGGCCTTCGATGTTGCGCCGACCAATTAGGGAAAAGCAATGACCCTCTAACCTAAACCATTCCCTTTTCGTCCATAAACTTATCTACTAACCTCTTAAACGCCACCAAACTTGGCGCATCTACAACTGACGCAGGCAAGGCATTCCATACCATTACCACCCTCTGGGTAAAGAACCTACCTCTGACATCTGTCCTAAAACCACCACCCCTCAATTTAAAGCTATGTCCCCTCGTGCTAGTTTTCTCCATCCTAGAAAAAAGGCTATCACTGTCCACCCTATCTAAACCTCTAATCATCTTATATGTTTCAATAAGGTCTCCTCTTAGCTGCCTTCTTTCTAACGAAAACAACCTCAAATCCCTCAGCCTCTCTTAATAAGACCTGCCCTCCATACCAGGCAACATCCTGGTAAACCTCCTCTGTACCCTCTCCAATGCCTCCACATCTTTCTTATAATGTGGGGGACCAGAACTGCACACAATACTCCAAGTGCGGCCGCACTAGAGTTTTGTACAGTTGCAACATAACGTTGCGGCTCCGAAATTCAATCCCCCTACCAATAAAAGCTAAGACTCCATATGCCTTCTTAACAACCTTATCGAGTTCAGTAGTGTTTTTAGGTGTTGGAAAGGTAGTCACGATGCTGCATGACATTGGTCACTGGACTGGACAGGACACCTTTCCATGTCTTCAGTAGGTGTGTTTCTTCATTCTGTTTACCTTGTACAGATCTGTACTGGATTGAGTCAATATTTTGATGATTCTTTTAGAATTTTCACCATTGCTTCAGCCTTTCCATTTGACTGGGGACAGCGCAAAGATGATGATTGGTACTAAATTTCCATATCATTCATCCAGTGTTGGACTTCTTCACTCATGAATTGAAGGCCACTGTCATTTGTGACAATGTCAGAGATGCCAGAACAACTGAAGTGTGTTTTAAGCTGTTGTACAATCTCATGATCCGTCACTGACATCAACTGGTCGAACTCCCAATTGATGGTCAGTTCCAGTAAGAGTGAAGAGGTCTACTCCAAGCTTCACCCATGGTTTGTCTGGGATGTCAAGAGTCACGAGCAGGTCTTTAGATCATTTAGCTTGGTATTTATTACAAGCACTGCACCAGCTGATGTGTTTCTTAATCTCATTGTTCATGCTTAACCAGTAGAGCATTTCTCTTTCCTTTCTCAGATTAGACTTGAATCCTCGATGGTTTGTGTGTATATGCTTCAGCATCTCTTTTTTCATCTCTTCAGGAATAATGATTCCAGTCTCTTTGTACAAGTTGCCATCTCGGGCAATCATGTCATAGAACATAGAACATGGAACATGTCATCCCTGATTGTCCAATATTCTCTTACAGCAACAGGTATGTCCTTGATGGTGTCAGACCATCCTTTCATCACAATTCCCTGTTACATCTGAAGAGTTGTATCTCATTGTGGAGTTTGCTTGATTTGAGCAAGAAGCTTATCTGACAGATTCAATGGGCAGATATTCTCCAAGGCCAGATATTCCTACCTAAGATCAATGAACATTTGCATCCTCATCCACTATATAATTCCTGTGCTGGGTGGGACAGGAAAATTCTGCCCAATGTCCCTGATGGTTGATGATTCCAGAGCATGTTGTGCTGTTGGTTCTTCCTAGATCTGGAAGATTTCACACTCTGTACCAGCATCATCACTTTCTTCAAAGAGAGTGCACAGCGTGTCAGTGATGTATTTCTGCCTTCCTTGCTTGTATTTCACTTTCAAATGATAGCTCTGTAAATTAAGTCACATCTTTTGTAAACTTTTTAGAATAGACAGATGCAGTTTGAGAAAGATGATTTGAAGTGGCTTCTGGTAAGACTAGTAATTCAGACCCAGAGCATGATCTGGGAACCCAGATTCAAATCCTGTCACATTAGATAGTGAAATCTGAATTCAATAAAAATCTGGAATTAAAAGTCTAATGATCCATACCGAGGGAGGAAGTGTTAGAGCTTCTAGGTAGCATTAAAACTGATAAATCTCCGGGGCCTGATGGCATTTATCCCAGGCTGTTTAGGGAGGTGCGAGGTGAAATTGCTGGGCCTCTGATGCAAATCTTTGTCTCTTCCTTGGACACAGGTGAGGTCCCAGAGGACTGGAGAATAGCTAATGTTGTACCGTTGTTTAAAAAGGGTAGTAGGGATAACCCTGGAAATTATAGGCCGGTGAGTTTGACGTCAGTGGTAGGGAAGCTGTTGGAGGGGATTCTTAGAGATAGGATGTATAGGCACTTAGAGCATTGCGATCTGATTAGGGATACCCAGCATGGATTTGTTAAGGGGAAGTCGTGCCTTACAAACCTGGTAGAGTTTTTTGAGGAGGTGACGAAAACGGTGGACGAAGCGCGAGCCGTTGATATCGTCTATATGGATTTTAGTAAGGCGTTTGACAAAGTCCCTCATGGGAGGTTAGTTGAGAAGGTCAAAGCTAATGGGATACAAGGACAGGTAGCTAGATGGATAAGTAACTGGCTTGGTAATAGCAGACAGAGAGTAATAGTGAAAGGGTGTTTCTCTAGCTGGAGGTCGGTCACTAGTAGTGTGCCGCAGGGCTCGGTACTGGGACCTCTTCTATTTGTAATATATATAAATGACTTGGAAGAGGGAGTAAGTGGAGTGATCAGCAAGTTTGCAGACGATACAAAGATGGCTGGACTTGCGGATAGTGAGGAGCATTGTCAGGCGATGCAGCAGGACATAGATAGGCTGGTAGTTTGGGCAGACAGATGGCAGATGGAATTCAATCCTGATAAATGTGAGGTGATGCATTTCGGGAGAAAGAATGTAGGGGGGAGGTATATGATAAAGGGTAGACCTATTAAGAGTATAGAAACGCAGAGGGACCTGGGGGTGCAGGTGAACAATGCTGAAGGTGGCAGAGCAAGTGGAAAGGTTGTGAAGAAAGCATATAGTATGCTAGCCTTTATAGGAAGGGGTATAGAGTACAAGAGCTGGCCTTTAATGTTGCAGTTGTATAAAACGTTGGTTAGACCTCATTTGGAATACTGCATCCAGTTCTGGTCGCCTTACTACCGGAAGGACGTGAAGACTGTGGAGAGAGTGCAGAGGAGGTTTACCAGGATGCTGCCTGGTATGGAAGGTCTGAGTTACGAGAAGAGATTAGGCAAATTGGGACTGTTTTCCTTAGAAAGACGTAGACTGAGAGGAGATCTAATAGAGGTGTACAAGATTATGAGGGGAATAGATAGAATAAACAGGGTTAAGCTTTTTCCTAGGATGGACTCGAATTGCACGAGGGGTCATGGGCTTAGGGTGAGGGGAGTAAGGTATAATTTGGATGCTAGAGGGAGTTTTTTCACACAGAGGGTGGTGGGGAATGGAATGCGCTGCCAAATAAAGTGGTGGAGGCAGGTACTCTGGAGTTATTTAAGAAATACTTAGATGGGCACATGAACAGAATGGGTATGGAGGGGTATAGAAAACTGATTTAAAATAGGGATCATGAGCCTTGGGAGTCCCTGGGAAGTGTGTAAATAGATGATGATATTGATGTACTTGTTTTTATCCTACAGGTGCTTTGATCCACTTTGTTGTCTAACGAGGGGCATACACGCGATGGGTCGTGAGAGGGCTGCTCTTGGATTTTTTCGAGAGTATCCTAGTGCTTCACGTCATTAGTGTACGCTTGATCTGGACCATTTGATGGGCAGCACGACAGCTCAGTGACTATCGCTGCGCTGTGCAGATACATGGATTTGGTCCTGTATTTGTGGGAGTTTGCGCATTCTCCCCGTGCTTGCGTGGGTTTTCTCCGGGTGCTCCGGTTTCCTCCCACATCCCAAAGATGTGCTCTTAGGCTAATTGGCAAAACAAATTCTCCCTAATTTGTTTCAAATTTGGTTCTTAATCCATAGATCTATAAACATGGACAGGGATCGCGGGTAGAGGTGGCAACATCGGGGTGGCGGCGTGGGCTCGTTGGACCGAAGGGCCTGTTTCCCGTGCTGTTTTGTTCTTTGTTCTTTGATAGTCATGAAACCATTATTGATTGTCAGAAGGGCTCATCTCGTTCACTAATATCCTTTAAGGGAAGAAATTTATCATTCTTACCCTGGTCTGACCCACATGTGACTCTCGATCCAGGATATAGATGCCTTAGGAAAGATAGAACAGGAAATAAGAGAGGACGGATGAGTTGCACTTTTGATTAAGGAAATATCACAGCAGTACTGAAAGGGGATACATCTGAGGGTTTGTCCACTGAGTATGGTTTGACCTGAGAAATATGAAGGGGGAAAACACTTTGATAGGGTTGTACTATAGGCCCCCAAATAATCAGCAGGAAATTAAGGAGCAAATATGTAAGGAGATTACAGATAGCTCCAAAGAAAATAGGGTGGTAATGATAGGAGATTTTAACTTTCCCAATATTGATTGGGACAGCCATAGTATTAGAGGCTTGGATGGAGAGAAATTTGTTGAGCCTATTCAGGAGGAATTTGTCATTCAATATGAGGATGGCCTGAATAGCGAGGGGACAAAATGTGACCTCCTGTTGTGAATAAGAAAGGGCAAGTTACAGAAACGTTAGCAAGGGAATCACTTTGGGACCAGTGACCATAATTCCATTTCTTTAAGATAGCTATGGAGAATGAATCAAAAGTTAAAATTTTAAATTGGGGAAAGGTCAATTTTGATGGTCTCGGGCAGGAACTTTAAACAGTTAATTGGGAGAGTCTGTGGGAAGGCAAAGGGATGTCTGGTAAGTGAGACGCTTTCAAAAGTATGTTAATCAGGGTTCAGGGGAAGCACATGCCTCTTAGAGTGAAGGGCAAGGCTGATAGAAATATGACTCAGGATATTGAGGCCCTGGTCAAGAAGACGAAGGAGGCACATGACATGCAGCTGGGATCAAGTGGATCCCTTGAAGATCATATAGGTGTGGGAGTAAAGTTGAGAGGGAAATCAGGAGGGCATAAAGGGGACACAAGATTGTCTTACCTGCCAAAACAAAGGAGAATCCAAAGAACTTCTCAAATACAAAAAAGGCAAAAAAGTAACCAGGCAGAGAGTAGGACCTCTTAAGGATCAACAAGGTCATCTATGTGCAGATCCACAAGAGATGGGTGAGATCCTAAATGAATATTTCTCATCGGTATTCACTATTGAGAATAACGTGAATGTTAGGGAACTTGGTGAAATAAATAGTGATGTCTTGACGACTGAATATATAACAAAAGAGGTCGTGCCGCAAGTGTTAAAGCACATCAAGGCAGATAAATCCCCAGGACCAGATGAAGTGTATCCCAGGACACTGTGGGAGGCTAGGGAGGAAATTGCAGGTAGCCTAGCAGAGATACTTAAATCATCAATAGTAACAGGTGAGGTGTCTGAAGATTGGAGGATGGTATGTTGTGCCTTTGTTTAAGAAAGGCTGCAGAGAAAAGTCAGAGAACTTAAGGCCGGTGAGCCTCACATCTGTGGTAGGTAAGTCGTTAGAAGGTATTTTGAGAGACAGGATCTACAGGTATTTAGAGACAAGGATTTTGGTAGACTGAATCAGGGCAGGACTTACTCAGTTAATGATAGAGCGTTGGGAGAATGATAGAACAAAAGATCGAGGAATCCAGGTTCATAGCTCTTTGAAAGTGAAGTCACAGGTGGATAGAAAGGTGAAGAAAGCATTTGGCATGCTTGGTTTCATTGGTTAGAACACTGAATACAGGAGTTGGGACATCTTGTTGAAGTTGTACAAGACATTGGTAAGGCCACACGTGGAATATTGTGTACAGTTCTGGTCACCCTATTATAGAAAGAATAGTAAATTAGAAAGAGTGCATAAAGATCTATTTGGATGCTACCAGGGCTTGATAGTTTGACTTATAAGGAGTGGCTGGATAGACTGGGACTTCTTTCTCTGGAGTGTAAGAGGCTTAGGGGTGAACATAAGAGGTCTATAAAATAATGAAGAACGTATATCAGCTAGATAGTCAATGCCTTTTCCCAAAGGAGAGTCTAAAACTAGAGGCCAAAGGTATAAGGTGAGAGTAGAGAGATGCAAAAGGGTGCAGAGGGGCAATTTTTCCACACAGAGTGGAGAGTGTCAGGAACAAGCTGCCAGAGATAGAAGCAGATATAATTTTGTCTTTTAAAAAACCTTTAGACAGTTATAGGGTAAGATAGATATAGAGAGATGTAGACCAAATGCAGGCAATAATGATTAGCCGGGGGGGGTTAAAAAAAAGAGATGGCATGGATAAGTTGGGCCTGTTTCCATACTGTAAACCTCTATGACTCTAACAACAGGAATGTGGTCAACTCTCAAATGCTATCTGAATTGGATGGCAGTTAAGGATAGGCAACAAATACTGCCCCGCCAGTGAAGCTCACATCCTGTAAAATTATTTTTTAAAAAAATCGACAGAGTTGATGCACCAGAAGATACAATGAGTGTGCAAAGATTTTGTCACACACCTCACAACTGAATGGCTTCTTATCAGTGATGTTCTTCCACTCCTAAGCCTCCTACACAGTGAATGAATGGATGAAAGCTTTGTCACAAACACCGTACTTGAAGAATTTCTCTCCTATCTGAATCCATTGATGCCCTGGTAGTGTTAAAGGATGTAACAAAAGCTTCATCGCAACTTCACATTTGAAGGCTTATTCCACTGTGTGGATCCTGTGATGCAGCAAGAGTTTTGTTGATTGTGAGAATGATTTGCCACACACCTCACACTTGAATGGTTTCTCCCCTGTGTGAATGCGTTGGTGTGTGCGGAGATTGGCTGATGCTGAAAATGCTTTGTTGCAGACTTCACATGTAAATGGTTTCTCCCCTGTGTGGATCCTCTGGTGCTGCAAGAGGCTCGATGATTGTGAGAATGATTTGTCACACACGTTACACTTGAACGGTTTCTCTCCTGTGTGGATGCGCTGATGTTCGCGGAGGATCCATGATCTAGCAAATGATTTGTCACACACGACACACGAGAATGGTTTCTCCCCTGTGTGAATACGTTGGTGTGAGCGAAGATCTGATGATGAACAGAATGATTTATCACACACCTCACATCGGAATGGTTTCTCCCCCTTGTGAATTCGCTGATGCTGCAGGAGGCTGGATGACTGTGAGAATGATTTGTCACACACCTCACAATGGAATGGTTTTTCTCCAGTGTGGACACGTCGGTGTTCACGGAGGTTCTCTGATCTAGCAAATGATTTGTCACATACGACACAATGGAATGGTTTTTCCCCTGTGTGAATACGTTGGTGTGAGCGAAGTTCTGATGGTTGCAAGAATGATTTCTCACACATCTCACACTTGAAAGGTTTCTCTCCTGTGTGAATGCATTGATGTCTCAGGAGACGTGATGACATCGAGAATGATTTATCACAGAACTCACACCTGAATGGTTTCTCCCCTGTGTGAATCCTCTGATGGTGCAGGAGATGTGTGGGCTGTGTGAAAGATCTATCACACACCTCACATTTGAACGGTTTCTCTCCTGTGTGGATGCGCTGGTGTGTGCGGAAGTACTGTGATGTGGCAAATGATTTATCACACACAGTACATGTGAACGGTTTCTCCCCTGTGTGAATGCGCTTGTGTCTGTGGAGACTAGATGACTGCGAGAATGATTTGTCACACAGCTCACATCTGAATGGTTTCTCCCCTGTGTGAATACGTTGGTGTGAGCGAAGTTCTGATGTCTCCAAGAATGATTTGTCACACACCTCACACGTGAAAGGTTTGTCTCCTGTGTGAATCCGCTGATGTCTCAGAAGATGTGATGACTGAGAGAATGATTTTTCACACACCTCACATCTGAATGCTTTCTCTCCTGTGTGAATCCTCTGATGCCGCTGGAAGCTCAAGGATTGAGAAAATGATTTGTCACACACATCACACTTGAATAATTTCTCTTCCATATTCCTTTTCTGGTTGTCTGGCTGTGAGAAATGATGCACTTTTCTGTTCAGAGGTTGTATGAGTCTGTGCAGTCCTCCTCACTCACCACACTTGAACAGCTCTCACCTGTGGGAATGAGTCAGAGGTTCATGAAATGCGATGAATGATTGAAACTTTTCACCACACTTGGAGCCACTCACACTTCTTCCCAGCCTCACCCTGAATGATCACCCATAGTTGAACCTTCCGAAAAGGTTGGTTCTTATGGAAAGTTTCACAGTACTGACCAGTTTCGGATCTGATGATATATCAAAGCCTCCTCAACCCAACCAATTTCTAGATGATTTCACTGTCCAACTTTCCCTGTATTGAGCAATGCTGTGAAGGGACTGGATGTCTTCCCACAATTGTTTCTTGGGTGATGGTTAGGATCTGTGGTGTCTATCCTCTCTGTATTCTCTGGTGTGGTACAGTGCAATCCTTCTGTAAAACAGGAAAGTGATTATCTCCACCAGCATCACACCATCCAGTAGTATTACTTCACAAGAATGTTCTTTCTCACTCAATATTCATCCTGAATATTAGTGTGGATATTATGCAATGTAATTATTATAATTTCTGCTCCTTCACTCACCATTTTCTCAGTCCCTACAGGAAGTAAAGTAGCTGTGAAAGAGGCAGAGGAGAGAATGGGCAGAGTGAGTGGGCTCTCTGATGGACAGGAAACAAAGAGTAGGAATAAATGGGTCATTTTCCAAATAGCAGGCAAATGAGATAGCAAATGTTAGCACTGCTGCCTCACCGTGCCGGGGACCCTGGCTCAACTCTGGCCTTGGGTGACTGTGCAAAGTTTGCATGTTCTCTGTGTCTGCGTGGGTTTTCTCTGGGTGCTCCAGTTTCTTCCCACACTGCCAAAATATATCCATTAGATTGACTGGCCATGCTAAATTGCCTGTTGATGTCAAGGGGATTAGTAGGATAAATACGTGGGGTTATGTGAATAGAGTACAAGTGGCATAGTTGGTGCAGGCTCTATGGGATCCCAGTTATTTATTATATACATTATTGACTTAGATGAGGAATTAAAGATACTATTTCCAAATTTGCAGATGACACAAATTTGAGTGGTAAGGTGAACTGTTAGGAGGATGCAGAGATGCTTCTGTATGATTTGGACAGGCTGAGTGAGTGGGCAAATGATAACTGTGAAATTATCTACTCTGGTAGCAAAAACAGGAAGACAGATTATTTGAAAGGCTATAAATTAGTAAAGGAGATTGTGCAATGAGACCTGGGTATCATTGTGCACCAGTTGCTGAAAGTAAGCATGAGGGTATAGCAGGCAGTAAAAAAAGGCAGTATGGTGTGTTGGCTTTCATAGAGAGAAGATTCAAGTAATGACTTAATGCAATTATACAGGGCTTTGGTGAGGCCAAGCCTGAAATACTGGGTGGGATTTTTCAGCTGTGCTTGCCTGAACCAGAAAGTCTCACCAGAAGTCAACGGACTTTCCATAGTCTGCCCCTCACCCGCTATGAATCCTGTGGTAAGAAGAACAGGAAAATTCACAGCACTGTGTGCAATCTTGCTCTCCTTATGTGAGGAAGGATGTTCTTGCTCTAGTGGGAACGCAGAAAAGATTGACTGGATTGATTCCTGGGACGATGGGACTGATGTATGAAGAGAGATTGAATCAGTTAGGATTGTATTCGCTGGAGTGCAGAAGAATGGGGGTGGATCTCATGGAAACCTAAAACATTTTAATAGGACTAAACAGGGTAGACGCAAGGAAGATGTTCCCAAAGGTGGGGATGTCAAGAACCAAGCACCACAGTCTGGGGATCCTGGGTAGACTGTTTAGGACAGTGATGAGGAGAACTTATTTCCTCAGAGAATAGTCAGCCTATTGGATTCACCAGCATCCAAAAGCAGTTGAGGCAAAACACTGATTATTTTCAAGAAACAGTTAGCTATAGCAGTGGGGTGAAGGGGATCAAAGCGTACAGAGGAAACTGGGATCAGGATATTGAATTTGACCAGCCATGATCATTTTGAATAGCAGAGCAGACTCAATGGGCTGAATGCCTTCCTCCTGCACCATATTTTTTATATTTCAATCTCCCACAGCCAATCTGGGACAGAAATGCACTGACAGCCCACGAGTAATTACATGGCAATCGCTGCTCAGCCAGTCATAGGGGTGAGTTTGAGAATTGTGCTTCAGCTTTGAAATTATTTGAAGATTTACTGCAAAGATCGTACACAATTACAATTCGAAATAAAAGGAAAGAACAGGAGCTTTCGCATACTCAGACCATTCCAAAACACCGACCAAATGACCATTCTTCAAAATTAAAACTCTGACAGTGCAGCACTCCCTCAGTACTGACCGTCTGACAGTGCAGCACTCCCTCAGTACTGACCGTCTGACAGTGCAGCACTCCCTCAGTACTGACCGTCTGACAGTGCAGCACTCCCTCAGTACTGACCTTCTGACAGTGCAGCACTCCCTCAGTAATGACCGTCTGACAGTGCAGCACTCCCTCAGTACTGACCGTCTGACAGTGCAGCACTCCCTCAGTACTGACCCTCTGACAGTGCAGCACTCCCTCAGTACTGACCCTCTGACAGTGCAGCACTCCCTCAGTACTGACCCTCTGACAGTGCAGCACTCCCTCAGTACTGACCCTCTGACAGTGCAGCACTCCCTCAGTACTGACCCTCTGACAGTGCAGCACTCCCTCAGTACTGACCCTCTGACAGTGCAGCACTCCCTCAGTACTGACCCTCTGACAGTGCAGCACTCCCTCAGTACTGACCCTCTGACAGTGCAGCACTCCCTCAGTACTGACCCTCTGACAGTGCAGCACTCCCTCAGTACTGACCCTCTGACAGTGCAGCACTCCCTCAGTACTGACCCTCTGACAGTGCAGCACTCCCTCAGTACTGACCCTCTGACAGTGCAGCACTCCCTCAGTACTGACCCTCTGACAGTGCAGCACTCCCTCAGGGATGTAATGAGTGGTGACCTGCAAGTATTTGTTTTGTGGGTCAACCTCTCCCTGTATTTATTAATAATTTAGACAATAGAATAGAAATCTGCATTGACAAATTTACTGATGACACAAGATAGGTAGCTGTTAAGCAATGTACTGGAAACATCAAATGACAAATAGACACTGACACTTTAAAATCAATGGATAATGCTGTGCTAACTGGAATTCATGATTGGCACTTTGACCCCAAACAGGACTTTTCATAAATGGTGAAAAACTAGAAAGAGTGGAGTTTTGAAGAGTCTTGGAGATTCTGTACAGAAATCATTAAAACGTCACAAATTGTTGGAGAAAATAATCAGAAAGGTGAATGGAAAGGTTGTTTAATTTCTGGAGAAAAAGAATCCAAAGGGGGTCAAAGAAATTTTTCAGCCGTGATTTGATCACACCTTGCAACAGGAAGGAAAGATTGACTGGAATGACACCTGGACTGTAATGGTTAAATGAGGAAGAGAGAGTGTTAAACAAGTGAGAGTTATACTCCCCAAATTTAGAAAGCCAGTGGGGTGAATCTAATTGATGTTTTCAGGTTATCAAGGGGAAGAGATTGGATGAATAGACAGATATTATTTTCACTGGATGGGAGTCTCAGACTAGGTACCATGTAAGAGTTTTCAAGGTGGGAAATCAAGAAACACTGACACACAAAGACTGGGAGAAGTCTGGAAGTCCACAAAGAGAATTGACAATACATTATTAATATTCAATCTGAGATTGATGGAATTTTGTTTATCAAAGTATTGAAGGAAATGAGGAGAGGGCAGGAGAGGCACAGATACATCATGATTGCACTCAATGGTGGGACATGCTTGAGAAATTAAACATTTAAACTCATACTTCTATGGACTATCTCCACTAACGACACAACATGTACTCAGTATCAAACCTCCAAAAGAGGCAACTCTCTCTCAGCAATGCACTTCCAAGGAGTTATTCTCTCAGAGGAACTGCATAATTAGTCCACAGGATAATAATCAGCTCCCAACACACACAACTCAACAATAGGAAATCAGAAAGAATCCTTAGATTTCCCAAATAATTACACCTCACCTTCTCGTATTCAGTAATGACCATCAACAAAACTCAGCCTGTAAATCAGAAAGGAAATGCTTCCAAATAAACACACTCAATATCCAACACACAGCTCCAATCAAACAGCTCAACACAAAGCACCGAGTAAACAGGTCTCTCAGCTGGATCTTCTCACACAGAATAAGGGACATTTCCACACCTGATTCCCCACAGGACAGTCAGACTGCCTGAACATTAGTGTGGATATTATGCAATGTAATTATTATAAATTCTGCTCCTTCACTCACCATCTCCTGACTTGGTTTTCAGTCCCTACAGGAAGTGAAGCAGCTGTGAAAGAGGAAGAGGAGGGAATGGGCAGAGTGGGTGGGCTCTCTGATTGACGTCTCTCACAGCCAATCCTAATATTTCTGGAGTAACAGGAGTTTCCTGAAGTTTGGGAAACTGACCAGCGAAACAGTTTGAGCAGCAGATTTAAACTTGTCATTGTCCTAGCGGAGGTGCCAGTTATAAATCCAGTGGCACTGATAAGATGGAAGAATTGCTAAAAACATCCTGCATAGAAACATGACACAAATACATTTCTTAAAGGCACAAGAACACACCTTGCACTGGTGAGATCAGCACATACACAGGATGGAAAGAGACAGAGGAGAGAGGTACACAGAGTGAGACTGAGGGGCATAGATGGGAGGGTTACAGAAGACAGGCAAATATTGACAGTGCTCAGCCTGTGACTCCTGTCCACGTGAGATACAGCTCCCCTCAGCTTTAATTTATGAGAGATAGCAATCCCTAATCTCATTCACCTCTCTTGGGACGTCCCAACTCATTCACCTCTCTTGGGATATCCCAGTTCATTTCCCTCTCTGAGGATGTCCCAGTTTTGCCTTCTCTGTTCCACTCTAGATTTTGTTCAGACTGCCTGGATCTACTACAGTTTGCCTATCGCTGCTACAGTCCATAACAGACACCATCCCCCTCGCCTAGCACTTGATTCTGGACCACCTAGGTAACAAAGACACATGTCAGTATTCTCTTTATTGACTACTTCTCAGCCTTCTATACCATTATTCCTACAAAACTCATCTCCAAACTCCGTGGCTTGGACCTTGGCTCCTCTATCTGCGACTGGATCTTAAACTTCCTAACTCAGACCTCAACTGGTAAGGATAGACAACAACCCCTCCTCTACAATCATCCTCTACAATCATCCTCAACACCAGTGCCCCACAAGGCTGTGTTCTCAGCACCCTGTTATACTCCTTATACATCTACAACTGTGGCCAAATTCTCCTCCAATTTGATTTTCAAGTTTGCTGATGACATCACCATAGTGGGTCAGATCTCAAATAATGACGAGACAGAGTTCAGGGATGAAATAGAGAATCTGGTGAACTGGTGCAACAACAATAATCTCTTCCTCAATGTCAACAAAATGAAGAAGATTGTCATTGATTTCAAGAAGTGTAAAGGAGAACATGCCCCTGTCTATGTCAACGGGGATGAAGTAGAAAGGATCGAGAACTTCAAGTTTTTAGATGTCCAGATCACCAACAACCTGTCCTGGCTCCCACATGCTGACACTATAGTTACGAAAGCCCACCAATGCCTCTACTTTCTCAGAAGACTAAGGAAATTTGTCATGTTATCTACGATTCTCACCAATGTTTACAAATGCACCATAGAAAGCATTCTTTCTGGTTGTATCACAACTTGGTATGGCTCCTGCTTTGCCCAAGACTGCAATTACAAAGCTTCATAAATGTGGCCAATACATCACGCAAACCAACCTCCCACCCATTGATTCTGTCTACACTTCCCCGTCTTAGCAAAGCAGTAACATAAGGACCCCATACACCCTGGACATTCTCTCTTTCACCGGGAAAAAGATACAAAAGTCTGAGGTCACGAACCTACCGACTCAAGAACAGCTTCTTCCTAGCTGCTGTCAGACTTTTGAATGGACCTATCTTGCATTAAGTTGATCTTTCTCTACACCCTAGATATGATTGCAACACTGCATTTTGCACTCTCTCATTTCCTTCTCTATGAATGTAGTGCGCAAGAAACAATACTTTCCACTTTGTACTAATAGACGTGACAATAGCAAATCAGATCAAAATCAAAATTGTTTGAGAGTGATATGCAGTTCATGAGGATCGTTATGACCATTCTCTCGCTTGCTGGTGAATACTGTGATCCAGCCAAGTGTAATCAGTACCTTAAATAGTTCTTCAACATTCCATTAGCTTCTCTCTGTGAGCTTCCTCAGAGAGATATGGGCATCAGTAAAGAGCACCTCCTTCTGCTCAGAGTGTATCATTTGGCTCCAGGAATTTGCATTCACAAAGTAAAACATGAAACCAGACACAAAGACATCACCAGCTCCTGCAGCTCCAACTAGTTACCACTTTAAATCAAAACAAACTTTCATGTTTCCATTTTACAGGGGGGGAAAGGATTCTGTACATAGCCTTGGGATTTAACCTCTTACAAACAGAATCTAATACAACAGAAATATTATATGTTGTCAGTCACGGCTTAGTTAGCACTCTCGTCTCTGAGTCAGAATGTTGTGGGTTCAAGTCTCACTCCAGAGACTTGAGAACTGAGGCTGATACTCCAATGTAGTATTGAGAGAGTCCTGCACTGTCAGAGATACCATCTCTGGTGAGTTAAACCAAGACTCTGCGCTTGCGTGAATGTAAAAGGTTCCATAACATTATGTTGTAGAAAAATAGAGGAGTTATCCTGATGTTCTGACCAATAGGAATTCCACAATCAATATCACAAAAACAGATATCTGGTGATGATCACATTGCTCCTTGTGGGATTTTGCTGTGTTCAAACTGAATTTCTCTTTTGCTAAATTACCACTCAGGACTTCATTGGCTATAATGTTTTCAGATACTGAATTTGTGAAAGTTGATACATAAATGCAAGTCTTTTTTTGATGGAAACTTCCTACTTCTTGTAAAATGGAAATGATAAACCCATTGGTGGAGAAAGTATACCAGTCCACAGTGACATTGACTAATAAAACAGCACTCTTACTGTAGGCTCCTAAATGTTTCAGTGAACAGGAACACACCATGCTGACAAATCAGAGAAGTGGAGTTAAATAAAAAAACTGAATTTATTGAGTTATTAACAGAAGTTTGATAAAAACATAATATTCAGCTTACTCAAAATTTTGAATCAATTAAAATATCAACGCATTTTAAATTAATCAACCAAAGCAGAGTCCGATTCTACCCCAAAACTCCTCAAAGCTGGGTTATTTTACTGGTAGATGGGGATTAGCATTAAAATTTAAGCTCATTTTTTTCAGGCGTACATTAGAAAGGCAGGGACTCTCTGAGTGTATTGCACTCTCCAACCAGTATTCAGCTGTAAATAATGATGAAAGTGATGGTTCTGGGGAATGCTGCCAGAGCCAAGTCCAAGGCACCACAGCTGGCTCACCTATATAGGGGACATAAAGAGATGTGATAGTTAAGGAACAGACAGGTATTTCTCCAGCTTCAGCCATGAATCCAGGATAGTTTGTTACCTCTCTCAGCCAGGGTGAAGGATGTCACTGAATAGCTGCAAAGCACCTTGAATGGAAGGAGGGTCCTTAGTCCACATCACTACCAATCAAACAGATAGGAAGAGGGATGTAATGCTGCTGTCAGAATTTAGACAGCAGGGCAGGAAATCAGCAAGCATGATCTCCAAATATCTCCAGAAATCTTTGGATTTCTGCTGGTACCAGGCACAAGTGACAAATAGGATGAAGCAGATGAATGTATGACTGAAGAGATGGAGCAGGATGGAGGGATTTAGAGTCTTGGGACATTGAAATCAGGTCTGGAGGAGATGGGATGTGTAATAGGCTGATGGACTACACCTGAGTAGGACCAGAACCAAATTTCTTGCAGGATGATTTGCTAGTCCTATTGGAGGAGGTTTAAACTTGCTTGGCGGAAGTGTAGGATTCAGGTCACAACAGAAAGAAACACCAAAGATCACAGAACATTGGCAGAGACAGATAGCGGCAGATTCAGAAATAGAATCATATTAATTGGGTTCCAAGTAAGAGGGAAAACAATCAAACCCTAAAGATCATGGTGGATGTTTGTGAATGCAGAGTGTGATAAAGGGGCAGTGATGTAGTGGCATTATCACTGGGCTAGTAACACAGAGCACTAGAGTAATATTCGGATATCTGGGTTTGAATCAGATAAAGAAATTAGAATTCAATGAAACTCTGGAATTAAAAGTCTAATGATGACAATTAAACTATTGTCAATTGTTATAAAAACCCATCTAGTTCACTATTGTCCTTTAGGGAAGGAAATCTACCATCCTTACCTGTTCTGGCCTACATGTGACTCCAACCAGTAACGTGTTGACTTTTAAGTGCCCTCAGAAGTGGCCTTGCAAACTACCCAGTTCAAGGGTAATTAGGGATTGACAATAAATATTGACCCAGCCAGTGAAGCCCACATCCCATAAATGAATAATAAAACAAACAGTGAGTTGTTGGAAAAATACTGTCATCGAAAATATGATGTTGCAGCTGAAAAGAGGGTGGGACTGGATATTCAACAGTCTTGTTCAGGAAGGAAAGAAAGCAAGTGGGGGGTGGGAGTGGGGGGTGGGAGGGGGGGGGGGGAGTGGGGGTGGAGTGGGGGGTGGGAGTGGGGGGTGGGAGGTGGGGGGTGGGAGGGGGGATGGGAGTGGGGGAGGGAGTGGGGGTGGAGTGGGGGGTGGGAGTGGGGGGTGGGAGTGGGGGGTGGGAGTGGGGGATGGGAGTGGGGGGATGGTGGACAGTGCTGATTAAGGAGAACATTACAGAGCTGGAAAAAGAGGATGTCCCAGAGTGGTAAAGGACAGAATCTAATTGGCTGAAGGTTAGGAACAATAAAGGTACAATTTCATTGCTCAAAGAGATTTTTGGGTCACTAACTAGCATTAAAATTCAAAAGAGCAAAATTGAAAGAAAATTACAAAGAGGTGCAAGAATTATGAAGTAGCTAAAGGGAGATTTTAATTATCCAAATATAAAGCAGGGTAGTAACGGTGTAAAAGGCAGAGAGGGTCAAGACTTCCCAGAGTATTTTAAAGAGAGTATTCTATCGCACTATAATCCCATTCCAATGAGAAAGGAGGCATTGCAGGACCTGGTTCTTCAAAATGAAGGGTCCAAGTGAATCACATATTCACAAAAGAATATTTAGGGAACAGTAATCATTGTATTGCAAGCTTGTAGATAGTTTGGACAGATGTCAAAGGTTGCAGCATGACATCGATCGGATGCAAGGCTGGGTGGAGAAGTGGCAGATGGACTTCAACCCAGATAAATGCGTAGTGGTCCATTTTGGCAGTCAAATGGGATGAAGGAGTATAATATCAAGGTAAGACTCTTAGCAGCATAGAGGATCAGAAGGACCTTGGGGTCTGGGTCCATAGGACTCTTAAATTGGCCTTGCAGGTAGAGGATGTGATTAAGAAGTGTATGGTGTACTGCCTTCATCAATTGAGAGATTGAATTTGAAAGTCGGGAGATAATGTTGCAGCTTTATAAGACCCTAGTCAGACATCTCTTGGAATACTGTGGTTAGTTCTGGTTGCCTTGTTACAGGAAGGACGTGGAAGCTATTGAAAGCGTACAAAAGAGATTTACAAGGATGTTGCCTGGATTGGGTGGCATGCTTTACGAGGATAGTTTGAGGGAGCTCGATCTTTTCTCCTTAGAGAAACGAAGGATGAGAGGTGACCTGATAGAAGTGTATAAGATGTTGAGAGGTATAGATCATGTAAATTCTCAGAGGCTTTTTCCAAGGGCTGGAATGGTTGCTTCGAGAGGACACAGATTTAAGGTGCTGGGGAGTAGGTACACAGGAGATATCAGGGGTAAGTTTTTCACTCAGAGGGTGGTGGGTGAGTGGAAGTGGCTGCCGTTGGTGGTGATGGAGGCAAATTCAATAGGGTCTTTCAAGAGACTTCTGGATGAGTAGATGGAACTTAATAGAATTGAGGGTTATAGGTAACCCTAGTAGGTATGGATATCACCAACACAACTTGTAGGCCAAAGGGTCTGTTTGTGCTGTAGTTTTTCTATGTTCTATATTCTTCAGGTTAGCAATGGAAAAGGGCAGTATGGTTTAAGGAAAAAGAATAATGAACTGGGGGAAAACCAAAATTCAGTGGAGTCAGAATGGATCTGAGTCAGGTAAATCAGGAGTAAATCAACAGTAACTGAACAATGGATTACCTTTAAAGAGCCAATAGATTAGGCAGAGTCAAGGTATACTCCCAAAAAGGGAAAGGCGGGATAAAGAAACACAGAGCTTCTCGGATGATAAAAGAGACAGGTTAAAATGAAGAACAAAGAGTGTGCTTATGACTGATGCCAGATGGAGAGGATAGGGTCTGGTGGAGTTGTTGTCAGTGCAGGCTCGATGGGTCAAAATGGGCATTTTCTGCACTGCAGGGGTGCTCTGATTCTAGAGAATACAACAGAAAACCAGGCTGAATATTGACGGTTTACAGGGGAATTAGGAAAGCAAATAGCAGAAGTGAATAGACAGTATGAGAAGATTCTGGAAGGTAACATAAAAGGGAATCCAAAAGTCTTTTATCGGTATATAAATAGAAAAAGGGAGGTAAAGGGAAGGGTGAGGCCAATTAGGGACCCAACAGTGATTTCTGCATGAAGTTAGAAGACTTAGGTACTAAATAAATACTTTACATCTGTCTTTACCTCGAAAAAGATACTGTCTAGATCATGGTGAAAGGGAGGCTTGTTCAATCTTTGTAACTGATGCATCTTGGATGTTAAGAGATCTTTAGGATTTCCCTTAAACCTCTTTGCATCTCTGTCACCTCCTTTACAGCCCTCCTGAAATTCCACCTCTTTGACCGTATTTAAGATCATCCTGCATAATATCTCCTTCTTTGCCTCAATGTTAATTTTTATCTGATTATGTCTCTATGTAACCCTTTGGGGTTTTGACAATATTAAATTGCTCTATAAATAGAAGTTGTTGTCCTCTCACATTTCCTCCAGTCCTCAAGGTACTGACCTGGAATACAGACTGTGGATATCAATTGGCCATTCAGACTGTGGACAGTTTGAGTGGCCATTCAGTATGTATAGACCAAGACAGTAAATGTTGTGAGACAATGGAGACTGTCACAGCAAAGACCACATCCTACTCCACCATCCCCCCCTTGCTCCCACTGACTTCCCAGCTGGCCTCACTGATGAGGAACAGGATTCCAGGCTGATCTGCCCTCCATTGACCAGAGATACTGAGGCTAATTGAAGTCCCTACATTATTACCCCAGAAATGGCTCTTCCTCCAGATGCTCGTGCTGGTAAGATCAGAAGCTGGAGCCTTTCTAACCACAGAAGATTGTCTTCTTGGTCAGACAGTGAATTGTACCTGACACTGAATTGAAAGGATGCTGCGTTTACACAGCAGCTTCTATACATATTGATATCTCCTTTGGGTGATGTTTGGAGATGTGGTCTAAGATTATATTAGCCTTCTTGAAATGATTGGACTGATGGTGGGAGAGGTTGGAAACAGACACTGCTGAGACAGACAGTGCTTTGGAAGGACAGTTCCCCTGTGTGAGCACTGGAGAGTAAACAACACAGACAACTCTCAGTGTAATGGAAGCTGGTGAGCCAGCTCGAAGTCCATGTGGAGATGCTGGTGTTTGGCAATAGAGGAGGAGAAAGTGAAACAATCCTGACAAATCTCACACTGGAAAGATTTGTCTCCCTTGTAAGTTCACTGATGTTCCAGGAGGTTCAGCAACAGTGTGAAGGCTTTATTACAGAATTCACACTGATAGGGCTTCTCCCTTGCCTGAGTGCAGTAATGAACTAGGAGATACACTAACTGTGTAAAGCCCTGTCACACACCAAAATATTTTCTCCTTATGTGCATCTGCTGATGCCCAAGGAAATCAGAGGTGTAGACAAAAGCCTTGTCACACATCACACCTGAACGATTTTCTCCTGCATGAATTCTCTGATGTGTCAGGAGTGAAGTTGTTACAAAAATTTTACCATATACCTTACATTTGGAGGGTTAACTTTGCTGAGTGGGCTTTCTGGTAAAGCAGGATAATTGATGATCTCAAGAAGGATTTGTGCAACTGCTAAACACAAACGTCTATTCCCTTGTATGAGTGCGTTGGTGTGTGTGGAAGGTTGATGAGTGAGTGAAAGCTTTATCACACACCTCACACCTGAATGGTCTCTGTCCAGTGTGGATCCGCTGGTGTTTTGGGAGATCAGATGAGTGGGTGAAAGCCTTGTCACAAACATCACATCTGAATGGTTTCTCTCCTTTGTGAATGCGTTGGTGTATATGGAGGTCAGTTGATTTCAAGAATGATTTGTCACACACCTCACATTTGAATGGCTTCTCCCCATTGTGAATACGTTGGTGATTCACAAGCGTTGATGACAGTGTGAAAGCCTTATCACACACCTCACAATTGAATAGTTTCTCTCCTGTGTGAATCCTCTGATGCAGCAGGAGCTGCGATGATCTGGAGAAGGATTTGCTGCACACCTCACATTTGAATGGTTTCTCCCCGGTGTGAATGCATTGGTGTGCACGGAGAGTTGATGATCTTGCGAATGTTCTGTTGCATACTTCACAAGTGAATGGTTTTTCCCCAGTGTGAATACGGGAGTGACCCACCAGAGCTGATGATTGTGCAAATCCCCTGTTACACACATCACACTTGAATGGTTTCTCCCCAGTGTGCATACGTTGGTGCACACGCAGGTTTCCTGACTTCAAGAAAGTCTGATCACACACTTCACACTTGAAGGCTTTCTCACCTGTGTGAATCATCTGGTGCATCAGGAGATCAGAGGAGCGAGTAAAAGCTTTCTCACACACTTTACAGTTGAAGGGTCTCTCCCCTGTGTGGATTCTCTGGTGTATCTGGAGATTGGAAGACTTGACAAATGCTTTATTGCAAACCTCACACTTGAATGGTTTCTCCCCTGTGTGAATTCGTTGATGTGCAAGAAAGTTTGATGATGTTGAGAATGATTTCCCACACACCTCACAGGTGAATGGCTTCTCTCCTGTGTGAATACGTCGGTGATTCACAAGACTCGATAGTTCTGAAAAGCCTCTGTTACACATCTCACAGTGGAATGGCTTCTCCCCTGTGTGAGTGCGTTGGTGTGCACGGAGATTTGATGACACCGAGAATGATTTGTCACACACCTCACAAGTGAATGGTTTTTCCCCTGTGTGAATGCGCCGGTGATATAGCAGGCCAGAGAATTCTGTAAACGCCTTGTTACACACCTCACATTTGAATGGCTTCTCCCCAGTATGAATGCGCTGGTGTCTGCGAAGGTAAGATGACTGCAGAAATGACTTGTCACATATCTCACATGTGAATGGTTTCTTTCCTGTATGAATACGCTGGTGTACTTGGAAGTAAGATGAGTGTGAGAATGATTTGTCACACACCTCACATTTGAATAGTTTCTCTTCCATGTAGCTTTTCTTCTATTAACAGTTCTACAACAGATGCACTTTGTGTTACAAGTTCTTATCAATGTAATCTTCTTCACAAACCTCTCATTTGAATAGCCCCACACAACAGGAATGAGTCAGTGGTTTATGAGGTTCATTGAATGATTGAAGCTCTCACCACACTTGAAGTTCACTCTCAATTTTTCTCAGCCTCACAGACCAATCACCCACAGCTGAACCTTGAGAAAGTTTCAGATCTTATGATATGTTGAAGCTCCCCTGACTTGACTGATTTCCAGATAATGGTTTCACTGTCCACTTTCTCTGTGGTTGAGCAATGCTGTGAAAGGATTGGACGTCTTCCCACAGTTGTGCAGTTGTTCCTTAGGTCAGGATCTAGCTGTGGTGTCTCTGTATTCTCTGGTGTAATATGGTGCAATCCTTCTGTAAAACAGGAAATGGAAACATGATTTCCTCCACTGCCCTCTCCTTCTTTGCTGAAGGGGCTGACTCCTCAATTAGAGACTGTGCCATATAGTAACTGAATAAAAATTTTAAAATTTCTCCCTTGTTTTGAAAACGATTTCGAAGAAACCACTCCATATCCCAAATTCAATTATCAGATACAGCACTGGGCAAAATTATCAAGTCCAAGCCCAGGCATTTACGAATGGTCAAGGCCTTCAGGTAAACTTTAAAGAAACTTCTGCTCCTACTGTGTAACATCACATGGCACATGTTATATGTGTATGTTACAGTCCACAGGATAATAATGAGCTCCCTACAGAAACACCTCAACAATAAGAAATCAGTAAGAATCCTCAGACACTCTGCCAAAAGTTTAAGCCAAAAGTTTAACCTCACAGCACACAATGTTAGCAGAAACAGCAGACTGTAAAATTCACAGTGAATTCACCCAGAGACAAATTAAGGCATAAAAATTTTTGGAGATCTTCAAGGGAAGGAAAAAGACAGGAAACATCAGCCAACAGATAGAACTGACCATTCACAGTCCACAGAATATTAATCAGTCCCCAATACAACTCAACAATAGGAAATCAGAAATAATCCGCAGATACTCTGCCCTCATCTTCTCATATTCAGCAATGACCCATCAACAAAACTCAGCCTGTAAATCAGAAGGAAAATACTTCCAATGAACACACTCAATATCCAACTCACAGCTCCAATCAAACAGCTCAGCACAAAGCACCGAGTAAACAGGTCTCTCAGCTGGATCTTCTCACACAGAATAAGGGACATTTCCACACCTGATTCCCCACAGGATAGTCAGACTGCCTGAACATTAGTGTGGATATTATGCAATGTAATTATTATAAATTCTGCTCCTTCACTCACCATCTCCTGACTTGGTTTTCAGTCCCTACAGGAAGTGAAGCAGCTGTGAAAGAGGAAGAGGAGGGAATGGGCAGAGTGGGTGAGCTCTCTGATTGACGTCCCTCACAGCCAATCCTAATATTTCTGGAGTAACAGGAGTTTCCTGAAGCTTGGGAAACTGACTGGTGAAACTTTGAGCAGCAGATCATTCGGGGATTTAAACTTGTCATTGTCCCATCTGAATAAAACCTCGCTTATTGCAGATATTGGCCCATAACCTCTGGCCTGATCCCAAACTAAGTGGATTGTAAGCTGGGCATGCCTGTCAGGACAATATGGGAAATCTCAACACACAGACATGCTCACTAAAAGAGCACCAAGTTTTGATTTCATTTGATTTGTCACATGTATTAACATACAGTGAAAAATATTGTTTCTTGCGCGCTATACAGACAAAGCACAGATAAGGAAACGAGAGTGCAGAATGTAGTGTTATAGTCATAGCTAAGGGGTAGAGAAAGATCTACTTAATGCAAGATAAATCCATTCAAAAGTCTGACAGCAGTGGGGAAGAAGCTGTTCTTAGTTGGATATGATCTCAGATTTCTGTATCTTTTTCCCGATGAAAGGAGGTGGAAGAATGTCTGGACTGTGTGGCGTCCTTAATTATGCTGGTTGCTTTGCCGAGGCAGTGGCAAGTATAGATAGAATCAATGGATGGGGGGAGTGGGACGCTGGTTTACGTGATGGATTGGGCTACATTCACAATCTTTGTAGTTCCTTACAGTCTTGGGCAAAGCAGGAGCCATACTAAGCTGTGATACAACCATAAAGAATGCTTTCTATAGTGCATCTGTAAAAGTTGGTGAAGTTGTAGCTGATATGCCAAATTTCCTTAGTCTTCTGAGAAAGTAGAGGCATTAATTATAGTGTTGGCATGGGAGGGACCAGGACAGGTTGTTGGTGATTTGGATACCTGAAAACTTGAAGCTTTCGAACCTTTCTACTTCGTCCCTGTTGATGTAGATATGAGCATGTTCTCCTTTATGCTTCCTGAAGTCGATGACAATCTCCTTCATTTTGTTAACATTGAGGGAGAGATTATTGTTGCTGTACCAGTTCACCAGATACTCTATCTTTTTTTGCACCTCCAATTCTGTTTTTTAAGCTGCCAGCAATGAAGCACTCTTCTGCATTCTGAACCAAACTTTCTTTACTTGCCCCGATGATAGGTGATTATTTACACTTATTTATTTGCATGCTTTTTTTCCCTCTGGTATAGCTGCAGAGGGTAAGAGGAGTAAATATTCTCTGCATGGGTTAACATTTTTGTGTGTTTAAAAGATGTTTAAACTATATGAAATGCACAGAAAGCAAAAGAAAGATTTTTAAAAATGTTTTCCCAACTTTGTCATGACGTACCAATTCTAGTAAAAAAAATTCATAACAAAGTGGATGTGTTTCTGCAATAACTAAGAGAAATAACTAAGCACTTAGAGTGGTAAATTCCATTTCACAGGAAGCATTCTCTGCTTCTGCAAACTACTGTTTTGCCACTCACAGTCAAAACAAAATGACAAAAGGAAAGTCTGAATTACGGCATCTGGAGTTGATTTGTTTGTAAATGATCAGAAGGAAGAGGTGAAAATTTTACAGGACTATTCTGAATAATTGATGCTGAACTGCTGGAGATAGACAAGCTGAGTGGAATGAGAACTGTTGTACAACACATCAAACTGAAAGAAGCAGCAATGAAAGGTCAATATGTCACTGATCTGCCACAATTCTTGTCACATTGAAGTTGTAGCCAGGTATTCAGGATCAGATCAGAAACTCCAAGGTATATTATGAAATGAGACTAGATTCCAACTGTTTTTGATTTTGGTATTGAGAATAAAGTGTTTTACTCCAGGTATGATTCTATTGACCCACTAAGTATTTATTGTAATAAACTTTATTTAATAATACAGTTTAACTAGAACAAAAAGAATTAGCACAACTTTTACCAATTAAATATTTAAACATGACCAGATACAATTATTAACTACTACCTTATCTTTATTAGTTCCAATTTAAGTAACATTCCTTTCAAAATAACAGCAGGCTTATGTGCAGGTATGTGGGCAGAACACTACTGGAGAGAGATATACATTTTCTAGCAGATCTCAGACTTCAACCTCCAGAGAGAGGAGCATAAGAACATAAGAAATAGGAGCAGGAGTAGGTCATCTAACCCTTCGAGCCTGCCCCACCATTCAATAAGATCATGGCTTTTCTGAAGTGGATCAGTTCCACTTTTCCACTTTCTCCCCATAACCCTTAATTCCCTTGTCTATCAGAAACATATCTACCTGTGACTTAAATATATTCAGCAAGGTAGCCTCCACCACTTCAATGGGCTGCAAATTCCAGAGACTCACCACCCTTTGAGTGAAGAAATTTCTCCTCAACTCTGATCTAAACTGCACCCCCCCTTTATTTTGAGGCTGTGCCCTTTAGTTCTACTATCCTTTCTAAGCGGGAAGAATTTCTCTACCTCTATCCTATCTATCTCCTTCATTACCTTACATGTCTCTAAAAGATCTCCCCTCAGCCTTCCAAACTCCAATGAGTACAGACCCAGTCTATTCAATCTCTCCTCATAGACTAACCCCCTCATCTCTGGTTGCTCCTTGTAAATCCAAACAAAACCAGCTTGTTTTTCCGCTCTATAAGTCTAGCCCTTCCCATTAGCATAGGTTGATAGGCAAAGAATACATCCTAATTAAACCTTATTCTGAAGCCCAAGAGCAAAACCCAAAAACAAAATGGTGTTAGCTTAAAATTAAAGCAAAGACTACAACATCAGTTGTGCTTCTACATTTGCAACAGATGGGATGCCTGGAGCAGACAAATTGGCACCATAGGTAGAGCTGAACCATAAGTTCATAAATGGTTCATAAGAACCATTTCTTAAAGGCACAGTATCATCACAGGTTAGACATATGGGAGTTTAAGAGGCATTTTCACAGTTTGAGACATGAATCAATATAAATCTCTTGTACTGTACGAGCTGTCTCTACATCCACAAAATCCCATCTCTGATAAACAAATACCTGACTCCCTCTCAGACCAAACTCACTGCCTGAGACAGACTGTGACCCCAACATGGGAAATAGATTCTGTCTCCATCAGTGACAGGCCCTCTTTTAAGATCAAACAAATAAACAAACAAATTAAATTAGGACAAAGTAAAAGGGGCAGCTCTCCAAAAGGAAGGGGAACAGCCCGAACAAAAACAAAGTGCAAAGAAAACTTAAAAACATCAAATTAAGGTGTGATTATTCAGGTCAATAATGCACGCCATCTCCCGCGGTGCCCGAGCTTGAAAGGCATCAATTGCTCTCACGGACACCACATCTCCCTCTCCAGGGACATCCATCAGTGACAGGCGCTCCGGACAATCTGCTTCTGAATAATGGCGCCTAAAACGTTGTAGTGATTATTTGAGCAGGGCCATCTTTGATCTTAGCTGCTTTTAATCCATCACTAGCATAAAGCATTGAACAGTGTCGCCATAACATTGAGTTTTCGCCCCATCAGCACAGGCTCGCGCTTCCTCACATTCCAATTCCCGAATGCTGGACGCCAACCACTGCTGCGTGCGGCAGAACTACAACTCCCAGCAGTCACCGCGGGTTGGCTCTCTCTCCCCATTCCATACTGTCGCTCCTCACTGTGCAGACTCTGAGGACACATGCAGCATGGATGATATAGTTTCCAGGATGTAGAGATGCCAGTGTTGGACTGGGGTAAACACAGTAAGAAGTCTGACAACACCAGGTTTAAGTCCAACGGATTTATTTGATAGGAAACTCACAAGCTTTCGAGGCTGTCCTCCATCAGATGAACGAGGTGTTCTGGTCTCAAACAGCACACGTAACAGCACAGACTGTTTACAGATTACTGATTAGAATGCGAATCTTTACACCTAACCTGCTATTCAAGTCTTAAAGTGGCTAACAATGTGAGTGGAAGGAGCACTGAGCACAGGTTAGAGAGACAGCACAGTAAGTGAGGTTTTTTGCTAACCCAGGCAAGTCATCAGGGTTACAGATAATGTGACATGAACCCAAGATCCCTGTTGAGACTGTCCTCATGTGTGCGGAACTTGGACTGATGTTTGACTGCAATTGCATAGGCTGTTGGTGAGGCCACTTGCGGGTATTGTGTGTAGTATTGGTGTCCTTAACTGAGGAAGGCTGTCCTTGCTTTGGAGGGAGTACAGCTAAGGTTTACCAAGTTGATTCCTGGAATGGCAGGTCTGTCATATGAGGAGAGACTAAGTGGGTGAGATTGTATTCATTGTAATTTAGAGTGAGAGAGGATCTCATAGAAACTTATGAAATTTAACAGTTAGACAGGGTAGATTTGGAATGAATATTCCGAATGAACAGAGGAGTCCAGAACTAGAGGATCAACTCGGTCCACCTTGTCCACCAACAAGGGTCGTGTGAGAGATGCTCGAGAGTTGCCTAGTGCTTCACATCGTCAGTGTACGCTAAAAATGGACCATCTGACAGGCAACACGACAGCTCAGTAACTATCACTGTTTGCTGTACAGATACATGCATTTGGGCCGGTGTCTGCGGGAGTTTGCACATCCTCCCCGTGATTGCATGTGTTTTCTCCAGGTACTCCGGTTTCCTCCCACACCCCAAAAATGTACTCTTAGGCTGATTGGTGTAACAAATTGTCCCTAAATTAGTTTTCCCTCAATCTTCCCCAATAGGTGTAGATAAAGGTCATAGGTAGAGGAGGGCACTCACAATGTTAAAATGGCAGTGTGGGCTCGTTGGGCCGAAGGGCCTGTTTTCCATGCTGTACTGTTCTTTGTTTGTTCTTTGTATCATAGTTTGAGTATAGGGGATAAATCTTTTAGAACTGAGCTAAGGAGAAATTTCTTCACCGAAGATGGTGAAAGAATGGAATTCACTACCACAGAAAGCAGTTGACACCAAAACATTGTGTGATTTCAAGTAAAAATTAGATATAGCTCTTGGGGGTAAAAGAATTGAGGGATGTTGAGGGAGATGGGAAATCAGGATATTGAATTGGTGATCATAATGAAGGGCAGAGCAGGCTTAAAGGGCCAAATAGCCTACCACTGTTTCTAGTTTCTATATTTCTGTGATGCCGTATGTAGAACCTGATCCAAGGAACAACTGCACAACTGTGGGAAAACATCCAGTCCCTTCACAGCATCGTTCAACACAGGGAAGGCTGGGCAGTGAAACCATCACCTGTAAATCGGTCAGGTCAGGGGAGCCTTGAAATCAGATCTGAAACTGGTCAGTGGTGTGGAACCTCACATCAGAAGCAACCTTACCAAAGGTTCAGCTGTGGGTGATTGGTCAGGGTGAGGCTGGGAAGAAATGTGAGTGGGCTCCAAACGTGGGGAGAGCTTCAATCATTTATCGAGCCTCATGAATCACTGACACATTTCTACAGGTGAGAGGCTGTACGAGTGTGTCCGCGTCCGTGGCTCCACATGCTCGTAAGATAACATATAAGGTGCATCTTCTACAACCATTGTTAGTACAAGGGCAATCAAATGGAGGGAAAATGATTCAAGTGTGAAGTTTGCAGCAAAGGTTTTGTAACATTTACATCACTCCTGAAACACCAGCATGTTCCCACAGGAGAGAAACCCTTCATGTGCAAGGAGTGTGACAAATCATTTTCAGATTCATCAAACCTTTGTAGACACCAATGCATTCACACAGGGGAAAAACCCTTCAGGTATGAGGTGTGTGACAAATCATTTACGGATTCATCGAACCTCCGTCAACACAAAGGCATTCACAGAAGGGAGAAACCATTCACTTACGAGGTATGTGATAAATCATTCTCAGTATCATCGACCCTGTATATATATATACCAACATATTCACACAGGAGCAAGGGAAACCCTTCAAGTGTGATTTTTGTAAGAAGGCTTTTAACCAATCTTCCCATCTTCTATTACACCAGATGATTCACATAAGGGAGAAGCCATTTACGTGCAAGATATATGATGAATTACTGTTTGACTCATTGGCTTCTTTGTGCACCAAATTATTCACATAAATCATTTGACAAGCATTCTCCGAGCCCTATGCATACAGCAACACATTCACAAGGCAGGCAAACTATTCACGTGTACATTGTGTAACAAATCAAGTCATTGACTGCGGTAAGAAGTCTCACAACACCAGGTTAAAGTCCAACAGGTTTATTTGGCAGGACTAGCTTTTGGAGCCTCAAGCCACTTCTTAAGGTGAGCGAGGACATGTGTTCACAAACAGGGCATACACCAACATCCCTCATGACAACAGCATTGCTGCAACCGCCTCAGTACTCAACGCCAACAACTGCCAATCATACTACAACTCATCCGCTTCATCCTGGACCAAAATGTCTTCACCTTCAACAATCAGTTCTTCATCCGGACATATGGAATACCACGGAGACCAAATTTGCATCTCAATATGCCAACATCTTCATGATAAGTTCAAACAAGACCTCTTCACGGCACAGGACATTCAACCGATGCTATACACTAGATACATCGATGATATTTTCTTCCTTTGGACTCATGGAGAACAATCATTGAAACAACTATATGATGACATCAGCAAGTTCCATCCCACCATCAGACTCACCATGGAACACTCTCCGGAATCAGTTGCATTCTTGGACACACGCATTTCCATCAAGGATGGTCACCTCAGCATTTCATTTTACTGCAAGCCCATGGATAACCTCACAATGCTCCAATTCTCCAATTTCTACCCTAAACATAAAAGCCATCTTCTATGGCCAAGACTTCCATATACATAGGATCTGCTCAGATGAGGAGGATCACAACAGACATCTACAGATGCTGAAAGATGCCCTCATAAGAACAGGATATGGCATTTGACTTATCGATCTACAGTTCCGACATGCCACAGTGAAAAACTGTACCAACCTCCTCAGAAGATAAACATGGGACATAGCGGACAAAATATCCCGTGTCGTCAAGTACTTCCCTGGAGTGAAGAAACTATGACATCTCCTCCGGAGTCTTCAACATATCATTGATAAAGCCGAACATCTTGCCAAGGTCATTCCCACACCTCCACTTTTTGCCTTCAAATAACAGCACAACCTCAAACAGACCATTGTCCACAGCAAACTACCCAGCCTTCAGGAGAACAGTGACCACAACACCACACAACCCTGCCCCAGCAACCTCTGCAATTCGTGCCGGATCATCAACATGAATGACATCATCTCACATGAGAACACCATCCACCAGTTCACAGTACATACTTTTGCAACTATGCCAACGTCGTCTACCTGATAGGCTGCAGGAAAGGATGTCCCGAGGCATGGTACATTGGTGAGACCATGCAGATGCTACGAAACAAAAGAATGAACACCGTTCAACAATCACCAGGCAAGAGTGCTATCTTCCAATTGGGAAATATTTCAACAATCACGGGCATTCAGCCTCTGATCTTCGGGTAAGTGTTCTCCACGGGTAAGGCGACCTTCATGACACACAACAAAGCAGAATCACTGAGCAGAGATTGATAGCCAAGTTCCACACACATGGAGAGCCTCAACCGGGATCTTGGGTTCATGTCACACTGTCTATAACCTGTGGGTTTGCAAAATCTCAGTAACTGTCCCGGCTGAGACAAGACACATCTCTTTTACACTTGTGCTTAACCCTCTCTCCACTCACACTGTCTGTACCTTTAAGACTTGATTACCTGTAAAGACTCGCATTCCACCTATTATCTTGTAAATTGAATTTGTGGCTTTATATGTTTGTGAACATGAGTCATTACTCACCTAAGGAAGGGGTTTGAGGCTCAGAAAGCTCGTGCTACCAAATAAACCTGTTAGACTTTATCCTGTGTTGTGAGACTTCTTACAGTGCTTACCCCAGTCCAATGCCTGCAGCTCCACATCATTGACCATCCACACACATCGCATTGACACTGATGAGAAACCATTCATATGCGAGGTGTGAAACAAATCATTCACGTTATTTTTAGACCTCCAAAACATCAGCACATTCAGTGTGGCTCACCTGCTTCCCTTATGCTGAGAGTTGTTCTCACGGGGGTGCTATCCTTCTAAACCACTGTCTGTCTTAGTGGTGTCTTTGTCCCATCTCTTCTACCATCAGTCCCAATTGTTTCAAGGTCAATTTAACTTTGATCAGATCACCAAATATCACCAAAAGGAGACATCAATATGTATAGAAGCTGCTGCTCATGCACAAGTTTCCTTGCAATGGACAAGAGGGCAATATCTGAATATTAAATATTTTTGAATGTTAATTTGTGAAACGTTTGAGTGCAAATACAGAAAGATCATGATTTTTTAAAACTAATTTTGAAGAGTTGTAAAAGGCAATTGTCTTGGAGTTGGCTGTGCCTTTGTCCTAAGATTGATCTCTAATCAGAAGTGCCCCTGGGTGCAGGCTGAAAGCTGTCTCTAACACTCAGAAAATGTATCACAAGACAACACAGCAAAGTCTGAATCATGATATTTTTTATTTTCATTTCTTCCTTTAGGTAAAGCTGGCCCATAACACTCAGGAGCACTCATTGACTGGAGACCAGATTCCATATATCGAACAGACAAAACAGCAGGAGTTCATGAGGAAGCTGTTTGGCCTCTCCAACCCCACTTTAGTGGATCAGATATAGGGATGAGCGAAGGTGATTTCAGCAGCTGAGTATTTAAATTATCAGGAGGAGAGTTAATTTATGTATAAAAGACAATAATTGTGATTTTCTTCCTTCTGAAAGATATACAAGTGTCCATGGACACATCAGAGGTGGTGGATGAGTGTTGACAACAGTGTCCAAGATTCCTGAAAGGACTGATGAGGAAGGAATGGAGGTGAATACCTCACAGCAATGTGGAATAGCAGCTGTAGCGGAGGAGGGCAAGGATTGTCAGGAGGGTCATGTTCATGAATTCAATTTTAATATTGTGGCTTGTGTGAAGGAGGAACCCTGTGATGCTCTAGTGCTGTGGTGGAGGGAGGATGCTCAGAACCTTCTGGAGTTGAAGAACTTGTGGCTGTGGGAGCAGAAGCTCCGCTGTCTTCACGAGCACACAGACAACGTCAGGCCTGTGCTGCTGATGAAGAAAATGAAGATAATCTGAAACCTTTTGCATGTTTACATCAGGAACCGGTTCAAAGTATGGAGGGTTATCAGGCCACTTCTAACCTGCTTCTACAAACTTTAACTGAATTTAAAATGGATGTTACCCAAAATCTGCATGAGATTCTTAAGCAGCAGAATGAGATTCTTTGTCATCTTCTACAAAGAAGCAATGAAACTTTGAATGAAATGAGGCAGATTCTGTCACAGATTGTAGCGCCTGCATCTTCTGGCCAGCAGCAGTCAACTGCAGGGAAGTTTGCTGCTGGAATGCCTCTTGTGCAGGGACGGTCCCAAAACTGGGACAGGTAAAATGCAAAAGGAATTAGGGTTTCTCCCTCTGACAGTGCCTCTTGAGCTTCTTTCTCATGAGAACTATGGTAAGGAAGCCAAATCTGGATGGTCTGTCTCCCAGTTATACTCTCATTTTCCTGGGGTCAGAAATGGGCCAGATCGAGATTTGTATGTTTCACAGAGGCAATCATCCACAGAAATCATTATCTCCCTCCACTTGTCTAGTTTTGGGTTAGAGGTGTCTGAGACCTGACTTGTGCAGATTACCCCTGGTAAAGGCATGTCTGAATCCTATGGATTTGTTTGGATTGATAAGGTAGCCTTTTTGGTAGGATGTGATTCCCAGACATCTTTGTGGGAGGTAAAATGCCCTTTAAATGACTGAAATCAGCATGAATGTACATGAAAAGTACATTAACACTTTTAGACTGAGAACACAAGGAAATGTCAAACTATCCATAGATTCACACAGCACAGAAAAGGTGCTTAGGCCCATTGAGTCTGCACTGACAATAACTACCACTAAAGGCATGCTAATCACATTTTCCTGCACTAGTTAAAGTGTTCATCCAAATTTTTTTAAGGTTGTAAAGTTTAAGACTTTCACTACCTTCCCAGGTAGTGAAGGTAGTGATCTGAAATCTTCCAGGTAGGTAGTGATCTGGAATCTTCCAGATTCCCACCACCCTCTGAGTGAAAATTGTTTTTCTCAAATCTCCTCTGAATCTCATGTCACTTACCTTAAAACTGTGCCCTTCATAATTTAATCCTCAACCAAAGGGAATGGCTACTCCCTACTCACCTTGTCCATATCCCTCATAATCTTATGCACCTTAATCATGTTCCCTCCGCCTCCCCAGCCTGCTCTGCTGCAAAGAAAACAATCCAAGCCCATCTAGTCTTTCATTAGCACAAATGCTCCATTCAAGGCAATCTTCTGGTGAGCCTCCACTGAATCCCTCTAGTGCTATCACATCCTTTCTGAACTTCCAGAACTGCACACAGTACTCCAGCTATAGCCTAACCTAACCTATCCAGGCAAATTTACATCTGCTTTTAATTCTGGAAAAAATTATTGCCTTTCACTCTGTCAACATGAGCCTCAGGACTAACTGGATTAATGTTGTAGGACAGATTTTACATTATCATAGTGGGAGGTTTGCCATTTCATATTTTTCTGGACAACATCAAGTGGTATGGACAGTTTGAAGAGGAGTGTAAATTTCAATGCTTGTTTTTCAGACAGGATTCTGAAATTGAATGGAACGTTTGTTGTTATAAGGAATATACAAGTAGTAATTGTGTGTTTCTTTTATAAATGTATTGTTTAAATAAACAAAGTTTGTAACAGACACTTGAAATTTCATTTTATTTCACTTCACTATGTGGTCCTGTAGTCTCATTGGGGATATTAGTTAAACTGGTATAGGTCATGAGTGGAGGTTGTGGGTTAGTTTGTAAGGGGTTATAACTATACCTAATAATTAGGAGGGAGGATTGTAACCACACCATTATTAGTAACTGGCCAGTGAAAGGATTAAAATCAAAAAGATTATACACAGTAATTAGCAGATTCAGGCATAACAGGATATTAAGCTACTTTACAAAGAACAAACCTATCCTTTCAGCTGAAAAATGATAAGGAGTCATAAGTATGGGAAAAGGCCATTTAATGCAGACATCAGGATGATTTGTATTCTAATATTCAGACAACTGGGGTGTCTAAAAATAACTGGAACAATACACTATTGATGCAGTTACAACGCTGATTGGATATTATAATGAAGCAAGCAAAAGGTGATTGTGATTGGTTTAATATCTGTACTTATCAAAGATGTAAACTTAATCAATAACTGAGTGGATAGAGGTAACTCCTATACTTTCATAAATGCTAATCATTTGTAATTCAATTTGAAACTATAATTGTTTTATGTATTTCTGAATTCTGCACTCTGATCAGTCTTAATGGTTTGATCAGAATCCTGTAGCTGCAGTAAATCATCTTAAACCACTCCATGGCTTTGGCTACTTGAGGGGAATGATTGTTTTAACTATAAAAGAAGAAAAACATTGAACGCCCTGCAACAGTTTGAATGAGTACAAATTTGGAATAGAGGCTATAAAGGGGTAAGTGGACTGAATGGGGACAGAGATCAGAATGGAGGTTCCCTGGGAGCTGTTTGATGCATAAATTGGCATGAAGCATATGAGGGATCATGGTCAGGGGCAGATGATGACATAAAAGATGGAGGGGGCTAGGCAACAGTTGGCAGGGATGGGGTATGGTGTTTGCATGAGGGGTGGTGATTCTTTTATGCTTCTCTGTTTTTCAAACTTACATATGGGGTCACCCAAGCTGACTCTCAGGGTACTCCACCACCTTGGAATGAATATCCCGACTTCCAGGCCCTTTCTCCTGGGTTGGAACAGCTTAGTAAAAGCATCAAGTAAACAGGTCTCTCAGCTGGATCTTTTTACATAGCATAAGGGGCATTTCCATACCTGATTCCCCACAGGATAGTCAGACTGTTCGAATATCATGGGTATTATGGGATGGATTTCAAAGTAATCTTCATTGGTAATCAATTAATATTCATTCCTGAACAAGTATGGATATTACAGGATACCATCTCAAAAAGAAAATTGCTCTTTCCCTGGTAAAAGTTTTCAAAACTCCTCATTCTTCAGACAGTCAACATAGGGGAGACACCAGTGAATTATGTAGTGGACAACAAATCATTCATCTGGTCAACTGGTCCATCAGAGGATCCACACAAAGCAGTAACCACTCAAGTGTGAGGTTTGCAGTAAAGCTGTTTTGATATTTTGATGCAAGATATAAATGTGAATTCTGTAACAGTTCACACAACTGTTGGGTCTCCTGGAACATCAGTGAACCCACATGGGAACTACACACCCAAATTTTTCCAATCCCCATCAAACTGACTCCCTAATTCTGGATTCCACCACATTGAGGGCATTCTTTCTGAATCCTGTCTAGTCAAGTTAGAATTTTACAAGTTTCTAAGAGACCCCTCTCACTCTTCTAAACACCAGTGAATAAATCATAACAGACTTAGTCTGTTCTCATACGATAGACCTGCTATTCTAAGAATCAATCTGGTAAACCTTCACTGTACTCTCTTTATAGCAAGAACATCCTTCCTCAGATAGATACCAAAACTGCACACAATACTCCAGGTGTGGTCTCACCTATGCTCTATACAATGGCAGTAAATTATTTCTAGTTCCTGTATTCAAATCCTTTTGCCAAGAAAGCCAACATTCTTTTGCCTTCTTCACTACCTGCTTACTTTAAGTGATTCATGCATGAGGACACCAAAGTCTTGCTGAGTATATACCACTCTCAATTTACGCTCATTCAAGTAATAATCTGGCTATTATTGCTACCAAAGTGGATAACCTCACATTTTTGATGGTAGAGTCTGACCACAAACCATTTCAAAGCATTTTTCTCAAACTATTTCTATGTATGTTTACAAAGGATGTTACTTCATTTTCAGAAATATCATTTGTAAGTAAGACCTGAAGATTACATGTCAATGCACGGCAGGGACAGACAAAATTGGAAAGAACAAGGATTTTTTTTTTATTTAGCTATGATCATTTTCTTTATGGTCTATTTGTGTGGGGTAACATGTAAACAAAAAAGAGGATGTTTGTAACTGTGGATCCCATATTAATATGACATTTGATGCAATCATATGTAAATACAGGTTTGAACAGTACCCATTTTACACATGGAATATTTAAAATTCAAATTATTCCAAATATTTCTGAAGTAACATGAGTTTCCTGAAACTTTGGAAACTGCCCAGTTAAACGGAGGTGACTTTGAGCAGCAGATCAGGTGGGGATTTAAACTTGTCATTGTCTCATCTGAATTGTATTTATCTAAACAGCATACCATTAGAATTATATTTTATTCAGTTTGTTAATAGTTTTATTAACTTGTTCACTGTTAGTTAGATAAATAAATTGATACCTATTGATTATAGAGAATGTCAGGGAGTTATTTTGATTTAACTACTAAAAGTTGCTAAAGGGCAGATCGGACTACTTCTCACACTTTTAATAGATTATGAAGTGAGGTACTCCTCTTTGAGTGGTTAGGTGTTAGTTACACCTTTGCATCATGAGTGAAGAAGTGTTAGGTGAATTAAAAAGCATTAAGGTAAACAAATCCCCATTGCCACATGGCATCTATCCCAGGTTACTGAGGGAGACAAGAAATTAAATTGCTGGGCCTCCATCAGAAATCTTTGTTTCTTCATTGGCCATGGGTGAGGTATCAGAGGATTGGAGGAAAGCCAAAGTTGTCCTGTTATTCAAGGAGTATAGCAAGGATAACCTGGGTAATTATAGGTTAGTGAGCTTGACATCAGTGGTAGTGAGACTGTTGGAGAAGAATATGAGGAATAGGATCTATTCATACAGCAAGACAGCATAATTTTGTATGTAGGAGGCTGTGTCTCACTAATTTAATTGGGTTTTTTGAGGAGGTGACAAGAATGACGAAGGAAGGGCTGCAGATGTTGTCTACACGCACTTCAGTAAAGCATTTGTCAAGGTCCCTCATGGTAGGCTGGTGCAAAAGATTAAACCTCACGAGATCAGTGGTGAACTAGCTAGATGCATTCAGAACTATACAGGTTGTAGAAGTAGAGATGCCAGTGTTGGACTGGGGTAAACACAGTAAAAAGTCTCACAACTTCTTACTGATTATAGAAGACAGAGGGTAGTGATGGAAGGGTGTGTTTCTGAATGGAAGTCTGTAACTTGTGGTGCTCTGCAGAGATCATTGCTGGGCCCTCTGCTGTTTGTAATATATACAAGTGGCTTGGAAGAAAATGTAGCTGGTTTGATTAGCAAGTTTGCGGATGATACTAAGATTGGTGAAGTAGCAGATAGTGATGAAGATTGTCAGAGAATACAGCAGAATATAGATAAACTGGAAAATTGGGTGGCAAAATGGCAGATAGAATTTAATCCGGACAAATGTGAGATGATGCATTTTGGTAGATTCAATTCAGATAGAACATAGAACATTACAGCACAGAACAGGCCCTTCGGCCTTCGATGTTGTGCCGACCAATATAAAAAGCAATGACCCTCCAAACTAAACCATTCCCTTCTCTTCCATATACTTATCAACTAACCTCTTAAACACCACCAAACTTGGCGCATCTACAACTGCCGCAGGCAGGGCATTCCACTCCCTAACCACCCTCTGGGTAAAGAACCTACCTCTGATATCCGTCCTATAACTATCACCCCTTAATTTAAAGCTGTGTCCCCTCGTGCTAGCTTTCTCCATCCTAGGAAAAAGGCTATCACTGTCCACCCTATCTAAACCTCTAATCATCTTATATGTTTCGATTAGGTCCCCTCTTAGCCGCCTCCTTTCTAACGAAAACAACCTCAAATCCCTCAGCCTCTCTTCATAAGACCTGCCCTCCATACCAGGCAACATCCTGGTAAACCTCCTCTGTACCCTCTCCAATGCCTCCACATCTTTCTTATAATGTGGGGACCAGAACTGCACACAATACTCCAAGTGCGGCCGCACTAGAGTTTTGTACAGTTGCAACATGACGTTGCGGCTCCGAAATTCAATCCCCCTACCAATAAAAGCTAAGACTCCATATGCCTTCTTAACAACCTTATCGACTTGACTGCCTACTTTCAGGGATCTATGCACATATACACCAAGATCCCTCTGTTCATCAACACTATTAAGAATCCTACCATTAGCCCTATACTCTACACATTTATTATTCCTGCCAAAGTGCATTACCTCACACTTTTCCACATTAAACTCCATTTGCCACCTCTCGGCCCAGCTCTGCAACTTGTCCAAGTCTCTCTGCAAACTATAACACCCCTCTTCACTATCTACCACTCCACCGACTTTAGTGTCATCTGCAAATTTACTAATCCATCCTTCAATACCCTCATCCAGATCATTTATAAAAATTACAAACAGCAGGGGCCCCAAAACAGACCCCTGAGGTACACCACTTGTCACCGAACTCCACGATGAATATCTCCCATCAACCACCACCCTCTGTCTTCTATCTGCTAGCCAATTCCTAACCCAATTAGCTAAATCACCCTCTATCCCATACATCTGCATTTTCTGCAGAAGTCTTCCATGGGCCACCTTATCAAACGCCTTACTAAAGTCCATATATACCACATCAACCGCCTTACCCCCATCCACCTCTTTAGTCACTTTTTCAAAAAAAAAAGATGGGAGCTATAAATTAAATGGGAGCCATAAAATCAGTATGGACACAGATTTCTGGGAAGAGTACAACTCCACAGATCTTAAAAGTGGCAGCACAGGTGGAAAAGGTGGTGAAGAAAGCATACGGCATGCCTGCCTTCATTGGATGGGGCAGAAAGTATAAAAGTTGGCAAATTATATTACAGTTGTATAAAACATTGATTCAGCCACATTTGGAATACTAGTTAGGAGAGTGGGCCAAAATGTGGCAATGGAGTTTAATGTGGATAAGTGAGAGGTCATGCATTTTGATTACAAAAATGGGAAGGCGACTTTTTACCTAAATAGGGAGAGACTGAGAGGTGTTCTTGTGCAGAGGGATCTGGATGTCCTCATTCATGAGGCATACATAACTGGTATGCAGGTACAGTAGATAATAAAGAAAGAGAATGGAATGTTGGCATTTATAGCTAAAGGATTAGAACATAAAGGTAAGGAAGTATCACTTCAACGATACAAGGTTATACCTGGAGAATTCTGCATATTTTGGTCCCTGTTTTTGAAGAAAGATGTGGTGGCATTGGAGGCTGTTCAGAAGAGGTCCACTAGATTCATTCCAGAGTTGAGGTGTTTGTTGTATGAAGAGAGATTGAACAGTTTAGACCAATACTCTCTGGAGTTTAGATGAGGGGAGATCAAATTGAGGTATTCAACATGATAAAAAGTATGGATAAAGTAGATGTGGAGTTGATGCTTCCACTGGTGAGGTGTTCTAGGACAAAGAACAAAGAGAATAAACAAAACTGCAGCACAGGAAAAGGCTCTTCAGCCCTCCAAGCATGTACTGACTTCTGGTCATAGTTGAAAGAGGTCATGGTCTTAGGATAAGGGACAGCAAATTTAAAACAGGATTGAGGAAAAACTACTTCTATCAAAGGATTGTGAATTGGTAGAATTCATTACCTCAAAATGTTAATTTGAGCTGTTAGATTTTTAATTGGTAATGGGCTGAAGGATTATGGGGAGAAGGCAGGAAAATGAAATTAAACAAAGAACAATACAGCACAGGAAACAGGCCCTTCGGCCCAATGAACACACGCTGCTATTTTAACATTGTGCGTGCCCCCCTCTACCTATGACCTTTGTCTATGGCTATTGGGGAAGATTGAGGGAAGACTAATTTAGGAACAATTTGTTACACCAATCAGCCTAAGACCACGTTTTTGGGATGTGGGAGGAAACTGGAGCACCTGGAGAAAACCCACACAATCACAGGGAGAATGTGCAAACTCCCACAGACACAGGCCCAAATCCATGTATCTGCACAGCAAACAGTTATTGTCACTGAGCTGTCATGTTGCCCATCAGTTGGTCCAGTTTAAGCGACACTAATGACGTGAAGCACTAGGCAACACTCGAAGCAATATCCAAGAGCAGCCCTTGCAATGACCCACTGTGTGTAATCCCCTCTGGGTCAACAAGGTGGACCGAATCACCAGTAAAATAAAAGAAAGTAATAAACATGCACAACTTAGACAGACATTTATGGAATCCCCAGAAGCACAGAAATAAAACAAGTAAAACAAGGTTGAGGAGCGTATCAGCCATGATTGAGTGGCCTAATTCTGCTCCTATATCTTACGAACTTATGATCACAAGAAGGGTGTGGAAGCTTTGGGGAGACTGCAAAAAAGATTCATCAGGTCATTGCCTGGTATGTAGGGTGTTAGCTATAATGAGAGATTGAATAAACTGGGATTGTTCTTCCTAGAATGACAGAGGCTGAGGAGCAACTTGATAGAAGTTTATGAGAGATATAGATAGGATAAACAGTTGGAAGCTTTTTCCCTTGACAGAAATGACAATTACAAGGGAGAGAAATATTCAGTGGAAATGTATGGGGAAAGTTTTTTTTTTCCACAGAGAGTGGTGGGGGCCTGGAATGCATTGCCGAATGAGACAGTTACATTAGCCACATTTAAGACGTATATTAATAGGTATATAAACAAACGGAATACAGTGATGTGTGTGGTCGGTTTAGATAGGTACATGTAATCGGCGCAGACCTGGAGCACTGAAGGGCGCCTGTTCCTGTGTTGTACTGTTCTTTGTACAACAAAGAACAAAGAACAAAACAATACAGGAAACAGGCCCTTCGGCCCAATGAGCCTGTGCCGCCACTCCAATATTCCCACCTCTACCCGGTTTCGGAAATCTCTTTGCTGGCTGTAAAGTGCTTTCAGAGTTTGTGCACGTTGACATAAAAATACAAATTTTTCTATTCTCACTGTGAACGGGAAATTTTAAAACATTGATGGAAAGTATACTAGCCCACACTGACATTAACCAATATATCGTGCACAAGATTCTTACTATAGGTTTCTGAGCATTTCAGTGAATAGGAAAACATCATATTGACAAATTTAGTTTTGTTTCAGCTTAAAAACATGAATTTATTGAGAGTTACAAATTTATGCAGAAGTTTGATAAAACAGCAGACAAACAGGATATTCAGCTTACATCAAACTTTGAATTAACAAAAATAACAAAGCATTTGAAAATGATATATCATTTTTCCAGGAACATGAAATGGTTTTTTTAAAAAAATATTTTGTAGGATGTGGGCATCACTGGCTAGGCCAGCATTTGTTGTCCATTCCGAACTGCCCTTGAAGTAATGTGGTCCTGGAGTCACATGTAGGCCAGAACACGTAAGGACACCAGATTTCCTTTCCTAAACAACATTAGTGAATTGTTGGAGTTCTATTTCAACAATGATTTTATGGTCATCATTAGACTTTCAATTCCAATTTATCGAATTCAAGTTCCACCATTTGGAGTCCCTGAGTTGAATTTCCTGATTCGCTTCGAAGAGTAAGTGACAGAGCTCTCAGAAGGCAGCTGAGAGAGCTGTGACCGACAGTCATGAGTGCGGATCTACAAAACCTTCATCCATGTGACCTTTCTCAAGTAAGTTGCAAACTACCTGTATAATTATCCCTCTCTTCAACTGAATAATTTGAGGAAGGACGTGATGGCATTGGAGGTAATTCACAGGAGGTTCACCAGATTGACACCAGGGATGAAGGGGTTGGCGTATGAAGAGAGGGCTTATACTCACTGGAGTTCAAAAGTATGAGAGAAGATCTAATCGAGATATGTAAAATTCTAAAAGGGATTGACAGAGTAAACATAGACCAAATGTTTCCTCTCATGCGGCAATCTGAACAAGAGGTCACAAGTATAGGTTGAGAAGTGGTAGATTTAAAACTGAAACGAGGAGGAACTACTTCTTGCAGACAGTGGTGAATTTGTGGAACTCACTGCCCCATAGCATGGTGGAGTCAAAATCATTAAATAATTTCAAAAAGGAGACAGATATATTTCTGATTAAAAAATGTTTAATGGGGTATGTGGAACAGGTGGGAAGGTGGATTTGGGACCAGGGAGAAATCAGCCATGATCTGATTGAATTGTGGAGCAGGTGTGAAGGGCTGATGAATTTGCCTACTTCGGAATAAATCACCACCACCATCAAACAGGAGAGCAGCTTACTGGTCATCTGGGACTATGATGACTTTACCTTAACTTTCATTCAGCAATGTGCACCAAACTCTGAACTAATTGAAATAACAAAGATTTTGAGAATGTCTCAAGATCTTTCCCAGAACCTGAAATGAATCTTGGAGAGGAATGATGAATATATCATACTGTTAAGACACTGTGCCAAGAGGGAACTCAGATCTGTAGAGACTAACCCCCACTCAAGATAGTAGTCCTCCCAGACAGGAGAGTACAAATATTAAATATGTATTATTCAAACACTCATCACCTGAAGAGGATCTGTCTGTAATTCACATCACCAACTAAAACAGATTCCAATTCTACCCCATGTCCACTCCTGACAGCTGGCTCATTTTACTCTCTCTCACACACACACACTAACAGGGGAAAGTCTCTCAAAATACTACAGACAGAGGTTTCTTTAAAATCTCCATGCTTTAATCTGGCTCCAAATTCCGATGGTCAGAAATGACACCAAACCTAAGTGACACAGGATGGAACTCGTTTCCATCATACAAACCCACTAATGTTTACAGAGATCCAGTGGCCGCATAGAAAATCAATGGGTGATTCAATTGAGGTGTCTAAACTGATTAAAAGAGTTAATAGAATAGTTGGAGAGAAACTATTCCTCTGGTGGGAGAGTCCAGAACAAGGGAGACAGAGTATTAAAATTAGAGCAAGGCTGTTCAGGGATGATGTCAGCAAACACTTCTTCACAAAAAGGGGACTGGAAATTGGAACTCTCTCCCCATAAAAAACCTGTTGAGACTGGGGGTTAATTTAAAATTTCAAAACTGGTTAATAGATCAAGAAATGACTCCAGTTTCTACTTTCATAAAATTCCTCTTGATTTCCCTCTTCACTCTCATCTCCAAAAAAAATTGGTCAGTGTCATCCTCTTCAAACACCAGCTGAGCTTCCAACCCCATACCCCTTCTGTCACAGAGATCACCTACATTCACCTCTGTATTGTCGTTCATTTCCAACACCGCCACCCATTCCCGCATTAGTCCATCTGCATTGAAATCCTCATCCATGCTGTTGCTCCTTCTAGACTAGACTGGACCATTCCAATGTTCTCCTGTCCAGCTTCCCATCTTCCACCCTCCAGAAACTTCAGATCAGCTTAAAAAAACTCTGCAGTCTTTATTCTAACTCTCACATATTTCACCCCTCTGCTCACTTGACTCACATTGCTTCCTTATTCCCCAGCACCTCCAATTTAAAATTCTCATGCTCCAGTACCAATTGCTGCATGGTCTCACCTCCTCGCTATCTCCGTCATCTCTAATCCCCATCTCCCTCTAAGATCTCTGCCCTCCTCCAATTTTGACCTTCAGTACATCCCTCACTTCCTTCACTTTACCATTGACAGCTGTGTCTTCAGCCATCCAGGCTCCACGTTCATGAATTCCCTCCTTAAATTGCACTGCACCTTTATCTCTCTCACTGCCTTAAATCCCACTTATTTGACCATATTTTATGATCATTCCACCTAAGATCTCCTTCTTTGTTCATGGTTAATTTTAATCTGGTTCTGTCTCTACACAACAATTTAGGATATTTGACCATATTAAAGCGCTCAATAAATACAAACTGTTGTCCTCTCACATTCCTTCAATCCTCAAGATACTGACCTGGAGTACAGACTGTGCACATTGATTGGTCTCTGTTCAAGTGGCCATTCAACATGTGTAGACCCAGACAGTGAACACTGTGAGACAATGGACACTGTCACAGCCGAGACCCATCTATCCTTCCCCTTGACTTCCCGGCTGTGCTCGCTGGTGAGCAACAGGAGTCCTGGCTCATTCTCCTCCCTCCGTAGACCAGAGATGCTGAGGGTAATTGAAGTCTCTCCATTATTACCCCAAGAATAGCTCCTCTCGAGTGCTCGTACCAATAGATCAGGAACTGAAGCCTTTCTAACCACTGAATATCTGATTATCTTCTTGGTCAGAGTGGCAGTGAGTGACTTGTACCTGATACTGCACTGAAAGGGTGCTGAGTTTATAAAGGAGCTTCTATACATATTGATGTCTTCTATTGATGATGGTTGGAGATCTGACCGAAGATTAAGTTAGCCTTCTTGAAACAATGGAAGTGATGGCAGGAGAGGTTGGAGACAAACACTACTAAGACAGACAGTATTTAAAAGGACAGCTCCCTCGTGTGAGCACTGGAGGATAAACAACACAGACAACTCTCAGTGTAAGGGAAGCTGGTGAGCCAGCTCCAAGTCTACGTGAAGATGTCAGTGTTTGGTGAGAGGAGGAGCAGGAGGTGGTGAAACAATCCTGACATGTCATACTGGAAGGATTTGTCTTCACTGTGGATTCACTGATGATCTAAGAGTTTCAACGGTTGCATGAAGGTTTGAGGTTAGAATTCACACTGCTGTGTACATGTTGACGGACCAAGCAATATGCTGACCATGAAAGCCTCACCACACATCTCATTTTTGAATGGCTTTTCCCCAACGTGGTCCACTGATACTTTATGCATTGGGAGGACCGGACCGGACTGTTAAACATTGGACCTGAATAATTTCTCTGCTGTCTGAATCATCTGGTGACCCAGGCAGTTCTAAAACTTCAAAAGAAACTGCTTTGTAGATCTCCCTCTTCGTCTCTTGTGTGGATCTCCTGTAGATTTGATGAGTTAATAAAGTCTATGTCACATGTCTTATTCTTGAATGGTCTCTCTCCCGTGTGAAAACGTTGATGGCCACGGAGATTCGACGAGTCCGAGAATGATTTGTCACACAGGTCGCACTTAAATGGTTTCTCCCCTGTGTGAATACGGTGATGTACACGAAGGCTTGATGAGTGTGAGAATGATCTGTCACACAGGTCGCAATTGAATGGCTTCTCCCCTGTGTGAATGCGGTAATGTACACGAAGGGATGATGACCGTAAAAACGATTTATCGCACACCTCACACCTGAATGGCTTCTCTCCAGTGTGAATGCATTGGTGTTGCATAAGTGTTGAGGACAGCTTGAATGCTTTGTTGCACACCTCACACTTGAAAGGCTTCCCCCCTGTGTGGACTGCTTGATGGCGTAGCAGGCTTGATGACACTGTGAAGGCTTTAGCACACACCTCACACGTGAACAGCTTCTCCCCTGTGTGAATCTGTTGATGTGAATGGAGGATTGATGAGCGTGAGAATGATTTCTCACATACCTCGCAGGTGAATGGTTTCTCTCCTGTGTGAATGCCTTGATGTCTGCGGAGTGTCCATGACTCAGAGAATGACTTGTCACACACCTCACAAGTGAATGGCTTCTCCCCTGTGTGAATTCTCTGGTGCTTGATGAGATAAGCGGAACGGGTAAAAGCCTTATCACAAATCTCACACTGGAATGGTCTCGCTCCTATGTGAAAACATAAGTGCCCGCAGAGGTTTGAGGAGTCTGAGAATGATTTGTCACACAGGTCACACCTGAATGGCTTCAGCCCTGTGTGTACGTGTTGTTGTTGCATGAGCGCTGATGATTGTGTGGACTCTTCAACAGCATGGGAGGTTCGATGGCACTGTGATGGTTTCAGAACACACCTCACCGCCAAACTTTCAGAAAGATTGTTCCTGATAAAAGATTGCACACCACTGACCAGTTTCAGATCGGATGATGTGTCAAAGCTCACCTGATCCAACTGATATGCAGATGATGATTTCACTGTCCCACCTTCTCTGTGTTGACCGATGCTGTGAAGGGACTGCATGTCTTCCCACAGTTATACTTGGGGCGATGGTCAGGATCTGTCTGTGGTGTTTATCCTCTCTGTATTCTCCTGTGTAGTATGGTGCAATACTTCTGTAAAACAGGAAAAGGAAACATGATTTCCTCCGATTCCCTCTCCTCCTTCGATGAAGGTGCTGACTCCTCAGTTGGAGGCTGTTCCACAGTGAGTGTCAATCCGCTATTTCCTCGTGTTGAGGATCAGATGCAACTTCCTCACTGGCACACGCCCTCTGTTTACAGTAGGGACACTGGATAGTGACCAGGCACAGACAACATGGCTACTTTCCTTCCTTCACCCTAGTCCCACATTTTCCCAGGCAATGGAAAAGACAATCAAGTTGAGTGTAAAACAGGCAATTGATTCATTATGAGTTTGTGTCATGCTGCTGGAGACCAATTTTATATTTAGAGAATGTGTTTAACATAAAAAACTAATGAGCAAAGTTGATTAATAGATATTTCAAAATATTTCTGCTTGAGTTCCCAAATTATTTTAGAAACCACACTGAACAGGAAGTAAGGAAAATATTGTTTCAGTGTAGCTAATTGAAGAGTTCTGGTTTATCCTGGGAAATTAGATACCTGGCACTCACTCAGGCTGCATATCCCAAATTCAGACACAGCATTGGGTAAAACTATCAAATCCAAACCCAGGCTTTTGGGAAAGGCCGAAACTTCAGGTAAATTCTTTAAAGAAGGCATTAAAAGACATTTCAATAAACGTATCTCTGCTCTTCCCATCTAATTACACCTCACTTTTTCATATTCAGAAATGACCATCAACAAAACTCAACCTATTAGTCAAAGTTATTATAAATTCTGCTCCTTCACTCACCATCTCCTCACTTGGTTTTCAGTCCCTACAGGAAGTGAAGCAGCTGTGAAAGAGGAAGAGGAGGGAATGGGCAGAGTGGGTGGGCTCTCTGATTGACGTCTCTCACAGCAAATCCTAATATTTCTGGACTAACAGGAGTTTCCGGAAGCTTGGGAAACTGACCGGTGAAACAGAGGCGACTTTGAGCAGCAGATCAGATGGGGATTTAAACTTGTCATTGTCCCATCTGAATAAAACCCCTCTTATTGCAGCTGCTGTGTATACATCAATGTATTCACACAGGGGAGAAACCATACACTTGTGGGCTGAAGGGCCTGTTTGTGCTGTAGTGTTCTATGTTCTAGTAAATCATGAGGCTCTGTGGATTTGCTCCAGTGATTTGGATGTCCAAGAAACTTCATCATAATCCTGCAATTGCTTCATGATGATTTGACTGTAACTGTCTTTGAGTGGGAAATCTGAAACAGAAATCTTCAAAATTTGGACTGATGTCAAGCAAGGCTGTGTGACAGCCTGTAAGGGGATTTTCCTGGGGAGATTCCCTCTGTTGCCATATATTGAATTGAACTGAGTTAATATAAAGCCTTGCAAGAGACAGTATGCAGTTAAAGATGCTCTTTATTTGACCAATACGCATTGGGAGAGACAGCCGGAAGATTCAAACTTCTGTCTGACATTACGTTATGTGAAAGACAGATATATCTTTTCAAAGGTTTGTTTCTCCCACCCAAACTGTTATCCAAAGTGGATGATCCAATTACATTAATAATGGTCTGGACACAGGAATTTAGGATAGTGACTTTTTAATCCCACTGTTCAAGAATTGAGTTGGATTTGTGAAGGTTTCCCTGATTAACCATGAGCTGCACTTGGAATTCCTCTCTTAGTCGGGCTGCTTTAGGCCTGAGAATTATGAATTCATTAGTCAATGGGACCAGGAAGTTCTCCCCGCCCCTTGCCTAGCAACCTTACACAAATCTGGTAAATTCAAGGACTGCCCCTCACCACCTGCAAACCATGGGAACAGAGAGAGTCGTTTTACTTTGCCTGCTAGCTATTCCTTATAGTAAAAGCTATATATGTCAATCCACTGCCACCACAAGCTAAATGCTTCTAATCATTTTAAAACAATGGCAGCTTGCAGATCTAGAGTCTCTTACTGATAAAAATGAAAATATTCTATACCTTATTTCCAAGGAATGTGATCTGTCCACTTCTATTTGTTTCCCATTATGCTTTGGGGTAGGCTGCATCTTGGACAAAGCTTACAAGACATTTAAAATCTACAATACTTATTCAAAATTCTCTACCAAAAAATGTCTATGTAGACAATACCATCACATAATATATATGAGGTGCTTCGTGATTACTTCTTGTGAATACAAGGCACACCATGACCCCTATTCTAAACTGTCTACTTTGTTTTAATAGCCTTCAAAACCCCCATCTACATCACCCCCATTCTATTTATAATCTACCTGACAGTGACTATTCACCTAATCAAAGATCAGCTTCCCACTGGTGACAGTATTAAATACTGTCTTTTTGGGAAGCTCATTTACTTCAGTCACCTCAATGCCAGAACTAAACTGATTGCCATAGTTAGACATGATCTACAGTTTGTAAATGGCTGCACTGCCATTGCCTGCTCTGCGACAGATTTCAAATATCTCTCCATCTCTTCAATGATGGAAACAAGCTTCATTCTGTGCACCTAAGGATTGGTATCATTTCTGACCATCAGAATTGGAAGTCAAACCAAAGCACAGGGATTTTAAACAAACTTTTGTCTGTAGTATTCTGAGAGAGTTTCCCCTGATCTGAGTGTGTTATTAAAGTGAACCAGCTTTCAGTAGGTGTAGAATCAAACCCTGCTTTAATTGGTGATATGAATTAATAAACATATTCTTTCCAGGTGATAGGTGTTTGACTGATACCATGGGTAATGTTTATACTCTCCTGTCTGGGAGGACTACTATCCTGAGTATAATAAAGGGGTAGGGGTTAGTCTCTACAGATCTGAGTTCCCTCAGCCCATCATGACATTGTTTTAACAGTTTATGTTCACCTTACACTCTTCCACGATTCATTTCATGTTCTGGGAAAGATCTTGAGACACTTACAATTTCTTTGTTATTTTGATTGATTCAGAGTTTGGTGCAAATTGCTAAATGAAGGTTAAGGTGAAGTCATCATTGTCCGAAATGACCATAAGCTGCTGTCCTGTTTGAGGATGGTGGTGATTTAACCTGAGGATCAGCACACTTCAGGCAAGGAGCTAGGTTGTGAAAGCGGGCCTTTATAAATAACCACAGTTGGTATGGGAATTGTTGGCATCACTTCTTATAACTAACTACACTGTTTTGTTGTTTGTTCAGTTGTTTTAAGAACATTCTGTGCAGATTTATAACTCACAAATCCAGATGGTTAATTTTTAGTATGTTTATTACTTTGATAAAAACTGAATATTGTGTTCATTTTCAATTATTTTATCAAATTTGTATGCAGATTTATAATTGACAATAAATTCATTTTTTAAATTTATTCAAAACCATCTGATTTGTGAGCATGGTGTGTTTCTATTCACTGAGACATTCTGGAGTCTACAGTGAAAATCCTTTCACAATATATTCGTCAAAGTCACTGTATACCTTCTCCATCAATGTATTTATACTTTCCAGTTCACGTTGTCAGAATTCAGGTCAGAAACTCAGTTCAGGTCAGAAACTCACACAATATTTTATGAAGCCAGACTGAATCATAAATTTAGATTTTGAATTTGCTGAGGATAGGCATGATATGTATGATTCAAAATACCCACTAGAGAGCTTTTATCAAAGAAAGTTTATTTAAGAATATAGTTAACATGTATAATAAGAAAATTAGAACATTATTAATTACAAACAAGAACCAGAACAACCTTTAATGTATAACCCTTTACAAATATATCCAATCAAAACCAAAACCTTCCATAGACAAAAATCTTTAAACAAGTTCAACATAGCAAAGATAATGATTGAGTCCTTTGGTTGAAGACTGCAGTCCTCCGGATTCAGTCAGAACTAATAGAAGTCAAAATAGCTTCTCAGAACCCCAGGGAGAGACTTTCTGGTCAAGCAACCAACTACAGAATCTTTACTGCAGGAAGGTAAGGCCTTTTTTTCAGATAATCAGCAGAATTTCCAAAACAACAGGAGAGAGGTAAAACATTTCTTTTTAGTTTGCTGTCTCTTTGAAATTAAAATGTAGCTCAGGACTGAAAATGAAAGATTTTTTGTCAGCTGGCCAGACCCCATGACCTTCCACCTAACAATGCAGGGCCATAAAACCAATCTTGGATTAAACAAAAACAACCCCATTTAAACTACTGAAATAGTAATAAAAGGACATCTCCAGTCAGCCCGGCAACAATGAGAAGAACACATTGAAAAAGTTTGTTTATAACTGCAGAGTACGATTTTTTAAAAAATCTCTTAAAGGTTTACTAATGTCACAATATGAAGCAGAATTTCTCATTAACAAAGATTTGCACTCCAAATCAACTTTGACAAACTCACTGTTTGAAAACACTTTTCAACCAATGAAGTGTGGGAAACATGGTAGTCAATATAGGTACAGCAAGCTCTCACAAACACCTATGTAATACCAGATATTTATTTGGAGATGTTGATTGCAGGCCCCATATTGTTTAAGTTATCAAGGGTATGTTCATTGCTCTTCTATAATGTGATGATTTTTAACATTCTCCTTGGAAGGCAGATGTGGCCTTGGATTAATTTTATAGAAAGTTGGTGCCGCTGACAGTGCAGCACTCCCTCAGTACTGCACTGGACCGCCAGTCTCAATGCTCTCGGGCGGAATTCTCCAGCTGTTTATGCTTGCTGATTCTCTGGTCCTGCTGGCAGCACACCCCATTCCACGGGTTTTGCAGCGGAATGGGATAATATCAATGTGAGATACCACTGTCAGTGGTAGCACCAGAGAATCCTTTGACCAACAAACCGCACATCTCCTCAAGCCTCGAGAAACATGCGGCTGGGAGGCTGGGAATTCCCCTGCCTTGTCTCTGCAGTGAAATTTAAACTTCTGATCACAAAACATAGTTGTGGGTTCAAGTCCAACTCCAGATGGATTATTCCATGAAAATGGATTAAATTTGCTGCCAAAGCCACACAAATAATTTCTCAGACTCTGAGCTCCCTGTACACCATCTATTGAAATACAAACATGTAAAATAAGTGAAGAAATTATATTGCAGATACTTACACACTGCATTGATCATGAAGTCAATCAGATCACAATGTACCAACCTTAAATAAAACTGCTAAAATTGGTCACAGACTATTTCTGAAAATGTTTGCTTTAGTGAAACCACTTGACAAATATGCAACAACTGCAAATGCACACAGTGGTCAAGAGTTTGCACGAGTTTGTGTTGGTTTTGACAGTGTAATCAACTGAAATTGACTATGTCAGGAATTTTAAATGCCATTTATGTCAACTTTAAACTTAACTTTTATGAACATTAAAAATGGTTTGTTAAACATCATCCAGGAAATGATCAAGGCCCCAGATGGGAATAATGAGTGTGGTGAGTTTCTGCTGATTGTGCCTGTTTGAGGTGGCTCTTCAAATTACACTCAGGGGTTTGGGCATTTAGACACCAATAGTCAAAGTTGTATTCATGACTCCAATCTACATGCTGTGACCAGCAATTATTTCAGTAAACTACTGGCCAACAGATAATAGTTTATTTCATCTGAGTCAATAGAAAACACACCCCATTCCACGTAGCACAGTAGTTAGCACTGCTGCTTTACAGTTCCAGAGACCTGGCTTCGATTCCCAGTTTGGGTCACTGTCTGCATGGAGCTTGTACGTTTTCTTCATATATGCATGGGTTTCCTCCGGGTGTTCCAGTTTCCCGAGATGCGTAGATTAGAGAGATGAGTGGGTAAATATGTAGGAATATGGGGGTAGAGCCTGAGTGGGATTGTAGTCGGTACAGACTTGATGGGCTGAATGGCCTCTTTCTGTACTGTAGGGATTCTATGATTGTAAATAATTATTTCACATTGTCATTACATTAATAATGAAACTATTACTAAAAATTTTTATTTGTTTTCTCATATATGGGAAGATTAAAAATGTGAACTTTCTTTCTATGATTCTCAAGTTTATAATGCTGGAACAGAGAGGACCAGGAAAGATAGTTGGAGATGACAAGGAGAGAATTGAAAAGGGCAGATAGAAGGAAAGACAAAGAGACACAATGATGTAGGAAAATGGATGAGATGAAAAAGGGAAGAAGAAAGAGTGGAGTAAAGATATATCAAAGAGAAAAATAGCAATGATGGGCATGAGAAGAAGGAGAGTTAAGTGGAGAAAGGAGGTGGAAACCAGAGGAGAGCAAGTTAATCTCTCAATCTCTGAGGATTCAATATTTTCTCCCTTCACTGTTCCTCCCTCTGCCGCACTTGTTTGGTGCCACTCCCTCCTGTGTCCCTCTCTCCTGTCCATATGCTGATCCCACTTCTTTTCACGCTGTGGGTCTTCCTCTTCTGATCTGCTGTCAAACACATCCCAGGCTACACATATCACACTGATGTTGTCAGCTTGAAAGCCTCCAAGGATGAAGAATGAATGCCAATCCCACACAAGAAATCTCTGTTAAACATTTACCAGGAGAACTGAGACAGCAGCTGTAATAAGTGAGGTTTTATTCAGATGGTTCAATAGGTTAAATTCCCACCTGATCTGCTGCTCAAAGTCGCTTCTGTTTCATTGGTCAGTTTCCCAAGCT